>CM035138.1:5640000-6358750 GCA_020205605.1 Panax ginseng | reverse complement strand
ATTTTGTGATTTTATATGTCGATTTTTTTTATTACGAATTAATTACATAAATAAGTATAATGAATAATATTTTAATGATGTATTTGATATATATAGTAGGTTAACCATATAGTTCTACTTAATTCCACATATTAGCATTTTAACTGAACAACTGACTTTTTAAAATGAAAAATGTCATCGGTCGGGCTTTTCACTGCAAATCTTTATTTAATCGCGCACATAGATAGCTAATAACTTTTTTTTGGATGAGAAAAGATTTAAGTTTGTATCATCAAACCTTAATCACTACTACTATATAAAATTATATAAACAAAAGAACATAATACTATATACTCCCTACATTCCAAAAAAAATAAAGGGCGGTGTTTTAGATTCATTTGAATTATTAATTTGATTTAAGTTTTTACAATAGATCTACTAGTAAAAATACTACTCTCAAGATTAGATATACAATTTGATTTTTGAGATCAAACGAGGCCATATTACATGTGACGCCCCCAAAATAGATCCATTCCATCCAATTCATTCTGAGTCGCCAAATACATGGTACAGAAATAACTACAACTTTATTATTACAACATATAAACGGTGAGTTTAAATACAGATATTGCCATCTAGACAATATCCACACGCAAATAAATCCCCATCATAATTATTTATACATTATTTTACAAAAATGGTGAGGACTACTAAATAACTCTTTTTAGAACCTTCATTTCATACCCCGACTAGTACTCGCTACATTCTCGCCTCCTGAGAAGAAAAATGGAATAACAAGGAAAAGGGTGAGCTCAACTAGCCAAGTAAAGAATATTATGACTAAGATAATATACAACAAATTATCGTTAGTCTTCAATAGGGAAAAATCTAATAGAATACAATAGACAACCAGTTTTAAATCAACAATCATAATGGAAACAACAATTCATTAGAAGAGTTAAGTAGAGAATGCAAACTACTATCTTCTATATATGAATTTAAAAGTTCATCGTCAATATTTTATCCCTATAACATCAATCAATATATATCCGAATCAAATATTCATCTTTTCACTCACTACAGCCAAAGATATTCATCATTGGTCATGTTCATCTAAACACTGCTCATCTTTGCATTACTACCAAAAGATATTAATCGATCAATCATGTTCATCTCAACACTGTTCATCTTTGCATTATGGGCCAAAGATATTCATCAAAAAATCATTCATATTTTACACTACGGCCCGAAAGATATTCATAATATCATCATTTAGATCGAGGATGATGAAAAATATTTTAAAGAAAACGAATCCAAAGGAAACAAAAGAACAAGTATTAAGGATTCGTACTTTAAATAATCCAAGTTCAAAATACTTCATAAATAACAAGATTGGAGTAAAATTCAAGAATGAAAATCAAAACACGTATCCAATCAAAGATAGGAATCATAATGAACAATCTTGGACACGAGAAAAGAAAATTTAATTTTTCCGTGAATAATGTCGTGATAAGTGAATAGTCTTCAGATCACGTGAATAAAGTCAGTATCACGTGAATAGTAACTCTGACCTCAAAAGATAGAAATTTCACAAAAAAACATCATCACGCTTCATGAATAAGACTCGTGAATAAGAACTTCATGAATAAGAAACTTCGTGAATAAGAACTCATGAATAAGAAACTCCGATATGAAAAAGTTTCAAATTTGATAAAAGTTCCAACCAATATTTCGACATAATGATATTGAAGAAATAATATCATTTACGAAGAAAATAACATCCCTTACCTCGAAAGACAAGATTTACAGTTGAAACATCGAGATATAGGCTATGACTTGAACTTTTGCATATAAAGAATACTCAAAGTATACTCAAAATACTCACAAGAATAAACTCGATAATATAGAGAGAAAAACTTGATTTTAAATTGTGATTTTCAATTCTAACCCAAGCACCCTATTTATAGGAAAATGCTTAGAACACAAAAGTAGAAAATTTAATATAATATTAATATATATTTTTCAAAACCTTATACGTACACTTGCCAACTGAATTCAGCTCCTACACATGTTAAATGAGGCCACCTAAACATTCCAAAAACGTTTTTCTTTTAAAACAAATTCAAAACTTTTAAAAATAATTATTTCGGAACTTCAGAACTTCAATAATTCATAATAAATAGCCATTTTATCAGAAAATTCGAATCTCGTGACTTTTTATAGAAAATTCAATTCTCTACAACTTTGCAGAACAAAGTTTTTTCAAATTCCAAACAAAAATTGACCGAAATCCACAAACGGGCGATTTTACAGACTATAATCAAATTTCAGTCAAGAAATGGGGTCCACCGACACATAAAACATGCTTTAAATATTTTTGGTAACAAAAATACTCCTCCACATATACTCATATATCCCACATTCATCGTAAAAATATGATCATTATTATATTATTAAAATAATATACTTAAATGAATTATTTTATCAGAAAAAGATAAAATATTAATTTTCAACAATTGTCACATTAAAAATTTTCTCCATCTATATCCACATAAAATCAATATTTTTCTCATCATATAAATCAATAATTAATTATTCACAAATAATATTACTGAATCCACAAGATCTTGCAACTGTGCCGCTCCTCCTGAAAGAGGGGATTTCAATAAAAATTTTCCTTTACTTGGTAAGCGTGATTAGGTGACCAAACCTCTCCTTAGTATGAACTTTCTAGACATTGCCAATAATATTTTCTAATAATATTATTCGGATAATATGAATTATTGTCTCAGATAATAAAAAATCTTGTAAATGACAATTATCAAAAACAACAAAGAATATAAAATATCAACACGTGAATTATTAAATCAATAAAATAAAATACTCGAATATAATTCATGTAACAATTATTGAAGTAGTGCCTTCACGTAAGAATCAATAATTGGTGCAATACCGCGTGTCTTCTTGTTCAACAACGCTGTTATTAGTGTGTTTTAACCAATTTAGATTCCAACAATATTAATTGGTAACAACTACGCCAAGTTATTTATAAACAACTTATATTTGTCGCTTTTCTTCATCCAATCGCTTTCTAGTTATGGAGCCCACAAAAGACTGCTACTACCGGCATTTAATATTTCGAATATTTCCGAATATTCCAATATTCCAATGAAGCGAATATTCCCCGATAATAATGAATATTTTATAACCACTTGTTTATTCGAAATATTTACGTATTTTACCCATAACTATCCATATTAATCAAATCAACTCTTACTATTTCAAAATAATAAATAGAGAAAAATAAATTTTATTTATTAATAATTTGGGGTCTTACATTACACTTCAAAATTGATATAACTCATAAAAGCTTAGAATGGAATAAATTTTGTGATATACTATACAATTATAATAATTGTATCAATTAAAATTAAATAAATTCACATCAATTTGAAGTTTAATATATCGTCGTTTGATCTTAAAAATTAAATTATATCTTTAATTTTAAAACGAAGTGAGTAATAACTACAAAAAATGTTATTTTTAAATATTAAATAAATTCAAAGCAGTTTAAAATTAAAAAAAAATCACAGTTTGACTTTTTCTATATATATGATAGAGAGAGAGAGAGTACAGTTTTATGTATCCACCACGGAAGAAAAGACTAAATTTGAGAGAAGAAAGTAATGAGTAAAGTTTTTGCTTAAATTCGAAACGTGAATTTGGCTCACGTTTGTACGTGTCATGACGTTTTACAACAGAATTTAGGGTTTGTAAATGAGTACTCCATGCAACAGGAATAAAAAATGCCTCGGGAAATCAAACACGAGACTAACCTGTGCAGTATATCCATTCATAAACTACTTTCTAGAGATTTTCAGTATTGACTGTTGAATGAATTTTTTTTTTTCTTTTTTTCTACGCCGCGTATGACCTTTTCGCACTGAAGCTTTTTTGAATAATATATATATATATATATATAATAAATAATATCCTCTACTTATAATCCAAGTTTGACATACACAAACCTTACTATACTTAATTTATTAAACTACTCTTCAATTCCTCTCTGCAAAAAAAGAAGCAGCTGTTTGATCAAACTAATGGCGGACTCACTAACAAAAGATCAAGTAGCAGAATTTAAGGAAGCTTTTGGTTTGATTGATAAGGACTCAGATGGTGTGTAATAATTAATTATTTCTGTTTATTTTACTACTGCAATATTTACATGCTAATAACTAACTTTTATGCAATATATGTATGCATGCATCCAATAATTGGCTGAATAATATATATATATATATATATATATATATATATATTTGATTTGTAGGCTTAATTACGATAGAAGATTTAGCACGGGTAATCCAATCTTCGGTTGAATATCCGATAAAAGAAGAGATGTGTGAGATGATGATTAGTGAAGTAAATGGTGGTGAAAATGGAATTATTGACTTTGAGGAGTTTCTTAATATTATGGCAAGGAAAATGAAGGTTAACATATATGGGAATTATATTTTTGAATTAAGTTCAACAGTGTTATTTTTTTCTTCTACTATATATCAAAAAATTAATCTTGCAAGAAATTCTAAAATGTGAATGTGATTTAACGTACAGGACAATATGACAGAGGAGCTAAAAGAAGCGTTTAAAGTATTTGACAGGGATCAAGACGGATTCATATCGGCAAATGAGGTTAGTTTAATTCCTGATGACGATCACTAATATATATATATATATATATATATATATATATATATATATATATATATTCTTAAACAAGATTGAGATTAAAGATGTATGACCCACTAAATATATAGTCATCAAATTTGACAAAACTTGTCCTAGTCAAATTTACACCTACGTAATTTTATTTGAAATTACTTTTACGTGTTATATATATAAGGCAATGGAGGATTTATGAAAATGTTTTAGAGTTTTGATTTGTTATTAATATTAATTGGTACATGTGCAGTTGAGACATGTGATGATACATTTGGGAGAGAGATTAACAGATGATGAAGTGCATCAGATGATAAGAGAAGCTGATTTAGACGGAGATGGTTTAGTTAGTTATGAGGAATTCACTAGGGTGATGATGATTTCATGATCAATTTCAAGACAATTAAAGATATATACATACATATATACATGTTCATATATATTTATTTATTTATTAATATTCTCCTTTTTTATTACATTATATTAGTATTGTTGTTATTATGATGTACGTATTCAATCAATTAATTAGGGACACTCATTGAGATATCAAGATATGAGGATGTATCCGTTATTAATAAATAAAGAGAAAAATAAATAACCATCGATCTAACCTTTCAAAAAAATAGTAATTCTTATCCCTTGTGGTTTTATTTTTAATTTTCCGTACGTCATTTGAATATTTTTAATAATAATATTGTTTGCTTTTGTTTATGACTATTAAAGTTAATTGCCATGTTTGCCAAAGTCAAGTGTTTTCAGATGGCAAAGTCAATATTAATTCGGAATTTGAATTCGATCGAGGATGTTGTGTTGAGTTTCTGAGATTATTAGTAACAACAACTTGAAATGAAAAATTAGGGAGGAAGGGAGGGAGGGAGGGAGGGAATAACAAAGTCTTCAACTTGAATGTATGTTGGTGTTGGGTTCTTTTGGCTTAAAACTCTACTTTTTGGTTACTGTCATTTCAATTTTAAAAGTGACAAATTTTTTAGGTAGTAAAGGTTAATGTTACTATGCAGGCCCATCCATCCCCTACCCCTAATTCTTGCACAAATATCCGTTTGAATTGAAAGAATGAAATGGAGATTGAAATGATTCATTTCATATCATTATAGTTAGAATAAGTTATTCCATGCACTTTCTCACCCAAGACTCTCATAGCTCAATGATAAAAAAAAATACTACTTGGGCATGAAATTTTGGATAAAAATATTAAATTTCAATCGTAAATAACAACAAATAATAATACTTCAATCCATTACGATTACAACCAAACACAATGAGTTATTTACTTCCATTCAAACGTAGTGCATGCGAGTGTTAGTAAGTTAATTGTAAGAAAGATAAAAAAATAATGTTAAGTGTACGTAAAGAGTGTACGTGCAAGTAAATTTATCCATTTTAAGCTTGGTTGGTGGTTTATGTCCTTTCCAGCACGTCCGGTCCAATCAACCTGGAACCCATGTTGAAGGACAATTGCACTACGTCAAACCGCGTGCACAAGACTGAAAATGACCAGATGGACAAAACTGTGGCCTCAGTTTTCCGCAGGCATGTTTGGGCCTTGGAGCCTACTATATCCCAAGCTTTTCCCATAACCGGGTGCGTGCTGTATGCCTGTATAGGAGGAGCCTAGGAGGAAACAGAGCATGTAGCAATAGCCAATAGCATGAACCTCTAAGTTATTAACAAAAACAAAGAGTAACTCTCCTTTTTAACCATTACAACATAAATTTAGCCACTCGGGTGTACTTTTCGTATTTGAAACTGAGGAAGCATCCTTCAAAAACCATAAGATGGCTGAATCTCAAACACCGAGATTTAATTGTTGACTAAAAGCTGGTGTGCTAATTTATTAATTTCTAAAGACTACACTTTTTTTTATAAATTCACAAACAAACAAAAAAAGAAGAAATGGCAAATGATAGATTTGTAATTTTTAAAAGGCCTATCATTACTCGCCCATACATCCTCTATATATATATATATATATATATATATATATATATATATATACTTGCACCTGTAACAAATTGAAAAAAGGACTTTTGTAGGAGTAACAGTCTTCTAGTCTTCTTCTCCACAAACATTAGCAGCCAATAACTAACAGATCTGGAGAAGGAAATAAGATCAGAGCACTACCACTAGCTAGTAAGAGTAACGACAAACAAAACGATGTTGTTTTGCGTGCCACTACCACTACAAGTCTACAAGTGACCGAGTTTTATTATATTTAAAAATAAGGTCAAAAATGATTTTACCACTACCGCTTCAGTCTTTACCTGCCGACAAATTTTTTAAAAAGTTTGTTCTTGACCCTTGGATCATGCTATGGACGGTGAATGATTTAATTGTTGAAATAATACTTTTAACAACTACTAGTATTTGTTATGAATAGACTCCCATATATATATATATAGGATCATGTTGTTTGTATTTGTTTGATAATTGATTTTTATTTTTTTTGGAAAATTATATTTTTATTTGTTGTGTGGCACATTCCTCCAAAGATATATACAAGTTGGGACACATTTTGGATTCTTCAACTAAGTGCATAAGAGCGTTTCTTCCTCAATCTACCTCCACTAAAGTCCGGCGGCTAGCTTTGTACAGTCCCAGTCCCTGTCCCTGTCCCTGTCCCTAGCTAGTTCAACGCATGCGACTCTAGACCAAACATTCCGCAAATTCGATTATTTTTAAATAAATTAATTAATTAACTAATAAAATAATAACACACATATAATTTCGTCCTGCACTTCAAGTTCAAATACCCACCCACTGGTACCTCGTATTTATCATATGAATATGACTTGGGAAAGTTCAATTCCACTGGTTACAAGTTCTCCCGCCAACCTAAAAGGGAAAATCAAAAAATTGATGGATTTGTAATCACACTTTCCATTCTAACGTTAAAGTATAGGCTATAAAGTATAATATCAAATGTGTCATTAATTATATTCTCTCCGTTTCACAAAAAAAAAATATTATTTGCAAATTTTGTTTTATTTTACTCCTAAGAATAAAAAGGTGTTGGTTAATTAGTTATAATAACATGATATTGAAATTAGAACATCAAACTTAAAAATAGAGTCGTTTTATATTACTATCAATTAAAAGAGAAATCTTTTAAAAATAATTTTATATTTTTAAGAAATGGACGCAGTACAATTATTATGTTTTATAACTAAAGTTGAGGATATATTTAAAAATAAGCTAAAAATCAAATTTAAAAATTTTATATCTTTGAATTTATAACATTCCAGCCTCTCATGATAACATGTGAAATACTTAAATGTTTATATAAGCACTCAAGTTACTATCATAAATACATTTAATCATGATTTTTTGAATGGGTACGTGATAAGCTAAAATGACTCAAAACAACGCGTTAAACTTTTATTATGGTATAATTTGACCCGAGTTGTTACACAAACGAAAACGGGAGAGTATATTTGTGTGTGAAAGCTTGTCAAATTTAACGGCAGGCTTGGGAATATCACTATAAGTTTGTCAAATTTAACGGCAGGCTTGCTGCCGTGACCTGACCGTTTTCCCATCATTCAATTAAAGTTTTAATTTAAAGCCAGTCCAGAAGTTTAGGCGAAAAACCGTTAGAAAAGTGAAAGTTTGGGTAATCCACAATTAAAGAAGTATGCACGTGGTGTGAGGGAGTAGGTTTTGTATATACTAATATTTGTTTATTTATTTATGCAATCTGTCAAAGTCTTGTTTGTTGCAAGAAATTACCAGGTACTTTCCTTTTTTCCAAATTGTATAGTATAAATCCAAGGTCTTCCAAGTAAAGTCAAAATAAGCATCTATAGCATGATTATTTTTTTTAATCAACTAGTAAGAAGAGAACGACCAAATTTTACTCGCTATTTCCTTTAATTATAGGCTTCTTTAATTTCCAATTATGTGTAAGACTAGTCAAATTGAAGCAATACTTTGTTTTGTGCGTGGAGATTTGTTAGAAAAAATTGATATTTTTACGTGTATTTTTAATATTTTTACATGATTTTTTTTCACATGAACATACAGTAAGTCTCACTTTCATGTGAGAATAAACTATGTGAAAACATACTTCTCTTTGTTATATTATTGTCTTTCAAATTTGGCCATAAGTTGTGGAATGACAAAGGAAGAATGGAATTTACATTTGATTTCTTATTATTGCAAATGCTAAAAAAACAAAAGCCTAGTTATCGCAATTTACCAAACTAATTTAACTTTTATATTTTAACTGATAATGAAAATGATAATTTAACTTTTGTTATATTATTGATGTTTGTTAGGTGTTCAATAAGCAGACAACCAATTAATTATGGTTTGACCGCCATTACCTATAAGTGGCACTTGATACCTACGTTTAATAAAGAATGACAACATAGTCTTCCATTTAAAACAACATTTCTTAAATGTTGTTTAAGAATATCTTACTAAAGTTAGGCAATGCACATGCCAAGAAAAGAAAATAATACCGATCAATAATGTATTAATTATGTGAGATAAAATAAAATTTAAATAATTAAATAAAAATATATTAAAATTTTAAATTAAAAATATAAAATTATAGTGTAAGTAAAATTATAAAGCCAAAAAAAGAAAAAAAAAGTGTGACATCATTACATCAAACCTTCCATGGTGGTTTATAACAGATAAATTCACAACATAAAATGATATTTTTCACAACAAAATCGTCGCTAGACCCTATAACGACAGTTATACAATTATAACAATATTTTTATTTTAAAAATATCAGTTTCCGATAGATAGATTATATGTACTAATGACGTAATGCAAACATATACTACTGACACGATTAGTGTGCAACAATTGGGTTGGATTAACCTGAACTCAAATCGTCTCTATATTATAAAAGGGCAAAGGTCTAAAAATGTTCCTAACATTTTCCTCAAAATTGACGTTATCAATTTTAGGTCAACTGTGCCCTTCCTGTTATCGGATCTGTCACTTACACAAATGTGACTGACATGTGAACATATTTTGCTGACTAGGTTGACACCTAGACTCAAACCCAACAGTCAAATAACTTTTAAAAAAAGCAAAAACGTAATAACATATTTATAATTTAAATCAAAAACAAAATCTACAACTTCATCCTCCGTAGATCTGAACAAATATGGATCATGAAACAAAATCGACTAAAACCCGCTCACTAGTAACAACTGAAGCCATCACTGATATCAAAAACACCGATATTACCTCAGTTACTCAGAGCTTTGATGCTGAGTTGTCGCACAAAGTTGAGAGGGAACTAGGAATCGAGACGAGAGGCCACCACCAAACGATGTGGAGGTTGGTTTACGAAGCTTGTAGACATAAAAAGTCTATTTCTTTTTCTTTTTTTTCCACTTTTACTATAGAAATCTGAAAAGGTTTTGTTCTGTCTACATGCCAATTAAGCAAAAAATGTCCAGGTTTTTGATTTAAATTATAAAATATGTTAGTATTTAGTTTTGTCATTTTAAAAGCCATTTGGTTGTTGGGCTTGAGTCTAGATGTCAGTCTAGTCATTAAAATATGTCCACATGTCAGTCATATTTGTCCGTTAAGTAGAGGAACCCAAAATTGATAACGTCAAGCGTACTTTTGAAAGAAAAAAAAAATTCAGAGTGAAATTTCGGAAAAAACGTCAAGGACATTTTTGGACCTTTGCCCTATTATAAAATATACAACAAGTTTCTTCCTCCCTTTTGACATCATTGGGTGCTTGTCTACGGGCAAAACCAAAGCACAAATGCACAAATCTGGTCGGCCACGCTGGGAAGAAGAATATTATGTCATAAGAACTTGCTTACAAAGTAAAGAGTACGGAAAAACCCACCGGCATTGTTAATCCGGCAGGACGGCAGATTGCAAAGTCACGTGAACCTTATTTTTCTGCATAAACTCTTCCGCTTAAAGGTATGCCAGCCAAAATATGCAAGGACAAATGGAAAAAGACAGAAGCAAACACTATATTATTCATGCAATTCATCTGGTCGTCCCATTTTTCAGAATAATTTGTGATGCCTTTTTTACTGAATTACAATGATTGTATTCACTATTCAACATTTGATAGGACCTTGCATAGTTCCCCAGAAACCCAACCCTGTTTTGTTAAAGCTCATATTTGCTAAATAAATTGGAAATATTTTTTGTTTTCAACCTATTACCAAGTTACCGCAAGGAACAAAGAAGATTTTTTACATATGTAGTTGTCCAAACAACATGTAAAAATTAAAAATAAGTCGTTGATATCAGATTTTTGAACGAATTAGTAAAAGAAATTGTATCATAAAGATGAAGGAAATAATGGATTTGGATCCCATTCATTATACATTCCCTCAAATTCCATCTAATGCACTATAATATTTTTATAGTTGTGAGTAATATAATTAAAATCGATACCGATCAATTAATTTATTATATTAAATAACATAATTGTTTCAAAAATAAAAACAATCCGACACTTTTCACCATTTGATGAACATGTGAATTTTTTATCAAAATTTCTTCTAGAATTTAACGGAGATAATATTTTTTATAATTCTAATTTTTTTTTGTAATATTGACCTTACTATCATCTACTATCTATTAACATATTTTGATCATTACTAATAGAATTATTATAATCAAATAATTGATGTATTGAACAGAGTTGAAAGAAATATATAATGGAGGGGAGCGAAATCCGGAAATAATAATAATAATAATAATAATAATAATAATAATAATGAATTGACGATAATATGCAAGAACTCCACACGGAAAGAACACGTAGTTTTTGGGTGCGGACAATTCTCCTGTCCTCCGCAAGTAATCTTTCCGTGTGGACTATTTGCATTTGTTCATTTCTAATCTGAGCAACGCCACCCAGCCACTTGTTTAACAACGTCATCATCATGCTTATCAAAAGCCATCTGGTCTGTTGACTTACAAAACATGAATCTACAAAGTAATGCCACTCACGAAAAATAAAAAGAACAGATATGACAGCAATATTAGAACTCAAATGTCACTCGTATCAATTTAAAGAAGATGGTCCTCTTCGTATTTTCTACAACAAATGGGGTTTTTCTTCTCCAGGAATGCAAGCGAGATGCTTCAAGTTCACTAAAATAATATAGAATAAGATATAAGGGAAGTATATAAGTATTTAGTTCTTTTGTTTCTTTATCGAGTATGAATTAGCTCAAGAAACAAGTTGATTTTCAGGAAACTTCCAACAAGTTTCCTTGGCCGACTTCTCTATTTCTAGTACAAAAGGGCAACCACCCCCTGTTAGCAGAAAGAAGTTCTTCATTCCTCCCAAGAGTCTGAAGTAGTAGAACAATTCAAAGTTTTTGTCTTTTACCATCTCTGTGAGTTTTGACCAAAGAATGACAAGCAAACTCCATTTACCTAGTGATTATGGCACTTTTATCCTCAACATAACCACCACCACCCTCACCAAAGCCCAAAAAAGATGGCGGATTGCTTATGTTGCCATTTATTTCTCGAGGGTCATGCTCAATGTTGCCAAAGAGGTTGTTTCCAAGAAAACAAACTATCATCACATTTCTGAGATATTAGCCTCACCTTCTTATACGGTTCTAAATATCCAACCCCAGTATGATACTAATACTTCCCACTTACCCAAAAAGGAAAACGTGCATGTTCCTCACTTACCAAAAACAGAAAATGTGCATGCTTCTTGCTTTGCAGATATTGACAAAACAAAACTCACAGTGATGGTGAAAAACAAAGACTTGGAAGAGCTTTGCAGGGTGGGGGATGTTGAGGGCTTGCTCAATGCTCTTGGGACTAACCCCGAGAATGGAATCGAGGGCAACGAACAAGATGTTAGCCGGCGGCGAAACATATTTGGTTCAAACACTTACCAGAAACCACCACCAAAAGGGCTGATTTATTTCATCGTGGAGGCTTTCAAAGACACCACCATTCTCATCCTGCTGGGCTGTGCTGCTCTTTCTCTGGGCTTTGGCATCAGAGAAGATGGCTTGCAGGAAGGTTGGTACGAGGGCGGTAGTATATTTGTGGCTGTCTTTCTGGTAGTTGCTGTATCAGCTGGTAGTAACTACAGACAAGAGGGACAATTCGAAAAGTTGTCAAAAATTAGTGATAACATTATAATTGATGCTATGAGAGGTGGAAGGCGGCAAAAGGTATCCATCTTTGACCTTGTAGTTGGAGATGTTGTGTTTCTGGGAATTGGAGATCAAATACCTGCCGATGGATTGTTCTTAGATGGGCATTCTCTACAAGTTGACGAGTCCAGCATGACGGGAGAGAGTGACCATGTAGAAGTAAACTCCGAGCAGAACCCGTTCTTGTTTTCTGGTTCAAAAGTTGCAGATGGGTATGCTCGGATGCTGGTAATATCAGTTGGGATGAATACAGCATGGGGAGAGATGATGAGCTCAATAACACATGATTCCAATGAACAGACGCCATTACAAGCTCGGCTTGACAAATTGACCTCATCAATTGGCAAGGTAGGCCTTGCTGTTGCTTTTCTTGTCCTTGTAGTTATGTTAGCTCGCTATTTTACGGGGAACACAGAAGACGATTATGGGAATCAGGAGTACAATGGTAGCAGAACAGATATAAATGATGTGATCAATTCTGTTCTACGTATTGTATCTGCTGCAGTCACCATTGTAGTAGTGGCAATTCCTGAAGGTCTGCCGTTGGCTGTCACGCTTACGCTTGCATACTCCATGAAGAGAATGATGGTTGATCAGGCAATGGTCAGGAAGCTCTCAGCTTGTGAGACCATGGGCTCAGCCACAGTTATTTGTACTGACAAAACAGGCACATTGACGATGAATCAAATGAAAGTGACCAAGTTTTGGCTTGGCCAAGAAGACATTGGAGAAAATTATTCCAATGTAATTTCCCCAGAAGTTGTTGAGTTGTTCCACCAAGGTGTCGGTTTAAACACTACAGGTAGCATTTATAAATCAGTTTCAGGAGGGTCTGTACCCGAGTTTTCTGGAAGTCCAACTGAAAAAGCAATTCTTTCATGGGCTGTCACGGAATTGGGTATGGATATGGAAAAACTGAAGCAAAGCTCTACTATTCTTCACGTTGAAACATTCAACTCGGAGAAGAAACGAAGTGGTGTTTCGATGAGGAAGAGAGTTGATAACACCATCCACGTGCACTGGAAAGGAGCAGCTGAGATGGTACTAGCAATGTGTTCAAATTATTATCAGAGTAATGGAGATACAAAGCTAATAAATGACTATGAAAGAACACAATTTGAGAAGATAATCGAAGGAATGGCAGCGAGTAGCCTACGTTGTATCGCTTTTGCTACTCAGAAAATACTGGAGGAAGATATGCAACATACTGAAGATGGAAAAAGCAACAAAAAGCTAAAAGAAGATGGATTGACCCTGCTAGGGCTTGTTGGTCTCAAGGATCCATGTAGACCTGGGGCCAAAAAAGCCATTCAAGCATGCAGATCTGCTGGAGTGGATATCAAAATGATCACTGGAGACAATGTTTTCACAGCAAAAGCTATTGCCACAGAATGTGGGATACTTGGACCTGATCAACATGTAAATAGCGGCGAAGTAGTAGAAGGTGCAGAGTTCCGAAACTACACACCTGAAGAGAGGATGGAGAAGGTTGACTATATCCGTGTCATGGCAAGGTCCTCCCCTTTTGACAAGCTTTTGATGGTACAATGCTTGAAACAAAAAGGACATGTGGTAGCAGTCACTGGTGATGGAACAAATGATGCCCCGGCCTTAAAAGAAGCTGACATAGGACTTTCCATGGGAATTCAAGGAACAGAGGTTGCCAAGGAGAGCTCAGATATCGTAATCCTAGATGATGATTTTGCTTCTGTGGCCACGGTTTTAAGGTGGGGACGATGTGTTTACAACAATATCCAGAAATTTATTCAGTTTCAACTCACAGTAAATGTTGCAGCTCTTGTCATAAACTTCATTGCATCAGTTTCAGCTGGTGAAGTTCCCTTAACAACAGTCCAATTGTTGTGGGTCAACCTCATTATGGACACACTAGGTGCTCTGGCACTTGCTACAGAGCGGCCTTCCAATGAGCTGATGCACAATCCGCCCGTGGGTCGAGTTGAACCCCTCATAACAAACATCATGTGGAGAAACCTATTAGCACAAGCTCTATACCAGATATCCATCCTCTTGACTTTACAGTTCAAGGGTAAATCAATCTTTGATGTGG
Source organism: Panax ginseng (assembly GCA_020205605.1). Taxonomy (NCBI): domain Eukaryota; kingdom Viridiplantae; phylum Streptophyta; class Magnoliopsida; order Apiales; family Araliaceae; genus Panax; species Panax ginseng. The sequence goes on along the minus strand of CM035138.1, from coordinate 6,343,828 downwards.
ATGAGAAGGTGAAGAATACTCTAATATTTAATACATTCGTCCTCTGCCAAGTTTTCAATGAATTCAATGCAAGGAAGTTGGAGAAGAAGAATGTATTCTCAGGTATTCATAAGAACCATTTGTTTCTAGGGATCATTGGAATAACCATCATTCTTCAAGTTGTGATGGTGGAATTCTTAAAAAAATTTGCGGACACAGAAAGATTAAATTGGGGACAATGGGGAATTTGTATTGCCATGGCAGTTTTATCATGGCCAATTGGTTATTTTGTAAAGTTCATACCTGTAGCAAAAAAACCCTTTCTCAACTATCTTAGAAGTTGAGATTTGCGTCAACAAGACTCAGCTCGCTGCCCTAGTGTCACCCCAAATCTTCAGGCTTGAAACTGCTCTCGCTATCCAGAGGTTGACATTCGAATTGACAAAGACATTGTGGGGATATTTACCGCACAACTGTCTACGGCAAGGGCTAAAACACACGTGGAAGGCAAGGCCATAAACAGCTACTGGCAGATTGAATCAAGTGGCAACCCTTAATATTCAGAAGTGTATCAATCATTATGAAGGTCCCGTGCTCAGCAAAAATCATATATACACAAGAATTTACCCAAATACAAACAACATAGCAGACCTCAAGTGCTTGACAACAAAGCTTTGCTAAGTGGAGTTACGTGATATATCATCATGTCAGGTTCCATTTGAATGGCTTCTTCAAATCCTTCAGTATGTACACACTCTTCGTCTCATAAAACTGGATGGACGGAAGAAGGAAAGGAAGCTACAAAAATCCTGCACAAACTCATAACTACTTCTTTAGCTATCTTGCTCAATGTCGAGAAGAAGCAAAAGAAAAGGGTAAATAAATGGGCTTATCTTGCCTAATCATCTTGGAAGCTTATTCATATGCAACAACTGGATGCAGATCATACTTTTGTGGTTATATCTTCTCATTTTTTATTTTTTTATATATATGATTTTTTATATAGGTATATCTTCTCATTTTCATCTTTCGTATTCATAATCATATCTTCTCAGTAGTAATCTAAGTCTTTCAATGCATCAGGTAGTTTCACACCTTTACTCACTATCTTGGCCCTTACTAAGAATAATGAAGGTTTTATTGACTTGTAACTTTAAGGTGCCATTTCACATGATTAGTTTTAGCCTTTAGGAGGCTCAGAGTATAATTCAATCACGTTTCTGGGAATTGAAGTGCATGACTTAACAAATACTCATTCCAAAGTGCACTTTTTACTCGAGAATTGCGGACCAGACTCCAGAGCTCTCATAGCAATATTTGTTATCACATTCATCTCCAAATGGGAACGATCAACTACAGAACTCCGGATACAGCTTTGTAAAACCAGAAAAGAGCTTAATAAGATTATCTTGCCATCCAAACCATGAAGTAGTTCCATGTTTCTACCCAAGAATAATAAAAGCTAGTGAGAGAAGATAGGACATGAATTAAATTATTGATATGCAGGGATGATACAAATTTCTACCACTTGCATATGAGGGTACATATGATGATATGAGCAGGAAAATCCAGGATCAAACTACAATTTAGAAGCAACTAGATACAAACCCGCACGTTGTGGCGGGATTATTTATTTTGTTAATAATAAATTTATATGTGCAATTAATAAATTTAAATATAATAAGAAGATGGTAGATTGTTGTGCGATATTCAAATTTTCGATAGCATATGTTACATAGTATCAGATACATCTGAACATGTGCACTTGCATAAGAACGCGACTTCTATGGTACCCGTGCCACAACACCCCTTATTTGCTATTTAAAACCCTGCAAAAGTAAACAATTTGAAAGCTAAATACAAAATTGTTCTAATTACATTTTTTTATTATTTTTATTGCATACCATATTTTCTTGGGCTGTGGATGAGTTTCCATCAGACGATTGTATACGTCGTAAACCATCCTTGCATAAGGAAGATTGTTGTTAAGAGAGTTAAGCTCAGCTGACAGCTTTGTGTTGAATAACTGTACTACTTGATTGTAGTTTTCTGCACATTTTCTTTAAGCTTCCCCTACCAAAGTTCTATGTGATGGAAGACATTCTATAGGTGGTATACCAAAAACACCAATTCTTCGTGCACCTAATCTATACAACTCCTTCATAATTTAACACAACTTTGCAGATCCTAGGGTCAAATCCATTAAATAAAATTATGTTAATAGCTGATACACGCAATTTATCTGACAGTAATAATACATAATTATTGTTGTGTAAGTTGTGTGGTAATTGTGGTAATGCCTATATCACAGTGTAATATCAATTCGAGGACATTCTGTCTTGCTACTGTTTTCCTATTTTGTAACATTTTTTTCTTTGTAAATTATCGGAAAAAAGAGGAAAAAACACAAAAGGCCTCAAAATGGAAAAATATCTTTAAATTACCGAGAAGCTAGAGAAAAAAATGAAGCATAAACAAAGTAAGTTTACCTCCATAGATCCCATTTTCTTTGTGTTCAACATTGGCCTTATCTTCTTGATACATAACCATTTCTCTATCTGTGAAATCCTCATGATGTTTTCCTCTGTCATCATCTATTTTTATTCTGCTCTCCTCCTTCTCATGCTCTTTCTCTTTATTCTGCGGAGAAATAAATTAACCTCAAGCTTGAATCCACAATTAAGCGAGTTGTAAATCTAAGAGATCACCCAAAGGAATTTTTTGATTTGGTGTAATCTGCCATCTAATTTATGTAAGATTCAAATTATTCAGATTTTGTGAGCGAACAAAATTCATATGTTATGTTAGCTGCCAATAGCTGGGCATTTTTAAAAGGTAATTAGAAGCATTAATTAGGATGGACATGTGTTAATTTTTTAGAATGATAGATGTCAACTTATTGTGCTATGTCTCGTGTTTGGAGATCTGAATTGTTTTCAAATGAGACCTTACCAAAATACGTAAAGCGGTTGAAGTCTCTTTTTTCACTTGAAGACAAATCATGATCTATCCAAATAAAACCCTTCCAAGATAAAATTAGAAGGCATAGATTTCTTAAAGGTCCCATCCAAACACCCATTATGAGGTAGGATATGCATCTTAGAGCAGTCTGATAACCTCAAAAGGATCCAAATGTCTATAAAACTCGGATCTCTTGGCCATAATCTCCGAACATAAAATTAGAAGGCAAAGAAAAACAAAAAGAAGGTTATGGAGTAATATATTTAAATATTGTAAAACTTATTTACCTGAAATAAATAATTTACTACAAAAAACTTCACATATTGTTCAATTCGTTGACGCTTGCCGCACACCAAGTCCTAGTCAGGGTTATACTCAATGAAGGCTAAAAAAGAACATAATATGCTCAATGGTTTGCTCCCTATCCTCTAAGTACAAGTAATTTCCATCCAAAGCACCCATCATAAAAATGTGGAATCAAGGAAATCAATGCTCAATCCTTCCAGAACTGATGCAAAGGCAAAGAAGCATCAAATAAAATTGAGATTTAGATACCATGGTCACTGAAAGTTTCAATCTTTTGAATGTTGTATACAGTTTTTATTTTAATTAGGAGAAAGAGAGAATATTGAAAAGTTACCAAAACGGGCAAGTTGCTGAATTCCGAAGGTGAGATGTATAGAAGCAAAAATGGTCCGCCAATTCAACATTATCATGGTAACAGTCACAACAAACAACAAAAACCAATTAAATTAAGGATACACAAGTCTGTTACTAATGAACAACAACTAAAGCATATAAACTCGAGTCAGTGCCGTCACCATAGTAGACATCTCACCCGAATGACTGTATCCCGTATACATGGGTGCCGCCTCAAGTGGTGGCTGTGTTCTTCCTATTCCACCTTCCTCAATGGTATCTTCCGCGGAAATCTGATCGAAGGTCACAGTAAGAATCAGTTTCCTTTCCTCTATTGGGTCTGGTTTGAGAATTTGTTATTGAATGCTCTAATCAGGATGTTCATCCTTTGAGTCAGCATCTGCCTCCCCGTCTCTACAGAATTTATCGCAGGAATCGATGCGTCGAGAGAGAGTAAATGCCATATTTGGGGATAGCAATCTACATGATGTTTGAGTTTGAAAGAATTTGAATGAATATGGAATTAAATTAGTTGCCATTTTTGAATTTTGAATATATTATCCCAGAGGGGGATTTGAGAAATGAATTTAGGTTTTTTAGTGTTTCATATGTTTCTGTAAAAGGTAGTTAGGAGCATTAAATAGGATAGACAGTTGTTGAATTTGTAGAAGGACAGATGTCAAAATATTATGTTATGTACTGTGATTTAGTATATATAGATAATAGATAATAGATGGTAGCCCTAAAAAATATAAATAGAATACAAACATCATACAGTTTTTTGAGAGCTCATCGCCGATTGTACAAGCAAGGTTTCAACTCAGGCCATTCAATTTCCTTCTTTGAATTTTGCTTCTCCTGTAGAGTATAAAATAAAGGAATCATTCATGAGTATACAAACTTAATAGAAATCTACGGCCCGTAGTGAATCTTGCATATTACTAATAGAAAAGCTCCTAACCTTTTTCTTGAAATAGAAAAGTATAAACATTTTATTTGAAAAGTCCTGCACAGAAGTAAAACTTATTACCACAAAGACGAAAAATAAATTCACACTTAAGGATGAAAGAACATAGATAAACCTTTGATACAGAGGTGAATCCTAGTTCACATATCGCTTTTGAAAACCTATATGGGTCTGCTCCCCCAGTAGTGGGATCAAACCTGCTCTTCACTTCTGCTATCAAAAGCCAACCACTGTACATGCATCACTACTCAAGAAAAGCTCTTAGAATAACTCATAAGCTTCAAGTAAAACAATGTAAGATACAATGGTTTAAGAACTCTTTGTGTTTCCTGTAGGTAACTTCGGAGGTTCGTCCCCATCAATGAAAGGCAGAAGATAGAAACATCAATTGACGAAGACTCTAGTGGTGTCTGCAATCAAAATTTGCAAGCTTATAATAATTAGTGAGGGCCCATCTCAGAGTTCTTAGTTCGCACTTGTATAAAATGCTTGTTTAAATATAACAAAATATCCTCAATCAAAAGCTTATTATGGTTCTGTTTATACAGCAATTCACCAATAATGCATCAATTTATCCAAACCAAATCAATTGAACGAAACACATGTCTAGAATAAACCCAAAAATAGATAAGAACATAGTTAGCCATATAATGTACAACTATAGTTATAAAACCCAATCAAAACAAATGCCCCATTTACAATGAAGGAATTCAAATTACCTAGAGCAATAATTCTTCAATAATTGGAGGGAATACTAAAATACCCACCAAAAAACAAAGCTAAAAGCCAATACATCCATTCAATTGATAAAGCAATATATAAAAATTTTAAAACAAATAAAAACCTGAACAGATGATAATGTGAATGAATCATGATGCTAACAATTACTAATGCTTATGGTCACAAATTGATACATCAGAGCAAGATTAAACTTCAAATTGATACATATATACAAACATAACTTGTAGTTTCAGAAGGGGGTTGAGGGCTAATTTTGGGTACCGGAAAAGAGAGGAGACCGATAAGTAATTGTATCTCCATGACGGAGACGAATCGCTTCATCTCGTCTAGGTGGTGGCTGAGCTCGGCCTCTAGCCGTGCCTCGGTCTCGGCTAAACGGAGCCTCAGATCCTCCACCGCCATAGAAGGAGCTTCCGATGGCAATCGATGTGAACCATAACACATGTTTTGATGAGTCTGAGAATTGAGGAGAGAGAAAGATAGGTTGAAATGGAGAATCTGTAACTAAACCAAATGGTGAAAACCAGATCTTCAGCAATCTACTGGATGTTTATCCTTTAGATTGAGTCTTCTTAGCCTTTTGAATGAATTTGAATTAATTTAGTTGCCATATTTAGGGGAATTTGGGAAATGAATTTAGATTTTTTTAGTGTTTCATGTGTCTGTAAAGTAGTTAGCAACATTAAATATAGGATAGAAATGTGTTGAATTTGTAGAAGGACACATGTCACAATATTGTGTCATGTACTGTAATTTAGTATATATAGATATCCTCATACAACTATGAAATACCATAACCATCATCAACCCTACCATCCAGCAAATATTAGTATATGACAGATACGAAAGAGACAAACGGATTAGGAAAAACAATCAATATGAACGTTATATTCTACTTGAAGCTTATGGGACTTAGCTAATTGTAAAATCATAACTGGAGACGCTCAATAGCATATATTGGACTACAATCAGGCCTTAAACTCTTTAGAAAATAACAGAAACGAATGCCACAAAACATGGTGCAAGACAAGAGTATGACATCTAATTGTGTTCTATGCAACCCTTAATATTCAAAAGAAAAAGAAGTAAGATTCACATTTTTAGACGGATGAAGGCAGTACAAACTTGTAATCATGCACATAAGTATTGAGAGGTTAAGAAGTAGACAATCCAATTCACGAAGACACAAAATTTATCAAGGCATTGCTCCACTGAAGAGGCACAAAACCTTAGCGCAAACAAAAAGTTCATCATTTAACCAAGTGTTATGTTTTAATAGCTCCTATGGTTGCCAAATAAATCCTCAAAGATCAAGTTAGTTACTATACCCTAAACCTTGCACAACCTACGAGATACCAAATGTGAACCAAAATATTGTATCTTGTATGTCTCCACATATAGGGTGCTAGAAAATTAAAATTAGACATTGACAATTCTCATACAAGCACATAGGTTTAGCAAGATCTTCTCGTGATAGCATTACTTTGGTAGCCAGCATCTACCTAATATAACTCCATCTGTACCAAAATAAGAGTTCTTTTTACAGATGTTAATGTTTGCTAACAAAAGTGTAAAACTTAAATTTATTTTTTTTGGTAAACTATTTTATCGTAAACTGACCGGCTAAAATTTGTGATCTTAAAAGTTATTGGAAAAAAACTATGTTCGATTGTGTCTAAGAAAACTTCAACCTGCCTTAACAATTCAAACGACTCTAATTTTGTGTGTGTGGGGGGGAGGGGGGAGTATATGATGGAAAAGGATCAGGCAAAATTGATGACGATCACAAAACATAAACATTCTCAAAAATGTCTAAAAGAACCGCAAAACATGGTCTCTTGTAGCTCCCACGTATATAAACATAAAACCTTTGGATATATATTAAGAGTGAAGAAAATGTATGAAACTTGCATCTAAACCCTTCTTTGCTGTGTTGGATATATATATATAAATGAATGAAATAAAACCAATAGGTGTGACCTTTGGTTCATACCTTTTCAAAAAGATGCATCTTTTTCAAAGGATGACGAACCTTTCAAAAGCCAGAATCCTTTCAAAAGGATGTAACCTTTCAAAAGGGTGTAACCTTTCAAAATGATGTAACCTTTTGAAAGGATGTATATCTTCAAATGGGTATTTGGAAACCTATAAATAGGTTCCCAATCTACCCAAATCAATAACTTCATCTTCACCATTAATCCTTCTCAAGTTCTTAAAAATTAATTCATTCTTCATTCATTAAGAGTCATAGAGATTATACAATATTTTGTTGGTTCGTGGAACTCTTCCATTGAAGTGCTTCTTGTGAGAGTTGAAGAGCATTTTATCTTGGAAAGTAGACGTCCATTGTTCCATCCGTAGCCTTGGGCAATAATGGACGAAATCTGCTTTAAGGAGAGACTGTCCAACAGTTGACTTGGTTTTAAAAGTTTGTCAATTACATCTTGTAAGTCATTATTATAATTGTTTATTTTCTAATTCTGTTTATATAATTAGTATATATATAATAATACTAAGGAATAACAATCTTAAAGCAGATTTTCGGTGTGTTCTTCTTTAGTTTATACTAATTTATATAAAACAGAATCTTTCCTTGCTCTCAGTTTTATTCATTACGTCCGTACATGTTAGACATATATGCATCAGTTTTATCCATTATCATATATGCATGTAAGACATAAGTGAATTATTGAAAGTACATCCATGTTTCATTGTTTACAAAATTTCTTTTCCTAGATTACTCGGGTTGACATATGTTATCTCTTGTTTAGCAGACTTTTAGCCATGCATATCCAAGCCGTATAAAAACATTTAATATATGTTAACTAAGCTTCAATGTTTAGAATTATGTTATATCTATTGTGCTAGACCGACCAAGAATGTCAATCAAATTAAACGATTGAATTGCTCCATGTATATTTCATGTTATTTAATCTAGGATCACGCATAATATATCATGCAAGTATTCATAATCACTAGAATTATGTTGTCGTGTAAATTAGTGTAACCCTCCCTAAAATCATGGGATTATATTAGACATGAATGCTCATTATGGGGGCTTAAACTCTGCATTTCTGAAAGCTAGAAAATCAGTATGGGTAATGAATGTTTTTCCAATCGGAACACGTAATACACTTCCTCTCATACTTGATAAAGTTAACGTACTAATATATATATTTGTACTAAATATATTTATACTAAATATATATTTATATATTAGTATAAAAATAGATCTTCCATTGAAGTGCTTACTTTATACTAATATTATATATATATATATATATATATATATATATATATATATATATATATATATTAGTACGTTATACTATATAATATATATCAGTACGTTAGTATAATATATATATATATATATATATATATATATCAATAATATTCTTGCAATAGTGATGCAATAAATATTTGTAATTAAATTTCAAATGTTTTAAACTAAAACTCTAAGTTGGATTAAATCTAAAGAGGTTGTTCAAGTGGTATAGTGATAGTAAAAGTGTATGTAATAATATATAAACATGCTTGCATTTTCATGCTTCAATTCAATCAAATTATATTAGGCTCAAATTGGATATCTGACTCCCATGATACTAAATCCACAAGTGGATATGTGTTTACTCTGGGAGGTGCAACTGTATCATGGAAATCCTCTAAGCAAACATGTATTGCAAGATCCACTATGGAATCTGAATTTATTGCTTTAGATAAAGCAGGAGAAGAAGCAGAATGGCTTCGTAATTTTTTGGAGGATATTCCAATTTGGCCTAAACCAGTGCCACCAATCATTATTCATTGTGATAGTCAATCAGCGATTGGTAGGGCACAAAATAGTAATTATAACGGTAAGTCTAGACATATACGTCGACGACATGAAACTATTAAACAATTACTCTCAAATGGTATAATATCTATTGACTATGTGAAGTCAAAGGATAATATTGCGGATCCACTAACGAAAGGTATACCTGGAGAGCAAGTGAGATGTTCATCAAGGGGAATGGGTTTAAAGCCTATAAAATCCTAAAGAGTCGCCATAATGGAAACCCAACCTAAATGATTGGAGATCCCAAGAAATAGGTTCAAAGGGTCAACCTAATTATGTGTGATCTAGTAAGCACTGAGAAGATAAATACTTCTTCCCATTTCTATGATGATACAGTGCATAAACTGCCGAGTGAAACAGGATAAACTTTGTTTTTAATAATTTCTATAGCTTAAATATAAAAAGGTCAAGTGGGGTATTAGCAGGATACTCTTTATAGAAATTACCTATGTGAGTGAGAAGGGGGCCACTTCTATGAGAATGACGAAGGCTAAATTCTCTAGCACACTCATGAAACCAGGAGGTGTCCAAGGCCAAAATGGACACAATAATGAGAACCACTAAAATAAATTGAAAAATACTGTGTGAATTCTATTGTCTCGGTTTACACTAAAAGGTTGAACAGTTCAAGACATCACGTTCACTGATTGGCAAGTAAATCCGATAGTCTTTCACTAGGAAAGGTTCAAGGCCACAAGCTACCTTCACCAATTCAGTATTTTTTGTTAACTGATACTCTCTCTAAGTGTGTCTGCATATTCATTTGCATTAATTTACCCAAATTTCATTCATGTGGGGGATTGTTGGATATATATATATATATATATATATATATAAATGAATGAAATAAAACCAATAGGTGTGACCTTTGGTTCATACCTTTTCAAAAAGATGCATCTTTTCAAAGGGATGTAACATTTCAAAAAGGTGTAACCTTTCAAAAGGATGCAACCTTTTGAAAGGATGTATATCTTCAAATGGGTATTTGGAAACCTATAAATAGGTTCCCAATCTACCCAAATCAATAACTTCATCTTCACCATTAATCCTTCTCAAGTTCTTAAAAATTAATTCATTCTTCATTCATTAAGAGTCATAGAGAGTATACAATATTTTGTTGGTTCGTGGAACTCTTCCATTGAAGTGCTTCTTGTGAGAGTTGAAGACCATTTTATCCTAGGAAGTAGACGTCCATTGTTCCATCCGTAGTTACCAAATAATGGGGCGAAATCTGCTTTAAGGAGAGACTGTCCAACAGTTGACTTGGTTTTAAAAGTTTGTCAATTACATCTTGTAAGTCATTATTATAATTGTTTATTTTCTAATTCTGTTTATATAATTAGTATATATATAATAATACTAAGGAATAACATGCTGTTCACAAACCCAGTACATAATAATCAAAAGACAGTATTTTTACACAAATTCACCTCGTTTGAATAATTGAATCGAGATTCTCCTACATATTCACCAAAAAAATTAGATTATGTTACTGAATTTGACTGACATTATAGTTTTAAACAAACTAAAAATTGAAGTCTACGATCAACGAAAAATCAGACAGTGATAATCAATACATTTTAGAATAAATCGACAGAAAGATAAGTATATAAAGAAAAACATACTCATCCTTTTGAAAATTACTATGCCTTTGAACATTATTTTGAAACAGAGGGGAGCATTTCATGGATGTACATAAGAATTCTATTGAACGGGAGACGCGATACGACCACAATATTGCTCACTCTATTGAAAAAGAGTCTTGTGGACGGTTGTACACTTGTACTTGTAGGTGTGAAGCCTGTTCGGCGGTGACATATTCGTTTGCCAATGACTTATTTTTTTATTTATAAATTAATTTTTAAGTTAAAAAAATAAATAAGTATTTATAATTTATTTTAAAATAATTTATAAATTATTTTAAAATAAATTAGTTTGACCAAATATAATGTTTATTTTATCACTCTTTTTATTAATGTCTTTTTAATTATTTTTATATTTAATTTTAACTTGTAAATTATTATGAACCGAACGTTCATAACTTGTTTTAATTAATTTCTCACTTATAAGTCAAATTGATGCCGAATATTTTTATTTATAAGTCGCAATTTAAAATAATTTATATTTTAATTTTAAATCATTTTAAAATAAGTCGTTGCTGAACAAACTCATTATTTACTATAAATAATAGTTCTAACTTCTAAGTATAAAAGTTTAATATTGATATAAATTTATTTTGTTTATGTTAACACTTGAATATCAACATATATCATAAACTCTATGACTATGTTTGTTTGCAATAATTATTCTTGGAATAGAATTATTAATCACAGGTGTCTTGCTTGTTTTTAAATTTATTATTAATTTCAGATTATAAAATGACTTAATAGTCTTTACATTATAATTATAATCTCGGAATTATAATCATATGATTAATAAGATTATAATTCTAAAATTATAATAATTGCAAACAAACATTGTAATAAAATTTTCAATTTTAAATAAATCATGTTATGTCAGCTTTCAAGTTGAAAATGTTATTCGACTTTAAAAATTAATACTGAACTCACCATTCAAAACGGGACGAGAAGAGTACTACATTTTTAATTCATAATATAAAATAATATAATAATATTTTCATATTTATTATTATTGGGTGAGAGGGCCGAAAACTCAAGACAAAAGTAATCATGTACCATAATGATAAAATTTAGGATAATTTAATTTATATACCATACTTCACTTTCTTTATTTTCTTCATATTTTATAGAATTATGAGTTTAAAATAAATATTCTATTCATTTTAAATTATGATTTTTGAAAGTCGATTTAAAATATTTTAAAACTCAAAATTGATATTTACTCGTTAATAATTATGAAACAATAAAATTTATAATAAATAATATTTTTAAATAATTTATAATATTTATCATTAATTAAATTTAAAAGAATTAACATCAAATTTAAATTTAAAAATATTTTAAGTTGATTTCAAAAAGACAACCATGATTAAATAATATGGTAAGAGTATACAATTTAATATTTTTAAATTATAAATAAGAATAGAAACTAATATAATTTGCTTGTATTACAAAAAACAAAAAACAAAAAACAAATTAACTCTCTACATTAAATAATAAATTTTGGTCGATATAATTTCTAATTTAACAACTTACCATAAATCCCTTTTTGCGATCTGGAGTCGAACTAAAAACCCTCTTTCAACCAAGCCAGCAAAAAAAAAAAAAAAAAAAAAACTCAAAACGATTCTACTTTTCGTCTTGTTCAGTTAAATCTCCTGATTCCTCCCGACTGTGCTCCGACGATCTGATCTAATTTTCACCTGCCGGTCTGATATTCTCCTATTTTGGTAAGATTAACGCCTAAACAATCCCAATTTGCTTGCATTCGCTCATCGCAATCTCTCTCCAGTATTTTGATTGAAGCAAAATTGACAAGTTTATGCGGTTATGTGTCTTTTTCATTGTGTATGAGGTTGTACTTCAAGTCTTCATGCACCACTCCATATAAAAAACATAATTAAGATTTAAGCATGTGCATTGAACTATTTCGGCGATATCATAATTTACATATTCCCGCTGTGTGCACACTTATTTTGTATCACTTGTTAATTTTTGAATTATCACTTTAGCACACAAATTCACCTTTTTAATATATATTTGTAGTATAGCAGAAAATATAACTTACAAAAGTATTGAAAATATAGCTACGAGCTCGGATCCAGGAATAAATCTTAGCAGGGGCGGATTTTAAAAAATCAACTCACAATTCACAAACACAACGAATTCAAAAAAAATTAAATTATAATGTGCTCAAGTTTTTGCAGTTATGGTCTTCCTTTAAAATTTAAATTACATTCAAAGTTATGTAGATAAGAATTAAGCATAGAATTTTGAGACGGGTGAATCAAAGCTCAATTCTTACAACCAACTCATACATGTTCATATAATGCATAAGTACAGAGTTATCCTACAAATGGATAAGATCACATGAAGTAATTGTCATACAAAATTCATTAATTGAAAAAAATAAAAAAAATTACTTCATCATCTAAGACTTAGATAAATCTCAAATCAACTTTTACTGCATAAGAAATCATGTTCTAACTAATTGCAGTTATATGTAATTTTTTTTTACTCCCCAAGAGTGAAGAGTGAAAGTCAACTGTCTATTTACCCCAACTCTCTTAACCTTCTTTGATAAAGATTGTAAATTTATTCTATATTCTTCACCAATTCTCCTTTCATAACACACATATTTTACAAGCTACTTTTCTTTAGAAGTCATCCCATTTGCAAACATAGTACCACTTTAGAATTTCTAAAGTTGAAAAAATAAGTGGAGTAAAAAAATTAAACCAAAAAATGCATTGGGTAACAACAAACGCAAAAAATCATTTTAAACTACAACTTGAAAAGCAAATTCATAGTTAAGAAAAAAATTATCATTCAAAGTTAAGAAAGCATTTACAATAAACATTGATATATATATATATATATATATATATATATATATATATACACACACACACACACATAATGACTTTACTTAAGAAAAAAATTAAAAAAAGAAAGCCCTAAAAATTTAAAAATTATCAAACAAAAAAAACCCTAATTAGCTACCTCTCAAGTCCAATACAACAAATAAATTGAATTGAGTTTAACCCCAAGTCCCCAACCAACAACAAATTCAAACAAATTACAATTTTAAATTATTAAATAAAAAGCCCTAAATTTGTTAATTTCTAAATCTCATATGCGCAAGAGACGAGGGGTAGAGACTACAATAGAATGAGAAGAGGAGACGGGGTCGCGACTGAGAAGAGGAGAATCGTTGACTCGCGGACCGGTGCTTTGCTTGGCCAAGCAGTGAAGGAGAAGTGGAGTTTTTTTTTTTAATTTGAAGTCTGAGCTCTCACCTCTCTCTTATCTAACTCTCTGTACATACTTTGAAAAATTAGATTATAATGGATATTTTTTTTGCCCCACCAAGTTTAACTTTTTTATTAATCTTCCCCTTGAGTTTATTAACTTATAAATTCTGCCTCTTGAGTTTACCTATAAAAAAAAAGTGAGCATATACCTATGCTGCCTTTGCTATACATCCGCCCCTGCGAGCACGGGTAAAAACCACATATGCAACACTTTCCTATACAATTGGTACAATTAAGAGTTGGTATAGGAAAGACTAAAGAGTAGCATCTGTTTGACTAGAATTGTTTTATTTGCCCAATGTAACATATGCAACTCTTTGTTATACCAACTGTATAGAAAAGAGTTGCATCCGAGAAAAATTGGCGATATTTTTCTGGTGCCCATAGCTTTATTGATAATACTTAAATGTGTTTTGTGTACGTCTTAAAATCCATGGAACACTCACCCAAAAAAAAAGGGAAGCAAGCAACTAAAGTGGGAAAGAGGGAGTATAAGGCTGCTCTTGTCATTCTAGATTTGACAAGGTAAGTTGGTGTATGGTGGGAATATAAAAAGAAGTGGAAAGGAAAAGAAAAAGTTAGCTTAGCAGGTATGTTGCGTGCATTTGCCTATTTGAGGGGAACTAAGGTGGTGTTTGATAAAACTGAGTGTTAAGACCTGAACAGTTTAGACGTCTGAATAATATAGAACATCTGAATAAAATTGTGTCTGAATGAAAAAATACTGTTTGATAATTAATTTTTCCAAAATGTCTGAATAACAATATTTTACCATTTTAACTCTCTGAACAGTTTAAACAAAACCTGTTTGATAATCAGAAGGTCTGAATAGTATTTTAAATACATATTTATAATTTTTTGACCACAATATGATAAAATAAAAACGTACAAATTAAATTAACTTCAAACATAGTATCATGTCCCAAAAATATTAACATAGCATAATAATTCAACTATACAAATTAAATTAACTTCAAACAGTTGTTAAGAGTTGAAGTGCAATTTGTTCACGTAGATTAACCATAAATTCTACGCCTTGATCACCCCATTGTGGTTCATCTCGTCCCTCTTCTTTGTTTCCTTCATTTTGCTCCCCTTCATCGTCAAACATGTTATCTCGATCATATTGAGTAAACAATTCATCCTCAATGTTATGCTTCCTTATGAAATTATGGATCGCAGCAAAGCGATAACTATATCCTTTGTCTTGTAAAAAGGGTAAGGAGCCATTCGCTTTCAAAATTGGGAATCTTGCTTTCAACACACCATTAAGACGCTCGATAACATTTCTGAGTTGTGCATGAGCATGGTTGAATTTTTCCTCTTTATTCAAAGCGCGTCTGCGTCGAAAATCAGCTAACCAATACCTTGCATTGCGATTAGAGGTGAGGTCTTCAAAGTTTCTATCATTTTATTTGCCTGTTTTCAAATTGTAAGTGTAAGTTCAACATGTTATAACATATTTTTAACATTATTACTAATCAACTTAAAAGGTAAAAAAAATTAAAAGAACACCTTTATCTCTTGTATCCATTCCTCATCCGAAAGGTTGAACCTATTAGTCGACGGATCATACACATTTCCTGTCTTACTTTTAAGTTTGTACCATGCACAATATTTTTCTCGCAAGTAGTCATAATGATTCTTCATTTGTTTTTGATTCACAGTCAAGTTGTAGGTATCTTTTAATATTTCTCCCACCCTTCTCCATGATTGTGGCTTGAGGCTTGCACCTTCCCTACCATTTTCCACAACCTCACGAATAAGTCTTCACTAATGTTTCATTCCTCCAACTCACTCTAGTCCTTTTTTGTTTTTGAGTTTCACTGACTTGTTACATACCTAAAGTACATAGATTATAAAAGAACAAACATTTAAATAGTTTGAACAATAAAGAACAAATTAGACTTTATAGACTACAATAAATATTTGTGCTGTTTTAAATCAGCAGATTCTCATGAGTCATAAAATATAACATACAAATGATGGATGAGAGAAAAGCGCATTCTCATCTCCGCTCTATTCCTCTAGAGTATATCCCTCAAAAGGTTACAAATAGTGCCAATACACATTACATGATCCTACTTCCACTTCTTCCAAATGAAAATGATTGAAGTCTAAAATCACTCTGAAATATATTAATTACATAAGTTTGCAATATATATCAATTTACTTTTCAAAAATATGTTACCCTATTTTATTTTTTAAAATATGTTTGCTCCCTTTTTAAAACTCACAAATGCAGTGCTAAACAGATGCCATAAACTGTACAAAGAAAAATTCGCCCAAAAGAAACAAGTGTTAAAAGAACTAACTCCTCTCAAATGTATCACAAATCTCTAAGCTAGTATCACACAACCTCTGCACCATCAGTACCAGCATATATTCAAAAGAAGTACCTCCTTTCATTAACATTTATGTGTTTAGAGAGTTGCTACTTCCAAAAAGGGTTTACTTCTACAACTTTCCTCTTCCACATGAGGGAAGAATTCACTTCATGCACAAGTAACTCAAGGAACTAGCAAAGAACTTTTTGAAATAGCTTTAAGATTTCACATCTGAAAGTAAAAACTCTTCTGAAGTCCCGTATATTATTCATGACATTATTCGATGATATCTAGTGACATAATGAACACAACCCTTAACTAATCATATTCTTGATCAGTATCTTAAGTCAAATTTGAGCAACCAAAGATGTTAGAAATAAAATATAAGGAAACAAAATTTTTAGAAAAGTTCTTCATTTGAACATTTTAGCAATTAGCTTGTGGGCATGGTTTAGAACTTCTAATTTCATGAGCTAACCAGATTTCCAATTCACATTACCCAGCCAAGACAGCAGGTAACCCAAAACAGATATCAATTATGGCCCTTTTCTAATTAATAACAATAAACAAAAATTTACTCACTTCTTCAAGTAATTGCTAATTTACCATGTTTAATTGCTTTCTAATGCAAATTTCTTGGTGCACAGCCCTGTTGTCCTCTCTTTTAATGCCGATTGATTCTTTCTTCAATCTAATAAGCTTTACCTCTTTGCCAAATTTGGTGATTAAAAAGAGCCCAAGAAGATTTGGTCTTATTTGGAGTATACATAGTTCGGCAGTTAGAGAGGAAAGAAAAATGGAATAGAACGGGTGAGTATTGGAATCACAGAGCCAAGGCAAGAAAATCAAGAAGTAGAACCAATAACAAAAATAAACTAACACAAAAAACTTTTTTTAATGGGGAAGAGCAAAATATACCACATTAAAAATAAAATCTCAAGCAGCCACAACAAAAAGATCAACGAAGTCACAAAACTCAGAAACAAAGAAATCGCACTAGCAACGTCAAAGAAATCACAAAACAGGAAATTTTAGATTAAATCGCACCTGTAGTTTCAGCAAGAACAAAGATGGATTTGAGCAAAGGAGAAGAGCAGCAGACAACGGCGGATCAAAGTGAATGAAACGGGAGAGATAATAGGGTTCAGATTGTATTGTAGACAAAAGTGGGATTTTGTAGTATAGCCGAGGTTATTTTTGTCCCAAAAAAATGTAAACTCGGTAAGAGGAGACTCTGAATGGTATAAAATTGTTTTTGAATCTTACCGATTAAGAGACAATAAATTTTTTACCAAACAAGTTTTGCCTCTGACCGAATAAGAGGCAAAGCTATTAAGAGGTATTAAGACCTTATCAAACACCACCTAAGTCTTTCATTAAATGTTTTACTAGTAACTGGTAAGCCTGTCACTAAGTAGCGGGGATTCTTCTGTAGGTCTGTGAATCCTAGAGAAGAAGAATCCACAAATCTGGGATTCCTCTGTAGTTCCTTTTAGTGGTAAAAATTGAAAATATTACTAATAGTATTTACTAAATAGTATAATGTTTTATGTACTAATACTATCTATGAAATTAGTATAAGAATTAATAGTATATATATATATTTCCAAATTTTCTAGATAGTATTAGTACTTAAATTTGTGTTTCTTGATTTTTTTAACATTTATCATCAATTAGTATTTTGAAATTTTGATGTATGTATATTAGAAATCTATTTATATGTGCCTAATCCCTGATTTCCTATTTTTGGAGATTTGCTGAACTGCCAAATTTGCGTATGGCGAACCCGAATCCTTGAACCTGATTTTTTTGCTTCTTAGGCCTGTCACCACTGTCTTAGCCTGTATATGCACAATATTATGATTTTTTACTATAATTTATCTTTTGCCACTGAGCCATGTTTAATTTTTCTATGAATGTTTATACATTTCAACTTTCAGTGCCCTGCTCTTATTTTTTAAGTGTATACTGTTACCTTTGAAATAATTCGATCACTATGTCAACAAGCTTATGTTGTTTAATTCTTGTTACAGCAGGTTAGTTCATGGAGACCTAGCAATCGAAAGGTGATCAACTGTGAGACGTAATATGGGGACTGAAGATCCTAGTCGTGCAAATTTTCCTCTGAGACCTTCTGTCCCACCTTTCCCTTCTCCACAAAGTACGTCGCCTTTTTTATCATCCCGACCCGTGGTTGGACCAGAGGCCTCTACTTTTATATTCCCGGGGCCAATGGTTGGGTCAGATGCTTCTGCCATTAGGCCATCCCTGCAGCCTGCTTCTCAGACTACAACCCCTTTCTTATCCTCAAGACCTGTTGTTGGATCAGAACCCTCTGGTTTTAGACCTATGGCACCAGGTTGGTCTACTGCTCCAGCTATTAATCCATCCCCACCATCATATGGCCCACCAGCTGCAGGATCTTTCCAACGTGTCACTGCACCACCGTTTTCCTCAATGGCTCGAGCACCGCCTCCACACACTTCACCTGTAGGCCAGCCAGCTTTTCCCCCACCAACTGAACATCCTGTAGGCCATATTTCATCCATGTCAGCTTTTCAAAATCCGCAGCCATATATACCATCAGTTCCAATGGGATCTCTGCCTCAAAGCATAAACACTGTGTCATCAAGTATGAATTTTTCACCGTCATCTGCAGATTCATCAAATTTTTCTTCTCGTCCAAACTTGCAGCAATCCTCGCCCCCAACAAGGCCGTTTTATCCTGCTGCTCCAGGCAGTTTAGCTTTACCAGGTTATCCGGGTAAGCAACCTCCTACAATTACAAAAGGCCCACCTATACAATCTGCAACCTTTCTTTCTCATCAAGGAGGTTATGTTCCACCCCCTCCAGTAGTATCTACCCCTTTTCTTTCCTCAAGGTGGTTATGCCCCCCCTCCTCCAGTTGCAGCTCCTGTAGGCCTCTATCCAAGGGAGCAAATGCGAACTCCAGGCTCTGCACCTCCTTTGGGAGTTTCTCAGGGCTTGATAGAAGACTTCAGCTCGCTCTCTCTTGCGTCTGTTCCAGGTTCAATTGATCCAGGACTTGATGGTAAAGCATTGCCGCGGCCATTATATGGTGATGTGGAGCCACGGGGTTTTGCTGAGACGTACCCCTTGAATTGCGATTCTAGATATCTACGACTTACAACTAGTGCAATACCAAATTCTCAATCTTTAGTTTCAAGGTGGCATCTTCCTCTTGGAGCGGTTGTTTGTCCTCTCGCAGAAGCTCCTATAGGGGTGAGCATTAATTATTCTGAGCAATTGCAGTTACTGATGCACCTTTCTTACACATCATATGTGCAATCTCATATTTCTAGCTTGTAACTGTTTCATTTAGGAGGAAGTGCCAATTGTTAATTTTGCCACGACGGGGATCATTCGCTGTAGAAGATGTCGCACGTATGTTAATCCATATGTGACTTTCACAGATAGTGGAAGAAAGTGGCAATGCAACATATGTGCTTTGCTTAATGAGGGTAGGTTTCCAACTATGAAAACGTGATTATATATTATTTTAACTGAATTCGCTAGGGAAAACAAACTCATTTACATTAAATTTTCTTATCCATTTAGTATGCATGTTAAGATGCCTAAAAAACATGTATACATTACTCATGTAATTATTGGTATCATCTAAAACAAACTTTTATACATTGCTTCTGTAATACTTTTGGTGTTATCTCTGGCATATGAAGTGTGATGATTTTTTTTTGGTGTTGTAGCTCATCCTAGAATGTTTTGTTGTTGTTTAGGCTCACCAGACAATCTCCATACTTACTGAGAACATATAGGATATAACTTTTGTATATAGGGTTTGAAAGCATGTGCATGCTTACTCATTTTTATCATTGGTCCTAAAAGGGGATATATTTCACGAGAAAACCTTTTCGAGCTGTAAGAGTGGACATTCTTTAGAAGAGCTATTATCATAAGTTGATATGCTTTCACTTCTTTTCAGTATTAGTAAAATATGAATTCTTGGTTAAATTAATTTTAAAAATTGCACTTGGTCTTTCTCTCTCTCTCACACACAAAAAAAGAGTTAAAACTTTTTTTAAGAGGATTCAGTGTGGAAATTACATACACCAGGTATTTGCGCCTGATGAATCTCTCTCACAAAACTTATCCACTTGATGTAGGACAGATTTATAAGACAGTTTTGTTATTGATTGATATATAAATAAAATTAGGTTCCAATTAATGTTCTGCTCTTATTCTAGGGTTTAGAGTTTTAACTTGGCGTCTATTAACTCTAGATAGATATCTCCACGATATAAAGAAAGCCAATAATATCTCAATAATCAGAATGTACCCCGTGTAAAGATTACATCGGTATTTAAACAAAAACAACCCTAAATTGGACTTGGAGACCAATAAAATAACAAAAGACAAAAATACCCCAGCTAATTAAAACAATGAAATAAACAAAATAAATAAATAAGGAAATTAAATCATCGATCCCCATCATTTTTCCCCGATTGGGAAAAATTCGGCTATGTCGAAATGAAATCTTCGTAACACTCCAATTATGTAGGATCAATACGATGAAACTCGTCCTTACCAATTCACATGCAATCAGGTTTGCCGCGCCACTTAACCAAAAAATTGGCGATATCCTCTGCGCTTAGTCGACACAACGTCTCGTCCAATACATCCTTGATACCATCTGTTGTAGACTGTGAAGAAACAAGCGGAGGTGCAGGTGGAAGGAACAAGTACAGGCTCAACAGGGTTAGTACATGAAGAAGCAGGATATGGGGTCGACGAACTAGAAGGTCTATGATATGGAGTAAGATCGGCCACATTAAATACAGGATCAATACCCATAATATTACTAGGAAGATCTAACTCATAAGTATTAGCACTAACCATCTTTTTAACACGAAATGGTCCCATTCGCTTAGCATGCACCTTTTTCCATGTGCCCGGAGGTAACTTCTCGACTCAGTGTCGAAGTATTACCTGGTCATTCTCATTGAACTCTTGGTACCTGCGATGAACATCTGCAGTAGAATTATAATTTTCATTGCTCAAATTAATTTTCTGTCTTATCTCAGCATGCAAGTCATGAATGTGTTGAAATTCTGTAATTAAGCACACCTAGAGGGGGTGAATAGGTGTAAATACCCAAAAGTGATCTACAATGGTCAATTTTTAAAGATTACTACTGCAGACTATAATCGGACAGTCTAACCCTGTCCGTATTAGTTATGTTCTTCGTTTGTTATAAACGGACAATTAATACCTGTCTGTTTTAGTATAATTTTTCACCACGACTTAAATCAAAATCTGCAGATTATTAAAGTGTATAACATAAACAAAAGAACAATAAATCACGCCAAGATTTTTACGTGGTTCAACCCCTATCCTCTACTCTAGTGGCCTAATCCACGTCCAATACCAACTAGTATTGGAGACATTTTTTATTAAAACTTAATATTCAAAAGATTACGTAAAACTCCTGACAACGAAGATCGATTCTCGACTTGATCAAACAACTCAGGTCAAATCCCGAGTCCGGAACAAATCTTGGATCAAATCCCAAGTCCGAATCGAATCAAATCCATCACAATAAGGCCTCAAACTCTCGGCCCAATAAGTATCTTCTTGGGTCATCTTAGCCCACCACAGTTCTCCCAAAAGGTCACGACTTGAAGGTACTATTGGTAGAATCTTATTTTCTTATATCTGGATACAAATTTTTCCCTATTTTTCGATGTGGGACTAGGGTGTTACAAACTCCTCACTTAAATTTCTCGACGTCCCCGTCAGAATCGATCACACACACTACCCAAAGATCTTTGCCTCTCTAGCCATCAGGATAATACTGTACCGGCTTCGTGTCCCCACCTCCCGACCTTCATCTCTCCATCAGGATAATACCACCAACCTTTCGTGTCCCCACCTCCGTGAACCCGATCGGATGACCCGACCCGAGCTTTCGAGAGTCGGCTTTGATACCATATAAAACAACCCGGTCAAATCCAAGTGCGGAATAAATCTTGGGTCAAATCCCAAGTCCGAATCGAATCAAATCCATCACAATAAGGCCTCAAACTACTGGCCCAATAGTATCTTCTTGGGTGATCTTAGCCCACCACAGGCTCCCAAAAGGTCATGACTTGAAGGTACTATTGGTGGTAACTTATTTCCTTATATGCAGACAAATTTTTTCCCTATCTTTCGATGTGGGACTGGGGTGTTACATGGACACCTCTGCCCCCTTTGCACCTCTACAACTTCTCTCATCTCTAAGACCTTGATGCTTCCGTTGTACAGTCTGAATATTCAATTATCACCCAAACCAATCTAGACTTATACTCGGTTTATAAAAGATGAATAAAAGATTACAAAGAATTTCCAGTTACAAACGATTCAGAAGATTATAAATAACAACTGGAATCAGACTTTAGAAGAACTCTCAGGATGTATTTAATAATGATTTTTAGCTTCAGACTGTTAGCATGAATGACTCAATAGGAGATAGCAATCTGTTATAATAAACTACTATAATATATTCCAAAAGCAGTAAGTCAAAGATATAATAATAACCCAGGTAAAAATAAAGGAGCTAAAAGATATGCATGATAAGGTAAAAGAGTCCATGTAGATTTAATAGTCTGTTTCCTTAAAAATACAAACTTAAACAACTTAATTCCACTCGAATTTGAATTAGTCAAACACTTTCCATGAAGGACTCTAACTCAAACAGATGACATAGTATAACCAAATTCCAGCTTCATCAGATTCCTAAATGAATGGTAACGTTAAAGTCAAACAAACTTATAAGGAATTTCCTTAATATACTCCAAACCAAATTTGAATGCTAAACAATTTAAGATAAATCAATATATTCTCCAACTATATCTGTTTCCTTAAAAGACTTTAACAAATGGCATAGGAAATTCCTTATATGACTATAATTAAATCAAATTGCTTTAACAATATATATTATTAAATAAAATTTTCAGCAAATAAAAAGATGGAATTTAAGCTTCTTGGGCTAGAAATAATTCATGCATTCTTTAAACGAATTTATATCCAAATTGGGCCAAACTAACTATATTATATTCAATAGACCAATATTATATCAACCCAAAATATAATCCATGCAATCCATAAAATAACCAACATGATTAAATATATTATCCTTATTAAAATCACCAATAATAAAAACTAACATGTGTCGTGCAAAAGTTTCAGCAGACTTGCTAGCTTTATATGTATTGGGAAGAGGGACCAAGTCAATAGGATTCCTAGGCTGATAACCAGTATAAATCTGAAAAGGACTCCCCCTAGTAGAGTGATTAACCGAACTATTATAGGCAAACTCAGCCATGGGTAAAACTCTATCCCAACTAGACACGTGATTTTCTATGAGGCATCTCACAAAATCACCTAGACTCCTATTAACTCCGGTTTGACATCAGTTTGTGGGTGATAGGTGGTGGAAAACTTAAGTGTGGTATTTAGTTTCTTTCATAGGGTTTTGCAAAAATAAATCATGAATTTGACACCCCTATCAGAAACTATAGACAAAGGCTAACCACGTAGTCTCACAACCTCACTAAAGAAAATTGATGGAATGTGTGAAGCATCATCAGTTTTGCTGCATAGGATTAAATGTGCCATCTTAAAAAAAAGTCCTCTACAACAAAAATGGAATCATGACCTCTAGGGGTCCGCAGTAACCCCAAGACAAAATCCATGCTAATATCCTCCCAAGGAGCATGGACATATATAACCCTGTGTTTTGCTTCCTACCCTTAGCAGTTTGACATATACGACACTCGAAAACAACACGAGCTACATCTCTTTTGAGGCTAGGCCAAAAGAACCTATCCTCCACAATTGCAATGATCTTATCACGACCAAAATGATTTGTGATCCCTCCCACATGTAACTCCCAAACTAAATGGTCAAGCATAGATGTGCTAGGAATACACAGACGGCCAGACGGGTGCCCTTAAAAAGATACCCATCATGGATACGAAAATCGCTTGAGGGTGGCACACTAGAGTTTTTAAGCCAATATATGTCTCTCTAAAGTCTCGATAAGAAAGGTACTCATGGATAATAAGCTCAAACTCAATAACCTTCACGCTTAAAGTGTTAAGGAGAATAGATACTCTACTCAACGCATCAACGGCTTTGTTCTCTACCCCTCGACAATGCTTTAGGACAAAAGAATAGTCCTGAAGAAACTCAACCCACTTAGCGTGTCAATGATTCAACTTCTTCTGGGAGTTTATATATTGAAGTGCATGATGATGGGGACTCTAAGTCAAGAATAATGAAGAGATTTTTTATATTTATTATTTGGAGTTTTTAATATGTTTTGATGACTAAAATACCCTTATTAATTATTCATAATCACTAATTAATGTCCTAAATACCCACTAATAAAAAAAAATACATAAATCACATCAATTGCTTTTATATTAAACATAATAAATATAAAAAATCTCTTCTTTGTTCTCGACTTGGAGTCCCCATCACTTCTCCTGAGCAGAATTGTTGTATGTAATAAAATAGACATGCTAATGAGTAGGCTTGCTTATTTCTTTGCTCTTTTGATTGACTGGTGTTGGTTTCCTTGCATCTGGTTTTTATGTTTTTGAATAATTTTTTTTAGAGCTAGTGCAAAGAGAGGATTGGAGAAGTGAACTTTGGTGGTTTCATTTCCTTCATTTGGACCTATGGGTGGTGAGTATAGAGTTAGATTTTGGCAGGATAGATAGTGTAGTGAGGAGCTTCTTTACAACTTGTTTCCTTATTTTTCTAGGATTCATGTGGATAGATCAGACTGTGTTGAAGATTAGTAGGGGAAAAATGGTGTGAGATCCTGGCTTAAGCAGGAACTTTCATGATTGGGAGCTTGAATCGGTTGACTCTTTAATTGACATCTTGTTTGAGGCTGGCCTTCTTTTCTGCAAATTAGACTTTTGAGATGGGCAAGAACCTTGAATTTATTTCTGTGTATCTGTTTTTTGTGAAGATTCCTCCTCCCTAGGCTGTTTTCAATAAAATGAGGGGAAAAAAACTGGTTAGTTTTTAAATATCTAAAGTGTCTCCACCAATGATTGCTGGAACTATCAATAAGCTTCGTTCACTATTTACGCTTTCTCTCTCTCTCTATTATATATATATATAGGTAAGTATATAGTAATCAGTATAAAGCCCAAAAAGGCAGAGAACCTGCACACATGATGTATACAGAAGCACAGAGATTAAAAAGACGAGTAAAATTCAACAACTCCTATGCTAACACTCTCATTCCCCATCCATGGAATAGTGTTGAGTAAAATCTAGTTACACACAGCACGCAAGTATACGTGATCAACAAGTAATAAAGTGATAAGTTGAGTATCGTTCCCACGGGGAGTTCTAATTAATAAATTTCAACTACTAATACTATATCAATTCAATTTTATTCAAACAACGAGAAATTGCGATTTTCTGAATTATTAACTCAAAATTAAACACTTAAAGATACTGTACTAAGATAAACAATTAACTAAGCTATTACTTGAGTGAATGACTTCCGGTAGGTAAATATTAAGACTTCAATATCCCCAATTATGAATTATAAATCGCTTATCTAATCATCCCAATTACTATGTCTCATGGATTGTTAATGTGAATTTTCAAATGCCAAAAGCCCTCTTCCAAGTGATCAATCGACTTCTATTTAACCCAGATTAACCTTCATATATTCCTATGCAAAACAATTGAATTAAACTCTTTCCATCCCCAATTCCTTATATGTTACATGCGGTGAATGTATATTTTCATTCAATTCACAAACCTAATTATTTACCCGTAAATAATCGAGTCACATGTCATCATGTCTAGTTCTAACCCTAGAATTCCTCTCCCAATTCCTTCTAGAAAGTAACACACTAATTATCGGCCAAATAATTAATCATTAAAATCAAAACATGATAAACAATCCACTTCAACATAAATAATTATAATGACGAATAACTAAGTTATAATCATAAAAGGTTCAATTGAAGTCTTAATTAAAGAATTAGTTCATCACTAAATAAGAATCATTAATTGTTGACAAATCATCCTTAAAGAATTACAAATTAAAATAAGGAGAAAAGAAGAAACTCAGAGCCAATCTTGAAGCTCCAAGTAATCTCCCGTAATCTTCAATGGAAAAGCTCCTTCAATACCCTCCGCCAAATAAATCCAAATCCCTTTTAACTCAAAGAATTAGTTTCTTTTTTATAGTCCCCACAATCCTCCTCCAATTAGGTTTTATTATTAGCCCTTAATAGGCAACCGTAAGTCAAACGCTTAATCCGGCCAACGCTGCCGAGGCTCGGTACCCGTGCCACCGAGGATAAGATAATTTCAGTACCTTTTACCGACTTCATTGAAATTACAAAATTGCCATTCAATGCTTGAAATTCCCATAATTGCCTTCCAAACTTCCAAATCGCGCCAAATAAGATATAAACACAATAAAAATGCTACTAAATAACTTAAGAATGCAATAATTTAAGTCTAAATATATCCGAATTATGGGTATACTACCCATTCATCAAACACCCCCAAACTTAAATCGTTGCGTGTCCTCACGCACAAAGCCTAAGATCACCAAACAAAACTAAACATCACGCACATACAAACTATTTATATTTATATGTTCGTAATTCCAAAGAATCCAAGAGCTCACGTAGATCCATATGCCTCGAAAAATCACGTAAACATGCTAATTCCTCATGTAAAAAGCAGATCGACAATATCCCAACAATCAACGGATCTAAATCATATTACCGATATTGTCGTGTGTGTCACGACCACGCGAACCCATGAAAGACAAAAATATGAGAGAATAACTTTCTTAAGAGGCATCATACAAACGGTGTGAACTTGAGAACTCATCAAATAAACTTGTTTCAACCGAACTCAAAACACTTACCCGAATTCAACAAATAAACTAGAATATATATTTATTTTTTTATTTTTTTATTATTTTTTTTTTTGTTTTGTTTTCTACGTAAAATGACCAGATATGTCTCATCCCATTAGGCTAGCAGTGTTACCCTCCTTAGCGAGCTTTTCGACCAACGACTCCCGGACCATTTAAGACCTTAGGGCGCTAGGTTTTAAGATACCCTTCTAGCGTCTTTTTGCCAAGTAACACAGAGCCCCAAACAAGACTAATCACCTCAGATATTATCATTATTATTTATATATATATATATATATATATATATTTTTTTTTTTATAGATGGTTTGGTGAGTGCGTTTTACGCTCCATCTCACGCCAGTGTTTATGGGGAGTGGTTCCCTCAACCCCCCACAAGACTCAACATTTTTTTTATTTTTATTTTTATTTTTTTTATTCCAAATGTTTCCCCCAAACTCGAAGTTTATGTATGAATTCAATCTCATCTAGTTATTCAAATTGTTCTTCCATATCACTTCATGAATCCCCTTTAGAACTCTTCTATTCTCTAACCATTTAAACTATCATAGCTAATGGTCGTTTTATTTCCAAGTGCCTTCTTATAATATCAATGTCAAATGATAAAGATCCAATTCCAATCCACGAAAATCATATCAATTGAATCAACAATCCTTACTAGACGTGTTCATGCAATTCTACTTTCCTCATCGGGCCCCAGATATACGCACTCTCAAAACCGGAATTAACATGCAATCCTAAATGCAACTTTACTAATAATCAATCCACAAACTAATAATAAACTACAACCGGTGAAAATAAAACGTATCACCCCCAAACTAAGCTGAGCAATGTCCCTCATGCGAAAAAAAAATAAGTCAAAATAAACCGCAGGACTTCCCGGATTTAATTTATTCTTCTGGGGAAGATCATCGCCCTCGCCATCTCTCTTGACGGACGGGAAATCTTCGCGAATCTGGAGCCGTAGTAGAAATGGCTAAGTGGAATGCCTGGGATGGGTCTGGATGGTCGCTGCATTCTGCGTAAGAAATCGGTCGACTAAATACTTGTAAATCACGCCTCGACGTTCCGAGATAAAGCGCACATTCTCGGGACTCAATGTTGTAAACCAAATAGATCTATCTCCGCCGGATGACTTTCGGGGACCACACCTCGATGAAAGAAATTGCCGAGGGGTAAAAGGAGGGGGAGCCCGAGGTGGTGGGGCTCGTGGAGACGTAACGTGGGGATAATGAAACCCAGTCCCCTAGGGTGATTAATGCCACCGGACCACCACACTTTATAACGACGGATCAAGTTGTGGTCCAACACGGCATAGGAGTTTGAATCATCTCGTCTCGATTTCCATTTGACCCCAAACTTAAAGACATAAGACGCAGATCGTGGATGGATGTGGTAACCTCCCATGGTCCCGCCATGAGATCGCGAGTATCGATTCGATTGAATAAGATGGCCGACATCGATTCGTAGGCCTCAGATGATGGAGTATAATAAGACAACCCTTTCTTTGGTGACGTGACTCACGTGCGCAGGGCATCAATTTCGCAAGATACGATGAAGGCATACCATGCCTTCCATATAGACCGAGGTGAGACAATGGGAAGGTCATGCCGCCACGCCACGGATGGACCAAGTAGCGCGGTTGACGACACTCCCGAATAATCTTTTTCATAGTCCGCCCCATCACCACTAAAGCGAGCATATTCATCACGAAGGCCCTCTAAGGGTAGTTGATAAAGACCCATTGATATCCTCCTCGCCAAATTCCACTAGTCTTACCTCCCGACAAACACCCCATAATGGTCATGCCGAGCAAGTTGGCATAGAATTCTTTGACCACGCAATCATCGCTATGTCAGTCGTTTCGGTGAGACGAAACCGATTCACGCCAACAATCATCACCGCTTATGTCTCCATCCTTGTTTTGACGGGATTTTGAGACCCTCGTCGGGACTAGTGGCGGGTGGCCATGCGGTACAGAAGCGTTTTGAGCCATAACACTAACAAAACGCTTCATTGTCAAATTTTGGCGGGAAGTTGAAGCGGCCCTTTACCAAAGTGCGATGACGTTTGGATGCCATGTCGAGAATTCTCGCAAATAAAACATATTCATAGTTTAGCTTTAAAAGAATGTACGGTTGGATAAATGTGCTTTAGCGATGCATGTAAATTGTATAAAATACTCGGTAGTGTGAAACGCGGTGGGGTGAAAATATGAAATGGCGAGTATGTAAGTTACACAGATTATTGAGTCGCATAATTTGTCAAACACCTAGATAAAGAATCGAGAACTTGTTCAATCCATTATTAATTCCCTCGCCTATTCACGCCATGCATGTAAGCGTGTACGAATCTCGTGTGTAGAGAGTACGTCCACACATCAATGCGTTATCTATATGCTCCATTAGATTTCCAGATGACAAGAATAACGAATGAAGAGCATCTTAATTGCAATAATTGAAAAACACATCAAATCATACCTTTGTTATTTCTAAAGAAGTTGGAGGAGTAGAATTCAAGACACAAGATCGCATCACCAATATGAAAGGAAGGGATTGATGCGTGGTGGATGAGTGGAAGACAATTATCCAAAGTTTAATGACTTTGTCATGCTGAAGATGGAGAGAGGGTGGTGACCACCTGCCGTCTTGGCGTGTGGAAGGAATTTGGGGTGAAGGGCACAGCAGGTTTTAAAGTCTGAGTCTCAACGACTGACCAGTAGCAAAGGCCAAGGTTATAATCTTTCTGAGGGCCGGGCGCCGGGCGCAGAATCGAATGGATGCTTTCAAAAGTACGGGCGCTGGTTTGAATCGGAAGACAATGGCAAGGGCGCTGGGCCTTGTTTTCGATTTAGGAGCTGGCCACGGGCGCTGAATGAACTAGAATCCGTGGCAAGTAACTGGGCCTTAAGTGATGTGGTATTTGTAATTCACTCGTATGCGTGCATACCGGACCAGGTAGAAATTAGTTTAGTAATCTTGGATTCTCTACTACTGTAATAACAAAAAATAAGAAAAGTTTAACTCTAAGAGGCATAAAATCAAATAAAACGAAAAAGTTATGGAACTGCATGGGTCAGCTTCCCAAGAAGCTTTGTTTACAAATCACCCCGACTTTTGCGGTGTTGGTCAGTTGTCCACTGGGTCTGAGAGGTACTGGACCGTAGCTTGGCGTTCGATTGGTCCGCTCCAATAGTGTTTCAGACGTTGACCGTTGACCTTGAATGTACGCTTTGAATTCGGTTCCTCAACCTCAATGTTTCCGTGTGGAGTGACAGATATGACTACAAATGGTCCAGACCACCTGGATTTCAATTTTCCTGGAAATAGACGCAAGCGCGTGAGTTGATAAAGAGTATTGGTGTCTTGCATGCGAATGTTCTATCGAGAATTTTTTATCGTGCAAGATTTGACTTTCTCTCAGATAAATTAAGCGTTTTAGAGGGCGTTGAACTGAATTCATCCATCTCGCTCAACCAAGATTAACTGCTTTTCACCGCCGGTTCTAGATCAAAGTTTAATTTCCGAATGGCCCAAACATGCATCGTGTTCTACAGCTCGACCGGCAGATGACACGCCTTTCCAAAGACCATTCAGCACGGGACATGCCGATCGGGTTTTTGACATTGTTCGATAAGCCCATAGAGCGTCGTCAAGACGTAACGCCCAATCTTTTCGTGACGGATTGACTACTTTTTCCAGATCCTCTTAATTTCCGATTCGACACCTCTCGCTGCCATTGGTTTTGTGGGTGATATGCACCGCAATTTTGTGATTTAACTCCATATTTTACAAGCAATTTAGTGAACTCGCTTATTACGTGTAAGGCGTTCCTCATCACTTATTATAGCCCTTGGTGTCCCAACTGTAAAAAATGTTTTTCTTTAAAAATCGGTGACAACGTTGGCATCATTCGTGGGTAACGCCGCGCTTCTACCCATTTGGAAACATAATCGATCGCTAATAAGATATAACGATTATTCAAATAAGATGGAATGGTCCCATAAAGTCGATACCCCACACGTCGAAAAGTTCCACCTCTAAAATTGTGTTAAGTGGCATTTCATTGCGACTTGAGATATTACCCACGCGTTGGCATCGATCGCATTTTAGCAGACAAAGAGATAAGCATCTTTGAATAAAGAGGCCGTAAGAATCCCGATTGTAGTATTTTGGGCCGATGTACGATCATCGAATAATGACCTCCGTAATCGGAGGAGTGACAGTGGCCTAATATATCGGCCCATTTCTTCGTGAGGTACACAACGCCTTATCATTTGATCTCGCATATGCTTTAAAACAGAAATGGTTCATCCCAAAAGTATTGTTTCGCATCGTGGAGAAACTTCTTCCGTTGTTGTGATGTCAATCCGGCCAGTAACACCTTGCAACCACATAGTTGACATAACAAGATACCAAGGCAATACGGTAGTTACCCTAACAATTGCTCATCCGGAAATTCTTCATTAATCACCGAGTTGTTTTCTTTTCTTCCTTTTTATTTTCCAACCGAGATGTATGATCCGCCACTTGATTTTCTCAGACCTTTTCCGTCTCCAGTATCTCGTGATCAAATTCTTGTAACAACAAAGACCCAATCGTATTAATCGTGGTTTAGCATCTTTCTTCTCAATCGATATTTAATAAATTGAATGATCGAGTAGATAATTACCTTAGTCTTGAGGAGATAAGCTCGAATTTGTCAAAAGCAAACACCACCGCAAGTAATTCCTTTTCGGTTGTTGTGTAGTTCAATTTGGGCATCCGCAACGCCTTTCTTTGGAGTAATAGATAGATGAAAAATCTTATCACGACGTTGTCCCAATACGGCTCCCACCGCAGTAATCATCGGGCGTCAAGACATCAATTCAAACGGTAAAGACCAATTCCAAGCGCTATAAACGACCGTGCGAGACCAATTTCTTCTTTAATACCTCAAATGCCTCGATGCATGCATGATCCATCTTAAACGTTACATCTTTCTCCAAGAGTGAGCATAGGGTTTTAGATTTTGAAAATCTTTAATAAAGCGCCTATAGAACCCCCGTGTCCCAAGAAACTCCAATGCCTTTTACAGATGAAGGAGGAGGCGCTTTCAATCAGATCAATCTTCGCTTTCTATCCACCTCCAATCCGGACACGAAACCTTATGTCCCGTAATAACCCCTTCTTAACACTACCATAAAATGACATTTTCCCAATTAAGTACCAAAGTTAGTCTCCACATCTTTTAACACCAAGATCGATTATTCAAACACGAGTCAAAACTATCGCCGAACACGGAGAAATCATCCATGAACACCTCTAAATTACGCTTCGACCATATCGGAAAAGATTGCCATCATACAACGTTGAAAGGTCGCCACAAGATTACATAAACCAAAGGACATACGCCGGAATGCAAACGTCTCAGATATGGACATGTGAACGTGGTCTTTTCGATCTTCCGGTCTTTATGGCAATTTGATTGTACCTGAATATCCATCTAATGCAGACGGTAGAATTGATGTCCCGCTAACTCGTCCCACATCCGATCAATGAATCAAGCGAGGAAAGTGATCCTTACGTGTGGCTTTATTCAACTTGTGGTAATCCATACATACTTCCAAATTGTATATGAGTTATAGTCGGGATAAGCTCACGCGCTTCATTTTTTACCACAGCTTATGCCCCTTTTTCTAAGACACACTGTATGTGAGACTTACCCATGAACCGTCTCGAGATTGGGTAGATAATACCCAAGATCCAACCATATTATAATTTCCTTCTTCACCACCTCTTTCATAATGGGATTTAACCTTCGTTGCATCTCTCGATGGTTGGTTTCCTCTTCCATTAAAAATCTTGTGCATACGTAGCAGGGGCTAATACCTCGAATGTCCGCTATAGTCCACCCAATCGCCGCTTTGAACTCGCAGCAGAACTCGTAGCAATTTTTTCTTTTGGGTGTCGCTTAACGTTGTCAAACAATAACCGTAGAGTCGAGTCTTTCCTAAGTAA
Organism: Panax ginseng; assembly: GCA_020205605.1. NCBI lineage: Eukaryota > Viridiplantae > Streptophyta > Magnoliopsida > Apiales > Araliaceae > Panax > Panax ginseng. The sequence continues at coordinate 6,310,471 of CM035138.1, read as the reverse complement.
GATATTCAAGAGAGGGAGTGGCTTTAATTCCAACACCGGTGGCACTTCTATCGAGGGTTTGCACTTTTTTCTTCCGCTTTAGGCCTTTCAAGGGTGTCGAATGGTTGATTATTTTTCCTAGGTAGATGATGGTGTGTCAGCCATTCGACCGCTTTCATTATCTGCCTCCGCACTATCGCGTTGTCGGGCTTCTAACCATCATGGATTCTATCGGATCCTCCGAGTAATTACAAACAAATCTTGTGATTCACTATCTCCTCCATTACATCCACCCGCAAACACTCACCTTTTTCCTTTGATACGACATCGCTTTAAACACATTGAAAGTGACTTCGTTGATCGTCAACTCTCATCGTTAATTCTCCTTTTTGCGCCGATTAACGCTTCCCCGTTGCTAAGAATGGTCGTCCGAGAATGATGGGCGCTTAAAGATTCCGCTTCACAATCCAAGATAACGAAGTCTCATTGAAAGATGAATTTATCCACCCTTACTAATACGCCTTCAACGATACCTCGTGGATATGTGAATCGATCGGCTCTGCTAACAAGAAAACGATATTTGTTGCTTAGGTGCTTGGAGCCCAATCGACGAGAGATCGATAATGGCATCAAATTAATATCGCCCCCAAATCACACAAATAGCTTTCCCGGCCGATTACCAATGTCGCACGGAATAGAAAAAGCTACCCGGATCTTTCAACTTAGAGGTAACTTGTTCGAATAATCAAGGCACACATTCTTCTATTAAGCGCCAATCGCTTCAAAATCCCCGCGCTTCCTTTTTTCTTTGATAAAGACATCCTTCATGAACTTAACAGAATTTCGGCATTTGTTCTAAAGCTTGGCGAATGGGATGTTGATATGCAATTTTAAAAATATCCAAAATCTTAAAACCGCTTATCTAACTTGGATTTCTCAAATCTCTGCGATATGGTATGGGTGGCATTGTTGTAGATGACCCCTGCATTTTCCTCTCCTATTTCCTCTTTATCTTTCCGGCTTCCACAACTTCTTCTGCTTTGCTTGTTGCGTTATCCCCTCGTCCTTATCCTTAACTGTCATAGCTCCTTCCCACTTTCAGAAGATTATCGCTTACAGTGCTCATTTCTGCCGGATTTATTTCAGATCACTTTCCGGGCGCTCTAGTGGATTCGTATTCAATGACGTGTCTTATTTGTCCCAATTGATTTTCCAGATTCTTTAACGATGCCCCACGGCTTTGCAAACGTCATATCTAATCGATTCAATTTCTTGTCTTGTTCTCGTTCTTTTTGTCGAGAGGCTCTAATAAATTTCTCCAAGGTCGCTTCCCAACTTGATACCTCTCGGTTGTTGGGTTGATTTTGGAATCCGGAGGTGTGTTGTTGTCTGGGTGGTTGAGTAAGCTTGATTGTTACTCCACGGTAACCTGGATGATTCTTCCAACCCGGATTATAAGCATTTTGGGTAGGATACGGTTGGGTTGAACGATTATAATTTCTACTTAACCGAAATGATTCCGATTTACGGGCACATCGATCCGTGAAGATGACCCCCAAAGACACAACTCACAAAACCATCGCCACTGGCCGTGGCTTGTGGATGCCATATTTCTATATGCTTAGCTATTGCGATCCATCAGGTCTTTGCATTAATCTTTGTTAATAAGGCCCACTTCATATTTTCCCGATGCTTTTGGGTGGTTGGTCCTCGCCACGGGCCAACGATAGTTGTTGGTGGCCATTGTTTCTAACAATTGATACGCCTCATCAAAATTTTTGGACATAATCGCTCCTCCATTGCCGTGCATCAATACTAGACCTCGTGGATGCGTCAAACCATCACAAAATATCCCTAATCGCATCCATCTGCGAATTCCATGATGAGGCGCTTACGAGCATATCCTTAAACCTTCCGACGCCTCATATAACGATTCTCGACTCGAGTTATGCGAAAGTATGAATGTCGTTCGTAGTTTTGCCGATTATTTGGTGGGAAGAACTTAGCTAAAAATTTTGAGCTAAGTCATCCCACGCAGTGATCGAACCAGGGAGGCAAGGAGTGTAGCCAACTTCGTGCTTTATCTTTTAAAGTAAACGGAACATCCTCAACCTTATAAATACCTTCCGATACATTGTTAAATTTGAAGGTATCGCAAACTTCCAAGAAACTCAAGATATGTTCATTAGGATTGTCTCATCGAATTACCCCCAAACCGCATGTATTCTCAGAGATCCGAATTGATCCTGTTTATCTCAAACTGCTCGCATTGATTGCGGCCTCTTAATACTTGATCAGAATCAGAACATTTGGCGTATGTAATCCTAAGTAAGTGATTTCTGCTCGCTTCTCTCGCCATGTTCACGAGTAATTCTTGGGTTGTCGCTTCTTCTTCCAAATGTATCACCTCACTATTCAATCTGCCACCGTTCGAACTCCTTCTCAGGTTGTCTCAGATATGTAAGAAGTTCCTTTCTAGCTTTCGATCTAGTGTGCATACACGAATTCCTCGCCAATCCAAGAAGAAAAGATTAAGTAGTGTTCAAATTAAAATCGAATTGATTATAACTAATATGAAATTAATATTAATAAAAGAAGTTCCTAAAATTCGGCGCCAAAAACTTGTTAAGTAAAATCTAGTTACACACAAAGACGCAAGTATACGTGGTCAACAAGTAATAAAGTGATAAGTTGAGTATCGTTCCCACGGGAGTTCTAATTAATAAATTTCAACTACTAATACTATATCAATTCAATTTTATTCAAACAACGAGAAATTGCGATTTTCCTGAATTATTAACTCAAAATTAAACACTTAAAGATACTTTGTACTAAGATAAACAATTAACTAAGCTATTACTTGAGTGAATGACTTAGGTAGGTAAATATTAAGACTTCAATATCCCCAATTATGAATTATAAATCGCTTATCTAATCATCCCAATTACTATGTCTCATGGATTGTTAATGTGAATTTTCAAATGCCAAAAGCCCTCTTCCAAGTGATCAATTGACTTCTATTTAACCCAGATTAACCTTGCTATATTCCTATGCAAAACAATTGGATTAAACTCTTTCCAAATTCCCAATTCCTTATATGTTACATGCGGTGAATGTATATTTTCATTCAATTCACAAAACCTAATTATTTACCGTAAAATAATTGAGTCACATGTTATCATGTCTAGTTCTAACCCTAGAATTCCTCTCCAATTCCTTCTAGAGTAACACACTAATTATCGCCAAATAATTAATCATTAAAATCAAAACATGATAAACAATCCACTTCAACATAAATAATTATAATGACGTAATAACTAAGTTATAATCATAAAAGGTTCAATTGAAATCTTAATTAAAGAATTAGTTCATCACGGAAATAAGAATCATTAATTGTTGACAAATCATCCTTAAAGAATTACAAATTAAAAATAAGGAGAAAAAGAAGAAACTCTGTAGCCAATCTTGAAGCTCCAAGTAATCTCCCGTAATCTTCAATGGAAAAGCTCCTTCAATACCCTCTGCCAAATAAATCCAAATCCCCTTTTAACTCAGCAATTAGTTTCTTTTTATAGTCCCCCACAATCCTCCTCCAATTAGGTTTTATTATTAGCCCTTAATAGGCAACCAGAAGTCAAACGCGCTAATCCGGTCAACGCCTGCCGAGGCTCAGCAATTGCCCATTGAGGATAGTACAATTTCAGTACCATTGCCACCGGACTTCATTGAAATTACAAAATTGCCATTCAATGCTTGAAATTCCCATAATTGCCCTTCCAGCTTCCAAATCTGCCAAATAAGATATAAACACAATAAAAATGCTACTAAATAACTTAAGAATGCAATAATTTAAGTCTAAATATATCCGAATTATGGGTATACTACCCATTCATCAAATAGACACCCTCCCCACTCCTATGCCAACACACTCTCTCTTTGTATATAAGTTGGGTACCATATGAGTCCTGTACATAGTTGTCACGGCGAGATGCGGTAGTAGTCGGCCGCCAGGATGCCTAGGCGATAGGGCGCCTGACACGGCATTCGTATGACGACAAATCATTAACAATGTGCAATTTATACATTATTTATTTTACTTCAAAAATATATTGAATAATAAAATTTTATATACATTAAAACCCAAAACATAATAACTAACAGTATAGAATACAAGTAAAAACACAATTCTATGAGTACTTCAAACTATGTAGAAAATAAAGAATCAACCAAGTCATCATCCATCACACATTACAAGTCTAATACGTGATAAAATTACACCACATAGCAAGTCCATAAGATGATCATGGGTAAAAAAAGACTTAATCACTTAACTTGGGCGAACTACCAAGGCATGTGAGCCTTGGCAGCTCGGTGTCCAAGGGGTTGCCTTGCTCTTTTCTAGCGTCAGGGTGCCTAGGCGACGCCTCGACAATTATGGTCCTGAAACTATGTCAAATCACACTGTTTTAAATGCTGCAAGATCAATTTGGTATTCTAAAAAATTCTCTTGTTTTTTGTGATTGGGTGGGAGAATTTAGTTGTTGTCTTGCTTAATGTATTTATACTGTATTCTTTTAAGGAATGCATGCTGATGCATTTCAGTTTTCCACTTCCAGTTCCAAGTGATTATTTTTCCCCATTGGATGCCAGTGGGAGAAGAATTGATTTGGATCAACGGTCTGAACTTATCAAGGGTAGTGTGGAATTTGTTGCTCCAACTGAATACATGGTGCGGCCGCCTATGCCACCACTTTATTTTTTCCTCATCGATGTATCATTGTCTACGGTCAGAAGTGGAATGATTGAGGTAAGAAGTTTCACCTTACAATGGCAGATTGTTGAGTTTCTCTTCTAGCATCGCTTCATGTTCATGCATGCATTAACTTGAAAATTATTGTCTGCACAATTGCACATTCTTAACATCCCAGTATTATGTGTTAACTTTGAGCTTCAGGCATTACCTTTAATTTGAAGTGTTGTGCGTAGTTCCTAGATCAGTTTCTACGCCTACAGATGCATGCATGATGTATCTTTTAGTATGCCATGCTCTCTTAACATGTTTGCAATCTATTCAAATTAGTTGTTTGTGTATTTAATTGTGAAAATCCTGTGCTATTCAATTATTATGTTTTGATCAAAAGATAGATCTACATTTTAATCAAAAGACGAGTAACGCATGAGACTGCATGCGTCTTTTTGGAGAAACTTGCATATAATATCAAAGTTCTTTTGTAGGAGGTGGCACAAACCATTAAGTCTTGTTTGGATAGGTTGCCTGGCAGCCCCAGAACGCAGATTGGGTTCATAACTTATGACAGCACAATTCATTTTTATAATATGAAGGCAAGTGATTTAAGTACTACTGATTTTAAAATTTGCCTTTTCTTTTCCCGCCAACTTCTACTACCTTAATTTCTATCGAGTTATTTATCATTTTTTTTGCGACAGGTGTCTTTGACACAGCCTCAAATGATGGTGGTGTCAGATCTAGATGATATATTTGTTCCATTGCCAGATGATCTCCTTGTCAACTTGTCAGAGTCCAGAAGTGTAGTGGATACATTTCTGGATAGCTTGCCTTCCATGTTTCAGGACAATGTCAATATGGAATCGGCTTTTGGTCCAGCTCTTAAAGCTGCTTTTATGATTATGGTTAGTTTCTTCTTATCTGCATATATTGAAGTTTTGATCCAACTCTTAACATCAGTACTATTTTGAATTTTGACCTACGACATTTCAACAAGTCTTCTTTTATTATTCAATCTTTTATTTTTTATTTTTTTTATCAACTATTATTTAGATTTTATAGTAACCATCTTTAAAGCTATTGCCATACGTTGACTTAGAATAACATGTCTTTCTTCTTTTTGCTACAGAACCAACTTGGTGGTAAATTGTTGATTTTCCAGAATACACTACCATCACTTGGTGTTGGCCGCTTAAGGTTGCGTGGAGATGATCTCCGTATTTATGGAACAGATAAAGAGCATGCACTAAGAATACCAGAAGATACATTTTATAAACAAATGGCTGCTGATTTTACAAAGTACCAGATTGCGGTCAATGTATATGCATTCAGCGAGAAGTATACTGATATAGCTTCTATAGGTATGTGCTAATGTTGGATTTGTCCGATGACCAAAGTTTTTGTTGTTAAAATTCTCATTATGAGCCTAAAGTAGTTCATGAGTATGTAAAAGGGTAAAAAAGAGGAGTAATCATTGAGAAAGGATGGAGTTAGCGTGCATCTAAATTTATAGGCAGTTGCCCCAAAAGAATGTGGATATCACAAACAATTGTTTACAGATAAATGTCTTCATATAGCTTAAAGAAAAAACCTCTATACAAGGAAATGTGCCTGCATAGACTATAATCATAGAATAAAGTAAGACTCATTTACTTGTACTAATTGAATTCAATTCAATGACTTTTTTTTCCAAACTAGTTGGGGTGGGTTGCGATTGAATTCCATACGACAATGAAAAAGTCATAAAACTATAACGGCAATAAATAAAAAGAAAAAGAAGAAAATAATAAACAATAATAAACAAAAAAAAGAAAATAATAAGAAACAAAGCTTAGCACCATGTTGTTTGCATCACTTTAAAATTTCCCATGAAGCAAAGCTTCTCCTCTAGTATCATCTCAACCTCTCAACCTCATAAGTTGGGAAATCTCCTTCATACTATTTAATACTTCCAACTTCTTGAGTTATAAACTTTTTAATGCTGATGAATTTATAATCTTCCCCTCGGTAACATTCCGAATTTGTACTTTTTTTTATAGGAACTCTCGCAAAATATACTGGTGGTCAGGTATATTATTATCCAAGCTTCCAGTCTACCATTCACAAAGAAAGGTTGCAGCATGAGCTAGCCAGGGATCTAACTAGAGAAACTGCCTGGGAAGCTGTCATGCGCATAAGATGTGGAAGAGGTATGTCAGTTCTGTACTATTGAACATGCAAAACAAATCAATCCTGTACTTGTGGTTTAATTCGATACAACGCACAAAACCTTACCAGCCCTTGACATATGAACAACAAAACCTGTCCTTAACGGGAACATACAAAACAAGTCAATGCTTCTATTTAGGTCAATTCTAAGTGACCTGCTTACTGTTTCTTTACGTACCCGGTTACTGCTTTAACAAAAAAGAATTTTATCAATTTTTTCTCTCTCCAGGTGTACGCTTCACATCTTATCATGGGAACTTCATGCTAAGATCCACTGATTTATTAGCGCTTCCAGCTGTAGATTGTGATAAAGCTTATGCAATGCAGTTATGCCTTGAAGAGACATTGCTAACAACTTTGACTGTGTATTTCCAAGTTGCTTTACTGTATCCTTTTGATTTATGTGAAAGACAACCAAGAATATAATAAGAAATATCTTTTATTCCAATTTTAATGACTCATACATTATTAGGCAAAAGAATAGCATAACTTTTTCCTTTCTTCTTTCTATTTAGATGTTCAACCACTGGGTTAATGTAAATGGCTTATGCGGAGGTGTATACTTTGAATGCTTTAAACGATCAAATGATGAGCTGAACTTGTTAGGCTTTAAAAGAAAGTTTCTACTATGGACTAGTCATTTGGTATTTTACCTTTCCTTCCTTTTTCTATCATGAGATCTGCCTCTCCGCATGACATTTTCCTTACTTTCTGCTTCAAAATTGTGAAAGGAATGTGTATCTGATGTAAATTAGAGTTCATTAAGAAAATTTCTTAACTTTCAAAAGATACACTTCATCATCTGGAGAAAGGCGTATAAGAGTACATACAGCGGCGGCACCAGTGGTTACAGATCTAGGAGAGATGTATCGACAGGCTGATACTGGTGCCATTGTTTCCTTGTTGAGTAGATTAGGTAAAAAAACATATTTTGAGTCGCCTAATCTGGTATCAAACTTTAGCTTTAGGCGGTTTGTTGATATTTAAATTATGATATGATTTTATATGCAGCAATTGAGAAAAGTCTCTCCTATAAACTAGAAGAAGCTCGAAACAGTATTCAACTGAGAATTGTCAAAGCTCTCAGAGAATATAGAAATCTCTATTCTGTGCAGCATCGTGTAGGCAGCAGGATGATATATCCAGAATCCCTGAAATTTTTGCCCTTGTATGGATTAGCACTATGTAAATCAACACCCCTACGCGGTGGATATGCTGATGCTCAGCTTGATGAACGCTGTGCAGCAGGATACACCATGATGGCTTTACCTGTCAAAAAATTGTTGAAGCTTCTATATCCTAATCTTATACGGATAGACGAGTGCCTCCTAAAGCTTAGTGACTTTTCACATTTTGAATTTTATAGTGATGCTATTGAATCTACTCAGGTTGATGAGTCGGAAAACATATGCAGAAGGCTACCACTTGCTGCGGACAGCTTAGATTCCAGGGGCCTTTATGTTTATGATGATGGTTTTAGGTTTGTAATATGGTTTGGTAGAATGCTTTCACCTGATATGGCTAGGGATCTACTCGGTGAAGACTTTACTACAGACTATTCAAGGGTATGCTCTTTTTGCTTCTATAATATATAGTCCCTCCATTTCTTTGGGTGGCCACTTCTTTTTGGTGTTTCTCGGGATAGATTAGGCACATCAAAAACTTATCAATACATTATATTTTTTTCTTTTTCAATTTAGTTATGTTACATTCGCAACTACACTAAAAATATATCAAAAATATCATACATAATTATTTTTTTGAGTTTTAAAATTTGTGCCTAAACACCCAAAGAAAGTGTCCAGATAAGCTTGGACGGAGGAAGTACATTAGATCTCTAAAATATTTAGATGTTAACTGCTTATGTGCCTTTCTTGCTATAGTTGTCATACATTCAAAAGGCCACTTGTGGATGTCAGTCTTGAACATTAAATGACATCTATAAGTTTTTGGCATTACCTTATTTCTTAAGCTCTTATAAGTGTGTGTGTATGTCTGTGTGTGTGTATCTATTGAAGTTGATTGTTCATCTCTTTCATTGGCACTTGTTGGTTTTGCCATCTGTTGTTCCTTGTCTTGGAGTTAGTGTGGAATATTTGTAGTAGCCACAGTTTACATCATGTTTTTCCATTGTGAATAGAAAATCCTGAATCGAGAATCGCTAATCCAAATTGTACTGTGAATTGAATCAAATGATTCTGATTAAATGGAAAATAATGATAATTTATAATTAAACATTAAGTAAAAGAAATAAAACATATTGTGATGGATTAACAAATACAAAAAAAGTATTATATAGAACTAAGAGTGGTTCCATTGCTTATGAAATGATGTGGAGTGTGACCAAAATATTACAATGAAAAGGAACAATGCTTAAAATAACTTGAAAGGTTTTTCCCCCCTCCCTATAATGGTTATTTGGCTCCTTTTTCTGTTTATTCTCTCTCTCTCTCTCTCTCTCTCTCTATATATATATATATATATATATGGGGTTCCATCCACAGCAACCAGTTGCTGTGGAGCAATCCCTTTTTTAGTTTGTTAAAATTTCAGCTAGAGCAAAAAAAAAAAAAATCAACAGCCAAAAAGAGGTTGCTCCACAAAGAATCGGGTTGTCTGTGGATGGAACCCCTATATATATATATATATATATATATATATATATATATATATATATATATATATATCCCCTAATTTTTTTGCTGAAGGATACAAAGCTTTTGTTTTGAAAATTGGTTTTAGTCTGTAGGGTCTAATAAGGTTTTACCCAAATCCTGAACTTTCTAATTGCAAAACAAATTGTGAATCGTAAGATTCATGTTGTGATTCTCCTGAGTCACGAGTGTTTTACGATTCGCCTTGCAAGAATCGTTTCGGTTCTGAATCAAAACAATCAGTCAATCGAATTGGGATTGTAAGATTCTAAGATCTACAGTTTACATGTTCTCATGTTGTTTTTCCTCTCCTTCCTGTTGTGTCTATGGTTGTCAGTTACTAGGATATCACGGAATAATGTAGGAGTGTTAGTGTGGCCGAGTAGCAATACTTGTAGCTGTATACATGTAGATGCACAATACTTTACAAAGCATTAATTTTGCTACAACATACTAAGCATTTTACCTTGCTTCAGATGATTGGAAGGGCAATATATGGTTCCCCAGATAAGCCATAAAAAGTCAAAACACACCATATTCGTGTTCTAATTTTTATATTTTTAAATACAAAAAGTCAAGCCTAATTATTCTCTTTTGGTAACTATTTCAAGGGCATATTTGTAAGGAGAAAGAAAAATCTCTTTGACTAACTATTCCTAATATATTTTTTAGAAAATAGAAATTATTTATATGGTGCAATACGAACACTCTCATACTGTGTTTAGAGAAGCTGATCCATCATATTGTTACTATTGAGTTTTTTCATTTCCTTGCTTTTGATTTTGGATTCATATTATGGTTTTATTTCATTTGGCTTCATTCTCTTTGCATCGGCACTTTGTTGGCTTGGCTATATGTTGTAGAAGGTACCTAATTCTTTATCTTGGAGTTTTGTGGAATATTATAGCAGTCACAGTTCATATAGTCATGTTTTTCCTCTTCATTCCTGCTGTGTCTGCGTGTAAATGTTTCTTGCAATAACATGACTGCCACGGGCTATTTTATTGATGGCTGCAATTCACTCTTTCTGATGCTGTATTATTTGTTTTGAGAACCAGGTTAGCCTTTACGAGCATGACAATGACATCTCTAGGAAGCTAATGCTGACACTTCAAAAATTTAGGGAGGCTGATCCATCATATTATCAGTTGTGTCATCTTGTGAGACAAGGTGAACAGCCCAGAGAAGGCTTCTTCCTACTTATAAACCTAGTTGAGGATCAGGTTGGTGGTATGAATGGCTATCTTGATTGGACCCTGCAAATACATCGGCAAACCCAGCAAAACGCATAACCATACAGGTAACGGCACAATTCAAAAATAAGTGAGCATGAGTCTCATTACATTGCCTGCACGTAAACAGATGTAGGCGATAGTGCCTTATGAAAAGTCTATTTTATGATCCGGATATAATTTAATCATTGTAAAACCAAATTCCATACTAAAATCTCGACTCGGAAGGAACTTTGGCTTTCCAAAGTGAAGAAATATATAGCTTTTGTCCTTCCTGGTTTTTTGTGATTTGTGTTTTGGTGTGTTGTTTGATTTAGTTTTCGCACTTGAAATCAAGCTTGTATATAGCCTAATAAAGGTTTCATATTTTAGTTGTTATTGCAAATTATTAATTTTTTTTTTGTCAATTCTTATCCTTGTTAGTATTTTTGACATCTATTTTAAAACCTTTTGTTTTTAGTATTTGGCAAACCATTAATTTTTGTGAACTCTTGTCAAAATCAAAGCTTCAGCTTGCAAATGTACTGATTGTTGCATGCCAGTTGTGGGTGGTCCTCGAGGAGTCATTGAGCACTTGCACTTCTTAATTGTGGATCCATTACATCCGTGGTGGCATACGTTTACTATGAGCATTGTGGAGCAAATAAGTTGCAGTCTTTTGATCTTTGCAATGAAAGACTGAGATTAAATCATTTAACACTTCTTACCGCATAAATTTTTAAAAATAAATTATTGCGGGTTACTACTATGTCCCTGATTTATGTTGGAAAATATCATAACTTGCCACATAGCCATCATGCGGCAGCCACACCTATCATAACCGTGATCGATCGACTTAATCAGACGATTTGATCACAGAATCGCATTTGATCGCAATAATTGATCAAGACGGAAGCCAAAGCCTTGCCATGAAATTGAAGCGGCAAATTTCATCCTCTATTTAACCATCTCGCGCTTCCCTTCATGCTATCCTTCATCTGCCGCTCCCTTCATGCTTCTCTTCCCTGCCGCTACACATAACAGAATTTGTAGATATCAGTTAAAATTGAAAATCAACCGCCGGCTAAGTCTACACATTTATAAAGATTCGGATATTATTTTGGTAAGATTTACTTTTCAAATAAAAAAATTATTTACAAAAGATTCAAATAAGATTCGATATTATTTTAAATTTATAAAGATTTAAAATTATTTCTATGTTTACATATATGCATGTGAATTTAAAAAAAATGTTATTTATATATATGTGTCGATAATTATATAACTATGTGGTGAAGTAGTTATTATAATTTTTGATTCAATTGTAAATTTTTTGCTTAATAATTGTAATAGAGTAGTGTTTTATTTTATTATAAATGTTTATTTTGATAAAATATCGTGAGTTATGTGGGATATAATATGATGTGAGTATTGTGATTAATAATGATTAATTATTATAAAATGTACAAAAAAAAAGAATTATTAAAATTATTTAAGTATGAATATTTTTTTGTTTAATAGATATAGATATAATTGCATTATATAGTTATTAGACAATATAAAAAACATGTGGTTGTTATTTTGTTAGTACTAGATGGACAAATGGATTTATGGACCAATCGACCCAAGTGTCCTTAACGACCAACAAAATCATGTGTTTGATGATATATACGACGGAAAGACAGGGGAAGACTACTCTCATGTCAATTAACCGAAAAAATACGATCAATGGATATTAACAAAAGCTCAAAAACTCTTCCTAAAAAAATGTGGGTTTGGGATTTTTTGTTATCCCAAAGAATTGTACCACAAAACCGATATTGGGCTCTGCTTCCGCCTCGGGTAGAGAGATGGCTACCGGAGACCAATAGTTTTCACTTAAATTGTGGGGAAATTACAATCACTTTAGAGGATGTACATTTCATTTTTGGGTCATTCCGTGGTTGGCAAACCCTTAACTCGTCTGCTATTCGACACTCCATTCGCCATTTTTAAAGAATGTTTTGGTAGTGAAGAGTCAATAATATCGTGAATCAAAAAGCGCTGCCTCTATTTCATTATTATGGTCATAAAAGCAGATTTTTTAATAATTGTCCCCCAAAGCAAGTAAGAAATTGTTGGTCGATGCACAAAGGCCTATATTCTTTGTCAGTGGGGCAATATTGTTCCCCACTAGAATAAAAACACTGCTCATCCTGTATATGTATTTTATTGCTAACGCCGAAAATTGTGTAACGATTCTTGGGGTGCAAATGTGTGGGCTATTTCAGATAGGTCTTTGATAATCGCCACTAGAAAGGAGCAAAATATATTAATGGTCAGGTCACTCTTTTACAAATTTGGGCATACGAAAGATAATAGTTGGCGCACTCTAACCCCGCCTCAATCACGCTTATGGTTACCTAGGGCCCCTAGCCCGGCATACTCGTAAAATCACAACTACCCCGATAGAAGACCAAATCCCCATCATCATTTAAAATTTTATCGAGGGGAGTTAGATGTCCAAATTTCAATGGCAAGTAGTGTGGCGCCCATACACGAGGTGGGATGACAAAATGGGTGGATTTAATTTTGAAGGAAGATTGTTGGGATCCGTAGAATCCCTCGATTCATTTTGATATCAGAGAATACCAAATGCCGATGGTGGTGATGAGACAAGATGGGTTCTTACAAGGTATACCATCTCCCATGTAAAAATCACAAAGAACTTAGAAAGGAAAAGAAGATAGATTTGCTGTGGTTGATTGCATGGCCTCGAGGCAAGTGTACATCGCATATCGAGGCTTATATGGAGCATTCAAGGACAAGAAGATTTAAATTTCCAACTATGTGAAAATTGATTCATACATGGCTTGGTATAGAAAATTACACATAGAAATCGATCGCCTCGACGGAAGCGGGACCTGCACTCTACATACGAGCCTCTGATCGCTTACACAACCAAAGATCATCATCTTATACAAATGGTACACTAACATTTGCATTTACATACAAGATATTGCCATTTACAAATTCTTTCTTGTTTATTAATAATATTAATATTGTACTTTTAACTTATACGACAAGTCGAGAGTGCAAAGTCCTTACTTGATAAGTGCTTTGCTTTTACCGAGATGCCTCCAGCTATGTAGTTGAGAAACATGTATGGGATCATCTTTACTTGTATACAACTCTAAAGTCGAGGAACAATGGTGAAGAGCGAGAGGAGCCAAGTAATGTCAGCAAGACAAGAGAGTTACATCCCCACCACCCAAATTATGTACCTCTTTGTCATTCGAGTCCCGACTTCACAGAGAAGACAAAAGTTCGTAATTGAGTTTGAATGAGCCAAGTAATTTTATGTCTTAATAATTGTAATATTAGTAACTCAAAGTCATGCTTATGTAATATTCTGTGCTCAAGACATAATCGCTTAAGTTTCAGTCCCACCACCTGCATTCGAGACAGCTTCATAGAGCAAAGCAAAGCGTAAAAAACAGTACTATGAAATCCTCTTAATCAGCATTACTTAAAAATTGTACTTAGTAATTATTGCTATTAGTAATTATTAATGCTACTTTTTTATGTTTATCAATATATTTGTCCAGCATTCGAGATCTGTGGTTGAATTAAACATCGCTTATGGTGCTAAAAAGTCTCCCACCAAAAAGATGAAGGAATACAAGATAGAGTTTATAAATAATTACTTGTTTGGGAATCAACTTTCAATCCATCAATATTTCTCGTCACACATCCGCAAAATTTGTATATACGCCGTGATCATTAACGCATTCCGTGCCTTAAGCCCTCGATCTTGATTTTCGAGCATTCGTTAGACGCCAGATATGCTATTATCATGATGATAGAGAGTAGTACACATTTGCAGGAATTCAAAAAGGGGCAAATTTTGGCTTCATGGAATCATTCTTCATGATCTCGCAAAGAGCGTTATATCCCCAAGCCAACCGAAAGTGCGATAGAGTTTTTGTCACCCTTATGTCCACCTGATGTGGGCCCGAGATTACACGAATGCACGATATATTCATGCCAAAGGTACTCAAGAGACCAAGCATTTTATCCTGCTTAGATTCTCGCGTCTGAATGGGCAAATACTATCTTCGACCTCTATACAATGATACCCCAGATATGACCATCCAAAGAAATGTATAGAGAATTTGTTAAAGTCATGTGATGTATCGTAATTGTTTTTGTTGTACTTTTATATATGTATATCCTTTATTAATATTACTTTGTGCACGCAGTCAAATTGATACCAATTTGTTTGAGAATCAGTGATCCACAAAGGAGTGGCCAACACAGAACCACGCTGCGCTAATACCAAAGAATGCACTGCAAGCAACCAAATTATCATGATCGATGGGTATTTTTGTCTCGCAAAATATGTCACTACTTTGTCGTAGAGCAATGTTAATATTCGCCGAGAAAATGGTCCTCGTAAGATTTAATGGTATTTCGATACGTAATCATGTGAGAACTCTTTAGATGTCAAGCTGTACTTCTTCCTCGCTGATGATATCTAGCCACATTATCGGTGCATTTATTATCGGGAACTCTTTAGATGTCTATTATTATCTTATCAATTGTTATTATTATCTATTATTATTTTTTTTAATAATAATAATAAATAATAATAACGAATAATAATAATGATTGATTATTGAAATTAATTGATTAAAGGTATCTATTAATTGATTATTGAATAACGCATCGAAATTAATTGATAAAATGTCTCATCATGGAATTTGTAAAGTACATGCATAATTAATTGATTATCAATAACGCATTTAAAAAACATAACTTCACAACATGCCAACCGAAAAGGTGAACGCATCTAAATCGTAGAGAGCGACGAAAAAAACATGGTAACGTGATTATCGCCTTGCCGCTACATAAATTTTAGCAGCTAAAGTTCTACTTGTTTATATTATAATAATAATGGTAATATTAATATAATAATAATAATCATGGTTAAAAATAAGACATAACAATAATAATAATAATAATAATATTATAATGATACCATTATTTCTTTATTTTATAAATATTAATTTATTATGTTTATCTTTATTATTATTTTGTCTAAATTTTATAACAAATTTGGTCTTATACAATAATAATGATAAAATATGTATTAGAATAACAAAACTTATATAATTTTATTTTTTTTGTCATAATCGCATAAATAAAAAACATATTTACCGCTTGATATAATACAACGCCTAATAATAAATAAAACAACATAATTCTTAATATAAATAAAACACATAGCTTATATAATACAACGCCTCTAGCAAGAATAAAAACATAGCTTATATAATACAACCGAGCATAAATAAAAATTGAGAAGCTATTTTTTGGGCTCAGAATTCCTAACACTCGATAGTGATCAAGCTTTATCATGGTTTCCGCTTTCAAAGCCACAAATTGCACATTTTCGATGAGGCTTCAACCCACAATTTTCTCGAATGCACTTTTTAATCTTGATTGTTTTTTGACCCTTTGTTCGAGAAATAACGGTGGCAAGAACTCGCCCTCACCGCTTTTCCTCTCTCGTGATCTTCATCACATTATCATAGCCCATCGCTCGAGGTGTAACTCCAACAAAGGTAATCAATGTCATCGCTACCACTTCAAGAAGATTCTCATCCGGATCACACCGGTCAATCAACGCTTTTCCTCGCATTCAACTTAAGATGAGTTTTGTATCCTCGAATCGAAAGCAAGCAAATTTTTATCGCTAGCTCCCCAATCATCACCATCAAATGATTAAAACGCATTGCTTGATCTTGTTCAAAGTCGCAGCTTGTTGGGCTAAAGTGTAATTTTTCGACATCGGCTTTTGTTCGCATTTCTTGTCCATCGAAAAGAATCATGTCGCTTCTAATTTGAGAAATACTCTTAGCCAAGAAATACCTCAAGATGTGCCTCGCATAATTCACCGTAATGAGAAAATAATTGACAATTACATGTTATCGAATTCGCCGACGATCGCTGACGATTTCTTTATATCTTCCACCATTTTCAAATGCAAGATCTCCGCTTTTATATACATCGTGATAAACTTTTATTTCAGACCACACAACTCACTAATTTTACTAACATCAGACATCATGGAATCGATTTAATCGACGCTGAAAACGCCTAAATGTTTTTTTTGTATACACCGAAAAGCAAAGACGCACTTCCAAAGATGACCCGAGTACCATATTCCTTTTCCGATGTCAGGTTATATGTATACTTTCCTCTCTCTCGATAAATTGTTTTTCTATAGCCTTCGACTCGCAGACTACAAATTCTTTCACGCCCACAAGCATCGACAAACTCATCAAAAATAATTCATGCTCGCTTCTTCCAAAGGGTTGTCATTCCCGCTGCAAAAATATCTCTTTGTATACGCCAAATCCATTTCTCTCAGACATCATACAAACTTCTAATCCACTCATTGTTATACAATTCATAATTCCTCACTAGAATCGCTTAACGCCTTCAAACTCCCCGATGGATGTTGAATTATACACACAATTGTTAAAATGGTCTTCAAGGATGGGTGCTCGTAATAAATACGATGCGCTTTCTCAGAAACTTGTTGCTAATATGCCAAGAACACAATAAGTTGATGAGTAGGCGGAGTACCTTAGCAATAAGATTACTCATGGCTTTGTTTTGGTCGCTGATGATGGTTATAGGTGTTCAGAGTCCACGGCTTCGAGCCATGTCTCTAATACCCACACGAAAGTGTCCTCTGCCTCATCCCTCAACAATGCAAATCCAAACAATATAGATCGAAAATGGTGGTCAATTCTAGAATGGAACAAACTAAGATGCCATACTTATTTGTCCTCAGACGATCACAAATGTCACAACATCTCCAAAATGTTGATACATCAATCTCGACGGACGTCAACCCACAAAATGCATGCTATGCGATTTGTTTTGTCTCGGTTCGACACGATAGAAAAAATTACTCAAACTTCCGTGATCCAAGTTTTTCAAATAATCTACAAAGAATACAGCATCATTTTCATCTCGCAGAATCACGCCTTAAATCTCTCACCACATTCCTAACATTAACATTAGAGAAAGGAACATTTTGCAACCCGCCACCCATCAGGCTCAAAACGCTCATCATCTTACTAGACCAATACCGCACTTATTTAAAGTGTCAATTAATTTTCTTGCAACCTAGTAATATTTCTATGTGTCTCGATCAAATCTACCTCGTGGTAGGGTCACTAGTGATGATTGTGGTTTCAATTCAACAAAGAGAAATACGCCAATTGTCTTCTTTCTTACTACGAACAACAACAAATATTCTAGCTTTGCATAACGTATGGCCCCCATAGAGTCTCGCTACTTTGTTATTTTCTTTTTACTACCATCTTCATCATCGTGCAAACTCTTTACGTAAGTTGGTGTACCCGCTTTTTTACAAACATACAACCTAGACGACACCTCATTAAGACCAAAGATGTTTATGACTAGTTGCAATTCTAATCTCAAAACCATTTTGTTTAAAGATACGACCTATAAAAAATTCAACTTCTTCCAACTTAGAAAATATCCGACCAACGATGGAATCATTTCATTTTTCTACTTTCAACTTCACTTACAAACTCGATTCATTTCCATAAATATCTAAACTAGCAATGTAATCAAGAACTTGATACAAACCTTTTATGAAAGGTGTATGTTGTGAGCCATTCTAAAATAAGAAGGAAGAATCACCGATCGTAACTTCAACTTGAATTTGAGAGTAAAAATGGATAACATCAACCAAATTATAAAATAGATGAAATAGCAGGAGGGAAAAATCGAGAGAAAACTGATGTTATGTAAGATCTGTGAAATGAGGAAGAAGCATGAGTTTTTAAAACACTACACAGATCGCCGCCATGTACCATCAAGCAGTAGAGTCTCGATTAATTAGTCAAAACCATAAAGTCGATTGATTTGATTGGTCATAAAACCAAAAGCAATTGATGTTGTATTTTTAATTTTTCCATTCTATCTCAGAGAATGTCGTCTAATTATACCCTCCTCCCTTGTAATAGTATTTTGCTTCAGAATTAGATATATATTTTTTCTAATATGTTTATATATTATATTTTCAAACAACATGCCATTGTTATTATATTTTTATAAATTTTTTTAAAAAGAAAGAAAATATTATCCTTAAATTTATAAATGTATTATGTAACATAAAGGAATTATAATTACATACAGTAATAGTAAAATATAAACCGTAACAATATCTTTAATTATTAGCATGCGCATGTCTATCTACTCCATTTTGATCGAGGAACTCAAAGTACATCACATCAGGTTGGTTATGTATAAAGTATAATTGGTGATATTAAAGAGTTGTGTACCACTTATTCCTATCATCTGTTTAAAATAAACATATTAATAAATGGTTATTATGGTGGAGAGTGGGTCTAGTGTTGTCCGTTAACCGTTGACACCAAAGATTTATGATATGATAATTTTCTAAAGTTATTGGTATTTTTTGAAATTTGTACCCACAAATAAAAACTTAATATCTGTATTCTTGAAAATTTCTAAATTCATAAACAAAATATATTTTCAATTTTGAAAAGTACGAAAAAGGAAAAACACACACACACAAACACACACACACATATATATATATATATATATATATATCTCTGTGTGTGTGTGTGTGTGAATTTGATATAAAAGGTGGATGTGAAAAGATGATTTAGTTACTTAACCAATGGTTTGAGAGATTTGGTAGCAATCAAAAGGACGTCTTTAATTAATTGTTAGTTAGATTGATCTCACCTAACACGTTATTAGAACTTTTTCATTGATCCAATATAATATAGGAAATAATAAACTTATCCTAAATGTGTGTGTGTGTGTGAGAGAGAGAGAGAGAGAGAGAGAGAGTAAACTAAACTAGTTTAGTTTGTGTATGATAAAGCTATACTAGTTAAGTTTCGTGGGTCACAAAGATTCAAGAGCTTTTCCTTTTCTGCCCTTTTCACTTTTATGTATGTTGGTTTATTTAGTCCTTTCTTTACTGGTGGCCCAACGCCATGATGATTAAAAATAATTTCACGACAACAGAAGAGATAGCTAGTAGTGTTTAACCAACATCCATCTTATTCACAGCTAAGCTAATAATAACATAACATTTGTGATATGACCATACAAGGAAGAAACTATATATATAATAATACTCTACTCCCTGTTTCAAATCAATATTAACATTTTTAAACTTCAATTTGATTTGACACAATTAATTACAAATTATGAACCAATAATTTTACTATAAATACTGCTTTTTAAATAATTTATTATATTTAACGTTACATTGACAAAAATCTATATTAATTTTGAATATGAAAATATTTGAGTTGATTTTAAAAAATAAATAATAATCTTAGAAATATTTTGGAACAGATTTAAAAAGCACCAACAAAGGTTTAGACTGGCGAAAACCTGTCACCAAGAACAGGATGATAAATAAAATAAAAAATTCCCTAATGCTTAGATTCCCGGCAGCATAAATTGACACTTGCAACAAACAAGCACGAAACTCTATACCTAATCATTTTTTATTAAAAAAATAAATAAATCTACCTTTTCTATAGTCATGTTTTGTTTTTGTTAAGCAGTGTACGTAATACTCATCGGTGTTAAAAGAGAGTACCATTTCTTTTGAAAATTAAAAACAATAGGAGGACAGCAGGGTATTGAAAAAACTATAATTAATCATAACAAATATGTACAATCACATGCAGAAATTTCATGTTCTTTGAGCCATAATGTGATAAAAATAATAATAATAATACTGGCAATCAAGCTAGCAAAGAAACTTTGTACTAGGGTTTTCTTTAATTTAAAAACCCGAAGCATGACCTAGAAACATGAGAATTAATATATACAAGTAGAATTGGTACGTGTATGTCATTCCCATGATTAATTATGGTTTTTCGTGATCCCGTCAATAGGTGAAACTGCCATATGATCTGATCTTTCCTTCACATAATGAATTAATGGGAAGTTTAGATCATGCTGGCAGCTTCAACTACTAGTGGCTCACGATCCAAATTAAAGTAATTAACCATAATAAACCTTCCGGTAGAAAAGAGGTAAGATATATATATATATATATATATAGAGAGAGAGAGAGATGATTCATTTGCATGTGATTATATATGCTAGAGATCGAGGAGAGGAGAGGAGAGGAGAGGAGAGGAGAGGAGGGGAGATATATACAGAGAGCCGGAGAAATTGAAGAAGGTCCCATGTATATTTCTTCTTTATGCACGTCTTGGTGCTAGCTAATTATTTATACTTTAATAATATTAATGATATTGTTTAATATTAGTTAGGTACTGAAAAGCTTATAACTTGTATAATTAATTTATGAGCAAATTAAAAAGATCGATGGCTGGCAGTGGTCCAAGGTGATCCACCGAGACAAGCTGATCAATAATGACAAACCCATGGACCATGCATGCACACAAATTTAGTGACAGTTTCTAAAATATACTATCTACTCTAGCTAGCTACACCCTTTAAGATCCTTCAGCTTTGGGACACCATCAATCTCCTTCATCCTTCTCCCTCTCACTAATCAAAGTTGACTCTCTATTCTTTTAAGAGTAAACAATCTTAAAAAATAATTTTTTTTTAAAAAAAATGTGGCGTGCACACAATATATATCTATGCTACTATAATATGATGCATAGTGAAAGTTCAAATTCATTCAAATAAGGTCTTAAACCACCGATCAATTAGTCCAATAATATTTTCTTGGGTCATCTTAGCTCACCGCATGCTTACCCAAAAGGTCAACTGAATATATTATTAGTAGTAGTAACTTAATTATTTATACACAAATTTTTCTTATATCTTTTGATGTGAGACTGAAGTGTTATATAGAGAGCAGAATTTTGAATACATTATATACTTTAGTTCTTTTTATAGTAATAGTTTAAGTTTTATTTTTGTTCATTTAAGTTTAGCTTTTTCATAAATTTGCCCTATTAAATTTTATTTTTGTCATTGTTCCTATAGGTATAAGAAAAAATCCAGCATAAGCATGAAGGCCTATGAATAGATCCGCCCCTGTTTGCACATAATGGTGCGAAGAGAGAATTTCAAGTTTATTTCTTACGGAGACCATAACGGTGCCAATTTCGTTTTTTTTTTTAAATCACTTCCGTTGAATATGGAAAAGAACGGTTGCAATTAAATTAATGAATTTATGGCCAACTGTGACTATAAAGTATAAATAGTATGAAAGTATAATTAAACATCACTAATGAACTAATTAAAATGATATTGAATTAATTGGCGGGGGACCATTTGCATGGCTTCCTTCCTAGATGTAGGAGAAACGAAAGGAAAGGCATCTCACCTAATTAATAACCTCATGTGAGTCTCTCTCGATTTCTCTTTCTCTCTCTATATATATATGTTGGTAGTTACGTGAGAATATGATATATATATATATATATATATATATATATATATATATATATATATATGATATGTACCATCTTCATTCCTTGTAAGTATCTTTAATTATTTCCAGGTTCGTTGAAGGAAGATGCATGCATGATCATCGCTAGTAGCTTTTTCTTTTATTTACAAACATGGAATGTCATTTGTCGGGTGCTTGCCTCTCCTGCATTAATTTTTATTCATTAAAAGAAAGTGCTAAAGACATAATAATATGATGGATTAATTAAGTAATTATTTATAAGGAGTCTAATCAGAGAAGGTAAATAACAACAAACTCAAGTTGGTATATATATATATATATATATATATATATATATATATATAGGGCTCCTTCCATAAAGCAATTTTGCTATATGAAGATGATCTTGTAACACTCTCTTTTTGGACCGCTGATAAATTGAATTGATGGTCAGATTAACTTTTCTATTTGATAAGTTTAAGACAAAGTTGTTGTGCCTAATTATTTACCTATACCGACTTTTCTATTTTATTAAGTGAATATTAACTTGTCAAGATAGTTATAAAAAGTGAATATTTATTATTAAAATAATCCCACTTAAGAGCTTTCTACCTACTACACATTTTTTTTTTAATTTTTTTATTTCTCCCACTACATACAAAATGATACTACCGGCATTAAAATAATAAAATAATCCTACTTAAGAGCTTCTACCTATTTACACATTTTTTTAATTTTTTTTTTTTTCTCCTACCATTTACTACCGGCATTAAAATAATAAAATAATCCTACTTCTATGACAAAAATGATACTACCGGTATTAAAAAATTGAAAAAATAACCTACTTAAGATGAATTTGTACCACTACCGGTATTAAAAAATTGAAAAAATATTTTATTCAAGCAATTCACCGCTAAATGATTCAACTCAGAACCTCAAACTCCAAACACTCATTATATGACCACCCGAGCACCACTTTTGCCTAGTTGTTAATTTCAACCAAGGATATATCTTTATATTAAAACTTCACCATCCCCCAAAATCTATATTCTTGCATTATTATTATATTACGATTTATTATTATTAATAAGTCTATATAATACATATGGGGTTTTCTATTTAGAAATAAGTTAATATCTATATTTTAAGCAATGATTATTAGTAATGATTTTATATATTAAAATGATTTTATTATTAAGAAATGATTTTATTATTAATAAAACTAGTGAAGTATAATAATAATGTGATTATCAAATTTATAAAAGTAGTTATCGAATTTATATTATTATAATAATAATAATAATGTGATTATCAATATTAGAAGTACGATTATACCAATACTAGTATCGCATAACATTAAGAGGAATAAGACATATTACATGTTCATTTTCATAAAATAAAAAAACATAGAATGATTAATACAACCGACGCCTATTTTTTTTGCTCAGAATCCCTAGCACTCGATAGTGATTTCGCTTATCGTGGTTTGGGCTTCAAAGCCACAAATCGCACATTTTCGATGAGTCTTAGAAGGAATGATTTTCTCGAGTGCACTTTCGAATCTAGATTGTTTTTTTCATGCCCTTTGTTTGAGAAATATTAGGCGGCAAAAACTCTTCTTCTTCTTCCACCTCTCGCATCTTCATCGCCATTATCGTATCCCATATCATGATTTGATCTCCAATCGCGCAATCAATGTCGCCATCCGCCAGCTTCAAGAATATTCTCATCCGGATCATACCGGGTCAACCAACTCTTTTCCTCGTGCATTCAATTTAAGAACAGCTTTGTAACTCCTGATCGAAAGCAGCCGCTTTGCTCGCTAACTCCTCGTAATCACCCATCAAATGATTATAAATATTGCTTGATTTTGTTCAAGTCGCCAGATGTGGAGTTAAAGAGTAAGTCTTCACCATTGCTTTTGTTCAAGGCTCTCTCATTCCACCGATGAAGGATCATGCTCGCTTGGTATTTGTGAAATACTTTTGCTATGAAATATCTCAAGATGTGCTCGCATAATTCACCGAAGTGAGAAAACATTTGCGCTTACATGTTACCGATCCCAGTTGTCGATTGTTGACAACTTCTTTATATCTTCCACCACTTTCAACAGATCCAAGATTATACAATCGTGATAAACCTTAGTATCGCTGATACACAACTCACTAAGTTTATGAACATTGTATTTCATGGAATCGACGAATCGACGCTGGAAACGCCTAAACATCTCTTTTGTGTACACTTGTGCAAAGATGAACTTCTAAAGATGAACCGAGTACCATAATCCTTTTACGATGTTTTGTTATGTAATTTACCTTCCTCTCCCCGATAAACTGTCTTTCTACAACTTTTCGACTCTGCAGAAGACAAAACATAGCATACCGCTTGATGCATTAACATACTCATCAAAAAGGCATTCATGCTCGCTTCTTCCAAAGGGTAGTCATTCCTCATGCAAAATATCTCTTTGTATATACGCCGAATCCATTTCGTCAGACATCATACAAACTTCCAAGCCATTCATTAAGATACAATTCATAGGAACTTATCGTAATATGCCAACGCTTCTTCAAATTCCTCGATGGACAATGAGTTATACACACAAATTGTTAAAATCATTTTTGAACGATGGGTGCTCGTAATAAACATGATGCAATTTTTTCAGAAATTTATTGCTAATATGCCAAGAACACAATAAATGATAACTAGTTGGAAGTACCAGTAGCAATAGCATTACTCATGGCTCATTTGATCAAAGATGATGGTCAGAGGTGCCTTGTAGTCCATGGCTTCAAGCCATGTCTCATAATACCCAAACGAAAGTGTCCTCTCGTCTCTGCCTCGTAATAAAGGTAAATCAAACAATATAGACCGATAATGGTGGTTAACCCCAAGAATGGAACAAACGGCATGCCATACTTATTTGTCCCAGATGTATTATCAAATGTCACAACGCTCTCCGAACCGCTGATATATAAACCTCGATCGCAAGGCCAACCCACAAAATACAAGCTATGCGGTTGTTTTCACCCGGTTTCACTCGAAAAAAATTTGTCGGCACTTCCGGATGCAAGTTTGTTCAAATGATCGACAAAGAACAGTGCATCATTTTCATCTCAGAATCACGCCTTAAATCTCGCACCACATTCTCAACATTAGCAGAGAGAAAAGAACATTTTGCAACCCACCTCCCATTGTGCTCAAAACATTCATCATCTTACTAGACCAATACCGACTTATTTAAAGTGTCAATTAAATTTCTTGCAACAGAGTAATATTTCTCATGAGTCTCGATCAAATCTACTTTGGTGGGGGTCACTAAGTGATGATTGTGCTCTAATTCAACAAAGAGATATACGCCAATTGTCCTCTTTTCTTATCAGGACAACATATATTCTAGCTTTGCACATTGTTCGGCCTATAGTAGTCTCTCTCGCTCTAGTTATTTTATTACTACTATCTTCATCATCGTGTAAACTCTTGCCAACAATTGGTGTACCGCTTTCTTACATACATACCGCTTAGATCCGATATCATTCAGATAAGATGTTTATAACTAGTTGCAATTTAATCTCAAATCCATTTTTACGCATATATGATCTATAAAAATATTCAACCTCTTCCAACGCATAAAAAATAATCGACCAACGTATTTTAACAATATCGATTTATTACTTTCAACTTCAAAGGACAAATTCGTATGTATTATATGACATTTTGAAAAAACTTACTTGTGAATAATAGTGATGAATTTTGCTCGATCGTAACTTCAACTTGATTTTCCGGGCTGAAAGTGGGCAACCGAGATGAAACATATTATGAAAGAGAGGTGAAAAGAGAAATTGAAGTTTTAAACAAATTCTATGGAAGGATAAAGATAACTTGAGAAAATAAAGCTTTCCTGACAATATTTAAAAAGGTAAAACTAATGTACTTTTTCCATATAATCAATGTCACTTTTTTTCTATTCCCATAGTGCTTTATTATTATGTTTGACCACTTATTCACCAAACAAATTTTTATAATAATAATAATAATAATAATAATAATAATAATAAAATAATAATAATAATAAATGTAATATAATAATACTATATGTAATGGCTTTATACTCAATTCGTAATAATAATAATAATAATAATAATCGATTAATTATAATAAAAAATGAGAACATATAATTGGGGGAAATGGAATGTTTTAAGATATATCCAAATCCAAGGTAAAATATGACAAATTTAGGCCCTGGTGCTCTGGGTGGTCATTCGACTTAATGTTTGAGCTTGAGGTCGCGTGTCTCGATTCATCAAGAATTTATGTAATTTATTTATTACAAGTTTGATATAGCCGTGACTCTACGAGCGCTTTTATAAATAATATATTTTAATTTTTATTCTAAGTTTATGTAATTTACTTACTACAGTTCTAGAGACAAAAGCACCGTATGTTTGATTCTCGTTCAAAGAAGCCTTATTTATTTATTTATTATAAGTCATAATTGTGTACTCTACTTTAAAGTGTTTTATAAATAATATATTTTAATTTTTATTCTAAGTTGCAAGCCTGCCTCAGACTGCAAAAAGAGACAAAAAGCACCTATTGCATGTATCGCAGATTGACTACTTTTTCCGCCACATCGCTTCTGAAAGAAGAACACCGCAATCTCTAAAACTAAAAAGTCAATTAAACAACAAAGATTTGTTTGAATTTGGTCCTAAATGTATTTCATGTATCGATTGCTTGCATGAGCTTATTTTAACCATCTATAGTGATCTATCGAGAACACACGTTGTTCAAACTAAAGTTCAAGATATATAACTAGATAAAATTACAAAGAATAGAGAGAGTGGAGAGAGGAGTATTTCGGAAGAGAGGAAAAAAACTTCAACAAGTCAAGCTTACCGGATTCCATTTATTAGATTCTAAAGACACCGAACTTCAACAAGTAAGTTTTTATTTATTGTTATTTGTTCAGTTTTTAATAGTTTCTGTTGTTGTTATTATTTTCGTATAATAGTAAAATAATATTATTACATTATATAAATGAAAAAACTTATTACAGTGTACTCAATCAAGCCATTTTTTTATCACTGCATGTTATTACTGAATTAAAGGGGATATAATACCATGCATGTATTTGTTTTTGTTGTCATTAATGCATGTTATCACTGCATATTATGCATGCATGTTATTACTGGAAATTTTTGTTGTCATTAATGCATGATCACTTTATATTTTATTAAAGAATGATATTTATTTTAATATATTAATTAGACTAATTGACATATTTTTACAAAAATAAGAAAAAATATTAAAGGGATAATAATAAATATAGATATTAACTTATTTCTATTTTAACAAATCCAATTAATAGATTTTGGGGATGGTGAAGTTTTACTATAAAGATATATCCTCGGTAGAAATTAAAGAATACCAGTCCTGTGGTGCTCTTGGGGTGGTCATATGATTTTGGGATCGGTGCTTGAGGTCGCGATTTCAATCTGCTTAGCAAAAATGTAATAGTTTGGGATACCGATTTTTTTTTTTATTCCAAATGGCACACCGATGTCTTCATGTATTTTACGGGTCTTACTTAGTTCTGGGATGAATGAAGTCGCATTTACGGATGCTTTTTTATTTATTTTTTTATTTTAATTTGCTGAGTCATCATTATACAATGGAGAAAAGAAGATAAAAAAAATTAAAAAAGCTAAGCTTTTAAGTTTTGTCTTACTTCTAAAAAAAAAAAAAAAAAAAAAAAAACTTTTGGCAAGATAAAGATGCATTATCGATAAGTATTTATTTTATTATTATTTTTCATTTATTGTTTTTATTTTATTCCAAAGGTACTCAATTGTTCACTTATTGTTTTAATTTATTTTTTCTTCTTATTGTTTTTGTTTTTAATAGTTTCGCTTTTTATTAGTTTTTAATGCATGTTAATATTATTACATTATATACATGTATGTTATTATTACATGATGTTTGTTCAGCTTTTTAATGCATGTTAGTGTGTATTGTTATTACCGCTATTTTGGCAAAGATGTTACTTTCAACTTCATTTTGTCACGATCTTAATACTAATATGGAATTGATGTATTTTTTAGGTAAAAGATGGATAATTGGGAATACGGGCCAATTGATCCAGTTGTTCTCGTATGATCAACAAGATCATGTATCGATGACATATATCATGGGAGAGATAGGGAAAACTAAGCTCCAAATAAATATAATGATCAAAAATATAATCAAATGGGTTTTGACAAAAGAACAAAAAAATCCTTTTAGATAAATGTGGATTTGGAGTATTTAGTTATCAAGGTGTTGTACACCAAACCGATCTTGGTCCGATATCCGCTTTATCGAGAGATGGCGCCTTTGAGACCAATACTTTTCATTTAAACTGTGGAGAAATAACAATCACGCTAGAGGATGTTCACTTTATTTTTGGGTTACCGGTGGGAAAGCCCTTAACGTCCCTCATTGCCACCCAATTTGAATTATTTTAGGGATTGTTTTGGAGATAAATTAGTCGGTGAATATTTTAGTTCAAAAAACGCAAAGGTAATTTCATTAGTGTGGTTGCATCGAACATTTTAATAAATGTCCCGAGAATGCAAGTAAAGATGTCAGAGGCTTACACACAAAGGCATACATGTTGTGGTCAGTGGGGCAATATTATTCCCTAATAGAATAGAAATAGTGTGCACCCACGATATATGTCTTTTATTGCCAACGTCAAGATTGTGTAACTTACTCTCTTGGCGCGCCAGTAGTAGTAGTATTATTTGTACAGATCTTTATATACCGCTACTAGAAAGGAGTTAAATACATTAATGGTTGTGTTACATTGTTACAAATTTGGGCTTAAATGAGCAGTAAGTATTGGAAAGCCAAACCCTTGGCCACAATCATCCTTATGGTTACCTAGGGCTTTAGTATGGTCCTATTCTCGAGCCCACAGCTACCTCGGTAGACGTGAGAATCCCCATCACCATTTGTCATTTTACCGAGGGGAGTTAGATATTAAGTCTATGTGGGATGTGGTTCATACTTTACATAATGTGGGATGATGATATCGCGGATTTAATTTTGAAGGCAAAGTTGTTGGATCCGTGGGGTCCCTCGATCCACTTTGATATTGTGGAATTTCGATGTCTGACCGCAGATGAGACAATTCGTTCACATGCAAGGCATACCATCAATGTACCAAAAACCACTATGACCTTTAGAAAGGAGAAAAAAGTTTAAATTTATTGATGTCGAGGATCGTATGGCCTCGAGAGGGGAATATATTTCATGTGGAGGCATACATGGATCATCTCAAGGACAACAAACCGAAATTTCGATTATGTCCCAATAGATGATTACATGGTCCGGTATAGAAAATTACACGTTGAAAATCCACCGACCTCGACAGCAAGTTTACTTACGACATAAATTTTGAGCCTCGGGCCATTTACAACCAACAACACCTTATTCAAATGGTATAAAATTATATTCTTCTTTAATAAATCATGTATTGGAGTAAATACTTAATATTACATTTATTCATATTTATTGTTAATAATATTTGTTTGTGTTTATCTTATATACAAACAGAGAGAGAGTGCAAAGTCAAGCATTTGATAAATTTTCAAGATTTACTCTCACCGCCTCCCGAGTTGGTTCTGCAAAAAAATAATTGGGATTTCCAATACGCCCTATACGACTTCGAAGCAAGAGGTAAACAAATACCTCGATAGGGGGGTCCCACAAATTTTGGACCACAATCCCAATACACACAACTCAATGAAGGGCTTGGAAACAAACCGATTATGTTGTACAAGAGAGCTACATACCCACCCCACAAGTAATCGAGAGAGCTCCATTCCCACCACCCAAGCCTACGAGGAGTGTTACATTCCAACCTTCCAAACCTATGAGGAGTGTTACATTCCAACCAACTCTTCATTTGCGGGACTTTCTGACGCCAAGGGATCTAGTTCACAAAAGGTATATATAGTTATGTTAATAGTGATGGTTTTAATTATTATTGCTATATAATAATAATGTACATTTGGGTCTCAATCAGGTACAAGATGCGGGAGACCACATCTCTTATGGACCAAAAGGGTCCTTATCCAAAAGACTTAAAGATCGAAGGAGACATTTGTAAATAAACATATGTTTGGAAACGTAGGCACACCGTAGGGATTTATATCCTTTATCACATCCGCCCAGCTTATATGAATTAGTAACACAATGCAAAGGTAACCTTAGGGCCCGGAGTCGATATTCGAGCATGTCATCGACGCTATATGTTGTTGCTACGAGACGTAGAGAGAATACTACAGTGTCGGGAATACAAAGGTGGTCCCAATTTGGTTTCATGAATTCATTCTTCACGATCTCTTGGGTGTATTATGTGCCTCGCACTAACGTGAATATCGCATGGAGTTTTTGCGATCCGTATGTTAACCAAGATGTTGGTCCACCTTTACACGAATGCAAATACATATTCATGCCGGTAGTAGTACCAATCAACGCCATTTTGTCTTGTTCCTATTCGCAATTGAAGATTGATGGTTACCATAATCGACCAAGACTACAATGACACTAAGTATATTAAGTTACATGAAATGTACTCGTAATTCAAGTAAAGTCATGTAGATGTTTAGTTTTAAAATATTTTAATTTTATAATGTCCTTTAATATTAAAAAATTATTAACCAACTACTTTGTACATGCAGTACATTTGATACCATTTTGTTTGCAAAATGGTAATCCGACAACGCGAGTGGCCCAAATGTAATCCCACCGCAAGCATACTTTAAAGATTCACCGAAAACAACACAACAACTCGTGATCGCGGGCATTTTGTACGCAAGTATGTCAATCGCTTCGTTAGGGCCAATGGTAATATTTCCAAGAGAAGTGGTCCTCGAAGATGTCACGCCTTTTCGTTATCAAGCACATTATGGGAGCTCTACAAGAAATCCGCAAGATTACTTCCTACTCCCGAGATATGTAACTTATCCAACGTTATCTAATGTATATATTAATTAATAAGAATGTCTATTTGGTTGAACTTTATGGGATTTTCAAATTCATAACTTAGTAATATGAATATTATCAATCACATAAAACCACTTCATATTATTAATACGAAAAAAAATTATCTATTTTGTTGAATCAGATGGATATTTTTATTCTGACTAATATTAATAATCACATTATTTATATTAATATTAAAAATCATTATTAATATTATTTTTAATAATAGTAATACATGAATATAATAATAATAAGAATACATGAATATAAAATCATTATTTATATTTTATTAAAGAATGATATTTTTTTAATATATTAATAATCCTTTTATTTATATTATTACAAAAATAAGAAAAAATATTAAAGGGATAATAATAAATATAGATATTAAATTATTTCTAAATAGAAAACCCCATATGTATTATATAGACTTATTAATAATAATAAATCGTAATATAATAATAATGCAAGAATATAGATTTTGGGGATGATGAAGTTTTAATATAAAGATATATCCTTGTTGAAATTAATACCAGGCCCGTGGTGCTCTGGGTGGTCATATGACGAGTGTTTGAGTTTGAGGTCATGAAGTTCAATCATTTTAATAAATGAATCGCTTTAAATAAAATTATTTTTTCAATTTTTAATTTAATACATTTACCGCTATTTTTTTCAATTTTTAATATCAAATCAGATTACCAGATTCTACGGATATTTTTTCAATTTTTAATACCACCATTAAATGTCATTCTTACTAAATTATTTTATTATTTTAATGCCAAATTGATCACTTGCATCTACCAGAGAAATAAAAAAATTAAAAAAAATGTGTAGTTTCTAAGAGAAGTTCTTCCCTACTTAATTATTTTATTATTTTAATGCCACCAGATCAAATTGTATCTACTTACGAGAAATAAAAAAAAAAATTAAAAAAATGTGTAGTTCTAAGAAAGCTCTTCCTACGGATTATTTTAATAATAAATATTCACTTTTTATAACTATAATTGACAAGTTAATATTCACTTAATAAATAGTGTTTTGTGATAGTAAATAATTAGGCACAACAACCTCGCGTGCTTTTATCAAATAGAAAAGTTAATCGCACCATCAATTCAATTTATCAACTATTCAAAAGGGGGGTGTCAGACAAGACTATAAAGAACCCTATCGCATGGAAGGGCTTCCATATATATATATATATATATATACTCTACGTTTCTACTGTAGTAGAGTGACTATTTTACTATCAGTCAGTGAATCGTAGGGTGCATGTCTTAACTCTACAATAATAGACGGTGTAAATTAGAACTTACAAATTGCATGCTACTTCTATTTTATTTATTTTCTCTCTCTCTCTCTATATATATATATATATATATATATATATATATATAATTCGTGGCAAACGGTTGCTATGGACACTATTTAACAATCAAATTTACATCCGTTGATCCATACATTTAAAGGCTGAGATTGATCAATTTTTTTACCTGCCGTTACAGTTTGTAGCGACAGTCCACTGTCCTTTTTGTCCGTTAACTTATTACATTACTGTCCCTTACAATTTATTACACACCTGCCGCTACAACCTCCTCTACTTTAGCAGCAAGAGAGAGAAAAGAAACAACAATTTGGGTCATCCATGGCTTATCTCCCTGGAACTCGAAGCTAAACAGAAATCTATCAAGATAGTTCATTGCAAGAACAGCAGTGAGAGTAGAAAAAAAGTAATGGGCAATAACTTTGAGTACCCAATCCACCGCTTCTCGACGAGATTCAGCTAAAGATGGGTTATTTTCAAGATTATTGCACAAAAAATTAAGCTCTTCTTTTGAAAACAAAGAGGAAAGCTCTTCTTCTTTCCAAAGAAAATTTTGGTCTATATATTAAGTGGAGTTCATGTTTAGCTTCGTCTTCATCCTCATTAAAATAATGGTCCTCTGTTTCATGATCATTCTAGTGTTTTGTTGGTGGGCAGCCATCTTTTTCTGGGAAGAAGAGATTTAAGGACTACATTGCAGGGGAGAGAAGATTATGAGGACTTAATCCAATATAGGAATAATTTTGTCAACCCTTACTGCGTGAGCTTATAGCGACAACTGTGTATTAAATTGTTATGGATTGTAATGTAA
This sequence comes from Panax ginseng, assembly GCA_020205605.1. Lineage (NCBI taxonomy): Eukaryota > Viridiplantae > Streptophyta > Magnoliopsida > Apiales > Araliaceae > Panax > Panax ginseng. Next base: position 6,277,049 of record CM035138.1, on the reverse strand, counting down.
TAAGTTAACGGATAAAAAGGACAGGGGACTGTCGATACAAGTTGTAGCGGCAGGGGGGAAATTTGATCAATCTCAGCCTTTAAATGTATAGATCAACGGATGTAAACTTGATTACTGAACAGTGCCCATAGCAACCGTTTGACACAGATTAAATCCCATATATATGTGTGTGTGTTTTATTATTACTTTATAAAGTATAACTAACCAACTTCCTTAATTAGTTTGGAGATGAGAGTACTGACCTTTTTGTTAATCGCCCCCACCCCCACCCGGCCACCCCACCCCCACCCCCACCCCCACCCCCACCCCCACCCCCAATATTAAACTTTGAATAAGTTTTGTTATACATAAATTTTTAATTTAGATTAAATTATATTATTAATTCTAATTGTAAAGACAACGTTTATAATAATAATAAAAAATCATTGGACAAATTGCCGAAATATTGTGTTTCATGCATATTCAATTACATGTATTTTGGTTCAAACTGATTAAGGTGCGAAATGCACAATTTAAAAGATTGTTTAATGGATTGTACGTTACACACTCCGACACTGTAAATATTAGCATGTTGATGTGATGCGATACTGTAAACAATTGTGTTTTTATCAGGAAATATTTATTAAAAATTAATTGTTTGTCAAATTTTAATCAATACGTTCGTATTATAGACATAATTACTCTTTAAACATGTGTATTTTTATCAGGAAATATTTATTAAAATTGTTTGTCAAACTTTAATCGATAGGTTCGTATTATACACATGAAAATAAAATATTGATTGTTGGATCTTCATATATACAAGCTTACGACCCCCTGTGAGGTACGGACTAATTTTTAAAATAGTTTTACAAAGATTTTATTTGTACTATGTTCTATTAAATATCAAAATTTTAGAGGCATTTTTGTTAATCCTATAAATTATATATCAACTACATTTTTAAAAAATTGAAGAAATTAAACTCGTAAGTATTTAAAAAATTAAAATAAAGAATTTATATCGTAAATTTTTATAGAATTTCATCTTACACATACCTATTAATGAAGTTTAAAATTGTTAGAATTAATTTTGAATTTTGCTACCTAATAAGAAAGGGAAAAAGAAGAGAAATATTTAAAATGGTTGTGAGAGAAAAGTGAATGAAATGAAAAATAAAAATTCAATAAATAATTTATTAATGCAAATTTAATGAATAATAATTTATTAATTTAATTTGAGTTAACTCACTAAATTAATCTAATTCAATTGACAAGTGGATATATAGCTAGGTTCTTGACTTTCTCGGCTTATTATATACTCCCTCCGTTCTTAAAAGATTGTCGTTTTAGGAGAAAAAATTTATTTCAAAAAGTTTGTCGTTTACAACTTTCGAGGAGAATAAATTATTTACTTTCCTATATTACCCCTACCTTCTCTCATTGTCCCAAGAAATTCTCTCTCTTGTATTAATAGTTTTCAATTTTCCATAAAGGGATAGTGATAAAATTTCAAACAAATTTAACTTGGTAAATGAAACTTCCTTAATCTATGTGTCAAAAATTTAAACGACAATCTTTTAAGAACGGAGAGAGTATTTAGTATTGATAACAAATTAATGGTTGAGCTTTCCCATTTACTATTAGGCCTCGGGACCTCCATGCTTTTTCATTTGAAGAAAGGAACTGAAGTTTTGATACTTTTCCATTTCACAAAAAAATCATGTCAAAATATACTATCTCTTTTTTCAATTTATAAGATCATTATTAATTTTTTTAAAATTTAATTTCAAACTTAAAATTGACATTAATATTCATTTCACTTATATCTTTTAAAATATCATAAATTGTCTGCCTAAATTAAAAGTATTACTAGTTGTAAGATTTAATTATTATTTGCAAAACTTAAATTAATCATGTCTATTGTAAATTTAAAAATATTTTGAATTGAGTTTTACAAATTAAGTAATTCGGAACAAAGGAAATATTTTAATTATTCCAAAAAAAAGTCTCATTTTTTTAATGAGAATCAATAAATTTGGTGACAAAAGATTAGATACAAAAAGATAATAGAAAATACTGTGTCATATTATAATTAGTTGATGTCCAATCATACATAAGTGAGTTTAATGGTTATAACCAATCATTATCATACACATCATTTTATATATATATATATATATATATATATATATATATATATATATATATATATATATATATATATATTGTCACAATAATGCTTTACTCAATGAAACTATAAAATGACACAATGTTCAAAGCTTCATTAATTATCCAATCAATATAAAACTAAACACATTCACAAGTAAACATGCATGGGCAAGAATATATTTTAAATATTTGTAAATGTGACTTATTGTGAAATTAAGGGTGTATATGGCAGCTTTAGCCTTTAGGTTAACAGTACAGAACCGGAATCAAACAAAAAAAATGAAGGAGAAAACTCCAAACTAAATTTGATGGTTAGATAGGAAAGCGGTAGATATTAACACTATTTTAATTAATGTTAATTTAGTCGTCTAATATTAGAGTTAATGGTATTTGATGAATGCTCACCGCTGCAGAGGAAGTGGCCTTACTCCTCTCTGGCGAATATGAGAGAGGATTTTTAATTTGGTCCAGCTCATTAAGCTAGAGGAGTAGGGGCCAACAATTTTTTAAGCTTAATTATATTATCCACGATTATCCTCCCATACTATTTATTAATCAATAAATAAAATAATAAAAATTATAAGAATAACTATAAGGATAATCAATAATTATCTTTATACTTATCTTTATACTTATTAACATATTATTCATATACATATATATATATTAATCAAGAAATAAAATAATAAAAATTATAAGGATAATTATAAAGATAATCAATGAATTATCTTTAAATTTATCCTTATACTTATTAACAAAATAAATATGTATAATAATAATTATCGATTATCGTTTTATGATTTTTAATTATAAATAGAAAATAGTGATTTAGTTTATATATTTGAGTAGAAATATAATATAAATTCAATCACTATTTCCTATTTATAATTAAAAATCGTAAGAAGATAATTATTAATTATCCTTATACATATTTATTTTATTAATAAGTATAAGGATAATTACTTATTATACTTATAATTTTTATTATTTTATTTATCGATTAATAAGTAGTATGTATATGGATAATATGTTAATAAGTATATAAGGATAAGTATAAAGATAATTATTGATTATCCTTATAGTTTTTCTTATAATTTTTATTATTTTATTTACCGATTAATAAGTAGATGTGGAGGATAATCGATAATGTAATTAAGCTTAAAAAAATTTGTCGCCTTACTCCTCTAATACCGGGCTCGGGCCAAATTAAAAATCTCTCTTCAAGTTGACTGACCGGCCACTACTCCTCTAGCGGCCAAGAGAAAGAATTTTAATATTTATTGTCGGTCACATTCTCTCCTACAACGGGCATTCATCTCAGCCATTAACTCTAATATTGGACGGCTAAATTAGCGTTAGTTGAAATAGTGTTAATATCTAACGCTTTCCACGGATCATTTCCCTATATATATATATATATATATATGTATATATATATATTGTGACGTCCCCAAAATAGGTATACAACACCCATTCTGAGTCGTCAAAATACATGGTACAGAAACAACTACAACTTTATTAATACAACATAAAAATCGTGAGTTTAAATACAAATATTGTCATCTAGACAATATCCACACTCAAATAAGTCCTCAAGACAATTATTGATACATTATTTTATAAAAATAGTGAGGACTACTAAAACGACTTCTAGAACCATCATTCCACACCCCGACTAAGACTTTCGCTACATTCTCGCCTCCTCACGAGAAGAAAAATGGAACAACAAGGAAAAGGGTGAGCTCAACTAGCCCATAGAAGAACATCATCATGACTAAGATAATATAAAACAAATTATCGTTAGTCTTCAACAGAAAAAATCTAATAGAATACAATAGACAACAAGTTTTAAATCAATCTTCGCAGTGAGTAAATAATAATTCATTAGAAGAGTTAAGTAGAGAATGCAAACTACTATCTTCTATATATGAATTTAAAAGTTCATCATCTATCTTTTATCCCCTGTAACATCAATCAATATATATCTCGGAATCAAATATTCATCTTTGCACTACTGAGCCAAAGATATTCATCGATTGGTCATTTTCATCTAAACACTGTTCATCTTTGCACTACTAGGGCAAAGATATTCATCGAAAATCATTCATCTTTGCACTACAGCCAAAGATATTCAATTATATCATCATTTAGGATCGAGGATGATGAAAAATATTTTAAAGAAAACGAATCCAAAGGAAACAAAAGAACAAATATTAAGGATTCGTACTTTAAACAATCCAAGTTCAAAAATACTTCATAAATAATCGTAGTGGAGTAAAATTCAAGAATGATCAAAACATAGATCCAATCAAAGATAGGAATCATAATGATTTATCTTGGACACGTAATAGAAAATTTAATTTTTCCGTGAATAGTCTCAGATTCGTGAATAGTCTTGGTATCGTGAATAATCACCGTATATACGTGAATAAGAACTCCGACACTAAAAGATAGAAATTTCACAAAAAAAATCATCATGCTTCGTGAATAATAGTACTTTCGTGAATAGTAACTCGTGAATAGTAACTCATGAATAAGAACTCATGAATAAGAACTCCAATACATGAAAAGGTTCCAAATTTGATAAAAATTTCTAATCAATATTTCGCATAATTATATTGAAGAAATAATATCATTTACTGAATAAAATAAAGATCCTTACCTCGGAAAGAATAGTCTTGATTGGAATCTCGGATATAGTCTTTGAAAGAACTTGCAATCAGATAGAATACTCAAAGTACTAAAATACTCACAAATACGCCGATATTATAGAGAGAAAGAGAGAAGATTTCGGTTTAACGGTGTGATTTTTAATTCTAACCTATGCACTATATTTATAGAAAAATGCTTAGAACACCAAAGCAGAAAATTTAATATAATATTAATATATATAATAAATCTTCTATGCCATCCTACCAGCTGATCTCAAACACCTAACACATGTCCATAAACAACAAAAACGTTTTTCTAAATAAAAATAATTAAAACTTCCAAAAATTAATTATTTCAGAACTTCGAAACTTCAATAATTCATAATAAATAGACCTTTTATCGAAAAATTCAATCTCACGACTTTCTATAGGAAATTCAATTCTCTACAACTTTGCGCGAAAGAAAGTTTTTTCAAATTCCAAACAAAAATTGACCAAATCCACAAACTAACGATTTTACTGTGCTATAATCAAATTTCAATCGAGAAATGGGGTCCACCGACACACAAAAACATGTGTTAATCATTTAATGCAACAAAAATACTCTTCCTCCTCATATACTCATATATCTCATTTCATTGTAAAAATATCACCATTATTATATAATATAATAAAATATTATTTTATCGGAAAAGATAAAATATCAATTTTTAACAATTGTCACTTTAAAAATTTTCTCCATCTATATCCACATAAAATTAATATTTTTCTCATCATATAAATCAATAATTAATTATTCATAAATAATATTCTGAGAATCACAAGATCTTGTGAACGGTAGTTCTCTAGGAGAGAGGGGCTTTCGATAAGAATTTCTCCTTCTTGGCGCCTTGATTAGGTGACCAACCCTCTCCTTAGATGTAACTTTCTAGACATTCCAATAATGTTTTCTAATAATATTATTCAGATAATATGAATTATTGCTTCGATAATGAAAAATACGTGTAGTGACAATTATTGAAACAACGAATAATATAAAAAATCAACGCAACAATTATTGAATCAATAAAATAAAATCTTTGAGCGATAATTCACCGTAATGATTTATTGAGTAGTGCCTTCTTACGTAAGAATCAATAATTGGTGCAATACCGCAGCTCTTCTTGTCTGACAACGCCAGACATCGTGTTTTAACCACCGGGTATTCTAACAATATTAATTGAGTAACAATCGCTACCCAGTTATTTATAAACCGCTTATACTAGTCGTTTTCTTCATCCAATCGCTTTTCGTTATGGGCCCACACAAGGCTGCGCCGTCGTACGAATATTCCCCGACAGCAAGAATATTCCACGACCAAACGAATATTCTCCGACAACAATGAGTATTTTATAACCACTTGCTTATTTAAAAAAATATTTGCGCATTTCACCCATAACTAACCACATTAATCAAATCAACCCTTACTATTTCAAAATGATAAATAGAGGAAATTAAATTTCATTTATTAATAATTTGGGATCTTACATATATATATATATTCAAAAGATAAAATTAATAGTCAGAAAAAACAATGGTGTTGACCTATACTTAACCACAAATTAAATGATTTCTTTCAACACATGATCACGTTCCTAATGGCCTTTTGAAATCCAGTTTTGTCATCTTCTTCTTCTCTCATGGGCTCCTTAGCTTTCCCTTAATTAAGTTGACTCCCTTTTTCTTTTTCTACAGAGAAAACTGGTTGGGCCTTCGCGTGCTCAAGATTAATTTAATTTTTGAAAAACAAAGATAATGTATTTAAATTCCTTAATCAATTTACTGATCATACATAATCAATCTATTTAGGACATCTCAAACAGACAAGTGGGGAGAATTAATGTCATTTGAACAGGCATATAATTATTTAAATCGAATGGTAGATTCACCCCAATAATGAACATTTTCTTTGTAATTAATTGATTAAATTGTATATGTACATTCATATAAAAAAATTATTGGAAATTAAGTCACGCAAAATAAACAACTCAATATTAATTAACGTGATTTGATCTTCAATGACCTAATTATTCACTGTGGGCCCAAGTGCAAAATTAGGGTTCACATTACCTAATTGAATTAAATGCGCAATTATGATTCCACGACCTCATTAAATGTGTAAATTAGGATTCGTATAACCTAATGGAATGAAAACGTAAAAGTCAAAAATAAATGTGCTAGACACGGGAGAAGCCTCCACATGTCCCGAGGTAGAAGGCTCGTGGAGGCAACTTGTTTTGAGAATATATTGATTGAAGGATTAGATTGGTGGCTAGAAGGACAAGACAATCTGGGCATTACTTTGTTGATTAAAGAGTATTTCTGGAATTTTCCTGAAAGCATGTGCCTGGCACATGACCACTTTTCAGAAACCCCTATAAATACCCCTTCCATTACTATTGGGAAGGGAACCTCTCTTCATGTACATGACTTGGACTCTTGGAAGATCAAAAGGACCTGGACATTCCCGGATTCTAAGAGTGGAATGACTCAAGAAGAAGGCTCTTGGAATCCCAATAACCCTAACACGATTTTCGGATTCTAGGAGTTCTGAAACGCGGCATTGGAGTAATCGCTAGCTCGCCTGTCGTTCTCCCCTCTTCAATCAATCAATCAATTCCGTGTTCTTCGTGAATTTCTCTCCTCCTCAACCAACATGAAACCCTAACTGGCAAGGCACGATTTCCTTGTCCATATTCACAAAACCAACTTCAATATATTAATCTCCACGTACGGTATATATAATGTGACGCCTCCAAAATAGGTATACAACACCCATTCTGAGTCGTCAAAATACATGGTACAGAAACAACTACAACTTTATTAATACAACATAAAAACTGTGAGTTTAAATACAAATATTGTCATCTAGACAATATCCACACTCAAATAAGTCCTCAGTAAAATTATTGATACATTATTTTACAAAAATGGTGAGGACTACTAAAACGACTTCTAGAACCATCATTCCACACCCCGACTAAGACTTCCATTTCTCGCCTCCTCGAGAAGAAAAATAGAACAACAAGGAAAAGGGTGAGCTCAACTAGCCCAGTAAAGAACATTATGACTAAGATAATTTAAAACAAATTATCGTTAGTCTTCAACAGAGAAAAATCTAATAGAATACAATAGACAACAAGTTTTAAATCAATCTTCGCAGCGGAAATAATAATTCATTAGAAGAGTTAAATAGAGAATGCAAACTACTATCTTCTATATATGAATTTAAAAGTTCATCGTCTATCTTTTATCCCTGTAACATCAATCAATATATATCTGGAATTAAATATTCATCTTTGCACTATAGGCCAAAGATATTCATCAGTTGGTCATGTTCATCTAAACACCTGTTCATCTTTGCACTACGGGCCAAAGATATTCAATAGAAATCATTCATCTTTGCACTACAAAAGCCAAAGATATTCAAGCTATGTCATCATTTAGGGTGAGGATGATGAAAAATATTTTAAAGAAAAACGAATCCAGCTTAAACAAAAGAATAAATATTAAGGATTCGTATTTCAAATTTATTCCATGTCCAAAAATACCTCATAAATAATCATAGTGGAGTAAAATTCAAGAATGATCAAAACATGGATACAATCAAAGCTAGTATCCGAATAGATATTTTGGACAAAAAGAAAAAATTTTATTTTTCTAAAATAATTGTCGTATACGTGAATAAGTAACTCAAACACTAAGAGATAGAAATTTCACAAAAAAATTATCATGCTTCGTGAATAAGACTCATGAATAAGAAACTCATGAATAAGAACTCAGTAAATAGTAACTCATGAATAAGAACTCATGAATAAGTAAACCCATACACGTGAAAAAGTTCTAAATTTGATAAAAAGTTTCCACCAATATTTCTAAGATAATGATATTGAAGAAATAATATCATTTAAGAAGAAATAACCTCCCTTACCTCGTAAAAAACAAGATTTCCGATTGGAATACAAGATCTAGTCTTTGAATCTAACTTGCACCGTATATAAAGAACACTCAAAGTACTAAAATACTCACAAAAATACTACCGATATATATAGAGAGAAGAGAAAAAAATCAGTAGTTTCGGGTGTGATTTTTAATTCTAACCCAAGACCTTATTTATAGAAAATGCTTAACAACAAAGCGTAAAATTTAATATAATATTAATATATTATATATAAATTCCTATGCACACAATCTATGATCTGAATTCACCATGCTTGACAACAAATAAGTCTACCAAACAAATCAAAAACGCTTTTATTATTTAAAATAATTAAAACTTCCAAAATCAATTATTCAGAATTTTAACTTCAATAATTCATAATAAATAGCCCTTTTATCAGAAAATTTGAATCTCGCATTTTTTATAGGAAAATTAATTCTCTACAACTTTGTAGAAGAAAGTTTTTCCAAATTCCAAACAGAAATTGATCGAAATTCACATACGGAGGATTTTACAGGCTATAATCAAATTTCAATCAAGAAATGGGCCCACGTATATGTTTAACATGTTTTAAAACAACTTTTGCAACAAAAATACTCTTCCTCCTCATATACTTTCATATATCCCACATTCATTGTAAAAATATCATCATTATTATATTATAATAATATAATAAAATATTATTTTATCGTAAAAGATAAAATATCGATTTTCAACAATTGTTACTTTAAAAATTTTCTCCATCTATATCCACATAAAATGAATATTTTCCTCATCATATAACTCAATAATTAATTATTCACAAATAATATTACGTAATCACAAGATCGACAACCAAAGCCGCTCCTGTGAAAGAGGGGGCTTTCCAATAAGAATTTTTCCTTCTCTGCCGCCAAGCAATTAGGTGACCAACCCTCTCCTGAGACGTAACTTTCTAGACATTGCCAATAATGTTTTCTAATAATATTATTCGATAATATGAATTATTGCTTCGATAATGGAAAATACTTGTGTAAAGGACAATTATTGAAACAACGAAGAATATAAAATATCAACGCAAAGAATTATTAAATCAATAAAATAATCGAATAAGAATTCACCGTAAATAATTATCGAGTAGTGCCTTCTTACGTAAGAATCAATAATTAGTGCAATACTGGTAGTGTTCTTTACAACAACGCCAGACATCGTGTTTTTAACCACCGGGTATTTCAACAAAGTTAATTCAGAAATAACTTCGCCGCTATTTATAAACAACTTATACTTGTCGTTTTCTTTATCCAATCGCTTTTCGTTATGGGGCCCACAAAAGACTACGTCGTCATACGAATATTCCCCGACAGCAAGAATATTCCACGACCAAACGAATATTCCCCGACAACAATGAATATTTTATAACCACCTGCTTATTTAAAATATTTACGCATTTTACCCATAACTAACCACATTAATCAAATCAACCCTTACTATTTCAAAATGATAAATAGAGGAAACTAAATTTTATTTATTAATAATTTAGAATCTTACATATAACTTAATTTTTATACTGAATAAAAGCTGAAAAAATCATCCCTAGCTCACACACCAACTCAAGACCCAATTACACCTTATCTCAACTTTTAAAATGTTACTACCTCTTGGTTGTGTGTTCTACCTCTCTCTCTAGATCTCTAAACACAAGACTCTACCCATTACTCTCATTTTTCTAATCTAATTAGGACACTCACATAATAAATATTCCTACTACAAATAAAATTACTTCCAAATCAATATTTCTATCAAAAATAAAATTTCTTATTGGAGGAGTTACCTAACAAAAATAACATTGTCTATCTAGAGGACCATTTGAAATGAAGTAATTTAGATTATGAGTTGCATATTTATAAATACGTTTATTTAATTTTGTTTTTATATATTCAATGCCACCATAATTATTAATGTACCACTAAATAATCTGAGCTACCTCATTTTAAAATAATCATTTAAATAAATAAATACATTAGTGTATCACATACTAAATGTTAATCCTGAATCATATCAAACCGTGAGATACGCTTGTACTACAGACAAGCTCCAAGAAATGAGTTCAGAGGAATATTAAATGTGACAAGTCTCATTCCATAACAAGCCACAAGAAATTATAAGTATTCTGCATCTTTGACAATAAATTCTGTTATTTATGTTCTTCCATATTCCAAGTCTCATAATATATAACATTTTAAAGTAGTACACAATTAAAAATTAAAAAAATAATTATATAATATTAATTATCTATAATAGTATTTTTTACTATATACTTATCTTATATTTTCTCTCTTATTTTTAATATTTTTTCATGATGAGTAATTTTAAAAGATTGTAATTAATTCTTCTAGATTATATAAAATCTTAAATAATTTTAAAAAAATAAATTATCTAAAACTAAAATATCATATATAATGAGAGGGAGGGAGTATATAGAAATTACAAGTCACGACACAAAGAGAACATATCCATATCCAAAGGGCAGGACCATAAATCTACACTACAAATTGTAAGAGTGACACCATTTACCCTAATGAGATTTTTTTCTTTAACCACTTAGCGACACTATTCTACAGATGTCTATACATAGCTGTTGTATTCCAAGTCTCACCTCATTGAAGGTTTAACAAATGTCCTCCCAGTTAACTTTAAATAATATACAACCCTAAGTACTCCATGACAAATAAACTAGGGTGTATATATATTTATCCATATAGCTATTGATAGAATATTGCATGCACACTCAAATATATGTTAAAGTGATCATCCACTTAATTATACTATATCTTTAAGATAATGTAACTGGTTAGTTTATGTGTTAATTAATTTATTATTGATTAATAATACTTCTGACATTTAGACAAAATAAAGAGGACAGTTCAGTTAGTTTGCATGCTGAATAATATTTTTTTTTTGTTGCTAAATTTGCTGAATAATATTTGCATTGATTGGTACCACTCTTCTAGTACATAAAAAAGTTTAAAAAGTTCCATGTGCCTTCAAATAAAAGTACTCTTTAAAAAAAAAAATTAGAATCAGACTTTTTAAAATCAATTTAAGATGTTTTTGATATAAGATTGATGTGATTCATTAATTTTTAAAAATAATAATTCTTGTAAATATTAATAATATTTTTGATATTTTATAATTTTTATCGTTATATTATTTAAAATTAAATTACTCATATTAGTTTAAATTTAATAATATTTTAAATTAATTTTATAAATCAATATTAATCTTATACTTTAGAACATAAAAAAAAGTTATTGTTATTTATAAATATTACTAAGAGGATTGATAAATGTATCCAAATATCACATGTTTTAAACCATGTAATCTGGTCATTCTTTTGAGGAGATTAATTAGTTAATTTAACCATTATTAATTCAGGAGGTAGAGAGATAAGAGACTGCGTGGAGTCCCCCCAGACATCCCTGCCAATTGCCATGCCGCCCTACTTAATTTCTTACCACCTGTAACCCTAAACAACCTTCTTTACTATTCACTTACAAAAACAATTAAATAATAATAATGAAACTCTCTTGGCTGTACATTTTAGCTGCTCACACGCTACAAGTTATTTAATTGAATCACTGTTTAGCATTGTGGGTAATTGAGTCTTTTACACCTCTAGTAGTATAAATAACATAATCAGCTTCCAGTTTGATTATCCTCTCTCTATCAATTTCTTATTCCCATTCTTTTTTTTTATCTAGCTGTTTTTTCCCTACACTTGGATTGCATCAATATTTTTTTTAGTTATTTTTTTGATCTTTCTGATTTATTTCTTTCCAAATTCAGTTCTGAGAGGCTAAACAAATTTTAGTTGCACCACTTTCCTCTGTCTTGATTTATTTAATTAATGTGAGCAAGGAAATCGCGCCTTGTTAGGGTTACGATTTCGTGTTGACTGAGAAGGAGAGAAATCCACGAAGAATACAGAATTGATTGATTGATTGTAGAGGGGAGAACAACAGGTGGGCGATTACTCCAACGACACGTGGCAGAACCCCTAGAATTCAGAAACCGTGTTTAGGGTTATTGGGATTCCAAGAGCCTTCTTTAGTTCTTCGAGTTGAGAGTGTTCGAATCTTGTTAGTGCTTTTAGGTGGAATCTCCAAGCCTTAAGCTACCAAAAGAGTCCTCCTCCTTCCTAGAATGGAAGGGGTATTTATAGAGTTTCCTGGACTTAAGTTATCACATGCTAGGCACATGTTCTCAATGAAATTCCAAAAATACCCTTCAGTCATTAAAGTAATGTCCATATTGCCCTGTCCTTCTAGCCACCAATTCAATCCCTCAATCAATTCCCAAAATGAGCCGCCTCCACGAGTCTTCCGTCTCGGGACACGTGGAGGCTTCTCCCGGTCTGACACATTTATTTTTGACTTTTCCATCTTCATTCCATTAGGTTGTGCGAACCCTAAATTGCACATTTAATGAGGTCATGGAACCCTAATTGTGCATTTAATTTAATTAGGTTATGTGAACCCTAATTTTGCACATGAGCCCACAATTAATTATTCCTTATTTTTTTCCATTTAAATAAAACAACTTTCTCCTCCTTAATAATTTTTATATCCATCGTTTTAAACACATATATACATAGCTTCTAGGACATTTTTCTAACCCTCTAATTTCTACTTTCTTGTACTCTATTATATATATATGTATACGTATATATAGACATGCACACATTAGAACAGATTATTGGTCAACATACACATCACACATGGTGAATATATATATATATATATATATATATATATATATATATATATATAGCTGCAAAGTCTTAGAATGAAGTAATAATTTCAAAAGGGAACAAGTGAAGTTGCCAGCATGATCTATCTTCCTAGTCAGTCTTTTAGTTTATTTCGTGGTTAGAAAAAAATTACTACTCGAAAAAGTAATTATGTAACCCTAGCTGACTATTTAGCTAGGTCATGCTCCGGCAGCCTCACTCCTTCCCCTTTTGAGGACCCTGGAGGTGGAGGATGAGGACGAAAGCATTGCAAGTATGTTATATGTATATTTCTTTCATTATCTATCAATGTTAGTTACAAGCAATCTTTATTTGCAATATTTGCAATCTTTTTTTTTTCAAACTTTCTTTTGTCTTCCGAGCCCCAATAGCTTGAGTACATCTTGGGTTTTTCCCTCGGATAATGAAGAAAGATTTAACATTTTTCCTTGATGAAAATGCAAAAGGAGAAAAATTGATATGCTTGCATGCGACGAAACCACTCCAGATGACCAAACCCCTAGGGGGTGAACCCTAGGAGGCCAAACCCTAGGGGGCCGAACCCTAGGGGGGGCGAACTCTAGACAGAAATTCATGTTTCGGGCGAAAAAAATGAAGTTCGGGACGACGAGCCTCTACTATTAGGAACGTCATTTGGAGTTTTTGGGCCCATAATATATCAAAACGACCGTATCGACGAGCCCTTCAAAAGTCATCGCTTTTCCATGACATATGCCGTTATAAGTCCAAAAAAGGCTCCGAAGGATGGATTTTGGCCATCCGAAGTTTTTTCGAAAATTTTCGGGAATTTTTTCTTGCATAAATGTACTCCCTCAATCTTTCTGACATTGTTTCTTCTTCTTTTCAGGTGTTTTGAAGCTTAACTCTCGGACGTTCGTTCCTTTTTGCCACGGTGAGTACTTTATGCTCATATACTTTACTTGACATTCTTGATATACTTTCTCTAGAATTGTTATAATGATTTTCCCTCATCTGTAGTTCTTTCTCCTGAATGCTCTCGCAGAACTAAGGATCACTACCAGAGTCCCCATTCATCACCGATTGGGGAAGAGCTCCCTCTTCGGTCCTTCCGACCTCTTTTGGGATAGAGTTAGAGACTATGATCAGTATAACTTTTCCTCCCCTGAGAAAGAAGGCTTTACATGTCAGATGCCCCACTTTTTGGAGGTTGGGATGACTTTCCTCATTCCGATTGCATTCCCCGCCTATGATGAGAAGCAAGAGTACCCATTCAGTCCCCTTCGCTTCCTGTCAGATTCATCTGGCCGCATTCAAGGACGGCAGGATTAGACCGACGAGATCCTTGACAACGCTGAATATGTGGAAATACTCAAGAATGCGAGTATCTTTCGCTGTGTTCAATTGTGTAGAGACCTACGGATTTACCAGACCATAACGCACTTATTGTGTGTGTTGATCTCACGATGGTGTTCCTCTACTTGCACATTCACAACGCCTGGGGAATTCACCCTACTCTGAGGATGTTTATGCCCTCTCATCAAGTAAGTTTTCTTCTTTATTCCTTTCATTCATTCTCATTTTTTTGAAATATATATATTTATTTTGAATCTCATCTTGTAGCCTTCCCATTATTGCTTGAACTCCTGCTACCTCTTCTAACATGTCCACTAGAGATAACGAATGTGTTGCCTTACTTGATGGAAGCCTTCAGCAATCTTCCCACTTCACCTCCCGCTTGCCATGGCGATACGCTTTTTCCGAACTTCGAGAGCTCAAGTCGGCAAAAGAATTCTTGGTTATCTTGGGTGCGCTATTTCTTCCGTGATTACAAGACCAACCAGTGGAACAGCTCTGTTCACGACAAGTCTGTTCTTGCCTTCCGTGAAGAAACTTGTCCCTTTCTCCGCGGCTTATCCGGTTATGTGGTCATCCCCATTTCATCTTCCCTGGTCTCTCCATGATCGGTCCTTCCGCCTCAGATGTTCGGGTTTAGCGTTGTTGTTATCCCGAGGCTCTAGATTCTCCTTGCTTCTCTCTTCCTAGGGACCTTATATCGCCGCCTGCATTTAAACAACCTCTTGCCATGAAAAGAATCCATTAGAGGTAATCACTTTCATATTTTATATTTAATTGTCTTTCAAACCGGGCTTCTTTTTCTTTAACCTTTTCTATAGTATTTTTTTTTTATTTACTCGTGTATGATGTCGGTTTGCTTCATTCCATGCTCCTTCCTTCAGATCTTTCTTTTTGAAAGCTTTCCGCTATTCCGATCTTGAGCATCTTTCTAAGAAGAAGAAGTCTCATTCTCTCCCACCACGCAACATCATTCCTCGCGTGCTACGTTGGATTGATCACCGCCTAGTCCCGACAAAGATGGATTTGCGACATTTCTCGATGATTATTCATGCTTCAACGTCATTCTTATACCATTGTTTGTGGGGTCATGCGGTCATCTACCTCACTTCTACACGCACAAATTTTGTACCTTTCTCCAACCTCAACAGAAATAGCTTGAGTGGCTTCGCAGACCGCCTTGGTTCGCTTTCTTTCTGGCCTCAGAGCTTCCTTATTTCCTCGAGAATAATAGTTTTGCATGACGCCCCAAAATAGTATACAACACCCATTCTCGAGTCGCAAAATATACATGGTAATCTTAAAAGTAAACAACTACAACTTTATTAATACAACATAAAAACTGTGAGTTTAAATACAAATATTGTCATCTAGACAATATCCACACTCAAATAAGTCCTCAAGACAATTATTGATACATTATTTTACAAAATGGTGAGGACTACTAAAACCACTTCTGTAACCATCATTCCACATCCCCGACTAGTAGATTTCGCTACATTCTCGCCTCCCGAGAAGAAAAAATGGAACAACAAGGAAAAGGGTGAGCTCAACTAGCCCAAGAAATAATATTATGACTAAGATAATATAAAACAAATTATCGTTAGTCTTCAACAGGAAAAATCTAATAGTATAACAATAGACAACAAGTTTTAAATCAATCAATTCGCAATGAAATAATAATTCATTAGAAGAGTTAAGTAGAGAATGCAAACTACTATCTTCTATATATGAATTTAAAAGTTCATCGCTCATCTTTATCCCCAGAACATCAATCAATATATATCCGAATCAAATATTCATCTTTGCACTACACAGCCAAAGATATTCATCACTTGGTCATGTTCATCTAAACACTGCTCATCTTTGCACTACGCCCAAAGATATTCATCATAAAATCATTCATCTTTGCACTACGGCCAAAGATATTCAATTATATCATCATTTAGGACTGAGGATGATGAAAAATATTTTAAAGAAAACGAATCCAGTGAAACAAAAGAACAAATATTAAGGATTCGTACTTTAAATAATCCAAGTTCAAAAATACTTCATAAATAACCAAAGTGGAGTAAAATTCAAGAATGATCAAAACATGGATACAATCAAAGCTAGTATCCATAATAGATATTTTGGACAAAAAAAAGAAAAATTTAATTTTTCCGTGAATAAGGTCGATTCGTGAATAAAGGTCAGATACGTGAATAAAGTGTCAGATACGTGAATAAGAATCTCGACACCAAAAGATAGAAATTTCACAAAAAAGATCATCATGCTTCGTGAATAAGATAATTCGTGAATAATAAATAAGAACTCTGAATAAGAATCTCATGAATAAGAACTCATGAATAAGAACTCCCCAAAAAAAGTTCCAAATTTGATAAAAAGTTCCAACCAATATTTCAAAGATAATGATATTGAAGAAATAATATCATTTTTAAAAAAAATAACATCCCTTACCTCAGAAAGACAAGATTTCTAATAAACACCTGATATAAGCTATGACTTGAACTTACAATCAGATAAAGAACACTCAAAGTATTAAAATACTCACAAGAATACGCTCATATATAGAGAGAAAGAGAGAGAAATCAGAGTTTCGTGTGATTTTCAATTCTAACCTAAGACCCTATTTATAGAAAAATGCTTGTAGAACACCAAAGCAAAAAATTTAATATAATATTAATATATATATATATAAATTCCTACGCACACATTCTATGATCCAAATTCAAATGCTTGCAACAACAAATAAGTCTACCAAAAAGCTAAAAAAACGCTTTTTATTATTTAAAATAATTAAAACTTCCAAAATCAATTATTCAGAATTTCGAACTTCAATAATTCATAATAAATAGCCCTTTTATCGTAAAATTTAATCTCGCATGAATTTTTATAGGAAATTCAATTCTCTACAACTTTGCATGAAGAAAGTTTTTCCAAATTCCAAATGTAAATTGACCAAAATCCATAAACCAATTTATTTTACAAAAGCTATAATCAAATTTCAACAAGAAATGGGCCCACCAACATGTTTAACATGTTTTAAAAAACTTTTGCAACAAAAATACTCTTCCTCCTCATATACTCATATATCCCACATTCATTGTAAAATATCATCATTATTATATTATAATAATATAATAAAATATTATTTTATCGTAAAAGATAAAATATCAATTTTTTAACAATTGTCACTTTAAAAATTTTCTCCATCTATATCCACATAAAATCAATATTTTCTCATCATATAAATCAATAATTAATTATTCACAAATAATATTACAGTAATCACAAGATCGCAACTGTGCCGCTCCTGTGAAAGAGGGGCTTTCCAATAAGAATTTCTCCTTACTCACGCCAAGCAATTAGGTGACCAAACCTCTCCTTAGATGTAACTTTCTAGACATTGCCAATAATGTTTTCTAATAATATTATTCAGATAATATGAATTATTGCTTCGATAATGGAAAATACCGTAGAAGTGACAATTATCAAAACAACAAGAATATAAAATATCAACGCAAAGAATTATTGAATCAATAAAATAAAATAATCGAATAAAGAATTCATCGTAATAATTATCGAGTAGTGCCTTTCACGTAAGAATCAATAATTGGTGCAATACCGCAAACATCATCGCGGCAACAACGCCAGACATCGTGTGTTTTAACCAATTTGGTATTCCAACAAGATTAATTCATTGAATAACTACGCTGCTATTTATAAACAACTTATACTTGTCGCTTTCTTCATCCAATCGCTTTTTCACATGGGCCCATTAAAGATCATACTACCCGTCAGCATTTAATATTCCCCGACAAAGAAGAATATTCCACGACCAAACGAATATTCCCCGACAACAATGAATATTTTATAACCACCGCTTATTTAAAAATATTTATGATTTTTACCCATAACTAACCACATTAATCAAATCAACCCTTACTATTTCAAAATAATAAATAGAGGAAATTAAATTTCATTTATTAATAATTGGGGGTCTTACAACCTCCCTCCTTATGAAATTTCGTCCTCTCGAAATTGACGACGACTGGTGTTTCAAAAGAGATGAGGATACCTCGCTTTCATTTTCGCTTTCAACTCCCGTGTCATTTCCTCAATAAAGATGGTTCCTCCACAAAACTTTAACTTGTGGTATGACCTTCGTATGCGTAGACATGCTTTTTCCTATCCAAGATCTTGACAGTACCTCTTCATGACGTTAAATCTTCTACTATCTCATCCTGTTCTAACTCAATAACGTGGTTCGGGTCTTTCACATATTTACGAAGCACGATATATGAAAAACATTATGAACACGAGACATACTTCGAGGTAACGCGAGTCTATAGCCACATTTTTCCTACTCGCTCAAGAATCAAATGGACCAATAAATCGTGGATCGAGCTTTCCTCTCTCCCAAATCTTGTAACTCCTTCCATGGAGCCACACGCAACAATACATGATCCCCAATACTAAATTCCACGCCCTTTCGATGAAGATCCGCATAACTCTTTTGTCGATCCTGCGCCGCTTTTATATACGCTTGTCAATCATTTGATCTTTTCTCGTAGTCATTCGCATCAACTCGTCCCAACAACGTTGTTTCTCCCACCTCATCCCAAAGATATCGAGAGCGACACTTTCGTCCATACAATGCTTCAAATGGAGCCACACCTATACTTGCTTGATAACTGTTGTTGTAGGAGAATTCCACCAATGGTAAATACTTATCCCAACTCCCTTTGAAGTCTAGGACACAAAGTCTTAATAGATCTTCAAGAGTTTGAATAGTCCTCTCTGATTGTCCGTCCGTTTGAGGATGGTATGCCAACTAAATCAGAACTGCGCCCCCATAGCTTTTTGCAAGCTAACCCAAAATCTTGAAGTGAATCTTGGGTCACGATCCAAACTATGGATACCGGCATGCCATGCAACTCACAATCTCATCTACGCATATACTAGCAAGACGCTCAAGGAATAAGTCTCAGATTTCAAGAAATGAGCAGACTTGGTTAATCTATCAACAATAACCCAAATCGCATTTATGCCTTGAGAAACCGTGGGAAGACCCAGAACGAAATCCATGGTAATGTGTTCCCACTTCCATTTCGTAATCTCAAGTGGTTGCAATGGACCTTTTGGCACTTGATGCTCCGCTTTACACGCTGACAAGTTAAACACATCGAGATAAACTTTGCAATCTCTCTCTTCATATTGTTCCACCAAAATGTATGTCAAGATCACGATACATTTTGGTACTTCCAGATGGATTGCAAATGGTGTATTGTGTGCCTCCATCATGATCTTGTACTTCAAATCGTAATCATTAGAACACAAAGTCCGGAGTGGACTCAAGTATTCCTTCTTCATCGATTCTTGCTTCGAATAAAGACCTTCTTACTTTCTTCTTCATAATCATCACCCCGGTCTCAGGGTTTTCGAGCAACTTTAACTTTTTCGATTAAAGTTGGTTCTATATGTATATTTGACATCATCGCACTCGCTCCTCGCATATGATCTTCTACTCAACGCGCGCCTACTACGCTTGCTTTTCCGTGATGGTATCAATAGTGTGGTCGTAATCTTTCAACAAATTTCGAGCCAACGCCGCTGTCGCATGTTGAGTTCTTTTGAGTGAAGAAATATTTGAGGCTTTTTATGGTCCTAATATATATCTCCACCACTTTCTCCCCATATATATAGTGCTCCAGATCTTTAATAAAAAAACGACCGGCCGCTAACTCTAGATCATGAGTAGGATAATTCCTCTCATATTCTTTAAGTTGTCATGAGGCATAGGCTATGACTTTCCCACGCTGCATGAGAACACACCCCTAACCCTTTTGCCCAAGCATCATCAGAGATAACAAATCCATCCGAACCGTATGGTATTGTCAAAACAGTGCCAAATGAGTCTCCTCTCGAGATCTTGAAACTCTTCTCGCATTCCTCGCTTCCATACTGAATTTTGTATCTTTACGAGTCACCGAGTTAATCTGAGTAGCGATTCTAGAAAATCCTTCCACAAATCTCCGATAATAACCAAATTAAGCCCAAAAGCTACGATTTTGGCCACCGCCTTTGGTTGTTCCCAACTTTGTATTGCTTCAATCTTCACGTCAACAGACACTCCATGTTTTGACACCATGTGCCCAAGGAATGCTACTTCCTCAAGCCGTAACTCGATTTCTTCTTCACTTTTGGCATATAGCTTGTTATCACGGGCCTTTGCAGCACTAAATTTCAAAAATGGCGCCATGATCTTCACTATTTTGAATAGATGAGGATGTCATCAATAAAGACAACAACGAACCGATCCAAATATTCCTTGAATACTTTGCTCATCATATCCATGAAAGCAAAGAGGAGCATTAGTCAATCCAAAAGACATGACTAGAATTCATAATGCCCGCATCGAAGTTCTCGAAGCGCTTTTTGAATATCCTCGCTTAACCTTCACCGATGATATCCGTAAACTAAGATCGATTCTTTGAAAAGAATTGTGCTCCTCAGAATCGGGTCAAACAGTCATCAATAATACGAGGTAGCGGATACCTATTCTTGATAAAGTGATATGGTTCAATTCCCGATAGTCAATACAAAGTCGCATACTCCCGCTTTTTCTCTTTACAAATAAAACAGAGCACCCCAAGGAGATGTACTAGATTTAATGAAACCGATGTCCAACAACTCCTCGTAGTTGAACCTTTAACTCCTCAAGTTCAATAGAGCCATTCGATATGGGGTTTTAGAAATGGGCTTTGTACCAGTTCAAGGTCAATAAAGAATTCAACTTCACGCTCGGGGTAGACCGAAGTTCTTCAGAAATACGCCAGAAAGTCAATAACAACAGAATATTATTCAAATCACGTGTCTTTATTCAAATCCATAACATGGGCTAAGAAAGCTTGACATCCGCTTTTTCAATAAACGAATAGCTTTTATGACTTGATATGACAAAGGATTGATTTTAATGGTTTAGTTGTTTGAATTCGCACAACAAAGTTGATTAGAATATGAAAACTAACAACCTTACGAAAAACAATCAATTTTGGTATGATGAGTAGTTAACCAATCAATCCCTAAAATCACATCAAAAGCAAGTATCTTTAAAGAGATAAGGTCAATGTGTAATGTGATGGTACCAACTTGATCAAACAAGATTTATAAACAAAGGATGTGATGAAAGTTTCTCCAAACGGAGTTTCCACAGATAGGTCAAAGTCTAATTTCTCCTGAGTCAAGTTTAAACGCTGAGCACAAGCAGAGAGATAAATGAATGGGTAGCACCCAGATCAAGTAATGTATAAACTTCGCATGAATTTATGATTAACTACCCGTGATCACCTCGCTTGGGTTCTCGTGATGTCGACTCAAATACGACAAAAAACGCTCTTCCAGAACCGCTGACTTTGACTTTTCTCGGGATGTTTTTTGAGTCACCATCCCTCACCGGACTTGGTTTCACATAAAGGCAATCTCGAGCGATATGTCCTTCCTTCCTTTCCACAATTATAACATACCTTAAACTGCTGTGGATAAATCAATGATATGTCCTTCTTTTTCCACATTTATAAGATACGACCGGGTGGTCGTTTCTCCTCCCTTAAAACCAAATTGTCGCCGGTGTCGACGCCTTCACAAAGTCATTGTTGAATCTCCTCTTTTAAAATCTCCCCGACTCGCTTTTTCTATTTTCATGGCCACGATTACCACCAGAGTGGTTACCGCTTTTGTCCGAATGTTTTCCTCCCCGCCACCGGTTTTCATTGTTCGATGATGATCGCCGCCACCAGATGACCCTCGTCATGGGTCCCTCGTCAACGTATCGCTATCTCGCCTAATAATTGAGCCCCGCCGACAACATCCGAATATAAAGAAAATTTACGAGAGATAAGATATCGCCAATCTCTAAGTTTTAAACCTCTCAAACATCCTCGCTATTCGCTCTCATTCTCTACCAAATGAGGTGCAAACTCGATAACTCGCTAACTTCGCCTCGATTGGGACACCGCCATGTTGTTTTGTTCTAGTCTAATAAACTCTACCTCCTTCATACGGCGTAATACTTTCAGAAAGTATTTTTCGCTGAAAAGTTTCAAAACGCTTCCCAAGACATGCGGAGTGCAGCAGTCGGGTCCGCTTTCACGACTCCCACCAAAGAATCCGCCTTCGCCACTAACATAAAGGTGGCGAATGGAACCTTCTGTTCCTCCGCATCATCCCAAGACATCGAATATCTTGGTAATTTGCTTGATCCACGCTTCCGCCATGATCGGATCCGCTTTTCCTTAAATTCGTGGTCCCAACTTTTAAACCGCTTGGCCGTGATGTCACGCTGCTATTATCATTTCCACCCGTATTCGTGTACACGAAGTCTCCTCGCTCTGTTTTTGCATGAACTGCGCAAAAAGCTCCTAAACATCCCGCTGCTCATCGTCTCGCCAAGTGGTGTTGTTTAGGAGGAATATTGCCTTCCTGCTGTACGCCCCCTCGGGTGGTGATTAAAGGTGTTTCCACTGGCCTCATTAACTCCACCGCTAATATTCTCACCGCCATTCTTAAATACCGCTTATAAAACAAGGGTTAATTAAACAAATTAACATATCACATATTAACCATATACTTCAACCGACCAACAAATAAGCTTAGGTATGACACACTAAATAAGGATTACTCGCTCTCTCCTCCTAGTACTATTCCCCGATCTCCGCCAGAGACTATATCCCTAAGCTCGATATTAACCGCGACGCCCCCAAAATAGTATACAACACCCATTCTCGAAGTCACAAAATACATGGTATGTAAACAACTACAACTTTATTAATACAACATAAAACTCATGAGTTTAAATACAAATATTGTCATCTAGACAATATCCACACTCAAATAAGTCCTCAAGACAATTATTGATACATTATTTTACAAAATGGTGAGGACTACTAAAACGACTTCTAGAACCATCATTCCACACCCCGACTAAGATCGCTACATTCTCGCCCTCCCCGAAGAAAAAATGGAACAACAAGGAAAAGGGTGAGCTCAACTAGCCCAAAGAAAGAATATTACGACTAAGATAATATAAAAACAAATTATCGTTAGTCTTCAACAGGAAAAATCTAATAGAATACAATAGACAACAAGTTTTAAATCAATCTTCGCAATGAAATAATAATTCATTAAAGAGTTAAGTAGAGAATGCAAACTACTATCTTCTATATATGAATTTAAAAGTTCATCGCTCATCTTTTATCCCCGTAACATCAATCAATATATATCCGAATCAAATATTCATCTTTGCACTACATGTGCCAAAGATATTCATCACCGGTCATGTTCATCTAAACACTGCTCATCTTTGCACTACGTGCCAAAGATATTCATCAAATCATTCATCATTCATCTTTGCACTACGCCAAAGATATTCAATTATATCATCATTTAGACCGAGGATGATGAAAAATATTTTAAAGAAAACGAATCCAAAGAAACAAAAGAACAAATATTAAGGATTCGTACTTTTAAATAATCCAAGTTCAAAAATACTTCATAAATAACCAAAGTGGAGTAAAATTCAAGAATGATCAAAACATGGATACAATCAAAGCTAGTATCCATAATAGATATTTTGACAAAAAACGAAAATTTAATTTTTCTCGTGAATAAAGGTCGATTCGTGAATAAAGGTCGATACGTGAATAAGGTCGTCATATACGTGAATAAGAATCTGACACTAAAAGATAGAAATTTCACAAAAAATCATCATCATGCTTCGTGAATAGTACTCGTGAATAAGAACTCGTGAATAAGAATCGTGAATAAGAATCAAAGAATCATGAATAAGAACCCCGACATGAAAAAGTTCCAAATTTGATAAAAAGTTCCAACCAATATTTCAAAGATAATGATATTGAAGAAATAATATCATTTTTTTTAAAAAATAACATCCCTTACCTCAGAAAGACAAGATTTCTAAATAAAAATACCGATATAAGCTATGACTTGAACTTACACCAGATAAAGAACACTCAAAGTATTAAAATACTCACAAGAATACGCCGATATATAGAGAGAGAAAGAGAGAGAAATCAGAGTTTCGTGTGATTTTCAATTCTAACCCAAAGACCCTATTTATAGAAAATGCTTAACAACAAAAGTAAAAATTTAATATAATATTAATATATATATATAAAATTTTCTACGCACACAATCTATGATCCTAATTCAAATATGCTTGACAACAAAATAATTCTACCAAACAAATCAAAAAACGTTTTTATTATTTAAAATAATTAAAACTTCCAAAAATCAATTATTCAGAAATTTCTAACTTCAATAATTCATAATAAATAGCCCTTTTATCGTAAAATTCAATCTCGCAAATTTTTATAGGAAATTTAATTCTCTACAACTTTGCGTAAGAAAGTTTTTCCAAATTCCAAATGTAAATTGACCAAATCCATAAACGGATGATTTTATAAAGCTATAATCAAATTTCAACCAAGAAATGGGCCCACGTACATGTTTAACATGTTTTAAAACAACTTTTGCAACAAAAAATACTCTTCCTCCTCATATACTCATATATCCCACATTCATTGTAAAATATCATCATTATTATATTATAATAATATAATAAAATATTATTTTATCGTAAAAGATAAAATATCAATTTTTTAACAATTGTCACTTTAAAAATTTTCTCCATCTATATCCACATAAAATCAATATTTTCTCATCATATAAATCAATAATTAATTATTCACAAATAATATTACGTAATCACAAGATCGGCAACTGTGCCGCTCCTGTGAAAGAGGGGGCTTTCCAATAAGAATTTCTCCTTATCATGCGCAATTAGTGACCAAACCTCTCCTTAGATGTAACTTTCTAGACATTGCCAATAATGTTTTCTAATAATATTATTCAGATAATATGAATTATTGCTTCGATAATGGAAAATATCGTAGTGACAATTATCAAAACAACAAGAATATAAAATATCAACGCAAAGAATTATTGAATCAATAAAATAAAATAATCGAATAAGAATTATCGTAATAATTATCGAGTAAAGGATTCTTACGTAAGAATCAATAATTGGTGCAATACCGCAAAGCACTCGCAACAACAACGCCAGACATCGTGTTTTAACCACCGGTATTCCAACAAGATTAATTCAGTGAATAACTACGCCGTTATTTTTATAAACAACTTATACTTGTCGCTTTCTTCATCCAATCGCTTTTCGCTATGGGCCCATAAAGATCGATCAAGCATATTTAATATTCCCCGACAACAAGAATATTCCACCACCAAACGAATATTCCCTTACTACAACAATGAATATTTTATAACCACCGCTTATTTAAAATATTTAATGATTTTACCCATAACTAACCACATTAATCAAATCAACCCTTACTATTTCAAAATAATAAATAGAGGAAATTAAATTTCATTTATTAATAATTGGGGTCTCCGAGCGCCTCCTAGCTCTGCCTCCTGCAGATTCTCGACCTACCGATTATTAAGACAACTTCCACCCAAACCCTCTTCCTAGATCACCACAGGTGCCTTGTTCTTGGGTTGCATACTCTTTCTTTATATTCCTCATGAGTCGAGGACTCAAGAAATTTAGCGATGATGTAGATGACCTTGCAACCGTAGGTGTTGACATGTCTCCTTTTCGTGATAGGTTGGATCTTCTCAAGTCGAAGTTTTAATCTTGTTTCACTACGCTCGTGAGGTTGTCAGACGTAAGTGTGAAGATGAATCATTTTAGTGCAATTTTCTCGAGCTTGATGAAGCCATGCAAACAAATTGAAGATCCATCCTCAAGATTTAGAGGGCCAATGGGATCTAGAGGCAAAACTTCGTGAGGTAGAGTGTCGTCACGGGACTTAGAGTCACTACTCAATAGGTTGGGGAGTCAAAAGTCGCAAATCTTAAGATTTGAGATGTCGCCGTTGTTGACTTGGAAGCTTTAGTCAGTGCCTCCTCTTCATTTTGATATGTCTTGGCCTTTAGATCATAACTTATCAGTAGTAGTTTTTTTTCGATTTCCTTTTCGTAAACTCATTTACACATATTTCATTTATCTAACGTTGTTTCTTTAACCTCTTGTTGATTGCCTTTAATTTGAATGATTCCTTAAAACTCAATATTTATCATCAATCTCAAGTTTTTCAAATTAATATTCCAAGACAACAATAGGTATTATAAGAAAACATGAATTTTGTCAAATATATATATATATATATATATATATATATATATTCACAAACCAACAAATGAATTTATACTTTTTTTTTAGAAAATTAAAACATTCAAGTATAAGTGAAAGTTTGTCAATTTATTGATAAAAAATTGCTTTTAACGAAAAGCATAACGCTTCACATAAGAAATCTTGTTTTTATCGAAGAAAGCATAACGCTTTTCCACTTTTAGAGATAAAGTGTAACTTTCGCTTTTGTCGAATAAAGCATTACGCTTCTCCACTTTTAAAGTTAAAGTGTAACTTTCGGGTTTGAAGGCTTATACTGTGTGCCTCGGTACCACTTTTGAAGTTGAAAGTGTAACTTCCGAGGGTCATAATGTCGTACCTCGATCACTTTTGAAGTTGAAAGTGTAACTTCCGAGGGCGTGATTCAGTGCCTCGATTACTTTTGAAGTTGAAAGTATAACTTTTGTGATGCTTTTCTCATGTGTAATATTTCTTTACCCATTTCAAGTTTAATGGGCCTGAGACAGCATCTGATCCCACACGAGATATCTTGCAATACCCACTTTCGAAGATCTCTCGTACCCTATACGGGCCTTCCCATTTGGGATAAAATTTGGTGGTTGGGGTCCCCCTCATAACTTGAGTAGTCGTTTTGAGGACCAGGTCTCCCACCAGAATTTGTCGTGGTACCACCGCGGTATTGTATTGTCGTCGCAGTCTTTCGTGGTACCGTTCAAGCTTTTCTTTAGCCTTGTCTCTGAAGCCCAAGAAAGGTCTCTAGTATGGCTTTGGTCGGCTTTCTTCCTCGACTAAGCTTCAAGTCTCATTCGAGCCGAAGGTATTTCTATTTCTACGGTAAGATAAATTTCTTCACCATAAACCAAAGCGTATGGGGTTTCGCGCAGTAGGCTTTTTTTTTGAAGTTCGATATGCCCATAACGCTATCGGTAGTTGTTCTCCCATTTCTTCTGGATGATCGCCTAAGGTCTTTGATAAGATTTTTATCAAAGTTTTGTTTGTCGCTTCGTTGTCTGCTGCTTTTCGCAAGAGGGGTGATGATTTATAATGTTTCACCCTGTATCTTTCCATCGACTTTTTGATGTCCCTATTGATGAAGGGGTTCCATTGTCCGACAAATGATCTTCGGGATCCCAAAACGGCAAATGATGTGCTCCTTGATAAAATTTGCCATTCTTGGTCCCGCGGCCTTCTTCAAGGTATGGCTTCCACCCACTTTGTGTACATCTCAAAGGGCGCTTAAAATCCATATGTTGCCTTTTAGAATTAGGGTGTATAGACCTATAAGATCCATTCCCCATGTATGAAAGCGGCCATGGTGTTGCTAAGGCACGCAAATCCACTATGGAGATGTATCAAGTTTCTATGTATTTGACAAATATGGCACTTTTTGACAAATTCTATACAATCTCCTTCCATCTTTGGCCAATAAGAACCATGATCAATAAGTTATTTGTACAAATTGGCTCCCCCGATGTTCATCCTCAGTGCATTTGATAAACCAAATCTTTGGCCTCGCCTAGTTCTGATAATCGTAGGGCTTGCCATTAAAACCTCTTCCAACAATTCTCCATTTTGTAAGAAGAATCGTTGCACTTCCTCTTTATTATAATTGCATCCTTCTTTTGGCTCAAGAGTCCCGCTTTGTAAGAAGTCCACATAAGAATTCGCCAATCCGCTTATGTCATCAATGAAAGCGCATTCATCCTCCCTCCTGGTATTATTGGCATGAAAACACGAGGGCGCCAGTAGGCATCCGCTTCCTTCTTCATTTCAGCCAATAATACCTCAAGCGCAGAACCTACGATATGCACCTACGTCCGCAAACCCGCAGCTTCTCTTCATGCACCGATGCAAGACTTTACTTTTCTTCTTGCTTCCCCAAGCATCGTGTCAATACACCATCCGCTTCTTTGTGATACAAGACACCTTTGATGATGTTGTATTTCAGTAGCTCCACGATTGGTATTGCTCCTTCCTTGTTTTTACAATCGATGGAGATGTCATATCTCCAATCGCCTATCATGTCTTTGGGGAACAAGTCTAAAGACCGTGGTCAGGGTGGGTTCTCTTCATTACCTTCATATCCAAATCTTCCCCTTGGACATAGACTCGAGATGCTACTATTGCTAGTGCATCATATTGTTTATTTTGTCCTCTTGGCACATATTCAATCACCACCTTCTTGTAAGCTTCCATCACCTTTTGTGCTAAAGTTCGATACGGCACCAAGATAGGTTCCTTCACTCCGAATTGGCCTCTTATCTGCTGCACTATAAGGTTTGAATCTCCCTTTACTTTAAGATATTTGGCTCTCAACTCTTGAGCTGCCAACAATCCTAGTATGAACGCTTCGTATTCTGCTTCATTATTTGTGCAAGGGAAATCCAATTTGTATGACAAGGATATTTCATTTCCTTCTTTGGTGGTCAACACCACCCCGCCTCGCCTTTTTACCTTCCGCAGATGATCCATCAAAAGCCAAACTCCACCATTCGGGTCCTCATCCATCAAGTTGATTGATTCTACTTCTACCCTAAGATCCTCAAAAGGGGGTTCATATTCTCCATTTGGAAATTGAGCTAGCAGGTCTGCCAAGGCTTGACACCGGATTGCCTTTGGTGTTACACACTTGATATCGATTCGAAAGAATCATCATCCATCCGGCGGTCTCCCTAATAATGTCGGCCTAGTCAATAGGTATCCGATTGATCGCTTTTTGTTGCAATCTTTACTTCGCATTAGAAAATAATGCCGATTTTCACGCAGAATGAACACCAACGCTAGTAATGCCTCTCCACTTGGAATACCGGTTTCGGTCCTCCGATTATCCGCCAATGTAATACATGTGTTTCTTCTCCATTCACCTCTTGCGTGATCAATCCTCCTATAGACTTCTTGGTAGATGTGATGTACAACCAGTAATGGCATTCTTTTGTGGCACTACCATCGTTTGGTCAAGACAAAATTCTTTTACCTTCTCGAAGGCCTATTGTTGGTCTTGCCCCCAAATTCCCATTATGCCTTTCCTTTTAACAATTTGCCGAAAGGTTCTATGACTTCTCGCCAATGCCGGCATGAATCTTCTCATGTACGAGACCTTCCCTGAAAGCTCTTCAACGCTTTTGTCTTTGTGGGGGCATCTCTCAGAATCGCTTTTGCTTTTCTTGGTTCACCTCTAAACCTCTATCAGGCACCAAGAAGCCCAAGAATTTTCCAAATTGGCCATTCCAAAGGCGCACTTTTTGATTCATCCTCAACTTATACCTTCTAGATCGCTTCAAACACTTTCCTCAAGTCCTCCATACGAAGTTGTCGCTTTTTGATTTCACCACTATGTCGCCCACATAGTCCTCCACTATATCATGAATCATGTCATGAAATATGGCATGCATTGCCCATTGATAAGTTGCCCTCAGATTCTTCAACCCGAATGGCATTACTACATAGTAGAAATTCCCAAACGGGTACGAAAAGGTCATCAATTCTCGCATCTTCTATGGACATCTTTATCCGATTGTAACCCACAAACCCGGCCCATGAATGACATCATCTCATGATTAGTCGTTGATCTACCAAAGTGTCTATGTTGGTAATGGATACATGTCCTTCTGCATGCCTTGTTCAAGTCTCCAAATCCACATATTCGTAGTCATCCATTTGATTTCTTTTTACCGATCACGATCTCGAAAGCCATGTTGGTTGTTGGATCGGCTTGATGAACCCTACCTCCAGCAACTTTTTGATTTCTTCCTTTATTTGGGTTTCGACTTCGGGTGCATAGTTGCGAGGTGCTTGCTTCACTGGCTTCATTCCCGGGCTTATGTTTAGATTGTGCTCCACAAGATCTTTGTCAATTCCGGGCATCTCGTCGTAATTCCAAGCAAAGACGTCCCTATACTCTAGTAATAGTTGTATGAGCTCCTCTTTTTGGTTAGCCTCAAGCTCCTTGTTGACATAAGTCGGTCTTGGAGTTCCTCCATCTGTTGCCAAATCAACTTCTTCTAATTCATTTTGTTGAGGTTTCGCCTATCCTCAAAGCATTCTCGAGTTCGGTTCTACCTTCTATTGTACAACTTCTTCTTCTTCATTATTGTTGGAGTGGGGACACCTCCCGAGCCGTTGGTTAAGACGCTTCTTTGGGCTCTTCCCCTCAGACCGCCACAATCAAACATCATTTTTCCGCTTCGGGTTTTACAACCCTATCCCATTTTGCCTTTTCGCCATCCTCGATCGCTATATTCGCTTGGCATTTATTATATTTCGCATCTTCGTGATCTGTCTGGCCTTTTCTTCTCTTCTCTTCCTTCCTTCTCCAAGTCCACTACTATCGGCTTCATATTTTTGAAACATTCTCCATGTTCCGAGGTCTTCTTCTTCACTTTTTCTCGCAGTACAAACTTATCTTCTTCGCACTTCCTTCCAAATTGCTAGTCTTAAGGAATCAGCCTCGCGATCCGTTCTCTCTCTTCAAATACATCATCGAAAAAAAGTTGATTTGATGCCAGGCCTCCTCCGGTCCAAAGGGATTCCGAGTCACGGTACCTTCACTTCTTTCCCTTTCCAGATAGCTTTTCAGCACCGATGAAAGACTAAGGGTACCACCCCATAGTCATTTTGCCAAGCCCTTCCCAAAGAAGACATGGTATCTCAGATCTACCGCAAACATGGAACATTACATGTCCTCGAATCTTTCCAACTCAGCATGTCTACCTTGTTGTGTCCTGTGGTTCTTGTGGTTCGCTTAATGAGAATCCTCGTGAATGTTTGTTTGTTCCTTCACTATCTTCTTCTTCTCGCGCGTATCTAACCAATTGAATATGGTGTAGGCATAATATTTACAGATGCTCCATTGTCAATGAACGCCTCCGCACTTCGATGCCATTGATTATCACATCACATATAAGCGGCCTCATTGTATGTGGTATCTTATCTCTATCGCTCGCTTTTAGAGAAAGATATCTTATTTTCTTCTTCCTCCATCATCTTCACAAATCCTTTGTTTATGGCCACGCAAGTCTCCCCGTGTCTCAAGGCCTTAATGATTGATTGCCCCCTTGCCTCAATCTTCGCTTCATCACCAACCCCTATCCGATCGAAAAATTTCTAAATTTGGCCCCATTCATCAACGCCATCACCGCAGTTCTGGGTCACACTCCTCCTTTCTTCCACCATCATCTCCACTTCGGGATCAGGTTGTGGATAACAAAGGTTGCATGTTTCTTTTCCTCGTGATTTGGCAAAGGGCTTATCATGAACACTACTTTCCTTTCCCATTCAATCTCCCCATTTGCCGCCTTCTCATGGAATATCCTACGCAGCTATAAGAATCCATAGTTGAGTGTCCCACGATTGGTGGAATACACGTGTGTCCGCCTTCTCTTCTTCTCCTCCACATCGCAAATCTAGGCCTTGGGGTTTCACCACCCCATGTTCAATCCATTGCTCAGATAGACCCTCAATGCTTTCTCATTGCATGTGATAGCCTCCCGGAATAACTTTCTTGCATATTTATCTCCAGTGCCTTCCTTTGCTTCGATCAAAATTTTTCTCATGCTTCTCCTCTTGCCCTTTGTGGTTTTGATTGAGAGTCGCCAAAGCCACAGCTTGTTGTCTTCGCCCTCCATGTAACAAATCGTCATGGTTAGTTAAGCAAGGTCATGATTCCTCCCAAGTCTTGTCTGAAAGTCGAGAGGTCGCAAAGGAATCACGAGCCTTGAAATGAGGTGGGGCTTCAAGGAATCTAAGGCACCATTGTTGCAAATGCCGACTGACAGTTTCTTTTTTCAATCGGCCTCGCACACTTCTGTGCTTCGGGCCCCGAACTCCGCTAACGAATCCGATAGCTCCTCATTCGGCTTCTGTTTGAATTGCATGAGTTCTACAATGGTTACCTGTTTCTACACATAGAAAATTTTCTTAAAAAATTGTAATTTTAGGTCATCCCAAATTGTAGTACCAATCGAAGGCACTATCTATCAAAGTTTTGTTAAATTCCGTGATCAACAAGTTGTGGTTGTTTCACTTCATCATATCCCAAATGCACGAGACATCGACTTTACAAACTCGGCAATATGTTCCCGGCATTTCCTTTCTCCCCACATGTATTTTTGGAAATCATGGATGCTTTCGATATACCCTATCGGGTAGGTTGCTTCCGAATGTGTGCTTAAGGTAAAGTGAGTAAAGTCCAACTCCGAGGGTCGAGATGTCCGCCACGGTTGATTGATCACATCGATCATATCATCCTTCGTCACATACTTGCTCGTGGTATGAACTCTCCGGGGTGTTGAGATATACCGTTGTTGTATCGGTGTATGGTAGAGAGATTGGTCGATGCACACTTGCAGATCATGCAAAGTTGGCACTTGTGGCGATTCTTGCTCACTCACTGGACATTGCCTGGAATGGATGGCATTTGCAGACCGTGGAAATTGATGGGAGAGCAATTGGATGATGTTTGTCTAAGGTCATTTGCTTCCAACCTAAGTTGTGGCACATCGCCACCGCGGCTATCGGGCCTCTGTTGATTATTGGAACCGATTGACTTTCCGCCGAGGGCGTATAACTGGTTCTCTTTATTGTTGCCGCCATTGTTGTTATCTTCCACTCCTACCGCTCCCCGCGAACTTCCCGAAACATGGCCTTAAAAGTGGAATCAGATCAATCGCCAAGCGAAATTCCCCATCT
Source organism: Panax ginseng (assembly GCA_020205605.1). Classification (NCBI taxonomy): domain Eukaryota; kingdom Viridiplantae; phylum Streptophyta; class Magnoliopsida; order Apiales; family Araliaceae; genus Panax; species Panax ginseng. The sequence goes on along the minus strand of CM035138.1, from coordinate 6,243,228 downwards.
CCTCTTGCTTCCTTTGCAGATTTCCAAAGATCACGGCCATCATCATCCTCGCCTTTCTCGTGTTTCCTTCAATGCCTCGAGCATCTCCAGCTGCACAACATTCGCTCAGTCTCCACCGCATCCTCGCCGCTTTCCTTCCTGCGTTGGTTTGTTGTTGATTAGCCATATGTGGTGATGTCGAACTCCCTTCAAGCGCCTTCAACAAGTGGTTGGTCAAAATCCGTGCTCATACTTTGAATGCTTGAGTTACTTGTCTTGAATCGATTCGGTGAGAGGTAATGCTATTTGTTGGTGAAGCAGCCTTCTTCCCGTAAGTTCTCCCACTTCGAAGTTGTGGGCATACCTTCACGAATTCTACACCTCCCCAAAGCAGAGTTGCCAAATAAATGTGGCAAGAAAATCGCGCATTGCTAGGTTAGGGGTTTCGTGTTCACGAGGAGCAGAAATCCACGAAGAATACTGGAATTGATTGATTGATCAGTAGGGAGAACAACAACAAGCGACATCTAACGACGCTGCAAGCGTAACCCCTAGAATTCTAAACCGTGTTTAGGGTTATCGATTCCAAGAGCCTTCTTCAGCTTCTTCGAGTCGAGAGAGTGTTCAATCTCATTAGTGCTTTTGTGTGGAATCTCCAAGCCTTAAGCTACCAAAAGAGTCCTCCTCCTTCCTAGAATGGAAGGGGTATTTATAGAGTTCCTCGACTTAAGTTATCACATGCTAGTACACATGTTCTCAATGAAATTCCAGAATACCCTTCACCATTAAAGTAATGCCCATATTGTCCTCGTCTCTTTTAGTCACCAATCCAATCCTCAATCAATTCCCAAAAATGAGCCACTTCCACGAGTCTTCCGCTTCGGGACACGTGGAGGCTTCTCCTGGCCCCACACATTTATTTTTGACTTTTCCATCTTCATTCCATTAGGTTGTGCGAACCCTAAATTGCACATTTAATGAGGTCATGGAATCCTAATTGTGCATTTAATTTAATTAGATTATGTGAACTCTAATTTTGCACATGGGCCCACAATTAATTATTCCTTATTTTTTTCCATTTAAATAAAACAACTTTCTCCTCCTTAATAATTTTTATATCCATCGTTTTAAACACATATATACATAGCTTCTAGGACATTTTTCTAACCCTCTAATCTCTACTTTCTTGTACTCTATTATATATATATGTATACGTATATATAGACATGCACACATTAGAACAGATTATTGGTCAACAGACACATCACACATGGTATATATATATATATATATCTCTGCAAAGTCTTAGAATGAAGTAATAATTTCAAAAAGGAACAAGTGAAGCTGCCAGCATGATCTATCTTCCTAGCCAGTCATTTAGTTTATTTCGTGGTTAGAAAAAAATTACTACTCGAAAAAGTAATTATGTAACCCTAGCTGACTATTGCAAGTATGTTATATGTATATTTCTTTCATTATCTATCAATGTTAGTTACAAGCAATCTTTATTTGCAATATTTAAGTTTCTTTTAGGAAAGAAAAAAAGAAAAATGATATATATTGTAAAAATTTATGTCGATTTTTTGATTGTCATGTGGATCAAAAGTATTAAAGATAAGTTTTTGAAGATATGTGCAATAAATAGGATCTCTTATAATTTTTATCAATTTCATGTATTAATAAATTTTATAATTATAATTCGATATAAATTTATCGTAATACCTAACATGACTCAAAAATAATAAACCCAAAAAACCAGGTATATTTCTGTATTACTCGAAGTATAGCGGTGGGAAGAAGAATTTATTAAAGCTCATTTCTTGTTTATAAAAAGGTAAGATTTTTCTTTTACTATATAGAAATTCGACAAAAATAGGTAGATCGATAACTACTAACTCGTGCCTTTTATAATACTCTCTATCTCTCTCTATTATTGATTTTTTGAAATAAATTTTGAGACATTTTAAACTCAATATTTACATAGATTAATGTTAATTTTATCAATATAATTATAAATATTATAAATTTATTTGAAGTATTACTTATTGTAATATTTGAGTATTTTTGACAATTATTTGAAAGTTTAATATTATTAGTGTTAAAAATATAGTTAGTATATTTTTTTTATAACTTACAAAAATTTATTGCTTTTCTCGATAATTAAATCAAATTTTAAATTGATTTTCAAATTAAAGTTAATAACGATCCTAACTTGAAACAGAGGGAGTACTTAGGTTCAGTATGTAATAGTCCATGTACTTGGGTTTATTCCTGGTGGAAAAACTAAACATGATTTTCTGGTTGTTATTGTGATATATCGTGATATATACTGGGGAATGATTCATAACAAATATTTGTTATGGATTAAAAATAAATAAACACTAATTTAAAATAAAAATTAACGACCAAGATTAATACTGAAAAATTCACGTCTTCTATTATTAGTAACGGAAGATGATACTATTTTCCTTGGCATTCACTATTATTAGTAGTGGACGACACTCGTCATCCGTTACTATTAGTAGCGGACGTAACCCGTCGTGGTTGTTCGATACTAGTACTAACAGACGTGAATTTTTTAGTTCTAATTTTAATTATTGGATGTTAATGATGATGTTTATCTATTTTTTATTCATAACAATTATTTGCTATGAATATTTTTCATATATATATAAATTAGATCGATTCCATGCACGCAGGCAATGTGTTGATGTCAGCTTATTAAAAGTGAAAAAGGATCACTTCATTTCAGCTATATACAGATCAGAGTCGGGGACGAAGCCACCTTGGGGTGAGTGGGGTCACTTGAGCCCCTAAAAAAATTACCGTATAATATATGATAAATTTTGAAAATACATAAGTGTAATATATAAATTAATCCTATTGAAATTTCATAAATTTAATAAAAGTACAAGGTTGAATTCAAATTTTTACATTATTTCTACTCCTGTATATGTATCTCCCTCTTATAACCTCTTTTAAATAAATAATAATTATATTATTATTTTTTAAAACAATTAAGTATTTATCAATAAATTTTGTGATAAAAAAATGTATTAGCTAGCTAGGGTGTATATATATAATGTTACTATTTATTATATTAATATTATAACCAAATACAACCAAAAAGTGTAAAATTATTCCAAGAAAATTGCTCGGTAGTTTCACAATAATCCTAGTTTCGTCATAGAGTTTGATCGTGTGCTCACTTAATTCGTTGACCCTAGGCTACCTACTACTCTTGTACATGAGATTATTTAAAGCTAGCTAACTAGCTGCTTTATTTACTCCTTAAGTTGATTACGTTTAAAAAATATCAAAAAAAATCTTGAAAATTGTGAAATTAAATATCTTCATATGCAACACATGAAAAATATGAAGGTTAATTAAGTCTCAATCTTTATGGTTTGAATATTTTCCCCAACACAGGAAGATTGTTGGTAGTGTGCTTGAATCAAGTACTTCGACTGAGATTGTCGCTTTGATGAGATTGTAGAGCTAGCAAGTTGGGTTTAAATGATGAAGCATAGTTGTAGGGATATATAGCAGGTGAGCAAGCTCTTATGCTCTATATATATATATATATATATATATATATATATATATATATATATATATATATATATATATATATCCATCCATGAAAGAATTTATTGTTGGGGAGCGGCTCATTTTTACTAAATTAGCTACAACTCAGAGCGGCTTATAAAAAAAAATTTAGTAACAAAGTCACTACAGTTGTAGCGGGTACCACTAAAAATGGGTTGCTTCCCAATAACCGGTTGCTGTGGATAGAATCCCTATATATATATATATAGTGATTTATAGCAAATGATTGTTATGGATACTATTTTAGTAAACACATTTTACACTGTTAATTCAAAGATTCAACGACTAAAAGAGCAATTTTTTTTACTAGTCGCTACTATTAGTAGAGATCATGAGAAATGTCTTAAACACTCTCACCTTAGTTAGATTTAAATAGTTTCAATGTATTAATTTGTAAAGTAATTACAAGTTGTATTACAATATGAAGTTTTAATCTTAAATAATCAAATTGGCACAATAATTGACAATGTTAAATTATATTACATATAAAAATTTATTTATACAAATATTTTATAAAAATAAATATATTAAACATAGTTGACAATAAGTGCCGAAGCTAGGAAAAAATTTAGTGGGATCAAATTACTAAATTACACTCACAAAAATTTAATTAGTACATCGTCGACAATGTTAAATTTTATTGCTTAAGAAATTATTCATACAAATAAATAGTATCTACAACAATCCTTTATTATGAATCACTTCTCTCTCTCTCTCTCTCTATATATATATATATATATATATATATATATCTAACAAAATACAACAGATTTTGAATTTTTCGTTTATCCTAATAAATCATCCTACCATCTAAAGTTTAAAATAAATCTCATCATCTATATAGTGTCGAAGTCACGGAACACAATTAATATATATATATATATATATATATATATATATATATATATATATATAGTTGAAATAGACAGGTCCTTTCTTGCAATTTCCTAGTCTCCAACTTTACAGACTAATCTGTCTGCATATATTTCGAAAAGCTAGAAGATCAGGCAGATCTGAGACATATATATGCATATACATATAGTCATATACGTACTTGTACTCTTAAATTTCTCTTGGTATGCTAAAACTAGTACCGCTAGAAGGCGGAAGTGGTTAATATGAAGTTTATTTTTGCGTAAGTTGTTTAATTGATTAATAGAGTGTTGACATGTAGACGATATTCTATATGTGTCAGTATTCTATTGGTCAATTGACCAACTTACTAAAAAATAAATTTCATGCTACTCGGATCTCCCAGCCGCGAGCCCAAATGCAGTAATGAAGCATTAAATGGTCCTTTGCGATGGATTTGGACATACATACATACATACATGAGAAGATATAATTCATAGTTAAGGGTTAGCTATGAGCAGTATTATTCCATTTAGTACACAATCCATCATCTCTACTATATCTAATGGAACTGTATAAAAAATAAAAATGGGTGAGTAGGTGTCGTAATTTTGTTTGTTTTAAAAAATATCTCAAATTTAATGTGATTGACTATACCATAAATTATTATTAAAATATTTAATGTTATGTCATTTAAGATCCCTAAAATTATTATTTTTAAAATGACTTAATTTTACAAATAAACCACAATCTTTTTATTCAAATTTTTGATTCCTCGTAATCCATATAGTCAATTTGTTGGATAAATCAGCAAAGCAAAAGTCGTTGAGTTGAATTAAATGTCCACTTAGGATTATCACAGTGTCGTCTAGCAGTTAGGATTTTTGGCTTTCACCCAGGAGACCAAGGGTTCGGTTCTCCTCAACAGTAGTATTTTTTTATCCACCAGGGGGTTTTGGAAAATTCATAGGAGAAACCAGAAGTTGAAGAAGTGGCGAAGTCAGAAAAATTTAGCAGTGGGGTTAAAATTAGTAATAAGTTATAAAAAATTTAGCGGGAGCCAATTTTTTTTAATAATTTATACTTTCGGGTTAGATAAATGCATCCAAATATCCAATTTAATAATACTAACAAAAGGGGAAATCACAATTGATTTATGAAAACAAAACTGAGGTTGAAGAAATCGAAGAGAGTAATTTCTGTTATCTGCAAGGGCACAAGGCTACAAGAGAGTCACAAAAAAAATGTAGTCGCACTCCGCCTCCACACTCATGCTCGCCAAATCTTAGTACTAACTCCGACCACTCGCGAAAGGCTTTGATGGTTCACGGTTTGCCTTTTGAGTGGGGTCAAAAATTTAGTGTGGGTCAAAAATTGAGTGTGGTAAAAAAAAAATTCAAGTGATCTCAAAAATTGAGTGAGGTCAATTGACCCCACAATTAGACTATAGCTTCGCCCCTGAGTTGAAGGTGAAGCACATCTAAAACATACATGTACCATATTGGGGGAAGGAGGGTTACTTCACCATTATATTGGACTGATTCATAAGTAACGTTGTAATGGTAAGATTGTCCAATGATCGACTACAGACGGGGACTTATACAAGGAGGGTATTTTGGACATTTATCATACGAAATACTGAAAATTAAACTGCAGACGGAGTTCTATTTAACTGTTCGATCAACGGATGGATGATCACGACTGCTTATAAATTTACAACGGATTAGTCTCATATATATATATATATATATATATATATATATATATATATATATATATATATATATATATATACGGAGAGGTTTTAAAGCGAATCTTAAAGAGTGAACCAAAGAGGCAACTGTCGCTCTTTAGTGTCAATAAGCGACGGTTCACCCATCGCCAAAGACTACATGGCTATGGCGACGGATCAAACCGTCGCCATAGACACCTAAAGACGACGGTTGCCTGCCTTTTAGTTCGCTTCTTTAAGGTTGACTTTAGACGATTTGAATGTATATATATATATATATATATATATATATATATATATATATGCTTTTAAAGTTGATAGAAACAAGTATATGCATCAAGAGAGTATATTAGATAGAACAAATAAGTTTATTGAGCATCTCCAGCAGATGGACTATCTCGTGTACTATATTTAGTCCATATGACATCAGTAAATTTCCTTTAGTCTTCAATCCTTCAAGCAGATGGACTATCTCGTGGACTATAATATAAAAAGAGTAAAATAATCAATGAATTCAAAAAAAAACTATTATTAAATATAATAAAAATGCAAACCATTATTAACAAAATACTTACAATTGTACATATTTATAGAATTTTCAATTTCTATCCGTTAGTATTTTATTATTGACCAATTTTTTTGGCTGTTCTTATTTTTTTTTATATCTGTTGGAATAGCCCTGACCTGCATCTTCTCCTTCTTCAGCAATTTTCCTTCTTCTTCAGCCATATCTCTCATTTAAATATATTAAAAATTATAGTCACAATTATATTTAGTCCATCTGCTGGAGCAACATCTGTGTTTCTAGACTAAATATAGTCTAAGATTTGTGCACTCCGGCACTGCTGGAGATGCTACAAGATTAATGATGAACAAAATCCTCCATTTCCCCGCTCATTTCACAGAAAGAGGCATTGTCCGTTGATCTTCAAGAACTTAATTACAAATATTGAATTGTAAAACAAAATTCAGCACCCTTTCTTATGCACATGATTTATAGTCTCCAAGTCTTTCATTATCTCATTCCTTCAATAGACTTCAAACAATAAAAGAGGATTCTGAGTTGTTGAATAGACCTGAAACCATCTCGAATGGCTACATATACACTAGAAGTGGGAGCTGAGTATATATGATGAGTCGATGGTCATTGCGTTAGGATGCAGAATGTTGAGATTCTCGGTAGAACTGTAAAAATCACATTGTAAAGTCAATACTTGACCTCATTGGAATATGGTAGATTGAGGTCTATAAGATGAGCTATAATAAGTGAGTCATAGTTCTCCAAATGATTAGTGATTCTGGGTTCAACAGTTGCAGCAGATTCTTCAAAATCTAAAACAGTGACTACAACCTAATATCTTTACCAGGAATTTCCACACGAACAGACTCCACCAACAAAATGATGGAATCTGTTGGCATCTCTCACGATAATTTCACGTTCAAAGAATTCTGAAACGAGCTTGCTGAAAGTATGACAATCATCACAAACACGAAGGTTTTTTGTAATTCTAATTGGGGTTCCTCTAGGGGTTGTTAGTAGACCATACGCAATAGCCAGTCTTTCGCTGTGTCCATAAAGCGTCTTGATTCTCTCTTCCTCATGTACATTGTGCAAAACAAACTTAGTTTGCGCCACATAGCCTCCTTCCCTCTCCAATATCTCAGTAATATGAGCTATTTTTTGGTAGATTTTATTAGACTCTGGATGAGACTTATCTCTTGCAACAAAAGTATGAACCTTATTTCCAACTTCAATCCAACTACATGCAGGATCTTTCTTTATTCCTTTTTCTTTCATTCTCATTCTCACTTCTTCCACATCTTCCCATCTGCCTGTTGCAGCATATAAATTCGACACAAGTACATAATTTCCCGGATTCCATGGATCCAACTCTAAAAGTTTCTTCGCTGCAAATTCACCCAACTCTTTATTAAAGTGAATCAGACAAGCACCAAGGAGAGCGCACCAGACAGCAGCAGTAGGCTCTATCTCCATCCTTTCCACAAACTCAAATGCTTCTTCCAAATGATTTGCACGACCAAGCATATCAACCAGACAGACATAGTGTTCTGGCCATGGATCCAACTTATATTCGAACTTCATTCTTTCAAAATATCTTCTACCTTCATCAACCAGTGCTGAATGACTACAGGCATAAAGAAGTGCCAAGAAGCTTATATGATCAGGAAGAAGTTTCTCATCCTCCATCCTTCTAAATAATTTAACAGCTTCCTCACCATGCCCATGCATTCCATATGCATTGATCATGCTAGTCCATAAAACTAGATCTTTGTCTCTGACAGTACTAAACACTTTCCATGAGTTCTCCAAGTCCCCACAGCAGGCATACATAACTACAAGAGACCCTGCAACAGAACCTTCTACCATGAAGCCATTCCGAATCAAAAACCCATGAAGCTCTTTCCCTTTCCTCAAGGCAGCTAAATCTGCAGCAGAAGAAAGTGCACTCACCAGTGCAATAGAATCGGATTTGGTGCCTGATGTTATCATGGAAGAGAAAAGCGCAAGAGCCTCGTTTGCAAGTCCATTATGAACATAACAAAATATCATGCTCGTCCAGGACACAACATCTTTAATTTTGATCAATTCAAAAACATGAAAAGCATAGTCTACGTATCTACACTCTCCATAAAGATCCAGCAGTTTATTCTCTAGCACAAGATCAGACAATTGTCTTCGCAGCATGTAAACATGAAGTTCTTTGACAAGTGAAATGCACTTCAACCCACTACAAGCTAGCAGGATGCTTCCAATCATCATCCCATCAACATCAATTCCTTCCATCAGTGCTTTCCGAAACAGTTGTATGGACCTTAAATGATAGTTGTTCTGAGCATAACCAGCAATTACGGTAGTCCATGAGATATAGTCCCTGAAAAGCATTCTATCAAAAACAGAGTTCATATAATTGGTCTTGCAACATTTTGCATACATATCAATAAGTGTGTTTCCAACCTGCAAGTCACAGTCCATTCCATTTTTCATAACATAAGCATGAATTTCCATTCCATTTAATAGATTTCCCAATCGACAAGTGGTGGCCACCATACTTAAAACTGAGCACCGGTCAGGTTCATGACAAGCACTCTGCATCTCATGAAACAATATCAGAGCTTCACTGTAAAGACCATTTTGAACAAAACCGGATAGCATTGAATTCCATGAAATTGTATCCTTTGCATTCATGTCATTAAAAATTCTTGCAGCTCCACCCATTTTACAGCATTTTGTGTACATAACCACCAAAGCATTGGCCACATACATGTCAAGATAATGAGTGGATTTCAGTATAGCAGCGTGAATCTCCATACCAAATCTCAAAAATGATGGCTCTTCACAGGCTTGCAGAGCAATGACAAAGGTATAAGTGCTAGGGGAAACACCAACCATTTGCATTTCTCTAAAAAGACTTAAAGCTTCCAGACGCTGCCCATTTGTGTTATAAACTGCAATAACAGAATTCCATGACACAACATCCTCCGTTTTGCTCATTCGGTCAAATAACAGCACCGCAGCATTTAGGTCACTGAACTTGGTATACATAGCCATGAGGGAATTGATAACAAACACATTTGAAACAAACCCAAGTTTGATAGCCAGACCATGACTTTGAGTCCCATGGCAAATATCTTTAAGCTCACCACATGCCTTAAGAATACAAGGAAAAGTACAAGCATCAGGAGGAACTCTGGAGACGTGCATTTTCCAATACAACTCTAGTGCTTCAAAAGGTTCTCCATTTGTCACATAAGCACCAATCATTGCATTCCATGTGAAAATGCTTCTTTCAGACATTCCATCAAACACCCTCTGAGCATTCAAAACATACCCACATTTCCCATAAAAAAACACAAGCTTAGTACTCAAAAACACTTCATCATATACATCACTTGATTTCAGAACATGGGCATGAATTTGTTGACCCTGAGATAAAGCCTTTTTGTTGCCACAGAGCTCAAGAACTAATGAATAAGGTTCATCAACACAGTTCTGATGTGGGTTTTGGTCAGTGAGGATATTACTAAGTGATACAAAAGCTTCTTTGAGGCTTCCCTGCTTGCAAATCTCTTTCAAAGGAGGGGTTTTGGTTGGTTTGTGAGAGAATTTGGCGATTTTAAGAGGTGGGTTTTTCTGGGTGTCCTTCAAAATGGGATGTGTAATTGACGATGATGTGGGGTTGAAAAAATTTTGGATTGACGTACCCATTGCAGGTTTGTGCATTGACAGGAGCTGCTGCCCAGAAGAAGGATAATAAAAGAGTACTTTGGCCTGGTGACAATAAAATAGCTCACATTAAAGCATAACAATTCCGTTGTCGTCCAGCGGTTAGGATATCTGGCTTTCACCCAGGAGACCCGGGTTCGATTCCCGGCAACGGAAATTTTTCCTTCTGAAACTTTTGGCTTGATAACCGAATAGACATTTAACATAGGACTACCCAAAATAGTAATAATGACTTTTATCATGGGACAGATGGATTACTAATTTAAAAAAATTCTACAGCATGTTATTTTGATGCCCATAATTCAAGCAGATGTGCATTTTTTGTCTATAGTTTCTATTTCTAGTCACTTTTTACCCCAATATTTGTATCCCTATTTGTTCTCTCTTCTCCAATTATCCACTATCTCCTGATTTCTCTCCACCACAAAATTCTGTTTTGATATACGATTTTATCTTGTTTCAATTTTGTTCTCCCAACAAGATTGATCCATTTGGATCTTGGTCCATGATATGATGGCCTTTTTATTGATTGCTCTCTCTAAGAATTGAAAAAGGGGTTCTACGTATTTGCACAAAAAGTTGTGTGCCAGATAACTAGTATGTGCGTCTTTATACATACATAATCATGTATATTTTAGAGAGAGGGAGGCAGTTGCACTAGTGATAAAAATGAATTTAACTCGTAAAAAAAACCTTAAGAAGCAGTTACATGACGCCTCCTATTAATTCACCAGATAAATTCCACCTCAACACATTCATCTCCCGCCTGCCGAATACTTTTCTGCTATACAACTTTCTTTATACACTGTCATTTACCTTTTATATACAACAAGGCCGACAACATCCCCCGTGTATAAATAGCGTGTATAAATAGCAGTACACAACCCATCTCCGGCAATTGTCAAGAATAAAGATACATCAATGCCATTACCTCAACAAAATGACTCTTTTCAAGTTAAATTCTAAGCTTGAACCATAAGATGCATGAAATATGGGAGCTCATGCTTACACTGATTTGTCAATATTTACCCAAGCTAATGACATGTTCTGCCTTCCTTGTTATCCTTGGCTGTTTCCTGTCTTGTCCACGCCAGCTCTCTTGTAGTGAGCCTCTGATGTATTGCGAAATCACAATCCTTCTTTCCCCAAAGAGGATGGACATAGAAAACCAAATTAGGATTTCTAAAAAATCAATAACTGGCCCAATAAAAGAAGGGCTGGGATAATAAACACTCATTGTTTCTGTTAATTATCAAAATCACCCCCTTTTAACTGAAGCTGCTCTCAAACTTTCCTCTGGTAGAGTCCATGAAAGTAAATGCCCACCAGAATCACCACTCAACAACTGTTTCAGATCACCTGTGAGGTGGAGGGCCGTAACCGGATGCTTGTGAAACTTCAGCACCTTGTGAAGTATTAGTCTGTACTCGGGCACTTTGCCACCCAAACCTAGCCCTCCCGTTGGGTTGACAGTTGACTTGCTTTTTGCACTCGCCTCATCGGAGCTATGAACCATTTGCCAAACCTTAACAGCTCCACTCTGGTGACCTGATACATACCAGTTAGTTTTCAGCCAATCAGAGAAGGTACAGCTTGTCACCGAGAGAATGAAATCAGATGGGAGCTGTGATGTGTTGACCACCGCAAGGCAGTCCCCATTAATGCTCCAAACAGCAAGCACAACACCAGCCGCAGTCACAATTTCCCCAGTCAAGTCATTCACATATATTGCTGAAACTGGTGAAGGGAACTCAGGAAGCTGCCTGACGAAAACTAAAGAGCTAAGATCCCATAAGATAACACTACAGTCATCTGATCCACTCACAATCATCATGTAAGGCTGGCTAACATGAACGCATGTGATTTTGCCCGTGTGGGCGCAAAGTGCCTTCTCCAACTGCAGGCGCTGTGATATACGGGAACCATCCTTGCCAATTCTCCAAACACATACCAATCCATCATCTGCTCCAGTAACCAGAACCTGACCGTCATGGCTAACACCTGCACATTGGATCTGGTCACCACCATGAAGATTCTCGTGAGTTGACAGGAGTCTGTCTTGATCATAGCTCAAAAATCTCAAGCTACGATCTGGAAAACCCCATGCAACATATTTGGTATAGGTTCTGGGTTTAAGTAACTTGTGTGTTCCTGCCATGAGAATCTTATCGTTGACTGTAACAATCTGAGATATTGATGATGAGCTCTTACGTATCTCATGCGGAACAAGAAGTGTGGAATGTTTTAGTGGATGCGGGGGTAGTTTTCTATCAGACCTCCTCCTCACATGGGGCTTGAGGAATAGCTGTTTTGGTGTTTGCCCAAAGTGATTAATTTGAGCAAGAATGGAGGCTTTCATTGCAGGATCTGTAACTGAGTCTATGTCAACACTGCCCTCGTACGTGTAATGGTAAAAAACATTCACAGCTTCTTCAGCTGCCTGTCAGTCAAATAATAAAAATTCAGAAGAAAAAAATTCTGCCCCAAGAGAATATAAGATTCGGATATAAAAACACAAATAAATTCTCCGAAATAAAAAATAAAAATGAAACCCACCCCCCAAAAAAAAAATATTAAAGAACTTAAAAAATCTAACCATCAATTGGCAATTTTATCAAGGATCAAATATTGTGGACAGGGTTAACAAGAAACATAAAGGGCCACCTGGGATTTGGTCGGATTCTTCCGACAGAACATGTGACAAATAGGCACATCTAACATGAAAAATTCAAATCTTCGTGGGAAAAATGCAACATATTCTGAGGATTACAACTATATTAAGTTGCCAACGTAGAGAAGAGAATCAGTTGGTTTGGGATGGTATTGAGATTTCTAAATATAAAGAAATATAAGAAAACACATAAGGAATTAAATGAAGACGTAACAATGAGCATCTTGTAAGCGAATGAGAGTGGAGCAATTATTTAGTGTCATTGAATGAACTCCTGATTAGTTGAAAAAGAATTCAGTTCAAAGAGAAGGTTTTGTTTAACCAACAAAACTATGCTTCACCAGATAGCAAGTGCACAGAAAGTTGATACCCACCTTCCCTCTTTGTTTATATCCAAAAATGAGGTCTATCCAGTGATGCAGATTTTCAGAAACATAATCACACTCCAATGCTTCCCTATGCTTCCTGATGAACTCTCTAACACTGCCTTTGGCCCATGGAGGTAACACAACATCCCCGACCTGGTAAGACACCCACAAGATGTTACATTTCTTAACTTTTGAATGGAAAATATATAATTGGTAGTGGGATAATCCCATTTAAACATCACTCATCAAATGCAAAAGAGATAGTAGTAACTAAAACAAACCTTCTCTCCTGATTGTTTCTCTCCCAAGTCTAGATCAAAACGGTTTTCCAGAAATTCTGGCATATAAAAGAATTCAGGAATCAGTTCCTTTACATCCGATGTGTTACCTTTGCCAGCAGCACTTAGCCATGTCTCTCGTACACTGTTGAAAAGACGGTCAGCATGATCAAACTGTCCGCCCTGCAGCTTCTGATTCTCTATACTAAATGGTGGCAGACGTAAAAGATAAAAAAGAACAATGCCAGCACTAGAATAGTGAGATCCATAATGAAATTTGGGAACCTCTGGATCATCCCAGCTCTCATATCTGAGATAAATGAGAAAATTACAAAGAAAAAAAGTCACAAACCAAATTTAAAGTAATTCACACTGAAGAAAGTCATGGTAAAATAGAAGAGAAAGCTGCAGAAAAGTAAAAGAGTCCCAACTCCCAAGTGAAGAGAAAAGAGGCCAAACCTCTTCTTAAATTCCTCTTCCCCCTCTAAAGTTTGACAGCCCATTGGCCTGTCAAGTCGACGGAATGCTCTGGAATCTGACAAATCAAGATTTTCACTCTCATAGTCTGATAGAACCCACGGAAACACTGGATACTGGGTCAGATCACTGTATCCACGTCCTGCAAGAGTGTTGAGGTGCATAACGTACTGGAAATTGCTGATTTCTCCATTTTGCCACCTCTTGGAGAAAGATTTAGCCATAATCTTGAAAAGGCGGCTTCCTTCATTACTTTCTTGTTTTGCTGATCCTGAAATTGTCGTGTCCAACCTGTTGGAGAAGGATAGTTTTAGGAAACTGACACATATGGTTCCAATTATATTATAAGAGTTATCAAAATCGACTCAAAATAATAACTACAGAACCTAGAACCAAGCCATGGATAGATAAAAAGATAAACAAAAACTATTTCTTGCTACCTGCTAAATATGAATCAACAAAATTAATACCTCTTTGAAATGGTGTGATGAAAGACTCATAAATATGGTTTGCATTGCATTATTTCACTAAAGTTTTTAATATTATACGGAGTATAGTATAACAGAAAGTGAAGTATACTATAACAGAAAGTGAAACACTGCATCAGCACAAAGAATTCCGAGAAGGAAAATGTATTCTGTGAGTTGCTCATACCAGATGTCAATTATATATGATTTGTCCATCATACATTTGAATTATATCTTAAATTTCTTGAGAGATTTGATGTGAACAAATCCCCTAAGCCATGATGAATACATAAAAATGCATTCAATGGCAAGTTCTGCAAAAAAAATTTAAAATTACTGTGCTGAGTGTCATAGCTTTCCGGAAGAACATAGAATAGTAGAGGATCCAGCAGTTCTGGTCGGTGGAACAACTCTTGGGTGAATTTTCAATGAATACTTGGGCAGAATCAAATGGCTATAAATCAAATCAAACGGCTATTATTTATGAAACCTAACAGGAGAATTACCAGGTTGTATTAGCATAGCTATGAATTTCTAAATCAAAAGTCATATTTAGCTACTTTGCCATCTCAAAAAAAGGCCATGTGAAAATAAGGAATGGGAAAAGAAACAGGAGTGAAGTAAATAGCATACATGCTGTTTCTCGGTAGATTCATGGCAACCAAATTTTTGAAAACTTCTTCTCTCTCCTTTTTGTGGAAAACAAGGAGGTCATTACATCCGTCCCATGATAAAAAATCTCAATAGCAACAGGCATGGCTGGTAATCACGCTTTCAAAATCTCATGGACACTATTAAGCTTCCACATGCGCCAGAGATGAGGTACATTACCACTAGTATGTATATTTTCCTTTCCCCATGCACCACCATTATAGGCCCATGCCCTTCCACCAACATATGACTTCATGGAAGCACCCCAAGACGAAGTGGACTTGGAATGAGAATCCATACTGCAGGAAAAATCTTTCTTTACACCTAAAGCCTGATCAATAACAGAGAGTTCATCTTCGCCCTCTTTTTCACATAAGCACCCAGACTCATCTATGTAAAAATTCTCGATAACATACAAACAGAGCTCTCCAATCAGAAATATACCATCATGTTTATCGAGACCTACAACCCTTTCACAATTATATCGATACTTTATCTTCTCAAGAGGCTCCAGATAAGGTCTAATTAGATATTCACCATTGTCATTCAGCTCCTTATCAAATTTTTCCTCTGCCGCTTTCACGTCCTCAATCTTCACCGATATTGACTGTCCTGGAGATTCTAGATCAGATTTTCCTTGCACGCTCTCTGCTTTAGGGATGTCTACTGCACTGGACTTGACACTAAATTCAGCAGCAGACTGAAGGCTTGCATCATATATACTGCTGTCACGATCATCGTTCCTATTAGAAGCTACATCTCTCGGATCATCTGATTCTTTAAAAATTGATTCATCATACAGCTCGCCATCAAAAGATTCATTGTTTGCATTGTCAGTAAGAACATTGAAGAAGGAGTCAGATTCAACATCAGAAGCACTTGGGTCATTCTCAGTTTTATCCTTGGACAACTCCAATTCACCTAATTCAAATTGCCCATTCAGAACATTTTGTATTGTATCAATCCTTAGTTTGCACCGCTCAAGTTTTTTGCGCATTCGGTATGGACCCTCAATGGGACAAAGCTGCCACTCAGGATCTTCATCCATCGAAGATTTACGTGTTGGAAATATTCCTCGCTCATGTACAAGTTGTTGGAGATGTGTTTGCCACTCACTTTCAGCATGTAGTACCCATCCATATTTATCTTGACGAACAACTCTCAGTTCAGTAGACATTGCATCACGAACCAATTCAAGTGCGATTCTCCGTTCATTTACCTGCTCCCAGTGCCTTGAATCTATTTTTGAGGTGTCCTTCGATTTTCTACCCATTTCCCTTCTACGACGACCATCCATGCCTTTTATTCTCACTCCAGGAAACTTTGCTGACCCAGCAATATACTGCACCCACATAATCTTGCCACACTGTTCCAATACTTTATTGACATCCTGTTCAGAACTATGAAACCACTCAAAAAAAGCAGATAAATTCCCAGTCAAAAGTTTGTCAAAACCACCACGTAGAACATCCAGATGTGGCCCTTGGTTTGGCTTAGAGACCAATAATTCTTCAAGTGCAGCCCTGCGATGTACCAGAAGATACTTGAGAACATCAACTGCCATGTTTTGAACATTCCGTCTCTGGTCACAGAGAAGAGAAACTAAATTTATGCACAGACAACAATTTAGATCAGTATCAATATTGCTGGGACAGAATATTATCCGCCTATGAGCAACTAATAACTGTAAGACTGTGCATACATCAACCCCAGTATCTTCCGGTAATGAGTTAAGGGACAAACTCTTCTTCGATTCATTTTGCAAGCCTAAGCGCAAAAGAAGATAATCTTCTTCTATCGTAATCAAGAACAATGGAAGGAAGCAGTACAATATCATACGATTCATATTTCTAAGAATTGCATATATATAAGCATCAAGCTGCCTGCTTCCTCTTGTAATCGATAAGAGCAATTTTCCAGTGGGAGCTGCTTCCTCAATCCGACCATCTTTATTTGCCAACTGTAGCATAGATAACAAGAACTCCAGTGTCCTCAGTACACCAGAAGGCTGAGGAAAAACACCCATATATACACGATCCACTATCATCCAGCACAAGGCATCTAAGTTCAATGACCAACGGCTCTTATCTAGCTTTTTCTCATTTTCCTCATCATCGCGTAAGAGACGCCTTTCAAGGAAGTTCATCAGTCTACCAAGGCACAAACCCTGAAAAACTAACACAGATTCAGCATCTACGTATAAAGGAACACTTTCCAAAATACTTTCAATAATCGGTGTTGCTTTCATCTGCTCTGTCACAAAATCAGAAAGAACTTCAGCCATAAAATCTAAAACAGCCGTGGCTCCTGCAGAACAAGGACCACCACCATATCCAGAATCATCCATTTCAAGTAGTAGTTTTGGATTAACTGCCAGATATGTGTTTGCAGCATATAAACCTTGAGAAGTGGACTTCAAGTCCAAGGACAAATCAATTTCTGTCATAGACACAAACGATTCCAAGGAAGGAGTCCCAACTGATTGAGGTTTGACTTCACTAGGACTGCCACCCACCAGCCAAGATGTCAATGCAAGAACAGGGGATGAAGAAGGTGTGAGAGGCATTCTGGAATAAGATCCCTCAGATAAAATGGGGGAATCAGTTATATTTAAGAATGTAGAACTTTGAAAATCAGTCGGATGGATAGGATTTGGTGGGCCTTTTATGTCATGGAAACTGAACTCATTACTGCTGGAAGTGGGAGTAGATAAATGGCCAATCGCTTCACCTTCTAGACTGAGAACGGTTTGTACATCTTCTTTAACCAATTTGATTGTTTCCTGCTCGGATGTAATTTTTGTCTCTGCTTTATCACCAGCCATATCATTTGGGCCAACAAACAGATCTTCAGAACTTGTACTATCCTTCCCTTGAGGAAAGCTTCCCATACTTATGGAGGTTTTTGTAGACTGTTCCTGATCATGAGGCAGGCTAGAAAATGTATTTTGAGAGCTACTAGAATCATCACAATCATTTAAGTTCTTGTCTTCTGTCTTTACAGACAGTTCTTTTGCCATCTTCACCGCCTGAGCAGCCCTGCATGAAACAAAAACAACCGATACAGTAAAGTTCAGTGATATGATCTGACATTACTTTAAATATTGATAAATAACTTGACCACATTAATGTAGAAAGAAGACAAAAATGTGCTAGTTATACAAACAAGAAAAAAAACAGACCTAACACAGGAAAAATAAAGTTCGACGCAGCTTTCAAGAAATTCAGCTCGTCTGCAAACGGCAGAGAATGGGGGACACATTTTCGCAAGATCAACCAAAAATCGAAGTACTGCAGTTGCAGCAGCAGGAGCTGACGCCTCTCCACCCATCAGTCGAGCTGCATAGGTTTTGTGCATCAGAGCTTCACCCTGAAGTTCCCCAGCCATGTCTGTGGTACCTTCCACAAGCTCTGCAACAAGGCCAGAACTGACCTGGGAGAGATTGCCAGTTTGGTAGGCAAGCATTGACTGCATAAACAGCCTATCAAATGTAGACTTTGCCATAGCCAGAACAGATTCCAATAATTCAACAAATTTCAACTCTCCATAGTGTCCATCGCTTGGCATAAGAGCATGAAAGTCAAGCATACGAACTTCAGGTAGCCTTGGATATACAGGCTTCCCAAATATTAGACAAAACAAAATATAATATATATCAGGAGAATCATAGAAACTCGGAAGCACCCTTGCCAAACCTTGATACCCACCACTGGTACGAAATTTAAGTGCAAACGTAGGTGAGGAGGCAAGGCACACACCAAGAAGAGTCATGACCCATCTCATACTTGTAGGATGAACAGCTTCATCAAGAAAGTATGTTATCAATTTTGACGAAACAATTTTATGCCACTGCTCAAGCAACTCTTCTGATCTAATAGTCACTTGTAGATCAATTAACATCTCAAGCAGCATATTTCTTACAATAACATGTTTTCCCATAGACTCTCTCATAATTTGATGACGTGATTTCAGCTCAGGAGGATCAAAGGTCATAACAACAAATCTTACAACATGTTCCAATTCAGAAGCTAGAAAACCGTCTTCTAAAATGACTCCTAAAAGTACAACTAATTTTTCTAATACAGGAACCTCAACATCACCCCTCTGCAGAGTTACTAATAAGTGTTGAACAAGGTTAATTCGGCGCAGAATTGTAAGGTTATGATTCCTGTACCAATGCATAGACACTAAATTCTCAAGAAAACCCAGTAGAGAAATTTGGATTGGAATTGGGGCCGTTACCCATAGAGTCCAGTCCAGCAAGACATGCTCAACCATATCCGAGTTCGACAGAACAATGCATCTTGATGTTTCAGTTGCTATGTCAGCATTTTCAAGCTCTGAAATATGGCTGAATGAATCTTTCGGTGCAGAAAAATCATCCATATCTCCATGAGATCCAGCTGAGGAGAATTCGTCACGGAACTTTGACAAATTTAGATCCTCAAAGGTATTATGGTTAATGGCTGTAGCAGGAGACAGAGCATTCAGCGTATTGTCCAGCTTCTTTGGTTCAGAAAAAGAAGCCTCGCATGCAGCAATCTGGAAAAAGATCTCAAGTGATTGCATGTCAAACAATGACATCCTCCTATACAGAAAGAGACTAAGTAAGTGATATCCTCGATTTGTTTGCATCTCTCTCACGTTCTGTGGATTCTGATGAAGTGCACAAGCGAGTAATGTCAGTGCCATGTGCAACATGTCCCTTGTTTCAGCAGCCTCAACAAGAGCTAGGACAACAGCCATCCCACCAACTGTACCAATGCCATCACCAATAACACATTGCTTACAGACATAAATATCACCATGAAGACGTCCAAAGCGTGGTATACCTGGGAAAGATAAAAGCTACTATCAAATCCAGAGTCATCTCTGTACTGTGAAAAAAATATAAGTAAAAATATTGGCAATATCATAAAAAGAATGAAACGTAGTGAAACAGAAGGAATAAATAGAATTATAAATATAAGTTGTCCCGTTGTTAGGTAAAAGTACAAAGATATAGTTACCTCCAATAGGAGAAGCAGCAGCAGATACTGGATCAACTAGATTGAGCATTGACATGGTTCCAGATGCTCGAAAAGCTTCAGTGCATGTTCCATCAAATGCAAAAATGAGCTTCTTCCCGGATAGCTGTAGCGAGAGGTTCCCTAGCCTTTCCATATCCCAAACAATTCCACTTCGATCAGCCTTCAAGTTACCTTGCTTGATAGTACTCTCAGACCTTTGAGTATTAGAAGCCAATGGTAATTCAGTATCTAAAGAATCTAAAATGGCCATACTACCCCCCCACCACAAGCCTGGTTAGGAACAAATCGCAAAAAGATCCGTGTCTTGGAAGAGCCCCCTATATCCTCTACCCAGAATGTACATGAAACAAATAGCACCAGGGGATAGAACCTCTTCAAAAAGATGGCAAGATCGAAGTTTCCATGATAATTCACTAATCCTCGCACAAGTAACCGGCGTCCCAATGGTTACCTGCAGAGACTTCCCAGCTGGGGACGGTGAATATCCTAGTTTCCCTGTATAGCTAAGCTTTCCGTTGAGATAGACATAAGCAACACTAGCTTGGAAGAGTCCAGCCAAAGCATTTGGTTTGCTATGGACAACCGCAAGGTGATGCCATCTACCTTCCTCCATTTCTAACCCCGAAAATGACAGGGAAGAAGAGCTGCTCGTTGCAAGGGTCAAACTACCATCCTCCTGAAGACAAAGTTCTGCATAAAAAGTGTTGCCACTGTCTACCGCACCAACAGCAAATATGCGGAGAACATGTGGCCCATTGTGTTGGCCACTAGTGTGGTTCTGCCTTTTAGAAGACCCAGCCTTGGAAACTTCTATTTCCTTAGCATGTGAATTCAAGAAACTTCGATATTGAAACCAACAAACAAAAGAATAACCAGCAGCAGGAGGCCATGATCTTTCACCCATGGAGACTTGAATAGAAGCATGTCCAATCTTGCTCATGTCCATCTCTACAAATGGAGCAAGAGAAACATTTTCTGAAGCCATATCTTCCAAAAGAACTAATCTTTCCATCATAGCAACAAGAATACGGCCTGAATTCATCAGTCTCATCTGCAGAATGTATCTAACAAGCACTCGAAGTTCTGATGCTGACAACCTGAAACCAAAATCATATAAATTCACTGGAAGCCAATCTATTAAGATTGAATTATAAAAAAAAAATCACTTTACCACAGTTGCTACCTATATGCCCCAAGAACCTCCACAATCTTAAGAGCATGGGAAAGTAATGATGAAGATACCAAAAGGATGGGATATATGATCTCCAGTAGAAGTTCGACACAGCCTAGCAACAACAAAATGAAAGACAATAAGAATACTATTTGCTGAAAGCTAAAGTGAAGGAAAGCCAAATGATCTAACTTGGACCTGCAGATGTAAGGTTTTCCTGGTTGAAAGGGCCAGCACGAGCAAGCTTTTCAATAAGGTCAAGTACTTCTAACTGCACTTTTGGAGTAAAGAGCAGCAATGAACGTATAAGCACTCTAACTGCACCAGCATTATATACGCGTTCCTGGTTAGGGGAAAAAGAGCCTGACGGAGTAATTACTAGAAAACTAGCCGACCCATTTTCAATAATATCAGAAGATGTAGCAGTTTCTGATACCAAGAATGGAGGAATCACTATCTCAAGAGCAAGCTCAAACAATAACTGTATGACTTGCCTTTCACAATCGGCACAAATCAATCCAGACTCCGACAAAAGCTCAAAGAAAGTTTGGGAAGATATGATTGCATGCAACTTAGCCCTATTAATGGCATTATCGCACACCCCAATTGTCATCAAACGGAGCAGATATGTAAACAGTTTCATATAAACAGTTATATAAGATTGATTTGGTTGCCCTTCATCACTCTGAAAACCATGGAGTGTAGTTAGCAGAAGAGAAAACCCAGTCGCTTCACCAAATACCCTCTGAGCCGAATTATTAGCACCCAGTATGCGCCATAAGGCACCAAAAGTGTCACATTTTGCATCATCTGCAAGCTTGTACTGAGATCCTAAAGCACTTGTAACCATCCCACTCTTTGAAACTTCAACCAATGCACCCAATTCTTCTGGATGAGCCTGATAAATGTGGAAATCGATTACAATTTTAATATTGAATGAGAGGTCAAAAAGCCAAATTAGGCACAACTAAGAATGAAAATGATATCATATCAAGTTCATTTGATGTTAATGCATAGTTGAAGACACCTTCAATGTGAAGATGAATCATTCAACAGAATGTTGGATTTTGAAACTATAATAAGACCTCACCAAAATATTGATTGGTTAAATATTATACACGCAATACACATAAAAAAAAAGTTTGAAAAATGACGATTGCATTTGGAGAAAGTGGCAAAATGGCTTGTTTAACTTGTTGAAAAGTTACAAAATATGCCCATGATCTTTTACTTCATCAATTCCATATTTTGAATGACATTGAAACGGAATTGAAATATATATGTAGGGCGCTTATAAAACTTAAAACATAAGGAGGTGAACTACACATTGATGCAACTACCAGTGTTCTAAAAATCCTCGCCTTGGCGCCCTGCCTATGCTCTAGGCCCCCTGGCGCCTCACTCAGGCCCAGGGCGGCAAAAAATTCCTCTAGAAAATTAGGCGGAGCCTAGGCGAGTTAGGTGGTGTCTAGGCAGAAAGGTTTTTTTTTATTTTAATAACTACTCAAACCAGATCTTGATATATTTATTTTTCTAATGATTTACCATATTCATAATGCATGTTGTAGCATATCAAATCACAACAAGTAGTGAACAATATCAAGTCAAAATGAATAATTTTATTATAGTTGTAATTTTTTGAACTTGTACCAACTTCAAATTATATAAATGATGATACATTTGTAATATTTAGTTTAATTCAATATAATTCTTAAATTTATATTTAATTTCTTAAGTTTTAATATTGAATTGAATTCTTGAATTTTAAATTTTATTATTTAATAGCAATCTTGTTTATGAATAAAACTAATACGTTAAAGATATGTTTGAACTTTCAACAATTGCATGTTTGCGTTTGAACTTTGACATTGACAATATGAATATGTGTTTGAACTTTAAGCAAATGTCTTTATTATGTTTATTATAGATTGTTTTGCTTTATATTATTGTTTTGTTTGGATAAATGTAAGATAAAATATTAAAATTGACTTATAATAAAAAATCCCGCCTAGGCCTAGCGCCTTTTAGAACATTGGCAACTACAGGGGATAGTTGTGCAATTTTACCAATTCTAAATGCAAATAAATATTTTAAAAGATGAACATATGAGCAGGACACTCTTGAATGAAAAAACTCTCAAAAATAAATGCTATAAAGCTAGCCAACCTGTGTAGTATCTTCAATAATCAAGCATGACAACACCCGAAGAACTCCAGGACGGTGGATATCAGATATCATAAAAGGAAAAGCAGCGGTTACACCATTAGCAGATCGGAATGACGCTTGATTTGCTTCTGCTTTCTTCAATAAGGAGACCAAGCAATCCCATGCGACTGCAATTGTTTCAACAAATTCAAATAGAGGAAACTTCCCAGAACCCAATTCCAATAGTTTTGGTGAAGAAAGAATTGCATCTTTGCTGTCCATGTGCTTCTGCAAACTGCTTGAGCTGGATTTCCTCTCCAATTGATTAGGGTCACTATTATGCTGGTCTAGGCCCAAATGAAACTTGTGCTGCTTCAAATCATCTAACAGAACCTCCAGCACCCCAACTTCTCGCAAGACTTTCTTGTACTGTTGATCAAAAGATAATAGCTTCACAAAGAAGGACATAATAGTGAGCTTTAATTCAGCTGTTATTGGTTGCTGTAACAAGCAGCAAAGTGAAAGCAATTCCTGTTCTGGTATGCAATTCACAACAGTCACTGCATATTCAAGAATTTTCAGGATTATCTCTTGCAAAGATGAAGGAAAGCCGGCCATATTGAGGATCAAGAGGGGCACTGTCCGCAACTGCTGACAGAACTTATAGTTCTCAAGATGACTTGAGAAAATTTTAAACATTCTGTTAAGTACTTCGGCCTGCAATTCCCTACTGTCTGCCTTGAGAAAAATGTCCTGCAACATCTGAACAGCTTCTAGGTCTTTAACTTTGTAGTTGTCCTTCTCCCAAATATCATCCGCAAATCGATCAGAAGATGAAGTACGTCTTCTGCCATGGCCACTAGGCTTATGTGAGTTTCTGAATCCCTTTGATCCAGCAGATCCAATAGTGTCAGCTAGACCTGTTTGGGCCAGATTAATAATTACATCAAGCAACCTAGAAAGTGATGGCGATAAGCTTTGTGCTGAGGTATCCCCCCATTTTTCCTCCACAACCTGTTTCCCTACATCATTGGACGCATGCAAACTCTCGGGAGCAGAATCCTTGTCAAAGAAAGTACTGGAATGCATTTCTTGAAAGCCTTGATTTTTAGAAAGAACTAATGCAAAATGAACAAGAAATTGATAGCCATGAGCATTATGGATATCTTCTCTGAGCATGATACCTCCAGCCTCTACAAGTTAAAATTAACTAGAATCAACAATAGAACTTGAAAAAGAAAAGTATACATATCTAAAGATGGAAGACTGAGTAAACGGAAGAATCATTCATGACATGAAGAAAACGAAAAAGGAAATTTGAGGAATATCTATTTGTCCTAGAGTTAGACAACACAGTGAACTTGTCTATGGAGTAGTTGTCTACTGTAGAGTTGAGAAGAACATATTAATTCTTAACAAGTAGTTACAAATCAAGTTAAGAAATTAAAAAAATAAAGCAAACTACCATGTCTATATGACAATTCCACACATTCAAGTAGCATGTCCACAATTCCCATAGTATAAGCAGGGTCACCGCAATCAGGCTTGAAATCCTTGACAGCCATTAGAAGTACTTTTATCTGCACATGGAAGTGATATACGACCAATTAGGAGTGTTGTTATCCATTCAGAACCTAAGACCAAGCTGAACTAACTACCACAATGATATGGATAGCTTCATCCGAGTTTTGGGATAAAAATTGGCATAGAAAAGCTAAAACATTGACAGAAACAAGAACTACATAGTCAGAACAAGCATGTCAAGTTTATAGCTTTATGAAGAAAGCAAACAGTACCAAATACAGTCCTAGATTCTGAAATAAAAAGTCAACTTAAAGGGTGAGTTGATCATCAACAACAATAAAAACTCTAGCAAAAATAACCCAAGGAAGGATTCTGCTGAAACCATTAAAAAATAAAATGGGTATAAATACAACTCTATACAGTAATGACATAAATAATTCGTGAAACAACCCGGGTAGTTCGGAACAAATCTCGGGCCAAATCCCAAGTCCGAATCGAATCAAATCCATCCAAATAAGGTCTTAAATCACTGACCCAATAGTATCTTATTGGGGTCATCTTAGCCCACCACAGGCTCACCCTAAAGAACATGACTGAAGGTACTATTGGTAGTACTTAATTCTTTATATATTGACAAATTTTGCCCATATCTTTCGATGTGGGATGGGGTGCCGCCTTCTTGATATATGGAAAAATTAAACAGAACAGTGCTAAAACGTAATTGGAAAGAAAAAATAAATTAAACACCAACAAATGCTTTGAAACTACTTTACAAAGTTTATGTCATAAGATAAAAACATAGAAACTTATATACACAGACAAGATGGCCAATCCGCCAATGCAAAGATGAGCACTTAAGTGCTGTATAATCAGCCGAAATTATTATGGTTAGCGGATAGTATGTCAAGAACATCAAAGGTGGCATAAGATCAAAGGAAGGAAATAAAACTCCCCCTTAGAACAATGTTTACTGCTTCATTAAAGCTTTCAATTCAAGGATTTCAAATTTTCAGCAGTTTGATGTTCATGCAAAATTTTATGCTCATCCATAGAACCTAGAGAAGAAACTCTCTTAAGATTTTATAATCCTACTCAAGCAGAGACGATACTTTAGTTCCCTAACCAAGCATCACAAGTTCCCGACAGATAACCGGCTTACCTTTATCAAGACACATCATATCAGAAAAGTAAATATTCGCAGTAGAGTTTCTCAGCAGTAAGTGTCAATGAGAAGATGAAACAAGAGACATCTACTACAGGACAAGTTATTGGTTCTCCCAATAGAAGTTATAGAACAATCCTACTCAACCGATTCCTCTTTCCTATTTCTTTTCTTTTCTGCAGTCAAAATGGCGTCTAAATTTTGCGTGAAGAATGCACCATTACATCTGCTAACCTCAAACGATTGACAGTTTTTCTATATACTCATATCACATCGAGAAACTAACTTTGAAATGCAGTCACCCTCTGGGCCACAAATGCATACCAGGTATCTCCTCCAAGAGGATAGGGTACTCTCATTATAACTCAAATAAGTTGCAAATTAGCTCCAAAAGAGGAAAGCAGAGGAAAGTTATTTTGTAAAATAATATATATACTAGTCACAAAGACTGCAAATGCAGATGAAGACTAAAAAATGCATGCCTAAATGGTTTTAATACTCGTATATTTTATGTTGATACTAGTGATACAAGAAAAGAAAGATGTTTGGAAAATTAGTGTACAATTCAAGAATAAATAATGAGCAAGTATAATTGCTAACCAACTGATGCTTTCGTATGTACTTGGCTGTGCAGCCGTTGTCATTAACCAAAAGAAGACCAAGTATCTGGAATAAAAGCCAAACAAAAACAAACAATAAATCACAGAGCTAAATGATATTTTATATATATGAAAGCTTTGCCGCCACTGATACAGCCTAAAACATTTTATGAGAACTACCTGCATTGCGTGTCTATGAAGCTGAATGTTGTGCAAGGGAACAAGACCTTCCTTATATTGAGAAAAAGCAAGCAAAGATCCATTGGCAACCATCTGAAAGAGCAACTGAAGTGAATTGTCTTCAATCAAACTCTGAGCTGCTGAAGGATGGCTTGCCAGTGCCTTCATAATATGCACAACGCTTCCCTCTACCTACAGTGTGTAAATAATTATTTGCAAGCTCAAAATATTGATGATGTTATTAGCTGTATCCTTAATACCCAACAAAATCCCTCAATCACCCTCTCAAGCTTGATGCCAAGTGAAAAGGTTTAAATTATTGGGGGGGGAGGTAGAAAATTTAAGCAGGCATGGATATGTAGAATGAGTATAATCCAAACAACAAATACCGCTTTGTGGGACTCAATTTTTTTATTTATATTTTTTTTGATAAGTTGTGGGACTCAATTTTTCTCATCAGTCCATATACAGTAATTGAGGCCAACCATGTATCTTTTTCACCATTCAATTCTGCTCACAATCATTCCAGATTCAAACACCTCAATCGCATTGTCATTAGCTTCCATTGATTATAGAGCTTTTCAATATAAAATCAAATCAAATCCTAGAGTGCTCATTTGCAGTAAAATACACTATATTATGTAATTTGAATGCAGATCATTCATCTACAGTTATCTGTGTAACTGTATAGCACTTAACCACAGGATAACTCATCTTTTGCACAGTAATTCATTTCTTCATAAATAAATAAAAAAAGTGTCTGAAAACTGGTAGATCTGATAACTATTCTACAAATTTGCTGCTTAACTAACTCTGAGCAATAATGCATAGATTTCATATTTAAACCAACAATGCCCGGGATCTTGTGTAAGATATCCGATGCATCAAATTTTTATTCCTTTTTATCTTCGACACATGATGGAATAGCAAACAGTATACACAATTTACTGATGTGGCAATGAATGCATCTATTTATCTGCATACATATAGAGGGAGTGAAGAAAAAAGAACATATGCCGAAGAGGGCTTAGGGGTGATATTACAGCACATCATGCCTACCCCTTCTCACCTTTTATCTCGTCTTAAACTATTTACCTTTTTTATTGTATTTATGTAATATTTAGAGCGTCTAAAGAACTAAGTGTTAAATTATCATGCAATATAGCATTAGACTAGTATGTGAGATGTTTGTATTATCATTTAGACAATGTTATGTGTATTAGATCATGTTTTTGTGTTTATCTAATCGGTCCATCTCTTGTTCTTCTTATTATCTAGAATCTTTTTCATAATTAATAATAAAAAAAATTGAAGTTCCTAACTAGTGTATGGTGTGTATCGCTCTGAAACTAAAACTGATATCGAGTCAAAAAAGAAAAAAATATTCCAGAACCTAAATGGCTAGGCTGCTATTGTGATTTTGAATTATGATAACTCTAACAATGTTCGAAATTGCGTTTGAGGCGTACGCCTTAAGGCGCGCCACGTAGCGAGGTGGGCGGTTGTTGGGGCAACGCTAACACGTCAAAGACAAATTCAGGAGCTTGCGCCTCGAGGCGTGTCAAGGCCTGCGCGCGTGTCAAGGCCCGCGCCTTGAGTTCCTTTAAAAAATCCTAAATCTGTTTGTTGCTTCACTTCAAGCCCATCGACAGTTGCGACAGGTTATTTCTTCTTCTTGCGAGCTGCGAGCAGGTGCGACTTCGACTTCGACCACCCACCAGATCAACAGATTCTCTCTTTCTCTCTTCTTCTTCAGTTTTTTTTCTTCTTCTGTTGGCTGGTCCTTCTTCTTCTTTCTCTGGACTCTGTCTTCTTTTTCTTGTCGATCAACAGTCTTCTCTCCCTCTCGTTCTTCTTCCGTCTTCTCTGTCTCGTTCTTCTTTTTTTATTCCGTCTCCTTAGTCCTTATTAATGATCTGCAGCATCATTTTTTTTATTACAATTATTAATAATATATATATATAACATTCATATGTATTAATATGTATATATATACAGTAATAAGTAATAACATTACTGTGAATACTGAATTAACAATCATATGTTTTTAAATTTCAATTAATGATCTTAGGAAATTTTTGTTTTATTACACTGAATTGTTATTATGGGTAAGAAAGATTCAGCTTGGAAATATGGCACCAAAGCTCCTGGAGTTAATAAATCTCATTTATATGTGGAATGCAATTTTTGTAAGAAAATTTGTAAAGAAGAGATTATAAGGCTGAAAAATCATGTTGTGGGTAATCATAGTAACGTTGTGGCTTGCAAAAAAGTACCAAGTGAAGAAAAGGAAGAGCTTGCATTATATATGAAGAAAAATATCGATTCAAAGGAGGAAAGACAAAGAAATGAAGCTGAAAAAATACAAAGTGGGTCTTATTATGGTGCTCATCCATTCTTGGGAGGTTGAAGTGTGGGTAGTGCCTCCGCGAGGGGAGTTCGAGGACCCATAGACAGATTTGTTGTAGCTGATGATGCTACTACAAAGCGTACCGCATTTTCAAAGGAGGCTAGTAATGCAATCTGTCTTGATATTGGTAGATTCTTCTTTGAAAACGGGATTCCCTTTAATGTTGCAGATAGTCCTTCATTAATAAATATGTGTCGGTCAATTGGGAACTATGGTCTTGGTTTGAAACCCCCCACTCCATACGAGCTTAGCTCTTGAGTATTGAATGAGGAAGAGAAGACTACAAAGGCCTTTGTTGAGGAGGTAAAAAAAACTTGGGCACATGCGGGGTGTCAATCTTGTCGGATGGTTGGAAAGATAATAGGAGAAGACAACTAATAAACTTTCTTGTAAACAACCCCCATGGCACTGTATTTTTGAAATCTGTTGATGCATCTGATGCAGTTAAAGATGCTAATTTGATGTTTAAACTACATGATGAGGTTATTGAGGAAGTGGAAGAATACCTTGTCATTCAAGTAGTCACTAACAATGCATTTAATTATAAGGCGGCGGGGAGAATGTTAATAGAGAAGAGGCCACATATGTGGTGGACACCGTGTGCCGCGCATTGCATCGATTTGATGCTTGAGAAGCTTGGAGAGTTGCCTCAACATAAAAATGCTTTGACAAAGGCAAAGAAGGTAATTACTATTATTATTATTATTATTATTTGGTTATAATTTTTTTTATTCAATGAATACTTGAATTATTATTTTTTTTTATGAATGTTATTATGTAATTGTAATTTGTAAGTAAGCAACTTCATATATAATCATGGATGGGTCTTGGCATTGACGAGGGCCAACACTAATAAAGACCTTGTTACTGCTTATTTAACTTTGCAAAGTATGCATAGTTTGAGACAGTCTTTGGAGGCTATGTTTACATCTAAGAAGTGGGCAAATTGTACTTGGACAAAAAAAAACCTGAAAGTAGAGAGGCGAAAGAAATCATTCTGACTGATACAAATTTTTGGGGTAGTGTGGGTTCGTGGGATATGCAATTAAGACCACAAAACCTCTAGTAAGTGTATTGAGTATGGCAGATTCAGAGAAGGTGTCGGGAATGGGATTTTTATATGGTGTCATGGACAATGGAAAAGAAGAGATTGCAAAAAATTTGGATAATGAAGAGGGGGCCTATAAAGAGATATGAAGCATAATAGATGCTAAGTGGAACAATCAGTTGCATCGACATTTGCACGCTGCTGCATATTTTTTGAATCCTTATTTTCAATATGATGACAATTTATGTACCAATGTGGAAATTAAGGTGGGATTGTACGCGTGTATGGACAAACGAGGAAAGAGAGAAAGCTAATTTGCAATTAGATTCCGATTGAGGCAGGGGTTATTTGGCTACACAAATGATAAAAACACGTGTAAAAACGTGCTCCCGATAAGTACCGTTGATTAATGTATGGTTATGCTTTCATTTTGATTAAACGTGCTCTTGGCAAGTATCGTTGTACCGATTAGATTGATATATGTTGTAATATTGATTCAGTTGATAGGTGGATCGCATTTGGAGATGAAGCTCCGGAATTAAGAAACTTTGCAGTGAAGATTTTGAGTTTAACTTGCTCATCTTCGGCGTATGAGCGTCATGGTTCGAAATTGCGTTCGAGGAGTAAGCCTCGAAGCGCGCCTCAAAGCGAGACGGCAATTTGCTATGGCAAGGCTTAGGCCTCAAAGGGAAATACAGAGGCTTGCGCCTCATTTGGCTGAGCCTTAGGCCTAAGTGCGTTTCGCCTCAAGGCGTAGGTCTTGATTTGAATTAACCAAAAACCCAAGAAATTATGAATCTCTTTTAACTTTTAGGATTATATGAAACTTCAAAGTGATGGATATTCTTTTGATTGATGAATAGAAGGGCACTTATATGCACAACAAGTGAAAGAGGTGAGATAATCTGCCACTCGTTCATTGATCGTGAATGTTCTAGTAGCACTCGTTCATTTTCTTAATCCTTCTTTTGAATATTAAAAGGCATACTTGGCATAATATTTTTTTAATTTTGTAAGTAACAAATTTTAATATTTGATACTACAACTTGATATTTTTAATTTTATTTATTTATCTATTATATAATAGATAATAGGTGAGGAATAAAATTAATTGTCTTCTTAAGGTGGTACCACATGTAACTTTCTTTTTCTCTCTCTTACATTTTATTTTATTTCAAAAATTTCTCACATTTTATAATTTAATTTATTGAATACACGTTATGTGTTTCACAAATACTAGTGGATTTAAATACAAGTGGCGAGGAGCGAAAGGCGCAAAAATGTAAAAGAAAAGGACAAGATTGTAGGAATAGGAATAGGCCTCCTCTGATAAGAAGATGCGGGCTTCATTTGGTTATTTATGTCTTTTATGACCTTAATTATAATGATGGATTATTTTATGATTTTATTAGCATTTTTTTATAATTTTTTGGGGACTTTTAGGTTTTCAAATCGAGGCTTACGCCTTGCCTTGTCCGGAGAAAAACGTGTCGTACTTCTTTTAGCTTTTTCGAACATTGGTGAGCGTAATTTGAGTACTTTCAGTCAGGTATTTATTAGATATAAATAATTTATATTCTCAAATCTATCTATTAAGATTTTATGAGATCTCACTAATGCTCAATTACTTGTAATATAGATACATACAAAGAGAAAGAATCGATTGTCCGCATCTAGGTTTAACTCATTGGGTTACATTATGTACAATAAAAAATTGAAAGATCGGCACATCAAGAAAAAGGCACTAACGAAAGAAGAGGATCCATTGGTTGTTGATAATGTGTCATCTGATAATGAGTGGGTTACAGGGGAAAATGATGAAAATATATCGGGAGTGACTTATGGAAATGATAATATGAAGGAGGAGGGTGAAGGGACTCATGGGAATGAAAAGACAGTTAGAGGAAAAGAGACTAATGTGAGGGAGATTGGAGGGAAAGGGACTCAGGGAACAAGTAGTAAACAAGAAAATCAAAAGAGAAAGAGAAAGACTTTGCAGTCAAAAACTAAAACAAAAGATTAGTGTCATTACTTAAGTTGTCTTTAAAGTGTTCTTTAAAAATACATACTCGTTTGGATTAAATATATATTCACTTGTTTATTTATAGATAAAGGGTAGGGATTGCAATTGGTAGATGAAGAACTGGTGTTTAAGGATCATAACACTGACAATGAGGAGGATGACAGAGCTATTAGATACAATGATGATTCCATGGAGGATCCTCTTAGTAATGATAGGGATGATGGTGGGGATGATGATCTAGGATTTGATCCATTTTTCAGACCGCTGGATACGAATGATACACTACTTATATAGTGATGAATGATCACTATATAAGTAGTTAATGATATTATGTTGTTTTGATGTTTTGTAATGATACATTAACGTGACGTTGGTTATTTATGTCTTTTATAACCTTGATTATAATGATGGATTATTTTATGATTTTAATAGCATTTTTTTATAATTTTTTAGGTCTTCAAATCGAGGCTTACGCCTCGCCTCGTCCGAAGAAAAACGCGTCGTACCGCTTTTAGTTTTTTCGAACATTGAACTCTAATATTTAAAGAGCCCTTCTACTCATCCTTGATTGCTCAGAAGTCCTTCATATATTTAATACTATGTGCCTTGGAACATTTCTTTTCTACTACTGGGTATTGGGCCAACAACTTTGGCTCAAGACCCAATCATAAATAAACTTTTCTAAAAACATAATAACCCAATATAATGTATGTACAAAGACAATATTTAAAGTTAAACACCAACCAACTCAAAAAAAAAAAGACAACTTAAATAAATCTAATATATAGAAATGTAATTTATTTATCTTAGATAATTGTATAAATATATAATAACGATATGTGGTGTATCTCCACCGCACCCGAATCCCCATTTATTAAGAGTTGTCACCTGTATCCCTGGACCTATATCCTAATTGTTGGCCTCACAAACCACCGCAGCGCAGAAATTTTCCTTCAACTTGATCATAATTCTAAGATCGCACGATACAATGCATTCATCCTCCTCTAATTTTATGATTTACATCCTAAACATCTCCCCCTTACACCCCAAGCATTTAAAACCCCACCTCATATTCTGGCATATCCACAATTACTATATCATTTCTTCTTACATTGTTGAACTCGCCCTCTATTAGTCTATTCTATTCAATTGACTCAATCTAAAGCCCTTAAATTTCAATTTACTTTTCCATATCTCCAATTTAGTATTAAAATGTGTCTCTGTCTCAACAATTAACACAATATCATCAGCAAATAACATAGACATGACGCTTCATCCTAAATATCTTTAGTTACCTCATCTTCAATTCTCATTGCCCCAAAAAAATATAATAAGCTTAGAATTCAAAAATCTAATAAACTTAAAAACTTTCAAGTGTTTTATCTCTCATTTGTAATTCCAAAATTGGCGGGAACTACTGCAGAAGTAATGTTTCTTTATTTAGCTAAGTAACACACAAATAGTTGACACCAACAAGATTGCATATAGAGAGGGCCTAAAGGAGTGCCGCATACATTGATGTGAATCTACCAACAGGATTACAAATAAACAAAAGATAGTTTCCAGTATTGTGAAGTATATGACGGTAAATAGAGGACAAGCAACTAAAGAAAGCTACCTCAAATCTGCGAACAGATAACTTATTGCCATCTGAATTTTCTGATGTCGGTAACGACTCTACAAGAGTAATCTTTTGCTTGACTTTTCCCTCATTGGTACCCAAAAGAACACCAAGTATATGAATCATGCAGCATAAGATCCCAGAATCAAGGAGAGATTGTTTATCAATAGGCTGCAGAATCATATATGTAAGTTATAGGTTAGAACAACTGAAAGATAATAGCATCAAAATAGGTGAGCGCCTATATCTATAACTCACATAATAATTACACATCAATAAATATGCAATTTCTATAGCAGCTTAGTATAGTAGATGTTAAGAAATATAATACAGATTATATAAATTAGCTTCAAAGACAAAATATTTGACATGTAGTCGCACAGAAACTAAACACTGAATGAGCCATGCTATATTAAGTATTCAATACTGACGGCATTGAAGGTTAAGAATATACCCCAGATACAAGGATTTCCACTGCATGTAACAAATTTGAACCAGGCCGGATGCTGTCCTGCAGGAAGTGAAAATGAACATTAACGCGTATAAAATAAGTTTAAATCTTTTAGAGGGAGAGGGAGAGAGATAGATGACTAAATGATTATAAAGATGTGAGAATCTGTAGGAAAACCTTAGTCTCTTCCATAAAAAATTCTAACACTCTATCAACATCCAAAGATCTTGTTTTGCTACTAATTTTTAACTTTTCGATATCTGATACAAATGCTCTTCCCACAACAAAAGAGAATACATGTGTCTCTACCAACCTGTAAAGTAACAAAATTTAGAAGTTGGTTAACGTATGCTCACCATAATTAAAAAATCAAAAAATATAAATATGAGGTAAGAAAAGGCCAGTGTGGCTAATTATATCAAGGAATTCCTACATAATAAACTACTAAAATCCAATTTTATAACCAAAAAATAATGATCTGCTACAAACTTAAACTAACTTCATCCATAAATGAGCAATTGTGTCTAAAATCTCCACATAAACAATAAATACTTATATCACAGGAATTCAGTTAATAAACAACTTCTCCACCCTGGTTCTCAATCTTTTTATGGGGTTCACTATTGATGGATTAGAAGGAAACTGTGGCAATCTTCCAGCTTCACGGACTGAAACTTACATATGCATTAATGCCATAATAAAAGAAAACAATCAGCCTTTCTGAGAGCAAAACATACAGTTCAAGTAAAAGGATAAAAAACAAACAAAAGTTAAAAACATAGAGGCATTCTTAACATAGTTGTTAAATAGTGATTCG
Source organism: Panax ginseng (assembly GCA_020205605.1). Lineage (NCBI taxonomy): Eukaryota > Viridiplantae > Streptophyta > Magnoliopsida > Apiales > Araliaceae > Panax > Panax ginseng. The sequence continues at coordinate 6,207,717 of CM035138.1, read as the reverse complement.
TATCGTGTATCGAAAATCCCCATATCGTTTTCCATGTATTGTATCGAGAATCATATCGTACGATACGGAAACAAAATGAAAAATGTCGCAATACACATTTAGACATATAAAACACACAATTTATTGGACAATCAATCATATTAGCTTGACTATATATAAAAGTAGTCAAGTAAATATTATTATAGACTAAAAATAAATTGTAAAGTTAAATAGAAGCCAAAATACTTTAAATTGATTTTATTTTAGTAATTTTTATAGAGTAACAACAGAAAACGAAAAATTCAGATTCAGCTTTAAACTATAAAATAAAAGAGAATAATTCAAATTAACAAGTGGATATATATACACTTACGAAAAGTGACATGAGAAAAATAAAGCGACATTCTGAATAAGATATAAATATCTAAAAAGTAATTAAAGGCTCATCAAGTCATATAGAATATGTTTGTGCTAAAAAAACCTCTTCATTGGAAATGGTAGAACGCTTAAAAAATTTGTTTTTACTCTTTTGGATCTACATACAAACTTTTTCAAGCCGGTTGCTAAATTTAAAAAATATCGTGCATTGTATTGTATCATAAGAATCGTATTGAATCGTAGCTTAATCATATGATAATGTGATTTTCGATACACCCTGTGATACGTATCGAATTGTCTTTATATCGTATCGTACGATTATCGCGTATCATACGATTCTAATAATATGGTTCTTAATTACTGAGTGATTACTATTCCAACATTACTTTCAGATCAACAGTGAAATTAGTATTTACAATCTATTGTGCAATGTGAGAAAAGATTTGATAGAATAGTGAGGATCATATCTTGACAAATTATTTATGCATGAAAAATCAATAGCAAGCCAATAAATCAGATACAGTGGAGTCTTCTTCGTACATTGTAATCAACTGGGCTACATTAGTGTGCTGCTTTACTAATCTACAGAAAACATCTACAGTCAAATTCAAGGCCTTTTCTTTCTCCTGTATAAAAAAGGAAAAACCAGTAACCTGATTAGTTTGTCTGATCGACAGTATAACCAAAATAATAAATTAACTGATTCTATATACATGTGTTAACCTTTTCCGAACTTGATGAACGGAACTCTTCCCAATATCTCTTAAAGTCCAATTCCAACTCATGCTTGTCTCTGCTTACAGAAGGAATTGAAATAAATAAATAAATAAGAAGAAAGATGCAATATGTGTATGCACATATGAATAGGATAACCATATTTCTTTCTTAAATATATAGTAAATAGATATTAGGTTATGGATCTAATGTCTAGATTCCACAAATAATCATCATTCACTATAACCATGCAGGAGAGCATTTTTCCAAACCAAGCAAAACTATTAACCCTGGTATTTTTTACATAGCACATCACAAAAAAACACTAGAAAAACTTCTAATGTTGTGAATATAAAAGAACAACAAAAAGCATTACCTCCTCAATAACTACTCCCTCCATTCAAGTTTGATATCAGGTTTCAAAATTATGCTTTTGGCAAAAGGTTTAAGTTTGTACCTTTCACACATTTAGATATAATCTTTGACACATTTATATATAATAGTTTTTATATTTTTTTTTCTATTAAATTGAGCTTTAGAGGCTAAATAGCAATTTAGAAAAATATATATATTACAAAATATTATTCCATTCTCATTGAAATAATTAAGAAAGACTAAATTCATGTTAGATAAGCAGAATATCACAGTCTTGATCAAAGTAAGTCGTGATCACATTTGGATGATTTCAATCATCAACTTCTACCATCAACCTCAAACATACCAAATAAACTTCATCGATAGAGCACTCTAATTGTCAATCGACATAGAGAGTTCAAATTATCAATATTAATAAATAACTAGATTAATATAACATACTAAATTACTCACTTCCAAAAGACCACTGAAATCGTAAGCTTCCTTGGTTGGGTTCATTTCCAAAGTGAGGAAGAAAAAAGTATTTATGTGATCACTAAAATCATATCCATCAAACAATTACTTCTTTTTTGTTATGACCGTGGATTCGCAACTACTACCTTAGGTTATGCACTGAGTAAACCAGCGGGCACTACATCAAACAATTACATTAGCCTAAATAATGTCCTTCACAGCGTCTTTCGTCAAGCCATATATTACAGATGTTGGGTGACATCAAACATATGTCCGTAGAAAATTAATTGAAAGATCCTAGATATTTTGTCCTGAAACTGGATCTTTTTATCTTTTTCATTTTTTTGGCTAAATTTACAGGATCTTGCATCAAGTAAAAAATTAAAAAATGGAGGCAGATACCAAGATCTTAACTAGATAGTAGATACCGCATCAAGTGGAACAATACTGGTGGTAGCAGATAGCAAGACCACATCTTAATCCCGAGGCTAGTATAGTCCACAAAACCTCTTTTGCGAATTCTATCAACCAGTGGAGGCATTATTTAGTCAATTTTTCTTCCCTTTTTACCCGGTGATGACAGATTGACCGGGTCAGAATTTTTCGTCAATTTATCGACTCGAGTGAAGTGTTCAACAAATGATTTTAAGTAATTGGGCTAAAAATTATTTAGGGAGTACAATTTAAATGTTATTGGAGTGACCCAATTCAGCAAATCAATTCAGCAGCATAAAAAGATGTGGGCCGAATTAGTCTACTGATTAATATGCATATGGGAATTCAACATGTATATGCCACGTGGGCCAGCAGCTATCAAGGAAATCAGCATATATAACATGTATATGGGGCCATCAGATATCAAAGATTTAGTAACTTACTTCACAGTCACGAATTTGGTAACTTATTTAACAGCCACGACTTCCTAACGCGGCTTGGAAAATATCAGCATAATTAGCACGCGGCTGGGAAAATTTTTGTGATCTAGAATTAATTTTAAATTCTATTCTAATTAGGATTTTTTTAGGATTTCTTTTCCAAATTGACTTCTATTTCTTTATAGAAATTAGGGTTATAGTTTATACATTCCTATTAGGATTTGGATTGTTTTGAGTAGTATAAATAAAGGTCCAAGTTATGTAATCAAACACATTATACATTATTCATTATTCAATATATTTGTGAGTTTATTCTCTACTTTTGGTTCTTTGAAGAATTCTTAAGTATTTTTCTTAGTTATTTCTTTGAGATTCAATTTGACTTATCATACAACAATTCATAGTTGTATGTGGCATCTTCTACCGCATCAATCGTCGATTGTACCGAGATTACCACTTCAATATAAGCGAGGGGTCAAGGTGTCGTTGGTGTCCATTCAACGCAGAATTCTGAACGCTAGCAATTATACCAAGATTACCGTCTACATATAGGCGAGGGGTTAAGGTATTGCAAGCAATTCACCCAATAACTGTGCTAGAAACGATCGGGGCGGCGACCACCTCACGCAAGCGTACCGTGGAGTCTATCACCCGGTAAGTAAGGTTTGGACACCCATGCAAGGCCCCTACCCTCACCCTTCCAGTTCAAATTTTAGAAAGAGCGTGGTGATACTAGACTACAGTCTAGCAGCTCAACATTAAAGCATGTTGATTTGGAAGTTAGTGACCTAGTTCCCGAATCTGGTCAACACCTCAAATACCTAAATAAAAGTTGCCAAAAGCTGCCCTAAATCCCATAAATTAGCCGAAATTCAAAATTGAACACTTCATCAAAAAGTTCAGTGGAGAGGTAATATCCATCACGACTTAAACTCGGGAAACTAGTATTAAGTACATATTAATATTACAGAACATGTGCAATATGTAAAGCAAATGATTAATTAAGAAAATAAAATACATAATGTGAGAAATGTTAAACCTTGAAGGCGATGAGATGGCAGAGTCTTGTATGGATAAAGCATACTCATTGTTGTTATCTTGATTATGGAACGAGGAAGGTGATGCCGAAGATGATGGAGAATTTGCGGAAGGAGGCTGAGACTGAGAAAGACCAACTTTTTCTTTAAAGTCTCTAAGCAATGATACCCATTTCATCGTACTTTTCCCGGATGATTTCTGAAACATAAGAATAATGTTTCTCTCTCATCCGATGAACAACCGGCAGATCCAAAGAAACCCTTTCTAGAGCATCTCCGACGAACTCAATGCAATTCGAAAATGGATGAATAAAATGTGATCGGAGCTGCGAAATAGATCGATCGGAGTCAATTGGGGATGATTGAAAGCAGCAAGATCTGGATACACTATATATTTTTATATTTAAATTTAAAAAAAAGTAATAAATATGTTTGAATTTTCTTTGCTGATCTGTGTGTGCTGCTAGCTTCCTATATATTTTGGGGAAAATAATTTGTATTGAAATATATTTGTGGCCTACAAAAGAGGAACTAAACAAAACAGCGGCTTCAATTAGCAAAGAAAGGGAGGCGATGATAATGAAAATATAACAAGTAAAGAGACCTCTCTTTCTCTTCCCCTTTCTCTCTTAATTTTTTTTTTTTCTCTGTCTACCTCATTTCGGACGGCCTCTCCGCGCCTTGTTTCTCGCTCTAAATCTCTCTTTCTTTCTCTCTCTCTAAAAATACACAAAATTTATCAAGCTCTAGTCTACCTATTTTAAAACCCTTTGTTAAGACTACAGTGTATTTGACTAATCTACCATGTCAGCGTGGGATCCACGCTCCTATTGCTCCACGTGGCGCTTCATGATCGAGGAATGAGACGTGAGATCCTCTCACTTCACATCTTGCTCAATAAAAATTAAAAAAAAAAATGTGTTATGATAAAATGTGAGGTTTGAGTTACCCCAAGGCCCAAACCATGTGGTTTCGTATAATTGAACATATTTGGATAGTGTTTGTTTATTTTTTTTTAATAGTTGCACATCTAATTCGTTAAAAAAATAAAATTATTTGGTAAATTTTATTTAATTCTTATTATTTTTTAATCGATAAGAGAATTATATAAATTTAAATTATTAAAAATTATCTCTTAATAAAAAATTTAAATTTATGAAATCTCTATAAAATATTGTACTCCCGCGTTCCAAATTTTAAAATCATTGTTGATTTTTGAAAAGTCAATTTAAAATATTTTTAAATTTAAAAGCCATATATACTTTTTAGTTACCAAATAATTTTATAAGTTCATATATTATTTCACTCAAATGACCTAATTTATTAAGATATATTAACCTTTCAGATCTTAATTATTCAATTTTATTAAACACGACCTTATTAGCATATTATGTACAAAATATAATTTTATATTTTAAAAAATATTATTATTATAAATGGATATTTCATGCAAAGGTATCCTCTTATATTATTCTTTGAATATTTTTATTTTTTAAAACTTATTCCTTCGAATATACATTGCCTTAAAAAACAATACAACTCTGTTTACAAAAATAATTGTTGACAAAAAATATTACGCATGTATTAAATGATAAAAATTATATACTTGTTTGATAATTGGAATGATAAAATAATATATTATTTTATTTCCATGTGTGTATATTTTGTGCACATAAAAATACTTTTAAAAAATCAAATATTTGAAATTTTCTGGAGTGGTTATATCTTTAATAGCACTAGGATTGTCAATATGTCAAAGTCACATTATAATTTTCTTCAATAATTTGTTTTTACTCAAATTAAATTTTTTTATTTTTTTTTATTATTTTGTAGAACTATTTTTAATTCAAAATCAAACAAGATGCAAATTTATATATATAGAAAATATAATTTGATATAAGTACATAATGTTATAAGCGGAAATATATATAGGTCAATTTACAACACCACTGTTTGGTTTTCTTTCAATTAAATATAAATAAAAGCAGGGTTAGGTGAGGAGTGAGAACGAGTCTTGAACCTGTCAAAAATAAGTTGCCAACATACTCCTAGGAATGAAGGATATATTTTATTGCCGAGTTCACAAAATGTCATCTACTTTTTCAAATGGATAATAATGTCTATTTTTTAATTGTGAATTACTGAATAATTATAGTTGACCATGTATTTAATATAGTTTATTAATTTTATAATCTCATTCGTTAATATACATCCGTAACATATGCTAAATGATCATCAATATTTCAAATAAATTATATTTGAATGTATCTTGTACAAATCTTAATATTTGTTAATATCATTACTGTTAACATGTTTAATGTATGCTATAATAAGATTTATTAATATTATAAAGAGAGGAGTATAAAATAATAAAAGTGTAATCTCAATTTTTTTACATAAAAGGCCAATTCCAGTAACCAACATTTTAACTAAGTTTTAATCACACTAGTGGTCTTTTTATATCACGCACGTCATACAAGGTTTTATTTCATTTTTTCATCACTGACAACTTTATGACATTTATTGTTATATACAAGAAGTATTTCATCCGTTAAAAAAAGATTCCTATTAGTAAATTTGTATATTTATTTATTTCATTTAAACAATTAGTTGAAATTATTTACTACTTGTGAAATGATAATAAAATTGTGATTAAAGGTATTATATTATTTTACGTTATTATCAATATAAAGAGATTTTTTTTTATGAAAAATAATGTGCTGTAGACGAAACCTCCCAAAGAATGATGGGAAACGTTAAATTTAAAAATTGAATTGCCGTGTGAACTTTGGCCTCATAAATGAGAATTCATAAATTGTGGATCCTTGCCTTTTAGAGTTGTGTCGGTTTGCTTTCGACTTCTTTGATTTATTACATCATTTTGTAGTTCTACTAATTAGGGGTGTTAGTCGAACAGAATAGCTCGATACTTGATTCATTATCGGTTCGAAAATATGATCCAAAGCTCGAATTTGAAATTGGTTTGAGTTGATTATGATCCATACTCGTTTTCTGTTTAATGATACACGAGTCGAATTCGAGTATACAAGTATTCGCTCGTATTAGGGTTCGAGTATTTCATTTTTTTCTCGAACCATACTCGATACTTGCTCAATAGATCATATTCGAATACTGGTCTGATCCATACTAACAAGCTAAATATGTGATATTTGTATCAATCTTTATAATTTATAAAGTATAGTATTAAATTGTGTATGCTTGTACTTGAATAAATCAGTGAATTGATTGTCAATTCGTATTACATTCTTTGTAATTTCTTTATATAAATAAAAATAAAAGACTTTTATATATAAACATTAGTTCAATAATCAATTTCGTATGTAGTTGTTCAGTATTAAGTAAAATGGTTCATATTCGAAATTCGATTTGAAGGCTCGTGAGTAACTCGTTTTGTAAACGAGTCGAGTAGGTCCGAGTAATTATCCGAGTCGAATCTGGCGCAAAATTAAAAATTTCTTATTGAATTCGAGCTCAATTTTTTCGAATCGAGCCGAATCTGAGCATTAGAGTGCTCGCTGAGATTCGACTCGTTTTCACCCCTACTGTAAATTGTTACTTCGCCAAACTAATTGTTTAAAAACAAACATCTTTTAATCATCAATTTCAACTAAAATTTTGAACTTGTATTGGGCTTTTCAATGTGCAACGCTCTTTATTGTCAGTCCTCTGTCAATTCTAACTTGTTTTACAAACTGAGTCAATCGCAGAGTCTGATGAGTAACGTAGAGTCAATGTTAGAATTTACTCTATAACATGATCTCTACATTCTCCTCTATGAGTAGAAAAACACTACGATTTACTCTACAACTTTGATCTCTGCGATACTTGAGCAGATTCTGCTAACTTCTTTACTATACGATATTGTATGCACTATGCGATCTGATATTAACTGTACGATAAAGAGTTTAAAGAGTACAAATACGAGTTCTAATGTCAACGATAAAACAAAATATCACAATAAATTTGACAAGAAATAATTATAAGAGGCAATACCAATTTTCTAAACGAGTAGCAAAACGAACGAATCAAAATTAAAAGAGTTTCGCTGAAAAAGTATGAAATCCATACTTGAATATAATACCGAAATAATTCATCGAACACAAATATGACACCGTTGAACCTCCTCAATCCGATCTATATAATTACCAAATTACACAAGACCACTAATTAAATTATTAACTTATAAAATTTATATACTTTCTTTTTATAACTTAACTGCTTTAATGTTAGTTCATATAATATAAATGTAATTTAATAGTAATTCTTAAATCCCTTTAATATTATTATTAAGCTATTGATTCATATATATATATATATATATATATATATATATATATATATATATATACTTATGTACTAAGATCAGTAGTTAATTAAATATATATTACTAAAGCCCAGAATCATAACTGCAAATATATATAACTCTCATTATTTTGGTTGTTTGAACGGTGCTACAACTTCAATTGAACTAAAATGAAAAAAAAATAAAAGATCGATCACCTAAATTGAAAAAAGTTAATAATTTAAGATAATAATTTATATTTAATTTATTTTTTAATTACACGTAGATATTGATTAGCCTAGCTAGCGGGGTCATGTTACCAATTTATGACGTGACATATTCAATTGAATGAAAGTAAAAAAAAATTGATAGTTTAATAATTTGATTGAAAAAATTTAAAAATCGATCACTGAAATAAAAAATGTTAATAATTTAAGATAATTATTTATATTTAAGCTTTATAAAAATTTGAAAAAAAAAGGTTTTGTCTAATGTTTATATTTGCAGTGTTTATCAAGCCAAAAAAACGTGACTGGTGGCGCCCACGCGTTTTATATGATTCAAAAGTGAGGAGCGGGCGCCTATTACGGAGAAAACAAAGGTTTAGTATACTTTTTCATTATTTGTTGGTAAAATTATTTATACATGTATTTTGATATTTTTATATAATTTTTTTTAATATGAAGATGAGACTTACGATATGTTCCTGTAAGAGATGATTACGTAAAAATATTAATTTTTTATTTTTAAATAGCATTTGGATTATATTTGGCTTTTGTTACTCTCGTTTATATATATATATATATATATATATATATATATATATATATATTTTCTATCTTTTTTTGACGGCTTCAATTTTCATTTTTATCAGGCCTGTGGCACCAAAAGTAAATAAATGAAATTCAAACTGTGAAATGGAAAATTCAAGTTAAAATTTGGGAAGAAATTAAGTTACATTGAGTAAGAACATGAAATCGTATGAGCACTTTATTTTGTTTAAATAATAAAAGAAGTTAGTGTTAGTTATATATATATATATATATATATATATATATATATTAATTATTTTGATTGGAGTTTAACCAAATTTTAAGTCAAATTACTAAGAATTCATCAAAGCGGTTAAGTTTGAGAATGAAACAGTAGTGCTATACATTAAAAAAAAAAACTAGTCTTACAACAATTAACTTACAAATAAGGTGTCAAGTTGCATTTAATTGATGAATAGACTTGATAACTATAATCAATCACAATTAAAAATATAATTTAATATTGACATTATTTTAATTTTGAATTATCAATTCTAGAAAAAACTCTTGGGACAATTATATATTCTAATACATTTAAAAAAATAATTACAACAACAATAAAACCTTAACTATTCTATGTTTATCTAGCAGATCATTAACAGGCAAGTAATTTTGCGATGATGTGGGGTTTAAACCCTCCTTAAGGCTACGTCTCTTTTACCTTAAATGTTGACATTTATATTAGACTTCGCCTTTAATTTTAAATTGCATGATATGAGGCACGAACGAACAAGGGCGAAGCTACATATAATATCCTGGGTTAATTGAACTCATTGAAAAAACTAATTGTTTTATAATGTAAGATAAATTTTAAAAAATTTAAGTATTATATATAAATTGATCACACTAAATTTTTATATTATACGAGGTCAAATTGAAAATTTATAATTTTGTCAATTAAATTTTAACCACATATGACTCATATATTCTCAATATATGTGTATGTCTCTCTATAATATCTTAAACTAAATAATAATCCAATTTGTATTATTTTTAAAAATAATTAATAAATTAATTATTTATGAACAATTGTGATTTAAAAAGTACTATTATGTGTCAATATAGTGTATATATATCATATATTATTATTTATTATATTGTCATTGTAATATAGTATGTTTTGCATACATACATACATACATACATATATATATATATATATATATATATATATATATATATATATATATATATACCTACGGATCAGTCTGCACTCCTTGACTTGATCAAATCCGGACCCTATTTTTTTTTTTTTAAAACAACTAAAATATATTTTTTAATATTTTATGGAACTGAAAATTTTCCATAATACAATGTTTTGGGCGTGATTTTGATACCTATACCAAAATATGTATGTACAGTCTGCACAGACTGTACAGACCTGTTTTGTTATACGTATTCAAATCACATCCAAAACAATGTATTATATAAAAAATTCAGTTCTATAAAATATTATTTTTTTTAGTTTTTTTTTTAAAAAAGCAACAAAAAAAAAACTTCATATTTTAAGAAAGTCCGGATAGGAACCAGACTCATATATATATATATATATATATATATATATATATATTGTAAAACAATGTACGCATTTATAAACCTTAAAATCTAAATTTAACTATCTTGCAAGTCTCCAAGCAGAATACTAAAACTACAACACATGAATAAGTTAATTTATGTAAATTAAGGTGGAAGCTAACTCACATGAATTTGAATAATATACAATATGAACAATTTTGCCCACTACCAAGCTAAGCATTGTGGTTGCTTTGCTTTTATGGTTTCTAAGTTAATTAAAAAATTACTAGATAAACTACTATCAAATCATGAATTTCAATAACCTGAGTGTTTTGGTCAAAACTTTTCCTTTACTCTTTTTATAGTTTAAGAGCTAAAATTGTGTAATATTTTATTATATATATATATATATATATAGAGAGAGAGAGAGAGAGAGAGAGAGAGATTGTGATGAATTATAAAACTTATTTGTTTTTGGTCTCCTTTAACAATAGTTACAATAATGTCAGTATTTTTATTTATTATTATGATGGATTAAATTTTTGATAATTATTTATTTTTGAAAATTTTAAAGTTCTTGTATCCGTATATGTAACCACATCCACACTACATCTACCTGAGCATATGACTTCTAAATACTGTATAGTACATGCACATGTGGATGCGGATGTAGATGCAGATACTACTTATGGATCAAATACTCCTTGTGGATGCGGATACAGATACTCCTTTGTCCGCTTCACACTCTCCCTTAATTAGGGGTGTTAAACCCCAACCTTTTACTAACATTATACCATTTACCCAAAAAACTCAATTACTTGTTTACTTCAAATACATTAACTCAAATTTTCATAGAATTTAGTGATACATGTAAAAAATATGGTTGTATAAATTGTACAATCCTATTTTTTTATATGTATTCAAATTACACATAAATAATTGATTTATGTAAAATTTTGAGTTAAAAAAATATTATAAATTATTGGGTTTAGGGTATATGTATCAAAATTATACTTAAATCAATAGATTCTATAAAAATTTGAGTTAAAATAAATATTATAAATTTTGTTGGAGTCAAATGGAAAAAAAAAAATAGCCAGGTCTCTAATTACAAATAGTAAAAAAAAACTCCTTCAAATATTATGATTGGAAATATTTGTCATCCTTTGGTCTATTTGCTCAAAATTTAAGCATCTCATTGATTACAACTCTACGTCTTACATGGTGATTCTGAGTTTCGGCATCGATATAGGTACAATGTATACATTCCTTTAGAAGTGTGTAATGTGTGACATTATGAATTTGAGATACCTTACGTAGCTACGTCCCATTTTTAGTACCAAAAGCAAAAAGGAAATCTTTTATCTTTTTGGGCCCAAATCATAGTCATCGATATGGGTCATCCTTCTCTGGTCCAATCCAAGTTTGGGCCATCTGACTACTTTCAATAAGTGAAACGTATCATGGTAATATAATATACTCTCATGTCACAATTAATTTTAAATTTTAAAATTTATTTGAAATGTTTTCTAATTTAAAATTTATATAAAGTTATTTTTTAATCAATAAATTATTTAAAAAATCTATTATTGATTATTTGATTATAGCATCTATTATTTTTTATTAATAATTTTTTAATTTTCTTAAATTTAGTTAAAATAAAATAAAATTGGTCCTAATGTTATTTTACTTTTGCTCTGCTTTCCCGGGGAATGTGAACACACGCAGACACACTTCGTTTCCAACTTTCCATAGCCGAGCAGCAAAAATGGAAGAAGAAACTCTACGGATTCGTAGATTCGAAGAAATTCCAACGGCTGAAGAGTTTACTTCGCAAATCGAGTCTAAAAACGTTCCCTCTGTAATAATTACAATCGAAAAACTAAATTCATTCCCTTGATTTACTGATACTGTTTGTCTATCGATAATGGATAACTAGATGTTTACTATTTTTGTTGTTTATTCCTATTTTCCCTTTGAGTTAAGGTATTCATTGGATGCGTCAAGAAGTGGAAGGCTTATTCTGAGTGGAATCCGTCAAATGGAGGTCTTGACTATTTGCAGGTCTCTCTTCAATTTTTTTTCTCTCCCCTATAAAATACACACAGACATATGTATATATACGTATATATGAATGTGCCGTGGGTTGTTGTTCTGAAGCAATTCACCGTGGACTAAAGTGGATCTCCCGAACTGAAGAATTATATTTCATTTGTTTGTTTGCTTGGTTATAAGTTAGTGAAATCAAGCATGATAACTTATATGCTGTTCTATACCTCGATGAATCTCGAATGTTATCAGTTCCAGTACTTAGACCAAATAATACAATCCAAACAATAACTGTCTCGATGGTAATGGGCACTAGTTTTTAAATCTATAGATGTTTGTTCGACTAACTAACTCTTCACTGAGTTTTAGAGATTAATTATACACAATTCAAGCTTATGGAGTGTGGTGGATTTTGGCACTACCTCTCCTAAAATGAGAGTACTATACTATTATATGTAAATTGTTTATTTATGTTTTAATTTTAGCATATTAATGTTTACCTTGCATACACTTAACCATAATCGTTCTGGATATATATATTTTTCCAATAATCAAGTTTACTCTACAAATTTAATATTAAAAATAATTCGTTGGAAATTATTTATAAGTGTGTTCTAGGCAAACCTTTATACATAATATGCATTAAAAAGCCAAATAGGATTCTCATTTTCGTATACATGTTATTTATGATTCCTTATGTTATAAGAATTTTAAGCCGGCGGAAGTTGAAGAAGATTTGGAGAAGTGATTGATGGTTACTATCTTCATACATTTGTGCATAACATGCATGTATGCTGGTGTCTTTCCATTGAATAAACCATCACCATGTATGTTTGTGATCAAAATATTCTTTTGATAGAGATGAGAATATTGTGTTCATGTGTTGTAAATGGTAAAACACATAATTTGTTAGTTATATGTGCATTTACTCATATGAAGACAATTATGACAGGTAAACCTACATTTCACTTGATGGGATTGTGTCTTAATCTTCCAAAAATTGTTTATTACATACCTTTTGCAAGATATCCTTTATTAGGTTTTAAGATGTTGAAAGAAATGAGTATCACACAATCCATGTGCTTAATCCAGTTTTGATGTCTTTGCGTTTTAAGATTTAGCTGATGTTTTTACTTACCAGCATTTCATGAATGGATACTTAGGGACAGGTTGGGTCATCAGTTGTGGAGGCCATGCTGTCCAAATCTGCACCAGTATTTTACGGTGATATTAGAAGCCATGAGAGGGTAATTCCATCTAGGTTCTCTACAGTATCCACACTTGAATGTGCAACCTGCTGCTTCTCTAGGATGACATTTGCATAACCTTTTTTTTTAATTTATTAATTTTAAATTCACATTCCTTGTAGGTTTCGTTGCCATTTTCTACCTTTATTGGTTATTGCAAGGAACTTTACCAAAACAGAGACAATAATCGCGATGTTTGCTTCAAGCCAGAGAAGCATGGGTTATTGGGTTCTGAGGCTGAGCAAAGCCAATTGGCACCCGAAGATGATCCCCAACAAGTTTTTTTAGCACAGGTTGGGTTTGAGTGCTTTTCACGTTATCTTCTTAATATCCTCCATAAAATTTTAGTGATGTAGTTATGTGGGTCCACGTCAGTGTCTACTTTACGTCTTTACCTTCCTTGTCAATTGTTTCAGGGGGTTAACAATGCTAATTATTAATTTAAAAAAAGTTGACTGTTTATGATGCAGGTCCCAATTATGAATATTGAGAATGAAGAAAGAGTTCAATTGGCGAGCCTGAGACAAGACATCCAGCTGGTGTGTATGTTGTTTTGTAGCATTTTCGGTGTTTGTCACTTCATTTTCTATGTATACCAGTGGAGAACCTTAAGTTTTTGACTTCTGGATACATTTGATTCATTTATTTAGCCTGCATTTTTGGAGGAAAAATCCTTGGCTTCTGTCAATTTGTGGATGAACAGTGCTCGAGCTAGATCAAGTACTCACTATGATCCACACCATAACATTCTATGCATAATCACTGGATGTAAACAAGGTTTGTCCTCTTTAATCATCAATCTCTTATGTTTCATCTGTACATTTATGTTTTTTGGCTATATCACTTTGAGTAAAAGTGATGTACATTACTTAAAATATCTTGTTGGTAATATTCTTATGCCGTTGGGTTAAATCACAAAAGCATAATTTGTTGTACTCTTTGCTTTAGGAGATATGTTGGTTGCTCTGGAGTCTGCCCTCAACTTTATGGTTCTTTTGTATTATTATTGAACCTCCTTTAGATTGAATGATGGGTCCATTGATGAATCTTTGAGAAGATTAAACGTATATGTAAATTTAAGGGCAATTGATATGTTTATTTCTTCTAACATATGGTGGCTGCTCTGGAGTCCACCCTCAACTTTATGGTTCTTTCGTATTTTTATTGAACCTCTTTTAGATTGAATTATGGTTCCATCAATGGATCTTTGAAAATATTAAATGTATATGTAATTTTAAGGGCAATTGCAAATTTAGTATATCCGAAGACTGAAAGTTTTCCAACCGATTAAAGATATGTTCAATTATTGCTAATCCGTACCTTTACAACTAACTGAATGTCTATTTCAAGTGTAACTCAGTTATTTTCTGGGAATGACGTCCATTTTCTTTCACCATTTATTATTTTGATAACTGTAATTTTAGTCACCTGAAAGCTAATCGAGCTTCCTGGTTCAGCTTTCATGGCGTCTCCATCAGTTTCATGGACCTATTTTGTGTGGTTAAAAAATTCACCCTTAACTAGTGCAGTTAACTCTTCCTTGTTTGATTGCTATAATTCATTTTATACTATAGAGGTCTACTGTCACGAATGTCTGCATAGTATGTTTTTATTATATTGCACGATATACTATAAAAAAGGTCTTACCTAGTTCACAATGCTCGCAAATAGCAGAGATTGGGAAGGGTCAAATTTACAAGTGAAATTAAATACTATTATAATACTATTCACAATTTCTGTTTTGGACACCTCGACTTATCTATCTGTTATAATTTCCCAATCCAGCGGCCATCTCATAATTTTTGGCGTCCTTAATCTTGTGCAATAATGATTCCCACGTCACTGGAAATTGTGTCATGAGTGGAACACACAGTGAAATTGTGTTCTACAGTGAGAATGCATATGTGCCTATCTAATGCTTGCCGTGGAATAGTCTTGTTTTCAAAGTGATTGACTGTATTTCACGACTATTAGATGTGATTATTAAATATTCTCAACTATGTTGGCATGCCAATATTTTTTTAATGCCAATCTTGCTTCTTCGTTACATTTTTTTGGAACTAAGAATTTAAATTTAACTCCGGTGATACACAATCGTCATACGATGATGGATAGTGATGGTGCATCACATTTGTGGAGCTAATTGTAGTGTTGGATTCCATGCTTACAACTTGTTTGTTTAAGTGATTTGGAATTGAAACATCTTTCCAAATATTTGAAAGTTTTGGGTTGTATTTTGAGACAGATAGGTCATATTCAGCTTGTGTGAGGTAAGAAATCCAGGGTCTGTGATTAGGTAACCATGAAACTAGAGTTATTTTAATTCGTGCCTCATCTGGAAGGACATAAATCTCTATCTTATAGGGGATCATCAGTGAAGCTGCTGAGTTATGTTTTATCTGTTACATACTATATAGTAATTCTTCATACTAAGGGGTTTTGGACCCATTGCATTTTCCATTTTGAAATGAATTAATATTTTTAATTTGGAGTATTTTGACCTCTGCTTTTTTTTTTTTCCTTTTCTTTTTTGAGTGGTTTCTCGCTGTTTTTTATGTCAAAAAGGGAAAAAAAGGAAAGACTTCTTCCGAGTCTGCCTCTGTATCTGCTAAACCTGGATGCTTTCATAGTCTTCATTATAAATATTAGCTCTCAAGTATGTAATGTACTTCGACTGTTTCAGGATTTTGTAAACTTAGTCCTTCACTCTCTCTAATTGGGTCAAAATTGTGTACTCTCAGTTGTTTTGTGGCCCCCTTCAGCAAGTCCCTGCTTATATCCAATGCCTTTATATGGGGAGGCCTCGAACCACAGGTATTTACTTTCTATATCTTTACACCAGGTTTCTTCTCTGCCCCTTGAGAAAAGAAGATTTACGTCATTATGCGTTTTCTCCTCGTGGTATTCAATCTTTAACTTGTTTATTGTTCTAAAGTGCTATTCCTCTAGGAAAAATCGATCTTTCTGTTCATCCAAGAGCCGAATGTTCAATGGAATGTTCTCGCAAAGTTACTCTCCATGCAGGCGATGCACTTTTCATTCCTGAAGGGTGGTAAGTTAGGAATTTCTTGCTTTCTGCGGAAGAAACTATTCACATTCTTGAAAATGCCATTTTGGTTGAAATTGAATTAGTTGAGTAATTCCTCAGTAGGACTGTTGCAGTTGTTTTACATATTGAATCCTGGCATCTGACTATGTAGAATTGTACACTGATTACTAAAATCATATATATCAAAAGAAAAGTTTATACTGAACGACATAAGGGAGAGTTAAGGATTTTGTTTGGTGAGTAAGCAAAGAAGTACAGAAATCATTTTGAGTGTGTTCCACGATGCGGCGGAATGGAGTAGGCCAATTAGTACTTTTCTTTCAATGATATATGCAGCGACATAAACGGCAGTAAAGACTATGAATTTTTATTGTTATGCTATTTGCATCTTATTTTGGTAGTCATTTTTTTTCTTGTTGTCCTCTACATCTTTTACCCTAACTGAACTAATCAATGAATAAAATCTGACCCAAAAAGACAATCTGTACACTTGTACGTTATGTTCATCATATATGGGTAGGGGTAATGCTTCGTAGAGTGTCAAAACAATTATAATTTATTATTTAGATATAATATTTATTCATATGTACTAATATTTTTTCTTCCTACTTTACCCACTACAGGTTCCACCAAGTGGACAGTGATTGTTTAACCATCGCAGTTAATTTTTGGTGGCGGTCTGAGGTGATGTCTGGGATGTCAGAGCACATGGATGCTTATTATTTGCGCAGAATATTAAAAAGGTTCCTATGGTCCTTTGCTTATGGTAGTTTCCTTTTCTTTATATTAATGCATCCCCAATATAATAAGCTAATGTTTGCACCGTTTTTACATGTTTCGTTTGCTCGCCGCTTGATTTATACACTGAAGACTGACTGACAAAGAAATGGTATGCATGTCCTCCCTTTAATATTTTTGTCGTCAAAGTTGTCGATGGTTCGAAGGAACAATATTTTATCTGATTTATTTCCACTGGTTAAATTCTGGTTAGATAAAGTATACTTCGTTTCACGTGTCTTTATTTTTTCTCATTTGTAAGGTTGCTGGCTTTTGCTTCAATTGGAGAACTATTATTATTCTTCCTTTATCTTCTTATAGTTTCAAAATATTCATTTTTCTTATGATGATTAGTATATTGAAAACTAATTATTATTGCGACATATTTCCTAAACCTCTATTGTGATATATTACATTCTATCCCTCATATTTATTCTTTTGTTATTGCTAACTAAAACTTGCATGTTTGAATATTTTTTTTACAAATTTATTTGAAGTGTAATATGTCAGATATATAATGAAAACTAATGCCTACTTTCAAAACAATATTCCTGCGAAATATGTTTAAGCCATTGAGCTCTGTAATATGTTTTCCTGTTTAATTATTTAAATCAGAATAGGATTGAGCTCTGTAAGCCATACCTGTTTCTTTCATGATCAGGACAGAACCAAGTGCTATTCAAGTCATTAAATGGTGTGGGTCAAATGATAACAAATACGTTAGCCAAGCCTGATAACGGGAAAGCAGGTTGGTTAATTTTATAACTGTTGATATATTACCTTCTGGGAAATGGGATACCTGATGCATGTGCTCGCATGTTCCTGAAAAGTAATGTTTGTATGAAGATAATAACTTGCTCCCTTTTTCCCTTTCGTGTTCTATGCTTATATTGCAAAGAAAGAAAAGCTAATGTTTATGGTAGTGATGATAATTTAATAATCGTACAACAGATCACGGTGTACATAATCTAGATGAGAATTGCTTGAGCAAGGGTTTGAAAGCAAAAAAGCTAAAAGAAAGGATTATTTTGAATGATCTGGAACCGCTTGCTATCCAATCCCTTCATGAACTTATTTCTTTAGTCCACGACCGTGTTAATGTTGCTGATCAGGGGCAATTAATGGATTCCATCTCAACAAGTGATTCAGCAGTTGGAGAGAAATGTGAATGTAAAAAAATTGTAAAAATTGACGCTTATAATTTGGAAGATGATCCAGTTGCAAGTATTCTTTGGAAACTCCAACCTCTCACCCTTCAGAGTGTCTTTCTTTCCATGGCGGTGAGTTCGTACTCTCAGTATTTAGCTTTTTGTTAACTTAGGCTATTTAGTATTGTGTTAATTCTAGATCAGGTTGTATTGCATTCTATGATGCATCCTCCTTAAACTAGATATATTCTGACTTGGGACATATTTTTTAGTTTCAAGTATAAATGTTTAGTGAAGGTCCATGACTTACTTTTTGTACCAAAAAAAGAAAAGGAAAAGCAAAAAGTTGTTACGTTGTATACAGATTAGATCAGTGTTTCTAAAAATGTTCTACGCCTGTGAGAAGGGCCAACTACGGTGAAAAGTAGTAGATGATTAAGCAAAGTGATTTGGATGATATTCATGTATTTGAAAAGAGACCTTAATCTGTTGTAAATTATTCTTCATGGCACTTACAGATTTCTGACGTGAGGGGGTCTCCTTGGGAACATGTTGTTACTAATTTAATTGTCTCTGTTAATCAATTTTGTGTTTCACAGGTAGGAGATGTGTGTGTGTGTGTGTATATATATATATACATATTTATTTTTATAGTAAAGGTGATCTTAGATTCCTTCAGGCAATGCCACCATGTCTAGGATGCTGAAGTTATGTTTGGTGGAGTTTCCCAATTTGTTTTGCTCTATCTTCTCCCTCACCTTTTGACTATGACCACTTCGTTCATTATGGCGCCACTAATATACACTCAGGATGTTTTCTATAAACTACAGATGCTACTCCAGCTACTCATTATTTAAAATCAATAGTTTTTTTTTTGGCTAATGCAGGCAGTTATTACTTAAAGAACTGCAGACTAATTTTTTTTTCAACCATTACCATATTTTCTCATTTGTCAAATATCATATACTACTTAACTTTACTATTTTTCAGCAAAATTTCCTAGAACTTTGGAAGCTTTAATGCTCCACTTGCTTTCACCAGTGGGGGCAGAGGTCCTTACTCGGAAATTTGATGAGATGGATCAGTTGATTGTCGAAGAAGATCGGTATGTGTTAATTCATGCAGACTGATTGGTTTATTCTTATGAAAGGGTATGTTGTATTCAATTATCATTAATCATATATCTTGTGAGGATTCTAGGAACAAATTCTACCAGGTTTTTTATGGTGTATTTGATGACCAGTTTGCTGCAATGGATGCGCTACTGAATGGGAAAGAGTCTTATGCACTTCAGGTATTACTTATTATCAAGATGTGGGGCTCATAGAAAGGTTTATTCTTGCTATATGTATTTTATGTTGGCTAGAAGAAACCTGTTGTTATTCTGTGTACGTTTTCCTTTATTTTATAGCCTTTGAAACATTTTCGTGACTTTTAAGTGGGGTAAAGGAGTTTGAAATAGAATTTCTTTGGGTGCATGACCATAACATTTGCTCTCTCTTATTTTTATTTTCACATTTAACTAATAGCTAGCAATTATTTTCAATAATGCATCAATAGACATTTCAATAACAGGGCATTAACGTTTATTCTTTATATTTTCCTTAATGTTTAAGGAGATAATAAAATGTCATAACTATGTCTTTAAAATTTTTCTGGAAGACAACATCATGGCATTAGAAGGAACATTGCTTTTCTTATTGGGATCATGTTGCCCATGGAAGATACAGTTTTCATGAGAGAAAAAGATGCATATTGGGTATAGATATTATAAGTTGGTATCATTGTTAATTATTCAAAATTTGATACATAAAAAGCACATTGTTCCTTTCACAACAAATGGGTAACTTGTGGAATATCACATTTTCACCCCTAACAAAAGTGTGAACCTTGAGAAAGTTGTATACTGTACTTCCTTATTCGAGTACATGAAAATTTTAGGGAACCCTATCGGAAAAGATATTGATCCCTCAAGTTGGGAATGACCAAACGAAAATGTATGTATGCGTGCGTTTATGTATGTATGAGGTTCATATCCTGTCTCCTAATGTGTAACTACAGAAGTCTCCAAAAGTATTTGGGAGGGGGAAGTTTATTAATTCCTCCATCTTTTCAACAGTACATAGGTGAACAAAAGTTATAAATTGAGCTAGGGAATACAGTTCGTAGTAATTTTAATAGACATTCAGAGATCCAGAAAACTGTGTAAAACAAAGTATGCCCCAGACATGGAAATTTATGTAATGCAAAGTCTGCACTTTAATTATGAACATGAAATTTTCATTAGACATATGTGGCCAGAGAGGTTCATGGTTCCTGTTAAAGTATCCAGTAATAAGGAGAAAGTGTATGGTGTCTTCCACCTATGACATGAAGTCCTAATGTACCTTTAGAGAGCGTGGTTCAAACATTTGCCAGAGTGAAAACTGCATCTTCCTGTACAAGTTAACAGGGAAGGAACTATGTACTTTCTCATGTTAATTGTTTTTTTGGAAGTAAACATGGTACCATTTTTCTTTCATTGAGCACATTTTCATCTCCAGTACCGAGGTCCCTGATTTTAGTTACCTTTTCCGGTGAATGCTCCCTTTTAACAAACCATTTATCCTATCCAGGGTGTAGTCTTATATTTACTTTTCTGGAGTTGAAAATGTATCTTCCATAAGATGCATACCACTTTCAGAAGAACCATGTATCGCTTTTTTCAATTTCCTCCAAATTATCAATATACCAAAGGCTAACATCTTAGGTTGAGTGGCTACATCTTATCTTGATACCATGGCGGCGTTATAATTTTTGATTTGATTAAATTTCTCATGCCTTATAGATGCCCCACTTATGAAAATTTATAGTTCCCTATCTTTAGGTGTTTTAAGAATTAAGAAAATTTGATAAGTTAGGATTGCTTGGAATAGGGCAATTTTCAGAAAGGATGAACTAGTTGAGAGAATACATGAAAGTTAATATTTAATTATTGATACAACTATTAATACTATCAAGGATCTATTTGAGCTGGGCATGGTGGCATTTTCCCCGAATGCAACATTTTGGGATTTTTTCTCAGGAAATGTATATAACTTGTAGCTGAAGTATCTGGAATTTTAAAGAATTTAACCAGTGTTACTAAATACTTACATTTAAAGGCCTCTATTCAGGTAAGTTTATGTTTTATATGCAGTGTTTTAATTTAAATAATTACTTTCTTCCTATTCAACTTTGAAAAAGTACAATTTATTCTTCCAAACAAACTGCCTTTTTTAGTCGGTTTCATTATGGCCTGTGTCTTCTGTTTCTGGTTTTTCTTCTTTGTTTATTTGCTTCTTTACCTTCAGACGTGTATGTGTATTACTAACCCACATCTGCATCTTTATGTCCATTTCCCTCTTCATTCACCTTATGCTAATCCTATAGAAATAAACTTTGCTTTCCAAAATTTATGTAACTTTGATCACTATGATGCTTTTGTCACAGGCATTCAAGAATGTTCTGGATAAATATTTGGGAATCAAGTTTGATGGTTCAAAACCATGGGTTGGATGAAACATCTATGTGGCCATAGGCTCCTTTAAAGCAATTGGGCCCTCCAGTTGTGCAAATGATTGGCTTAGATGTCATATGAGCTATGATATTGACTTAGAATACAGTTCCATTGAAATGTCACAAGTTTTCCGGTTAGCTCTTGTAATGGTTATGTGTACGACTTGCATGCTGTAGAATTAATTGAATCATGTGTAGTATTTCCTTGTGAAACTAGT
The DNA here is from genome assembly GCA_020205605.1 of Panax ginseng. Classification (NCBI taxonomy): domain Eukaryota; kingdom Viridiplantae; phylum Streptophyta; class Magnoliopsida; order Apiales; family Araliaceae; genus Panax; species Panax ginseng. The sequence continues at coordinate 6,185,251 of CM035138.1, read as the reverse complement.
TTAGCCGAGGATAAATGCGTTATCAATGGAGGAAAAATATGTTGCCAATGAGGCTATGATATGAGATTGTTTAGTAGAACTGTCAATGTATAAAAAAGATGGCAATGACTTGAAGAGAAATTGACAGTCTTGTTACTTGGGCTCCGCCGTTGGAAGTAGAGGATAAAGAGAGTGATGCTTTATTTTCTTTGTTTAAAACTTATAGGCTACACCAAAATGGTCATGCTAACATGGATTCTAAACATAGCTGTGGTCCTGGTCCAAACAAATATATTCTCTTTGATGCTATGGAGTAGAGTCGGTAAAATTAGGAGGAAACATAGGGTCCTCTTAGGGAATTGATTAGAAACTTTGAGATTATAATGTGTAGAAAATAGGGCACTTTTTCTCAGACCATCCCACAATCTGCTTCTAGGATTATCTTACTCATTTAGTTATTTGCTTTTCATAACCCGGCCTGCTTGTCCAGTTCAATATCTCTCTCTATGTTGTATGTACTATTGTGAATGAAAAGTAAGTTCTCCCTTGTTCATTTTCATTTACTTTTGCTTGTAAAAGTATTATAGTAAAACTTTGACTGTAACTTTCTATATATTAAATGCTTATACATTGGTTAAAAACATGCTACGTAGACTAGTCTGGTTAATAACCTTTGAAATATATTGTGGGAAAATGAAAGAAAACTATTACAGTACTAATTATTAAAGATGGAATTGAAGTCATGTTGGGTAGAGTATAGAAATGTGTGTTTAATTAAAGGGCAATGCAATGCTGGTAGAAAAGAGGGGATCGCATGGGGGATGAGCAGTAGTAGGGAAAAAGAGAGAAAAGCATTTAGTTATTATTGGTATTGGAATTAGGAAGAGGCCAGGGAATTAAGAAAAGGTTGTGGAAATGTGCAATTCTGTTAGAGAAAAAAGAGTAGGGAATAGAAGAGAAGCTTTTGATTTGTCTGGTTGTGCTACAAGGGGAGATAAAAAGAGGCAGCCAGACTCTTTTAGTAGGCAAATGGTATGTATTGTACCTTAAGCCTGCAACTTATATATACTTTCTAAAAGCTAGCTTGGATATACTCTATGACTTTGTACTCCTTTTCATTAATCCCTAGGACCACATAACCATTCTCTCTCCGATCCCCACCTCTTTCCCTCTCTCTAGATGCTGAATATATATACTTCCCAATTGTTAACTTAAGCTTTTCCGTATGGATTTTAGATCTCTCTCACACACAGACACTTGACTTGGAGAGAAGTTGAATATATATATATATATATATATATATATATATATATATATATATTTCCTACACTTGATAATCTAGTTGGTAAAGGAAGTATTGGAGGAGATTAATTCTTGTCTATGCATGCTATAAGACGTGCCTTATTTCAAATCCCCATATATTAAGCATCTTTCAAAACTCGTTGACATTATTTCCCCCCTCCTGATCCTCTTTATTTCCCTTGTTCCTTTTCTTTCCTCTTCTTTATTTCCTTTTGATCTTGTACCACACCTACTCCCGGACCACCACCATTTGCACAAACACACATAAACACAACTTTATACTCATGCTTACTACAGCCCCTCCCTCCCTCCCTCCCTCTACCCCGCTTTACAAAAGCCTACATTAATTACTACTTTGTATATTTATCTAATCTTTTTCTACTACTCATTCTTAGTACCACATAAAAAGAGTGGAGAGGAAAAGAATTTCTCGAATTAATATTGATTTACACTTCATTCTTGTACGTTTTGACAAATTTTATTGAGGAATATATAGGCTTTGGAGAGTACTAGTTAATTCTCAATAGTGGGGACTGGGGAGGGGACTATATAAGCAAAAACTGTACCTATAATTTATTTAGATATATAAAATATTAGCTAACCATTTTTTAGGCAACTCAATCTTTAAAATTCTTTAATCCTTGGTGTAAAAGGAGATTTCAATATTCCATACCCATTATAGAGCGACTCTTTTTCTTTTCTTAGTTTCTTAGTTTTTAGGGCGACGTATTCTTTTTTGTTGTCTTCTTACTCTGGATGAGTGAGATGGAATTAAACACCCACGTACCACGTAGTGTATTTTATATTAGGAAGGCTGTAACGAACTATATCATTAGCGACGGTTAATACATTTATAACGACACTTTTATTTTAAAAAGAATTATTGAAATATCAGTTTCTCATTTAAATAATCTAACCAATAAAAGTAGGGTGAAAATGAATGGTTAGGATAAAAACCTTGTATGCCTTGTATCCCTTTAATTATATTGTCGCTGTTCAATCCAAATTTGAATAAAATTTGTACGAAAACTCAAATATCCAAATCAAAGGTCCCCGTCATGCATGCTTACTTCATATTTTCTTCTTTTTGGTTTTTCATTGTTGTTGTAGTATTATCTTATTACCTCATCTTGTACTTGCTTCTATTGCCCACTTCTGATCTATTATGACAATTTTATTTTTATTATTTTTTAAAAAGTAATATTTTTTTCCTTTTTATATTATGACCACGCGCAGAAACAAAAAGAAAAAGAAAGAAAAAAAATGATATGTATACGAATGTTTATGTTAATTTTACGATTGCCAACTACATAAATAAATATTAATAATAATATTTTTGAAAAAATAGATTAATAAATGAGGTACTATTATAATTATATCAAAGATCTCATATATTAATAAATTTATAATTCTAAATTAACATAAATTGTGGTAATATATAATAAAAATCGTGAATAAAAATGTAAGTACATTGGAAAATGTGGTATAATGAGAACATTGGAAAATGTGGTACGACTACAAATGTAAATGTAGTCATACTCATACACGAGTCAAAATTTTGAGTAAAAAAATTACTTTCTCCGTTCCTAAAAAATTGTCGTTTTAGAAGAAAAAATTTATTTCAAAAAATTTGTCGTTTACAATTTTCGAGGGGAATAAATTATTTATTTTCCTATATTACCCCTACCTTCTCTAATTGTCCCAATAAATTTTTTTCCTTGTATTAATAGTTTTCAATTTCCCATAAAGGGGTAGTGATGAAATTTCAAATAATTTTTACTTGGTAAATGATACTTTCTTAATCCATGTGCCAAAACCTTAAATGACAATCTTTTAAGAACGGAAGTAGTAATATTTTATGGGAAATATGACACGTATTGTAGACAATTACCGGGAAGTAGGAATATAAAGACCATATTGATCGTAATTTTAAAGTGAATTCAAGATCTACATGATGAGTAAGATAGTAGAATTTTTTTATAGGAAAAAGTGGTAATATTTGTAGGGTGCCAATTATATCCAATCAATTGTATAAACGACTACCACCATTCATCCATAATGTTGTACCTGATTACCCGGTCGACTTCATAAAAAAAGTAGAAGAAATTAAAATTAAAATAGATGTTAAAAAGAAATAATATTATCATAATAATGAAGATAAATCTAATTTAATTAATATTTTTTAAAATTTCAATTCCTTCTGCATGTTTTATTAATTCTTGAGTTTTTCAAATTTCAAACATATTAATTTCGAGAATGTTAATTCATTCAATAAATAAAAGAAAATGCAATATAGAAATTAGAAAGTGAAAGAGAAAATGAGAACAATAGAATGAATAATAATAAAAAAAAAACCCTACACAGTGTCACCAAAATTTGAGAATAACATAAATTTCCTTGTAGAGGGAGGCAAATAAACACCTATATGGATTAAAAAGTCTCTCAATAAACTTGGTTCTGTTTGATTTTGGAGGGCAATTATGTCATTTTAATCACCATGATCGATCTTAATTGTTCAAATGACTAAATTCACCCTTCTCAACAATTCCCCCATGTTTCGGAGCCAGGCGGCTCAGTTCCAAACCCAACACGAGTCCTCAGCAGTGAACGGTCACGGTCATATGTAGGGAAATCTACGCCCCCAGTGAACGATAGCAGATTCCTCACGTTCACGTTAACGTTAACGTTCACATCAACATTATTATTCCCATTCCCTCTATCTCCTCCTCCGGTCAACCCAAGAAAGTCTCTGGTCAGACCCCGGTCACTCCTCTGCTGCCACGTGGCGAAATTCCGCAGGCACTCCGGCGACATTCCCGCAGTCACGTGGCCCAGACCACCCAGCCCGCCCATGTCCATCCCGCTCATGGCGGATGGCACGTGAGCCGCTGACTGTGAACAGACCGTGGCAGCCTTTTGCAGGAGCGCAGTGGCCGAGAGGTGAGCTGAGCTAGCACCCGGAGAGGTGCTGACGTGGAGGCTCTGGAAGGGTGACGTCATGAAGTTCTTGTAAGAAGAAGAGGCTGGCGGTGGAGGTGGAGGAGGTTCTTGGTAGAACAAGAATGGAGAAATGTTGATAGCTTCAGGCTTGATGTTGTTGTTGTTAGGGTTAGGGTTTAGAGGAGGTGGGTCCCAGGGGTTTAAGGAGATATGGATGGATGGGTTTTGAAAGTGGTGTTGATCTTCTCGGTTGGTTGAGAAATTTGGAGGAGTGAGGTGAGAGAATGGGTATGGTTGGGCGGAATTAGTTGGGTTTGGGTTTGGTGAAGTTGGAGGAGGAGGAGGAGTGGTAGGTGATGGTGCCAGTAATATTGGGACGTTTGATGCAGAGAGTATCCTAGCACTTTCTTCAGCTAAAGCATCACAGAATGCTCTGTGGGTGACGAAGCTATCCTTCCTGAATGTAAATATATATATGCATGTGACAATCATTAAGGGACACAGGAGAGCTAGCTTTAGAGAACTAATTTGAATGTACATACAACTTCATATTAACCGGATCCTCTCTCTATATATATATATACACGTATAGACTGATATATACACAAGGCTAATAAATTTCATTTGGTTTTTTTCTTATGAGGCATGCATTTTGTTGTAGTTTAATTTATTACACATATAATATGGGTTCCATATATATATTTTTATTTTTCCAGTACTTACAAGTACGTATAGAACAGGGATGAGAAGTAAGACCATATGCGTAAATTGCATGTAGAATTAATCTTCCAAAACTCAAAAGTTGTGAGTGAATTAAAACTAGAGTAGTGTACATGCATGCTATATATTATGTACCTAGCTAGGTTGTAAAAATAAAAAAGAAAGCTAAAAGCTATAGTTTGAGAAGTCATAAAGCTTTGCTGACAATGAGGATTTCTTTTTGGAGGTGAGAGACGCTGAGAGGAAGACGACAGTTGACTGATGATGTGTTTGCATGCAAAATGGAATATATTTGTTCCAATTTTGTTTTTGATGGTTGAAGTAAATATGGAGTAACTATATTATTCTCTCCAGTCTTAAAAAAAGAGTAAAATAAAAATAATAATTTAAATTGACTAATTTACATACCTTTTACTATATTACATTTTACTTAAATAATAAATCAATTGCATCACAATTAATGAATATATCGAAAAATGATATATCCAATTAATTAGAGTTCTTTTATGTGGACATGAAAATTGGACATAAAAATTAGACATGTGTATTTGAATTTTATCTATTTATATTTTGATTTATCAAAATATAAATAAGTGAAATTCAAATAAACTTATGTCTAATTTTTATGTTCACACAGAATTTTTGTATAAAGAATCCATTAAAGTTTGAATGAGCTAATTAGGGAAGAGAAAAGTTATAGAAAGTCGAGCTGATGCAAGAAATTAAGTAATGAGAGACCGGCCCCAACAGCCACAGGCACAAATAGTAGTTAGTGATGGATGAAATGGAGTATATAGGAAGGGCAAAGAAAGCAACTGATCAACATATCAAATTAGATATGTTTGCAGATTTATCAGTTTTGTTCATGATGGTGTATTTCAGAGTTTCACAAGACTCTGCAACTAAATGAATATCATCATGGGGGGTAGCTTCCACCTCCATGTTAAAATTTTGACATCCAATTTTCTCAACCATCAACACGACCCAAAAGTACTCCCATGCACTTTTTCTTAACAATGACTAGTTAGAAATCCATCATTATTTTTGACTCCAGTATCAAGTACGTACTACCTACTGATAAAAGTAAAAAACCATCTTAATTAATTTCATGGAAATATTTATCCCTAATTAAACACACTTTATTCAGTTACTAATCATCATCATCATCATCATCATCATCATATATATATATATATATATATATATATATATATATATATATATATCAGCTCGTTTCAAAATACAAAATCAATTGTAATTTATTAAACTTAATGGCAAATAATTTTATATTTTGGAGACTATATTGAAACAAAATTCAAAAATTTAGTTATTCATAATTCCTTTTCTAAAAAATGAAGTAAAATTATAAAATTTTTGTTTTGGATTGTGAACTTAATTTACAGGTCCAGCTGAATTCAGAGAATATATATATTTGCTTTCAGTTTCTTCGGTAAGAGTTACATTTATTAATGCAATGCACCCATTTTTGTGCTACCTGCCACTACCTTTAAGCAATATTGAATATTAATATAGGAAATTAATATTTTCACATAATTCTCTCTTACATAGTCACAGGTGATAAAAAAAACACATAAAAATAGTGCTCTCCTAAATATAAAATCCATTTAATTTCATGCACGGCTTACCCCTTCTAGTGTAAGAAGAACCACAAAACAAAACCCAAAGAAATATAAAGCAAGTACCACTTTCAAAAAGACCCACCCGGAGAGTGGTTAACATAAAGTTAATTTTGGTCAATTGATCAGTGTCGACACGTATGTAATTTTTCTTTTTTACGTGTCAACACTGTATTGATCAATTGATCAACTTACCATGACCTGGATCCCATATTAGTTATGTGAGTCCAAAATAGTGCATGCAAAAAAGACACACACACACACACACACACACACACACATATATATATATATATATATATATATATATATATATAGAAAATCACCAACAGGCATGCACTTATATATAGAAAATCCAAAAATTAAAATTAATTAATTTTAATTGACAATTAAAGAGGAGAGAGTTAGAAAAATAAAAAAAAATTAGGAATTAAGGCATTATAATTACCTGGAGAAAAGGGTCCCACAGTCACACCTATACTCTCTTGTTCCACAGGTTTTAGTGTGAGCCTTCCAATCCGATTGAACTGCATAAATCTTTGAACATTTCTCACACTTCCATTTCTTCTCTCCATGTTTTCTGCAGAAGTGTTTCTTGATTCCTGTCAGATCACCAAGAGCCCTTGAAGGATGATGATGCACACATGAAGGCTCAGGGCAAACATAGGCTTTCTTTTTCATCACATCCTTGCTATTTCTCTGCTTTAGCTTCCATGGGAGATTATGACCTCTCCTATGGAGCTGAAGATTCTGATCCCTCTGAAACCCTTTGTTGCAGATCTCACACACAAATCTATTTGTAGCCATTAGAGTCTTTGGAGATAATGCAATCACTTCAGCATCAGGGTCTGTACGTACCATATTTACATGTTAGCAATTAATAACACGATCATAATAGCAAAGAGAAGTCGAAAGAAAAATAATTACATAAAATTAAGACACAGAACGTGGTTCACCCAAGTATTGACTGCATATAACCTAATCTCACTATCTCGTAACAGCTTATTTAATATATTGCATGCTCCTCCCTATATATGGCGATACAAAATTACCTAAAATTCACCTAGAAAGTACAAAATTACATAACAATAACAAAATATCTAGCTCTCCGCTCCATGAAAAGGCCCCGTTGCAACTTTTACAACTATTTTCTAAATTAAACCGGACTAGACTTGACGGATACATATATATAAGCATCACCCACATGAAATCTTGGACACAATTTAATCTAATCTCTAATTAAAGATTAAAAGAAAATAATGCAGACTTGAAAATAAACCTGGGTTTCCTGGGAGGTTTCTCTTCTTCTTGATCTTCTGTTGAGGATCAACAGGGGAGATGCTTGAAACCAGTGGATTTAAGCTACCAAAAGAAGAAACACAGCTTGCTTCCTCAGAAAAACAAGTCGAGTTAGTGGACATGACAGCAGCAGGAAACATTGGCTGATCAGATGAAACAGAACAAATATATATCACCCTAGCTACTATATGACTTTGTTCTTGTTTTTTCTTTTTTGGGTTTTTATACTGCGCTTAATTTCTTGCAACAAACTATTTTACATGTTTAAGAAAACCAAGCAAGATTTATAGAAATCCCAGTCAACAGTGATTTGGTTGATGCCAAATTTTAGCAGGAGGAGAAAACTAGCGAAGATAGATGATGATATGTGATCTTCAAAGTAGCTATTTAACCATGGTTTGCTTATTCTTATATAATTCACATATTCTCTCTCTAAAACCCTTGCATGCAATCCAGAACATGAAAAGAACATATAATATATATATATATATATATATATATATATATATATATATATATATGAGTATAAGAGAGACAGAGTATAAAGAATAATTATCATTAGAAAGAAATGGAAATGTACAGAAGGTGATGATTACAGTTGCAGACTAAGGTAAAAAAAAGAGCTAAGAATTTGGAGAGAGAGAGAGAGAAAGAAAGAAGAGGATGAGACCGACCCAAGCAAAGAAGAATCCGACCCCTCAAAACTCTTCTCATGATTCATCATTTAAAAAAAAATATTCTTTTTCACTTTGATTAATTATTATTTTTCAACAAATTTTTCTTTGTCTCTGACTTTGGCCCTTTCTGTCTTTGTGTTACTATAAAACACCTAAATCCTAAAAGGGGCTTGATTTGAATGGAATGATACAAAAAGGCAGAGGGACTGCTAATAAAGAATTCTTCTTAGAGGATGAAAAGCCTAAAGGCAAAATGATAGAGAATAGGTAGATAATTAGTCATAAAGCATATATACATATAAACATATATATATATATATATATATATATATATACACGTATATATTGTTATATATATTTGTTCCCATGTTTAGTAAAAGGGAGGGGAATTTTTCTTCTGGATTAGCTTATTATATGAAATTGCTGAAGAAAGGATAATAATTCAATTACTTATTTGGCTACATGGAAGAACATAATCATATAATCTGAAGTAGTATGTCCCCCTTGCCTTTCATATTTTGCTTTAATCTAATTATTGGCACCAATAAGTCAATTTCAACATGAAAATTTGCTTTGTTACATTTTTGATTTAATTTATCCTTTTTTGCCTTCAATTTTAATATAATCATATATCCTCAACAAAAGGCAAAGATGAAAATATATTCCAATTCTTTTCTATAATCATTTAATTAATTAAAAGAATGACAAAGCTGGTAATGACTAAATGCTAAATTGTACGTACTTTATCTCTCCTCAATTTCTTAATTTCTCTTTGAGATTCATATATATTCTATTATTTGATCTTTATTATTTTAATATATTGCATTCAATGTACATTATTAACTCGTTCAATTATTAGTGGGTTATGGAATCTTGATAGCTTTCTTGTTTACAATTATTTTGGTGAGGATTATCACTTTTTGTCTCTCTTTCTTTTGTAATTATTCTCCCAAACATATATCCCAGTGTTGAGTGAAAGCTCTCAAGCCACACCCCACCATGGGGAATGGAATTTAGAAGGTGTCTTCTTTTTCGACTTTCCAACTTTTTTATATTCCTAACCCAACCTCAAAGTTATAAACGTATATACCATTTTATCCCTTTAATTTATCGAACTCAAAATTCCATTTGATTTGATATTTATATATAAAACAAATGGCTAAATATGTCATTTATGTGCAAGGAATTCTCTTCTTTAGGGAAGACATGCATGAGCATTATCTAAAAGTATATGTGACATATCCCTTTTATGCTAACGGTTCATAAAGCAAAAAACAAGGCCACAAACCATGCAAATGATCAAGCCATGAACCTCTTAGCATGCAAGAAATAGGACCCATCTACATTTACCCCTTTTATATATACAACACACATTGCTATATCTATATAGTCTTGCTCTAAATATATAAAATTCTTGGAATCCTATGAGGGTTCATTTGATCTTAATCTAGCTAGCTAGCTTTTTGTTAATTAAGATTCATTCTTTTCCTTTTGGGATAAGGAGAGATTTATGCTGGAATATTGTTTCATTTTGAGATAGCTAGCTAGGTTTATAAAAAATAAGTTATATATATATATAGATGATTCATAACAAGTAGTTGTTATGGACCAAAATTTAACATATACCGTCATTATTATAGATAAAAAATTCAAAAATAAGATTAAATTTAGAAAAAACATGTCCGCTACTATTAGTAAGAGACAAAATTCGGGTCAGTAACTCACGAAGTTTGGACCAATTTTACTCCTGTAAACTTATTTTAAATGGTCCACTACAATTAAATTTGTTGCACATATTTGTTGATTGTTGACCAATCCAATCCAGATATCTACGCCAATTTGTGTTATGGTTGAAGCAGCTTGGTAGTCTACTCTTTTGTGAAGTTGCTATGATTACCATATCTCTGAATCATGCATGCATGCATGCACGCACCTTTATTTTATTTTCATTGTTTTACTTTTATATATCCTATATATGCCTATATATTTTACGTACGTCCTCCTCCTCGGCTCCTCCCATAGGCTATACATACATACATATATATATATATATATATATATATATATATATATATATATATTATTTGATGATGATCGGTGGGAAAGAAGAATAACCAAAATGCTGGCATGGGGGCCACACTTTTTATTCACGGGTTCTTCTATTTCCAGATTCTCTCATCTCATGCACTTCTCTTGTAACGAGTTAGCCGCTGCAAATGCATCTCTACAGTATTTCTTTTTGGTACGTCTATTCTATAGGCTACCTTCATAACTTTATAAAACGTATCTTATTCCAAGCAGATATTGGTTTTAAAATCAAAATTAATACGAATTCATTTAACTTATGCTGTTATTATAAGTATAAATATTTTAAAAAAATTATTAATTATTAAATTTATTATTTTTAAAACGTAAATAAATCATGTCCATTTTTTTAAAAATGTCTTAGATTGATTTTTAAAAACTAAATATTAATAAAATAAATGGTCTGGAATCCAAATCTATAACAAAAACTTGGATGCTATTAATGAAATTCAGGTATTTGATGCAGCATTAGTACTTCCTTCTACCCAAAAATAAAGATACTACGTTTTTTTTTAACCTTTCAAAATTAAAAATACATTTTAATTAATTTTACAGTAAATGAAATTCTTAACAATACCATTTTGCATAAATTGTAGATGGATTAAGTTGAGTATTATGCTGCCATGTTTGGAATATGTTCAGAAAAGTACTTATTTATTTTTTAAATCATCATTTAAAAGTATATATTTAATTTCGAAACGGAATGAATATTTCACAGGTTCACTCATTTTTAATTAACTACTTTGTTCTTATTTCTTTTCTCGCAAATATAGCTTATAGTATTACAAAGAAAAAAAATAAAACACTTCTATATAGCAAGGATCAAGAGCATTCTTCCTTAAATATCATTTTTTTTATTAAAACTACGTCGTTTTAGAGTGGTCGCGGGTGGTATTTTTATAAATAAAAGGGAAACAAGTGCATTTTTGTAAATAAAAGGAAAACAAATGAGACCACTCTCTTTTAAGTCGCTCCAAAATGACGTAGTTTTAATAAAAAAGTGTTATTTAAGGAGAAATGTTATTTAAGAGGAATGCTCTTAATCCTTGCTATATATATATACACACACACAAGATGATCAAATGCATATTTTTTTATTTAACATACCTTGTTCACCATCTTTAGCGACGAACCGGGCGACAGTTCGATTCGTCGCGTATATTAGAGAAGCGTCATCTTAGATTTTAACTACGCATCGAAGTCGTCATAATATATAAATCATTTATCTGTTCTATAGTAACGGACCAAACCATCGTTAAAAGTGGTAAGTATGGTATATAAAATAAAGGGGTATGCACCAGAACGGTATATAAAATAAAGGGGTATGCACTCCTCTTATCTAACAGTCCTCCTTAAATAACACTCCTTTATTAAAACTACGTCATTTTGGATATTCTTTTAAAAAACAAGTGATCATGTGTGACATTTTTATAAATAAAAGAAAAGTATGTGGGATCACTCTGTTTTAAGATTCTCCAAAACGACATAATTTTAATAAAAGAACTATTTAAAGAGGAGTGCTAGATAAAAAAAATGATCTTGATCCTTCATCATATATATATATATATATATTTCCCCCTTCTTATAAGTACCACCCGCATGCGGGTGGTAACAAAATTCTTATGATTCATTTGTTCAACATCTTACTTACGACCATTGAATGAGTGAGTTACTAAATATATATAATATATATATAGAGAGAGAGAGAGAGAATTAATACATGAATAATGGGGAGAGAGTTTAAAAATAAAATTAATCTCTTCTTTTAGCATATAAGATGCATGAATCATAGGAATTTTGTTACCACCCGCCGCATGAGGATGCATGAATCGTAGGAATTTTGTTACCATCCATGGGGCTGATACTTATAAGAAGGGTCTATCTATCTATCTATCTATCTATCTATCTATCTATCTATATATATATGGTATTAAGGGAGACAAGAAAAAAAAAATATTTTTATGAAACTTTTTTAATTTCCCTTCTCTCTCACTTTCTATCCCGAAAAACTACCCCATATTTTATAATTCTTATTTGAATATTTGTTTTAAATAGCACACACAAATATTAGTAATAATAACTACACAATACAAATCTTTTTTTATTTGAATAATATTAATGGGGCCCAGTCATAGTTAGTCCTCTATCAACAAAATGCATGAGATGGGCTACCCAGATTCTTCATGTATTCCTAAAATTGAATTTTAATAGTACAAGTTCTCAAAACATTTATTATTAGGATCACATTCACATATTCTTCTTCGTTTTAGTGTTAGTTTGGGGATAGAGGGCTGAAAGGATAGACATGATTGGGCGCATCTTTCCTTTTGCTTTTTTGTGCCCACGGTTAGGATGGAATATTTATAAACAATAAAATTAAGGACAATATATTCTTTACATCAATATTATTAATAATAATAAGCGAGATAAATTTTCATGGTATTCCTCGACTTTAGGAAGTATTTATTCTTTACATACAACCCCAACCAATCTCAGGTAGGGTTGGGTTATTACTTTGTAGGGTGCAACTTGGATCCCTATTTTAGATTTTAATTAAGTTATGTTTGGATTACAGAAATAAAATTTGTGAATAAATAGAATAAAGGAAGGAATGGCATTTTTGACTAGAATAAATATTTTCATACCATCTACCAAGAAATAAAATTTACAAATTTGGCATGAACGAGAATGATTCATTCCATTCTAACAAAACAACTAAACACGATTTTTTTCATTCCATATAAATGACTCATTCTTTTCTTATCTTAATTTTTGTAAGGGAACTGATATTTTCACATACATGGTCCTCATCTCTAATAAGAGAGAATCATATGAAACATTATTTCCCTTTTTGTAATCCAAGAGTTGAATAAATTAAGTATTCATAGGACAAAAGGCTTGTTAGGCTTATTGGGCCTTGCATTTGGGGCACTTCCCAAATGCAAGCTCATCTTTTTTGGGTTCAGTTTATGTCGTCCATACACTGATAACTACTGACAAGGATGTATGGATCCTCAAGAATAATTAAGGAGCCATGCAAAACATTATTGTTGTGCATGTGTGGAATAAATATACACTGTCGTGTCGTATGCTCTAATATCACAATAAAAAGAAGAGGGATATCAATTTCTACTGCATACAATATGCTTTTACTATAAAGATCTAAAGTTGCATTCTCATATGAATGTCGGTTCGCTTACTGCAGAATCTCAAACATTATATATCACTAAAAAATTTTCTTTTGCATAGCAATAACAAGATGCTTCTTCAAATTCATTAATTGGGCAGGCAGGCAGTTCACTTTATTTAGTCTCCAACTCTTATGTTTGATAAACAAAGTACAATAATCAAGGAAGATTCTAGTGTTATAGCACATGTGCCACCCTACTGGGTTCACCAACCAGTGTCTAATCACAACCTCGAGTTGAGAAATGCCAAAATAATTAAGCAAAATCATGCATCAGACAAACACTGTTTACGAATAAAGGGTAGGGTGCTAGCTACTAATATTGGACAGATTTTCACTTCAACTCAATCACCCCCCATTTATCTGGAATATCAACATAGCAAATATATTTCTAACTAGTCATTAGAGAATCACATACAATACCTCTAACGAGTCTACAGTTGATGAAAATGACTGATGGAGCCAGATTTGCATGACAAAGCAAAATCTTTAAGCATCACAATATTTATCGACCACCTTTTTTTGACATGTGATGCATCACCGATCATCTTTCACTCTTGTTTTCACTAAAGCAAAAGAAACAACTTAAAAACTAAATTCACATTCACAAATCAATTGATACTTGTACTTCAAAATATCACTTAACTGAGGTTTCAGCTTGTAGCAAAATTATCTTCAGTTCAACAGAGCTTCGAGCAATCTACATTAATATGAGCCAGAAATAGATTACAAGAGAAAGTCAATCAATGGTTGTTGCAATAAGTTAATTAATGAAAATGATGCATAGTCTTGTGGGCTTTGATACCCAAAACAAAGAAGATTATGAACCTCTGGATAACCATGAGAAGGATGTTCTACAACATCTGGCCATAAATTGCTGCAATCTGAATATCTGACCAAGAAAGAGCTAAATGAGAGGAAGGGTTCACCAATAGAAAGGGGATCAAATATAGAAATGTAGTACAGGAGTTGGAAACACCCAAAAAAAGATTTTTTCTGAGGAAGAAACGGTTTGTAATCTGTCTCCTGTCAACCTCAAGAAAATTCCAGTGAACGTTATTGTCTGATTGTATTAACAAGACCCTAAACTACACAAGAAACGAGAAAAATTAACCAACCAACTACGAAGATCTTGAGCAGTAATCGATGTGGTGAAGAACTATCTATGCAGAACAGGTCCAACTTTTTCTACTTTGGGCCGGGACACGAGGGAACCAGACAAATTGGAGAAGTATTCTCATCTTCATCTTTATGCAGAAGACCTACTACACAGAATAAGACAGAGATTTGCAAAATAACAAAGGAAGATCAGTTCATGAATAAGATGGTTAATGACGATGAACAGGGAAGTGTAGAGTTAGCCATGTAGAAGAAGCCCAGCTTCCTACTTTGGGCTTGAACCTAAGAAACCCATCCTATCAGCCAGGACATTTACATCTTCCTCTTTACCTTCATCATTTCCAGTCACACCTAATTCATCAAACCCTTCATTCAATAATTCATCCCAGAACCCCTCATCTAATTCTCTATTTCCACTCTCAAATCGCTCAAATTCTCCATGTTCTTCCACTTGTTCACTCCTCACTCTACCAAATCCCTGCATCTCTAATGCAAGTGCTTCTAGCTCAGACACTTGAGAACCACAATAATCTTCGAACTCTTGAGGCTCAGCTTTAATGGGGTTTAGTCCATCAGTGATTCGGCTTGATTCTCCAATTTTGAAACTTTTATGGCCTTGATCAATTGGGCGCTGCCTTTTCTTAGTAATGGCTTCTTCAAGTTCCTTCCTTTTCTCCTTCTGCTGGACTAACTGATGGATAAATGCAGGATTTTGCATAGCTTTTGCTAAGAAACTCATCATTTGTTGCTGTTTTTTCTCGGTACCTTGTAGCTTCAGCTCCATGGATCGAAGGTGAGCTCTGGTATTCTGCTGCTGGTGTCTAAGCTTAACAAGTTCCATAAGTAAAACCTGTTTGTCACGTTTCAGACATTCAACTTCCCCATCTAATCCAAACCGTCCAACTTCAACACAAGTTTCAAGACCTTGTTGTGGAGGAGGCGGCTGAGATGGTGCCTTTCTTCTCTTAATGTTCCTTAGAAGATGCTTCTGACCCCTTATAAATGCTTCGTTGGCAAACTCCCATGTATCTGGATCAATCTTTCTAAAACCCTGCATCAGTTAGTATCCATATTCAGAGGTCAACTGCAATTTGTCATTGGATTAAATAATCTCTTGAGGATTCATTCAAAAAGGTAAATCTGTTCCATCAAGGATATATCGAATTGCCACTTGTGATAATTGTTAGAAAATGGACAAATCAATATCTTGGACCAAGTAGATATTAAGAATAAATTTATGTGCATATCCATAAAAGACCCTTTGGGGCAAAACCACACACACATATAAACAGAAACGAATACTCGAGTAAATGATATGCCCCTAAGTATTATATGGGTAACACGTAAAGAGGAAAACCCTTCAACTGTTTTCAACAAGAATATGTACATGATACTTTAAGATCAATGAAATGATCAGTTATATAGGAAAATAATTCAATAAAGATCTGCAAGAAGAATAAATTAGAGTCCCATAGTGTACCTAAAAGATAAGGGAGGCTCAAGGCAACAACAGTTAGGGAGGTAGGAAGAGATCTCTTATATATCTTACTTGCAATGAATTAAGATATTCATAATACGGCAAGATAGGTTCTCCTTGGGTCATACCAAACTTTTTTGTTTCACAAAAAGAATCCACTTTTTATTGATAGTAGTACAAAATCACACAATGCCCTCAAGTTTATAATCCTAATTTCATTATCATGCCACTGTTCCTCAAAAAACAACTTACTATTTTGGTGGTAAACATGGAAAAATACATCCTTACTATTTTGGTGGTAAACATGAATAAGGTCTTTCTCTTGCTATCCCTATGAGGCTTGCTATACTAAAGAACTCCAGTCCTAGAATTTCTTTGCTAAAAACTGGATAAAGTGGGGACAGTTAAATCAGGACTTTTACTACTAATAAACATTTCACTACTGCATCAGCATAGAACAAACTCAGATACTACTTCTGAGGTGAACTGGAAAAACAAGGCGTTCTGTTTTACTTTTTTGTTTGCGGTTTGCATACAACATAACCGTGATGTGCATTTATACTCTGGATAGTATGCAAAGAAAAACTGATATCATTCAAGGGAAACTAATCCGCAGGCTGTTTCCAAGGAGGAGCACTGCCTTGTGGGTGAGCACTTTTTCTTCTCTTGTAAAAGTTATGGGCAGTTCAGCAGTCAGCACTTGAGCTAACAAAAAATAAAAATTATAATTATGTCTTTTGCAGCAGCTGTTTACTTCATTTGGAGAGAAGAGATAGCAGCATCTTTCAACATCAACATCAACAGCCTACAAGCTAAGTTATAAGAGAAATCGAATAAATATTACAGCTGAAAGCCATGCAATGGAATGGAGTTCCTAGGACTCTTCAATAATGAGAGCTATATTAGCATTGGGAACTTCAAACTTGGGTGATATTTTGTTTATTGAAAATTTTATTTATTTTTTATTCTTTTTTTTTTTGGGTAAGCAATGATATGCCCCTAAGTATTATATGGGTTGTTCTGATTTTATAGAACAAACTAATTACAAGAAAAAATAAATGAAAATCTTGAAGACTAAGGCATATCAATAGCTCAAGTAAAAAATCACCCAAGCAAGAAACCTTTATTAGAAAAATCATCACCCAAATGACATTTCTAGATGAACTCCATAACTAAGATTAGATGAAATATTCAAGAGCCAAGAAACTTACATAAGTATTAAGCTGCCTAACAAAGCTTGAGAAATTGTTGTGCTTAAAGTATCTTGGAAGAAGATTAATTGAGAAAGCATGAGGATCCCACACTGCAAAGCTGTGACCCCCTCTGCTCCAAGAAACAATATTATCAGTGGTTGGATCATCCACCATATCAAAGGTTTTGTTAAGAAATGGTGGTGGGACAATTTCATTTAGCCCCTCCATTGGCTGTGGCTGCACCGCCATCTCCGGTCCACCGGACGGCGATGAACTTGTTCCTGGGTACTCCTGCTTAACTGGGTATGAAGGATTCATGATCAAGATCACAAAAAGATTAAAAATACTAAATTGGTTTTTATAAGAAATATCTCAATCAATCAAAGTGAAGTAAAGGAGTCGGATTTGAACAAATAAAAAGATCAAAGATTAGAACTTTTTCATAAAAGAAGTTAGATAAGTTGCATAACAGAGGTATAAAAAGGAAAAGAAAGAATTATTAGGAAATATAGGGAAGTCTTGAGAGTTTGATACTCTACTTTCTTTTTTGGGAAAGGTTAGTTTATGCATGCAGTTGATGAGAAGTTGTCTAGTTTGTCAAACAAGGCCGGAGGAGTGAGTGCAGAAAGATTATATAGAGAAGTTTATAGAGATTGTGGAAACCTTCCAATTTTCTAATGCTTCTTTTATTTGGGAGGGGGTTTCTAAGAACTTTCTGGAATTTATGGGGGAGGTATGGTGAGGTGGGGACCAATAAAGATAATAGGAACAATAGTTTTGAGTCTCAATGTGGGTGTTTATGCAATTTAATTGGTGGATTGGTATGAACTATTAATAATTGGATGACGTCTTTTAGGGTTTGCTAAAAATCACTGAGATATCATGGGAGGGTTTAGAGATGAGAGATGATGATTTGTTTTTTTTTTGATAATGCTTAGTTGGTGGAGTAATTTTTAAATCAATAAATTATAGGAATAAGAAAAAGAGACGCGCATGTCCAAACATCACCCGTCACCAACTTGCACATTTTTTAATAAAAGTTTAGGTAACGATAGATTACAAAAATTAGATATTTTCTTAGGAACCTTCTGGATTGTGCATGCGTTCCTAATTTGAAAGCCCCTTTGATTATTCAAAATTCCATCTAGTCCTTGCCAATATAAATAGGGAATGGATCCAGCAATTGAGAATATTTGAACTAATAATTTAAAATGAATAAAAAAGAAAAGTATATTTTTAATTTTGAAATAGAGAGAATATGAAAGAAAGATAGGAATTAGAAGCACAGAGGGAATGAGTGTCTCTATTGAAGGTTGAGAGGTATACCTTCTCAAGGAGACTTAGGATTATGATTTCTTTTTTGTTCCTCAGCATAGAGATAGATTCCTGAGATATATCTGTTATTATTGTCAAGAAAATGGATTTGCAAAAATTAGCCGGTTCTAATAAGAATAATACAACCTTGATTCTGAGAGTAAAGATGGATTCTCATCTTTTGATCCACTAATTAGTGGGTTTTCAATAATTAAATGAGCTTTTAATATTTTTATAGATAGATAGATATGTCAATAAATAAAGCTAAAACTACCTAGTTTTGGTGAACTTGTAAATAGAGTAAGCAGATATGTCACTAATAGTAATTCCTCTAAATAAGAATTAACAAGAAAAGAAACGGAAGGGAATTTGAAATCTAGTAAAATTATACTATATTGCCTAAATATGAAAATTTCAAAAAATTTGAAGTTAAAAAAAATGGAAAATGGAAAAGAAGGAAGATGGGACATTATCATGCATGCACATGTTTAGGGGTATACACTAAAATATAAGGGAAGGGAAGGGGGGGAAGGGGAAGGGGGGGGGAGGGAGGAGAGAGAGAGAGGAGAGAGGGGAGAGGGCGGGGGCGGGGGAGAAGAAAAAAATACATCATCTGGTGAGCATTATTTCCCTCCCTTCTGACCCACTCTTGGTTCATGGCTCTAGGCTGTTTACACGACTATGAAGTTCGAGCATCTCTTGATGGTTTGGGTCAACTGAGAGGGCAGCTCGGCAGTCTCGCAAGGCACCAAGAACATCACCAATGTGTTCATGGAAAGCTGCGCGCAGGTGTAAAAGGTGAAGATCTGCTTTGAAAGCAATTGCCCTTGATAGTTCCGCTATGGCTTCCTTCTCCTTGTGATTGTCCATCAATACTATCAGAAAAGAAAAAAGAAAATTGACAATCAGAACTGTTTTAACCAAAGTTTTCCAACTAAAGTACAAGCAGATATCCCAGAAAGAAAAAGAACAAGTTTTGTAGTAAAAACCGCCACGGTCTAAATATCTAACCATATTGTAAGAGCATAATTTTCTTGGGTTTGAGATTGGGAGGGAAACATTACTTGTAATAGGAAGAGGAAGCATATGATGTCATTCGCTAATCGTACTTGCAATCTCCAAGAACTCTTTATTAAGCATTGTTTATACAACAGAATAATCAACAAATGCCCACTTTATGTACGAAAAGCCCCAGGAAAACAAACAGGGAATATTTGGAAAAGACTCATCTAATGTATATCACTTGTTATTTTAATGACAGTGGAAAACCCAGTCAATGTTGGTGTGCACACTGATAAACCACAGGGAGCATACAGTAGCCCACCAACCATGGGTCACTTGATTCTATACAGTTTCTCCTTCCAGAGCACTAAATAAGATGCCTTAGAGATGCTTAAATCTTAACTTGCACGGATGCTCTTAACTGGCATTTGGAATTAAACTATGCCATTCAGCACTTCAATGGAATGTCCTTTCTGGCTAAAATCAGAAAATTTGTTCCGGCTGCTACAGTGTACTGCTTGTGGCAGGAGCAGAATAACATATAACAGCGGCATCAATGGTATTATGTGCTTAGAGAAATTGAAGATCTAATGCAGGGAAAAGTTTATAGATGGAGAGGGGTGCACAGGAACTTTGTAAATTGGTTATGTCGTAAGCAATGGTTATTACCGAGGGTTTATTTAGGTGATTACTGTTGCAAGTAATGATCGTAGATGTTATGGTGTCCTGTTTGAAGTTTACTGTTATGGTCATTTCTGTATATTCTTATCCTAAAAACCCAACAGATTATTATGAAGTAAGAGAGAGACATCATAGTGGGTCTCAACTTTTAGGTAAATGTCCGATTCTTCATATCTCAAGTGCAAAGAATATTCTTGTCATTGATCCAGGATCCTATGTGTTAATTTAAGCTTGTTTTAGTCAAAAGCATTTAAACAACACCAGAAAGACTATAATAGAAAGGGAATTGAAAGGGTAGAAAAGCTAACCTGCAGCTCGATATCTGTAAGGGTAAACCCGAAGAGGATCTAATCGCATAACCGTCTCTAGATCTGCCTTTGTGAGTTCAAGTTCGCAGTACTCAGACCTCTTTTCATAAGCAGATGCATTATTCCGGGCCTTCTCAATCAGTTTGGTCATCTCCTCATATGCAGCGGCCTTATCATTTCTTCTGAGGAAATGAACACGAGCTAAGCCCTGGTGTGCTCGAGTGTGCCGAATTTTAAGGGCATTGATGTAGCAATCAGCTGCCAAATCTAGTTCTCCACAGTCAACATAAACACTTCCAAGATTGTTCAGGGCCTGCCAAAATTCAAGAATCAGCAAAAGATTAGAGAATTTTGGAAGTCTAAATTGTTCACCATATGAATGAATAAAATCATTCAATAAACAGATTAAAGTGAAAATATAATTTCATTGACACACTCGAGTACTAGAATTGAACTGGCAAGCTAAAATCCATCATAGCAAAAAACTGAGCTAAATATTACTTCCATATTACCAGCTTGTATAATTTGTTGAGTACCTAAGTTGATGCTTCTTCACCTTTACTATTTAAGTTTTAGAACTGTAACAAGTGTGAAAGTTGGCATGTCAGTATGTCACCAACTTCCTGTTGATACTGATTTTTTCTTCTTCTTCTTTTTTTGGGTAATTGATAGTATTTTTATATTGAATATGCAAAATATAAAACACTAACCGGTTCTTGAAACATATACATCAATAAACCGGCTGGATGCAACTCAAGTGGGCTGGATGTAACTAAAGCGGGAGGTGTTAAAATTCATCAAAATAGTGGCCAAAGTGGGTTCCCAGGTACAGAGATTACAAAAGTTGACAAGTTGTTTTAAGATAGTACCACTTAACTGCCAATCCAAATACTTTGTGTTTAGATTTAATTAGTATCGCAATACAGTCTCAACTTACCAACAAATATGTTCTATTACCTACATCCTATTATTTAGAATTCTATCAAACAATAGAAAAGGTTTTGTATTTTTGAACATCAATAAAAGAAGACATACCTGACCTTTCCGTAACCTATCGGAGGGGCACTTCAAGGCATCTTGAAGAAGTGATACAACAGCAGAGGAACAAGATGGATCTGGGCTAGAGTCGGCCAATGCATAGGCTTTCAGAAAGAAGGCCTCAAAAGATCTCTTGAGGGTAATAGACTCCTCTGCTTTCCGCAGCCCTTCATCACAATGACCTGTATCATATAAGATCCATCCCTCATAAACCAAACGTTCATGTTCGCTTGATGTATGCTGGCGAGCCAATTGCAAACTTTGCATGGCTGCGTCTGGACAACTTGATCTGATCAACCATGACCATGACAAAACAATCAGCTCAGTTTTTTCAATCATGATTGTAACTTTTTGCAAATCATTTTGGATTATATATGTCAAAGTTATTCAACACAATAAATTATTAGAACAATTTCAGAAAAGTAAAAGAATTAATGGAAAGATATGAGCTAAGAAGGAGATGTGACAATGATGGAACCAGCAAAAAGCTCTATAAAGAATAAGATTAAAGAAGAGAGGTCTAACAAGAATCTTAGAAGTCTGTCCTTAATTTCTATAATTTTAGTAATCTCATCTCTAACTATCTTGTTCTACATCAGACAATCACACTCTTTCTTCTTAAAAAAAATAGGTAAGCTTATCCCCAAGTATGGGGGATTGGAACCAGCGACTTGTGAGGCTATTCCTTAAGGTCTCTGCCATTTCTCCCACATACTTCTCTTACACTTCAGCACACCTCCCTGATATATCATTCATGTGTCACTAATCATTTTAAAACTCCTAATTAATAGGGATATTGGGAAAAAGGGTACTTCTCACACTAGATAACTCTCTCAAAACTCAATCAATTATATAATTCACTGTATATAAAATAATAGAAGACATCCCTATTTTTAATATTCATAAACAACTTTCCTAACCTAAATTGGATTCTAATAAGATAACAACCAGAATTATAAATAAAGTAAATTCATTAAATAGAACTTCTAGATTTATTTATTTTTATTTCCATGGGCTTAAAAAAACCAAAAATGTTTATATTGGTCTAACCAAGTCTCGCGGGCTCATCCTGCATCAGCTAACTTGGACTGATGTGGGTAGCCGTAAACAATAACATCTCCACCTTCTTTGTGAATCTTCATCAACTGAAGTTATTAATTTAAGATTTTATCTTATACTCCCTCTGTCTGAAATGAGAGTCATATCTCCTTTTTTGGCTTTCTTTTCAATACTAAGGTTTCCATAGGATGTTGGCATAATTTTTTCTAATAATTAATTTTAGCATTTAAAGTTTACTATTGAAAAAAGATCATCAAAAAAACTTGTGTCTAAGCACGTCATCTACAAACTTTATTATTTTAAAAAATATCAATTCAAAAAGTAGGACCTCTTTTCTAGATAGTGCGAGTACTATTTTTTCCAATAACTCAATAAGATTTTAGTACATCTTATGTTTCCTGAAAGAATTATTACAATGTATGACAAATAAACCATTGGTAATTTTCACCCATGGCCATGTACAGTAGAAATGTTAAAATTAATGCCAAAAAACAAGCAGAATATCGAACATACCTAAGGAGAAGCAAAGACTGTCTGAAGTACAGAATTCCTTTAGCTGCATCTGATTCAAGCATCTGGTATATTACAGAGAGGGATCCAATATCATCAACCGAAGACCATCGATCATACAATTGCAGCCAACAATCAGCAGTTGTCCAGTTAGGAACATGCTCACGCGCAAGAGTACAGAGTTGAGATGCTGCAACACGTCCTTCAAACATCCTATAATCTGGGCAAAGCGTAAGAATTGTCTGAACATCACAAATGGCCGATTGGTAGTTCTCAAGAGCTAGATAGAAACAAAATCGGAGCTCCAATAACCCGATTGATTTCTGCAAGAGCAGATTGAACACTTTCTTTCCTCATCAAGGATGCAGCTCGATACATGTAGGGGAAAGTAAGTGTAGGGTCTAATTCAGTTGTTTTCTCAAGGTCTTCCCATTTATTATCCCCTTCACAGTATAGTGATCGCTCTTGGTACATCCAACCAAGTGGCATAAAAGAGGAAATGACAGAGCTGAGTTTCTCATAAGACCAAAGTTTATGACCCTTGATGTGGCCTAGCCTGGCCAACCCAACAACAGAATAAGCATGGCCTGCATTGAATGCCACCTCGAAAAGCCGTTCAGCTTCATCATATTCTTTCCTCAGTAGTCTTACACATCCCAACCAATGATATGCCAACAATCTCTGCCGGCTATTTTCAGCAGAGTCCACCAACTGTTCCAAGAAAAGGGCTGCTTTATCCGACGTAGGATCTAAATTCATGGCCACTTCACCTAAAAAACAGTAGAGTGAAAATGAGGTCGACCCAACCATGATTGACCTATGCTGCTTATTAGCATGGGTTAACAGTTCAACAACGCGACCGTCATCAAGAGATTCAGGAATATCATGTAAGAACACTTGCAAACATGATGCAGCAAGAACAGGAGAATGCTCTTCAAGAGCATATTCCATTAGTTCCACTGCATCTTGCCTGGAGGAAACCAGAGAAGCAAGTTTCCGGTCACAGGCATCCTTGAGCTTTTTGCAGCAAAACTTGTAGGCAAATACCACGATTTCTAACAAAAGATCTGGGGGAACTTCATTTAAACTGCCATTTAGGCTGAAGTCACAGATCACCCTCATACCTGACGCAGAAATATTGTTTTCAGAAAAATCTATGTCCTCGCAAAGTGATTCTGTAAAACATCCGTTAAGCATGGCATGGAATGGAGCTGAAAGGCTGGCAATTTTTTGCCTGTCACACGGTATCGTCTCATTTTCAACCCGAAAAGAGACATTTCTTGAATTACGGTTCCCATTTGCCATAATGTCTTCAAAGAAACTTGAATTTACATTAGTATGGAGTTCAGAGGCAATGTCCATCATTTCAAACTCTTTTGTGCACTTGCCACACGAGGAAAGCAAATCTGAGATAAGTTCTTCACCTTGCTTCTCATACTTTAACCATGCCCCAAAGACGAGTTTCTTATGAACAGTGCTAGACTTGAGCCAAGCCGACCGGAGGCTTCTCTTCATCAGTTTGACTTCCCCAAGGCCTTTAAAGACCTGAAACTGCAACAAATAGAGATTTGACCTCTCATGTGGAGGGCACGACTCCAGTTCTTCATGAATTTGAGCTAAAACTTCTACATAATCAACAGGCTTAAAGAATGGAAGGATTGGTGGTTCTGGAACCTTAATAAGAGATTCTCTACAAGTATCAACAACCAAAAAAAATGCCCATGATTTAATTAATGAAAATGAGAGGAAATTCAAAAGACTTATTCTTCGAATGATAACTGAGAAATGGGAGCTTACATAGAAGAAGGTGACTGAGCTGAAAATTTGGAAAGCTTCCCTCTTTCAACTTGAAGCCATGATTGTGGATTGATGGCATTGAGATGAGTTTCTTTACAAGACTCAGAAGGAAAGAAAGTCCTCATTGGGTAATGGGTATAGAAAAACAAAATCCCAGATCTCCACAGTAGCTAGAAAGGCCTCTCACGAGCAATTAAACCCACAAAATCAAATATAAACAAATAGTTCTCTAGTACACAATTACACCCCTCAGCTCAAATATATTTACCATTCTTCAAGCAGCAAAATTCTCATTCCAGGTTTTCTTCTATAATTTATACAATGACAAAAAAAAAAATTAAAAAACATCAATCTAAGCCATTAATTTCTTTTACATGCTTCACTTTTTACCTAAAAATCAACAGTACCTATAATTTTATCAGTACAAACGACGACAATAAACCATAAAAGGCCAACGACCCACCAAAGATTACGTAAGATCTCTGCTGGAAACACAAACAAAACCACATTAGTCCATTAAATATTCATCTACAAACAAAAACAAGAAGGAAAGAGACCCACTAACCTTTTTTGGAATGTAATGAACTAGATGAAGTTCAAACAAAAAATAAAACCAAACCCACTAAATTTCTAGCCTGATTGAAGAAACCCAAGCGCCAGATCAAAGTAAAAGAATTCAAAGAAAAATCAGACTTTCACTTTCTTTCTTTAGTTTGGTAAATTCCTTTTTTTTCCCTCTTTTCTTTTTTACTCTTCCACTTTCTTTTTCCGTTGCAGACCAAAAACGATTGCAGCAACTGTTAGTTGGGGAAACAAAATCAGATGCTCCATTAAAAATGGTTAATAGTAAATTTTTTGATTTGATGGCACGTTAGAACGACAGCGTATTTGGGAAATTGTGGCAAAACAATTGCTAAGATGGGCTCCTTAGAATTTAATAAATAAAATTGTTACTTTCACATCTCCTTTTTATAAAAATATCGTTATAGCATCGATATAACATTTATAACAACATTTTTATATATAAAAATATAATTTTTCATTATAAATTTATCAATTTCTTTTAATAAATTGAATTATGAGTAAAAAATAGGGAGAGCGACGCTCAATGCAATAATGCGATACTTAAACAATAGATATAGGTTGGACCCACTTGAAAAACAGAGGAATAATTTCTGATCATTTCTGAATGAATTTGATTTGGTCCTTGCCTCTTGATATCTTGGGCTCTTGGCAGCTCAATTTTAAACAATCATTACATTTCAATTTTAAAATGAAAGAAAAATACTGCTTCCGTCCTCCAAAAGTTTCTTCATAGTTCAAATTGCATACAAATTTAAAACTCCTAAATATGAATTAATATTCTGAATTTTTTAATTTTAAAGATTGTCTTTTCAAAAAATTTTTATTCAATGATTAAATTTTTAATTGTTTTTTACTTTGGGGCTCAAATTTTCAGTTAGATGATTAAATTTTTATTTTTTTTCTGATTACGTCTAATTAATAATATCACGTCAGAAAATTAATGACATTACAACGACACGTGACTAAAAAATACTTACGTGTAATATTAAATCTCTTTTTAACATTTATTCAATAAATTTTTTGTACTAAAAGGGTAAATATAAAATCATTATTAATTTTTAAAGTAAATTTAATGACAATTTTACCCTTTTGATATTAAAAAATAATTATTGATGATTATGAAATAAACTTAAAATTCAAGGTATTAATTTATATTTTGGCATTAATTTTTTATACCAAAATGGATAAAATTGTTATTATATTTATTATTGATGATTATGAAATAACAAGATATTAATTAGTAGTACATTTATACATTTTAAAATATTTATCATTATATGTATTATTAATAAAAAAATTTAAGCTGAGTCATGTACTTTAAAAATAAATTGGTATAAAAAATTAATGGAATAAATATTAAAATAAGACTCAATATTACACATCAACAATTTTTAGCCACGTATCGCTGTTATGTCATCAATTTCTGACGTGGTACTATCAATTAGGAAAAAAAAATTAAAAATTTAATCTCCTAATTGAAAAAATTGAAAAGACAATCTCCAAATTGAAAAAAAATTAGTGTAATCCGCTAATTTAAAAAATTGAAAAGACAAGCCCTAAAATGGAAAAACATTAAAAGTTGAGAGTATTAATTCATATATAGGCCAATTTTAAAAAAAGTAAAGTAAAAACTATGAGTAAATTTTTTAAAAAATTTATCATTCGTGATTCCACAAAATTACATAAAACAATAATAGTAAAAGTATAAACTAGTGGATAATATATTTACTGTATAATATATTTACTCTTTATTTTATATACTCATTGTTATCTTTTTTAGAACAAAAAAAAGGTTATATTTTAAATTATCCTTTTAAAGATGGAGAGAGTATATTATTAAAATTTATAAATTTTGTAAATGAAATTATTTTGTGAAATGGAGAACAGGAGGAGTATTATTTTCTTTCGGATTGGGTTGAAGAAATGGCTGGCACGTTTGAGAATAATTGTTCGCTCACTCGGATGATTTATAAAAAAAAATTGGTTGATTATGTCGACTGGATGTAAAATTTTGGATAGGATTTGAAGTAGAAGACAACGGACGCCGGTAAAATAGCAATCAGTTCAAAAACATAATCACTTCTACCCCACCCCAACCCACCCCACCCCAACCCACTCACCCCACCGCACCCCAACCCAAACATGAAAAAAAAAAAAAAAGGTCAATTGGTTTTCAATGCGTTACTCTATCAACATAACATCTAAATTTGTATGGATTAGTTTTGGTACGCCACATTTTTCTTCACTCCGCTCCTCTAATAATTCCCATGAAATGTAGAAGGAAAAGAAACATTTTGAAGCTAAATTTCAAGATGGGTATGAAATTGCTGAATACACCGAGAGGCATTTTTGGGAATAGTGGTTAGACTATAATTTTGCCATCCCACAGAGATTTTGTTGGCTTTTAAGTAGGTACAACTTCAGAAAACTATTCAGTGGGACAAATCGAAGTGATGTGATCCAAATCATACGCCAATGTGATCAATCAAACTAGTACCTTGAAAAACATGCAACCATGATAACCAAATTTCTATACCTTGACCCATCTACCCTAAACTTGCGTAAGCATCATCCTTTACAAAGTGATGTTATGCAATAAGGATAAATTATCAAGTGGAACATAGGATTTACTTGTGTTAAGAAAAGAACTCTCTTACAATGCATAGGTAAGACAACATTCGAGTGCAAAATGCATGGCATTGATGCATTATCTAATAGCTTGATAACATTCAAGCCCAACCTTAATACTTCAACTCATTATCGAGTATATAGCCAGTATACCCATTAGCAGACTACTATAGCAGCTCTCCCCAACCAAATATTGGGCCTCAGATGGTACATAACTCTAATTTTTCAAGGGGGTAGAAAGAATAGTACATTTATCATATGGTAATGATGATCTCCTAAGACCTAGCTGCTGTTCATATTTGCAAGATGATACTGTCACAGGCCAGTTAATATTGCTTAGTAGGTGCTGCAGTGATTACTCAGACATGCACCTCCACGGCCTACTGGTAACCCACTTGACAGAAATATCTGTCCATGATTTCTAAGGCTTGAGCAAGGAAAGACTTCTATTTGTTTAACTGGAATGGCACTGACAAAAATTATAGATGGTATCACCCAAATGATTTTCAAGGGACTTACATTTTTCTACACGTCATTGTCAACGGGCATGTTGAATGATTTTATGCGCTGCATATGTCCTTGCATGGAATGAAGACAAACTTGGACATAGTACACTGAACCCGACTTCCTATGTCATTCACGGAAATCTGGATTTAAAAACCAACCATCAAAAAACTTCCAACATATTTCAACTGTTTTATTGAAAAATATACCAAACAAATTGAAAAATATGTTAAGCACACATTATAAAATTTATTCAAAGTAGGATATCCTATTAACCATCTAAACAAGAAAACAGAAAGGCTGGAATTCTGGAAGACAGTACAGAGAAACCCAGGCAAATTTATCATAATCATAATGAAGCTTTACTACAGAGTCACCAGAAGAGAATTCTACATAACAAAGACAGGATGCAGATCTATGCTATAAGCTACTTGTATATTTATTTTGTCAGCAAGAGAGACATCTTTCTGATTAAACTTCAAAATGGGAGCATACTACCCCAGCAGACTTATCTGCCGACACCTGACACTAAGAGAAGGAAATTTAGGATGAGACCCAAAGGGAATGGAGGTGAAGGTTGGACAAAAAGAAAAGAGAAATAAGAAGTCCCGTATATATAGTTGTAGTAGCTGCATGTGTAATAATCAGTTAACTCGAATAAATAATACTGAAAACCAAAAGGATCCTCGAAGGTTATTTTAAGTAATAGAGTATAATTATGAAAGCAGGGGAGAGCACTCGATATAAGAGGCTTCATACAGAATAATGACTATATGCTTTAATCAACAGCTAGACGGTCATGTCCAACCCCTGTAGTTCATAGGCTCCAACTGAGACTAAACATTCATATATGCTTTGCTTCATAACTTCCTTTAGAAATAGTGTCCTTAGGTTGCATTGTATCCTATTAAAGTGTCGGCAAGTGTCCGAAAGCAGTATAACAGAAGGGTCAGAAACTGAGAAAACATAAATCATCTTTTAAGTACAGGAAAAAGGTATGATCATCCACATAAACAAATAACACAACATCACATCATTAGAAAGGTCAACAAACGATGCTTCTTTTCTTCCATTGAAAGGACTAAAGCTAAGTAAAGAGGATTAGAGAAGTGCATAGATACAGTATCCAAAGCATTATTGTAATGCAGTCCAGTCATAGAACTGATATGGTGAAATCATTTCTAAGTACAGGAAAAAGGTATCTGACCAGTATTATCCACTTAAGTGAAAAACACAAAATTACATCCAAATTACTAAAAAGGTTAACAGGTGCTGCTTCATTTCTTCCTCCCCTTCCCACAGAACCAAATAAATAAAGTAAAATTAAGAAAGAGAATGGGCAGGGGAGCTTATAATAAAAAAAAATTAAGAACAAGACGGATATAACAAATATAATAAAACAATGCTGGTAACCATGCTTAACGTAATAATTGGAGTTTAATAAAAAAAAAATTTAATAATTTTAGATTGTTGGTCCACGGGGAGAAATGTATACAATCTAGTCTACATCTGTCTGAATTTTTTAAGAACAAGACGGCTATAACAAATATATAAAACAATGTTGGTAACCATGCTTAACGTAATAATTGGAGTTTAATAAAAAAAAAGTTTAACAATTTTAGATTGTTGGTCCACGGAAAGAAATGTATACAATCTAGTCTACATCTGTCTGAATGTCTCATAGCAATGTGCATATTCAGTATTTAAACAACTAAACCGTGAAATTTCAGTTCAAATCCTGAATTTGAGCAGATATATTAGAAAAGGGAAGTAATAGAAATGACAAAGATTTAGGTTTTCCGTTGATGTGTAGATGAATCACAACAGGCACAGGGAAAGTTAACAATTGTATGCTTATGCCACATGGACACACACGTCTCAACTACCACCCCAATAGGCTTAGCAACTGAGAAAGCGAATATTAGTTTTCATGACAAATAGAAAAAATATATAGTACTTGATATTTTAATGCTGTATATGATATCTGACCAGTTAAAGCATGTCGAGGACTAAAGCAATAAATTTACCAGAAGAGCTCACAATATGACAGTTTGATATCACATAATTCTAACTTTCAACATACTTACAATGAAGAAAGGAAATAAGTTTGTATATTAATCAATGCAAGTGAGAACTGAGAAGGCAATGTCACAAAGTAAGCTACCTTTGTCATCCATAACAGCAGAAAGATTACCACTCTTCACTATAATATTCTCCAATGAACCGCTACTATTTGGCATGCTGGGTTGTCTAATTGGTGTAGGGGAGCAAACACCACTTCTACCTGAATGCTCATTTGGAGCCTGATTCCCCATCTGATGATTTAAGTAGATGTCCAAGCTAGAACAAGAAGACGCTCCTACCTTTCTCTTGCTCCTAAACCTTCACCTGACAGGGATGTGAGGAACAAAAAAGAGAAGCACAAAGGAGTTTTTGTTTATCTGCTTGTCATAATGAGCATTTATGCCATATAAGATACCTGTCTTTTCGCTTCTCACGGTATCTTTGCACAGATGCCTTTCTGCTTGCCGGACCTTCAGCTGTGTTAACTTTTTTTTTTTGGAAAAAAAAGAAAAAAGTGAGGATCCTTAAAGAGCAAAGAAAAAGTACTTATTTAATCATAACCACCAATATTTTAATGCTAACCTACTAATCATGCATGGTTACTCAACCTAATGCTTATGTGAAAGAAAAAAAATCTATTGTGCCTGACGTATTATTCAAGGTTCTAGGTTTTTATCCTTTGGGAACAAATATGCATATACATTCATATGTGTATAGGAAGTCCCTTTGGGGGACAAATATTAAACTTGAATCAAGATATACATCAACTCAGCCAGGAAGAAATTCAATTAAGTACCACAAAACTGAGAGCTTGCCAGCAACTTCCTTGCAATCAAAAGATGTATGCTGTTTGTCTAGAAAAATGTGTTTTACTTTCTCTGTCATTCTACCGAAATCAATACTCTATTTTCCGGAAATAGGGATTACTAGAGAAGAATGTCTACATTAGATGAACAAGATGAAAGGAACTAATAAGAGCACTCTGTCATGCATAATGGAAACATTTCAGCAATAATAGTTTAAAATATAATCCAAGGTAAATATCCAGTTGTCATGACTGCAATAGTAAGGACAACTGATTCAGTTCAACTGAATGCCAAGACTAGAGCAAAGCCAAACACAATGATATTCTAATTGTAGAAGAAACCTGAAAGCCCAAAATAACAGATTTGTAAACAAACATCTCAGATAGAGCCACAAAGTGAAGAAAAGTATGCTCCTAACGGCAATGATATTATTATGTTAATTGCCAAGTTAAATTATAGTAAATTGAATATATATCTGCATTGGTTGAGGACAAAAGTGATTTTGTGAACATCATAGGTCAAAGCATCCCAGTGATTTAAACAGAATTGCTGGTAGAAATTTTTTATCATTCACTACCTTCTAGACACCTGAGATGGTTTTTAACACCCAAATAATTGCTAACAAGTTATAAAAGAGAAAGGAGTCAGGAGTTCAGTATTCTCCATCAAACAGTGTATTATCTTATGAGTGTATTATTACTACAATGAATACTTAAACTACCACCTAAAATTTAAAAAAAAATCCCAAAACAAAATATGCTTATGTACACATAATGTAAGAGAAATGAAAGGCGAAAGTAAATTATGATGAAATATTATGTACTATGAGAAGCATTTTGCATTTTACCAGGAGTTTCTTCGCGTAGTATATTGCTTTCTTCTCTTTGCAGTGGAGAGTTGTCAGTCAGTTTCACTGTACAATTAAGATCAAGAGGGCATGTCAATACAGAATTTTAACACCACATCAATCAAAGTAATTTAAAAGTCTCTTCATACTTTCCTAACATATCCATTCATCCCTCACTGAGAAATCATAACAGGCTTCTTGCAGATGTAGTCTATCACTACTTTTTTTCTTTAGATAGGTAATCTATCACTAATTTTTTAGCTTTTGTAATTTCAATTTGCCAACAGAAAAGGAAGAATCAATCAAGCAAGTAACAAACATGAATCGAGCAAACAAAAACAATATACTGTATGCATCGTTCAAGGTTTGACCATTAAGAAAAATTAATTAGAGAAGCACCTCATGTGGAACTGAAACGATCCTCCAAGATGCAAGGACAATGATTGTACATAAATTTTTTTACGAGGATTTTCAAGTGAATTCAACCTTACCTGTGTGCAAGGTCTGCAACAGTGTCATAGAAGAATCTGAGACTACTTTGACACTTGCAGCTTGTAAATATCGGGGCAAAGATCGAACTACTGCAGTTCCATCATATGGGGTTTCCTGGGGAAAATGAAGTGGGCTTGCAGCAAGTTGCATTATCGCTCGTGCCTAAAGTGTAGTTGGTCACATGAGAAGCACATAATACTACCGACTCGAAAAAATTTATTTAGTATTTCAAGATTTATAAATTATTAAGTATTTCAAGATTTCTAAATTATCAAGTATTTCAAGATTTCTAAATATAGGAAGTTTCAATACCTTTTCAGCCGGTACATCATCATAGACGAATACCTTGCCACAATAGAAGATCGTCATTTGTTCAGCCGGCACATTAGCAACACCTGTAGTTCTGGAACCATTTAGGAAAATTCAATCTCTGGGACCAATCAGAACAAAGAAGCCTGTCATTTATTCCTAAAAAAAAGGGACAATCATTATTCAAGACCCATGCCATACACATTTGCAATTTTTTCTTATATCTACTTATTTCGTCATTCCCAGGCTCTATAACACGTCCAGCCCTCATTCATGCTCCACAGGTATCATACAGTTAATAATGTTAACTTCTTGTTAACAAAGTATTATAACATTATGGTTCACACTCGACATCTACAATTCAGTTGACTGCATTCCTGCTTGTATCATTAGACCAACACAAACTACAATGAACTGCAGGCACAAAAAACGCGTCACTACTCTAATAATCATCATGGACGAGACAGGGGAAGCTTGCTACAAGCTTAAACATATACATCAAAGAAAAACACATTATCTATAAACCTCCAAGAAAAAATAGAACAAGAAAACTACTCAAAACAAAAACAAGACTAATTATTCTAGAATACGAAATAGAGAAATGTTAAATGCCGTCTGCATTTTGCCATTTGTGCACTCCTGTAAGTGCAAAATGTATTCTTACCTCATGAAATATACATTTATCGATTTCCTACTGAATATACCAAAATGCAAATACAACACAACAATATATATTTATGAAAAAAGTTACCTAGGAGGAACGGATTCATTATCAGCGGCAGTAAGACCAACCAGCAAATCACCAGAAAGATCGGGTTCCAAGTCAGGGTCTTTCGGCGGTACTGATTCGTCAGCTGAAACAGAGATTTCTGTATCGGCACTTGTTCCTCTAGAAACCTACATTAAATTATTTAGTCTATAATTACTGGCAGTATCGTTAATCACTAATTAAACCAACACTTTAAAAAAGGATAAACAATTTGTCGTAACAGTAACTTTAATAATATAAATATACTACTTTGGGGTGGGGGTGTGAATGATTGAGGAAGATACACAATTAGGAGGATGACTTTGGGGGCGGGGAATGTGAAGCTTTTTGCGAGCAGCGGCGGCGGCGTCGGAATCGGACGCCGGTTCGAGGAGCGCCTTGAGTGAGATGACTTGCTGGATCGCCTGAGATTTGTTCCACGACGGTCTCCTCATTCCTGTACAAGCATCAAAAATCCAAATTCCTTTAATACATACAACTTTAAAATTCCATTAAACTATACATATACATAAATACTGTATATGTATATAGATAGGAGTGATAAGAGAGAAACCTACCTTTATCTTTGAGGTAACGGCGGCAATCTTCGCGAGTGAGCTGAGAAATGTCATCTTCAGTGAGTTGGTGAAGAGGTTTGTCCAGAATTGACTTGTTTATGGTCTCTTCCGGTGTCATGGCGCCAGATTCCGGCATAGAACAGGGCGGAGGTCTTGTGCTAGAAAAGGAGTTGAAGAAGTGATTCAGCTTTAGTAAATTTGTTTCAAACTTTGGGCGAGTGTGCGTCAGGGAGAATTTTTGTGTTTTTCTTTTTGGCTTGTTTAAAGACCGTGGGGGAGTGTCTGATAATTTGGGCACAGCGCTGTGTCGAACAGGTGAAAGTTTTATAATATCTGTGGCCTGCTTCAAATATGACAAAGAATCTTTGAAAACTAATATTTTTCTTATTGGTAGGCAAAACTTCATTTTTCAAGAAAAAGTTTGTTTTTAAAACTTATATATGGGATCCATCAATAGTACTTAATGTAATACTCCCTTCTCTATTTTTTATTTTTCTTAAATTATGTAAATAAATTTACTTAATATATCTTTTATAAAGTGAATACTAAATTGTTGCAATTACTATATTAGTTTGAGTTCATTTTTGTAATTGAGTATATTATAAAGTAATAATATCTATTTCATTTAACAATCCTGAAATTTTAAAACTCTTAATATTAGGACCTCTAACCACCTTTCACAACAAAACTAGAAATAATTACATCAAAAGTAAAAAAATTCAAAATTAACCAAGACGAAAGTAAGTTCTTAGGTCACACTCCTATAGAATGTATCCAAAAATTTGAATTGTAGTAATAGGAAAACCGGGAGGAATTCGGGTGCACTCTCCTGTTCTGCCATATGGCTTGGCTACTGATGAAGTTATGCTGTAATATAAAAATAGTGGGCCGCAAAACCCCCTTATTATTACTAGTACTAGTATTGTCGCTTTCTCTTTTTATTCAATTGTCACGCATAGTATGGGCCTACTTATCATGTCAGATATAGAAAGGACCACATCGCATCGTTTATAGGGGTGTGGGCTCAGCCCGGAATTAATAATTCTATTATGAGAAGTGAGAACCCGTTTGATAAATTTAAAATTACCTTTATTAAATTATCACAATAAATCTATGCAACACATATTTGGGATAATTTATTCAATAATTTAATATTTATACTGATATAAACTAATTGGTTATGTACTTATTAAATACTAGTTGGTAGCCCGTGCATTGAGTAATGAATTTAATAATTTGTCCGATATTTATGTTAAAAAAAACTCGAAGTACACACTTAATGTAAATTAGTTGAATTACTTTATCATAAAATTAAGAGATTCACTTTCCTAAAGCAAATTCATCAAAATTAAGTAAAGACAACAAAATACAGTCTTTTAAGGAGACATAAATTCATTCATAGAACATGTTTAATAGTACTTTCAACATTGAAGTATGTCTCATGATATATAAGGGAAAAAATTCATACTCTTGCAAATAATTTAAGGAATATGATTCACGAACTTTGAGCACCACAACAAAGCATAGAATTATTATTGGAAACAATGACAAACACATGACATATATTTGTTTTTTACATAAATTTCTTACATGTAGTCGCGACTATAATTAGTTATGTTGCATGATGTAAACTTGGCAATCTAATTCAAAACAAATTGTTGATAATGAACACACCTAAGCTTTGTTACAATCCTCTCTTTTCATGCTCCGTCTTAACATGTCTGGCGTTCTCTAACATTGTTCCTTACAGCAACGTTGTGAGCGTATCTATCCATAAATATTTTATCGGACTCATTGTATCAAACACTTAAAATGCACTACCCAACCATACATCTACCAAAAAACATCTACCAAAAAGGTCACCATCCCACCAACTCTGTACTCAATTCCATCACCAATAACACATTCTTTACGTACATAAATATCACCACGAAGACGTCCAAAGCGTGGTATACCGGGAAGGATAAAAGTTACTATCAAATCCAGAGTCATCTTTGTCTTTGTGAAAAAATATAAAGTAAAAATATTGGCAATATCATAAAAAAGAATGAAACGTGGTGAAACGGAAGAATAAATAAATTCTAAATAGAGTTGTCCACTTGTTAGGTAAAAGTACAAAGATAGAGTTTACCTCGATAGGAGAAGCGGCCAAAGCAGAATCTTTGGATCAACTACATTGAGCATTAACATGATTCTGTATGCTCAAAAAGCTTCAAACATGTTCCATCAAATGCAAAATGAGCTTATTCTCGGATAGTTTGTAGCGAGAGGTTCCTAGCCTTTCCATATCCCAAAAATTCCACTTGATCGACCTTGAGTTACCTTTCTTTATGCAGCTTTTGTATTTAAAAATAATGTACGACTTTGTATTTAAAATGGGAGAATTAATAACCCTAATCTTACTTTAAGTTGAATTCTGTGTAAATCTCTACATATATTGCAACTTGTAAAAATCATAACTAATGCACACAATCAAAACTCTATATGACATTATTTCAAACACTTAAAATGCATTAAGTCAGACGAAGTAAGTAACAATTATAACTCCAAAAATTGATGAAATGTTTGCATTAGACGTAGGAAGTTGGTTAAGGAAAGGGAAGTGTGAAATTGAGAAATAAATCTACAAAACCCCACACATACATTGTTACTTGACAGGAATGCTAGATCAGTGGACGTACAAACTTCTTGAGGCGTTGATGAAACCAAATGCTAGAAGTGTATTCTGATAACTTTTGAGAGTTTTGAGGTCTTCATGAAATTGCAAGTAGCATCATAGCCAATTAGCCATACTGTAACGACCCCAAAATAGGTCCATTCCATCCAACCCATTCTGAGTCGCCAAATACATGGTACAGAAAATAACTACAACTTTATTACAACAATTGTCGTACAAAATACAACAACACATATGCTTTGTGAGTTTGGATACAAATATATACCAAATGTGACACATGTCCCAACCGTGAACGACTCTCACAATGACACCTTACATAAAGGTATAGTCAAAACTGCTTTTAGAAACTAAAATCTTTGGGAAGTGCTTTCGAGAAACCTTCGTATACATGGGAGACCATGCGTACAGGTTATGATAGATATCATATGGCCACAGAAATTATCCTTGGTTGACCTAATAGACCCCGAAGAAAAATGAGAAGATTACTATCATATTCTTCCCAATGGTAAGTCTTCTCTTGACATATCATTATCTCCACTATCTCTAATTGAGAATTATACTTCAAACAAACACCAAGATTATATAGGTAGTGCTTTCAGATATATACTCAACAGTGGATGAAACATCCACATCTTATGATGATACGAGGTTATATGTCATTAGACATCTTGTATGATAGTGACAAAACACCTTCCAACGTTGGGTTCGCTTTCACCCTATTAGATTCACCAAATATAACTACTAAACGATGACCACCGATTCTATTCCTCATATTCCCGCTCGACCCAAATTTACACTTTATTATTACGAAAGGAATTGTAAAAGCAAAAGGGTGAGCACAACTAGCTAAGTAAAGAATATTATGACTAAAGATAAATAAATTATCAATAGTCTTCATCGAATAAATCGTAGATTTAGAACATATGGTAGATGATAAAACTTTTCAACCATAGTTGCAATGAATGAAAGCGATCCATTAGAAGAGTCAAATAGACTATAAAGTCTATTATCTTCTTCATGTTAAAAGTCCACCAACAATGTTTTATTCTCAGAACATCAATCAACAATTCCTGTCCACAATCATATGAATAACTCATAATTGTAATTGTTGTTCTAAATTCCTTTTCTCATCCAGGACAAAGATAATTTTCATCACCTGAAACATCAAAGATCATGGTTATACCAAATCACAGTTCATGTTCATAATCAAACTAATAAATTCATCTTTGCACTACGGGCCAAAGATATTCATCAACAGTTCATCTTTGCACTACAGGCCAAAGATATTTATCAACAGTTCATCTTTACACTACATGCCAAAGATATTCAACAACAAGTCATCTTTGCATTACAGGCCAAATATATTAATATCTCAAAGAAATATATAATCATTTCAGAATTTATATAAACAATAATTATAACCATGTTGATTAATTCACCTTTGCACTTAAGCTAAAGATATTCAATTATAAATTCAATGGTCATGATCATACCACCACAATTCAACTTTTCACTACTTTGGCAAGAGAGAACCCTGATGGCATGATCATACCAATAATCTATCCATCTTTACACTCCCAAATGAAAAGAAGAGAATTTCAACATCGAGGTTATAAAATGTTATATATGATAATAAAATCAATATAATCAATATATAGTTTTAATCTCCAAAGTAATATTCATAAATCAACTATAATTTGGTTAGAAAAAGAAACTAATTTTGTCATGAATAAGAACTCATGAATAAGAACTTTCGTGAATAGTATCTCATGAATAGTAAACCCGACTCAAAAAGGTAGAAATTCCACAATAAAATCCATACCAATATTTCGGTATAATGATATTGAAAGAATAATATTTTTTTTAAGCTTATAAACAATTTATTTTAATTGTTTACACTTTACTAAATAATGCATTTAATCATTCTAAAATGCCAAACTCATAATATTTCATCACCAATAACCAAAATCCTCATCAAAAATCTGAATATACCTCATGTAGGATTCTCAAGCTATAAAATCCTATTTTCTAATTTTCTTACCTCACATAACATATTTAATTCATTTACTCATAACTAGTCCATTTTCATGAAAAATAATAAATCAGTTCCAAAAATATTTCTTTTCTGGGATTTAGCAGAATATAGTCCTATATTGAACATATATTTTTATCAGAATTTTTAAAAGTCATTTACTATTTTTCAC
The DNA here is from genome assembly GCA_020205605.1 of Panax ginseng. Classification (NCBI taxonomy): domain Eukaryota; kingdom Viridiplantae; phylum Streptophyta; class Magnoliopsida; order Apiales; family Araliaceae; genus Panax; species Panax ginseng. The sequence continues at coordinate 6,145,485 of CM035138.1, read as the reverse complement.
ATGGCCAAAACCACCGAATATTTAAACATTTATCATAAATTGTACTTTTATCCAAAAATTCTGAAATTTACAGAGTATACTTATATAATATAGATGTACTCCCAATAAAAATTTCATCAATTTTGGAGTTAACCACAAGGAGTTATAAGGGTTTTCTTTTAAAATAGTATTTTCCCATAAAATTCATAACTCATAATCTATACATCCAAAAATCACCATTTTTGGACACAATCAACAAAACTCATCAAATTATCATTTCAAATTTTTCCAGAATTTTTAAAGGTCTGAAAAGTTACGAAACATGAAAAACATCACAACCCTTAAAATCTCTTACCTCAAAAGAGCAGTATTTCTGACTGGAATAACGTTGAACGAACTTGCACCGTATAGCAACACTCAAGATACAAGAATACACTTGATAATATAGAGAGAAATAGAGAAAAACTTGGGTTTACGGTGTGTTTTTCAATTATAACTTAAGCTTATTTATAGGAAAATACTTTAGAAACGCTTCAAGCGAGTACTAAAATAATAAAATATTATTTTTCTTTTCTACACACCAACCATCCAAGACCAGCCATCCAAGCATGCCAATTCTGAAAAAAATATAGCACCACATGTTATTAACACCAACCAAAGTGGGTCCCACCATATAATTTAATAAAAATTATTTTATTTTACGAAACTTCAATAATTCATAGAAAATAGCCCGTTTATCCTAAAAAAATTGAAACTCGCGACTTTCCATGGGAAATTCCATTCTCTACAACTTTGCGAAGAATTTTTTCCAAATTCCAAACAAAATTGATCGAAATCAACAAACGAAATGATTTTACGATTATATAATCAATTTTCTATTCAAGAATTGTGTCCACCGACACCCAAAACATATGTTAAATATTTAATGCCACAAAATACTCTTCCTCCTCGTATACTCATATATCCTACATTCATTGTAAAAATATTACAAGTTAATATATTATTAAAATAATATATTTAATTGAATTATTTTATCAGAAAAAGATAAAATATTAATTTTCAATAGTTGTCACATTAAAAATTTTCTCCATCTATATCCACAATAAATATTTTCTTTATCATAATAATCAATAATTAATTATTCACAAATAATATTACAGACTCACAATACTGATAACCAGGCCGTTCCCAGGATAGAGGAGGCTTTCCAATAAGGATTTCTCCTTCTTGGCCTTGATTAGATGACCAAACCTCTCCTTGTGGAACTTTCTAGACATTGTCAATAATGCTATCTAATAATATTATTCAAATAATATGAATTATTGATTTGATAATGAGAAATACTATACAGTGACAATTATTGAACAACAATAATATAAAATATCAACGCAGCAATTATTGAATCAATAAAATAAAATATTGAACAATAATTACTGTAACAATTATTGAGTAGTGCCTTCTTACGTAAGAATCAATAATTCAAAAATCATGTATCTGGTAGAAGTGTCTTCTTTGTGCAACAATAGCGTATTATTGTATTTTAACCACCGTGTATTCAGCGGTGTTAACGGTAAAAACTCAAACTTGTCGTTTTCTTCATCCGATAGCTTTATTCCGTTATAGGGCCCACAAATGATCAAGGCGTAAATTTGGATATTCCTCGACAAAAAAGAATATTCCACGACCAAACGAATATTCTCCGACAACAATGAATATTTTATACCACTTGCGTATTTTGAAAAATTTCATATATCATCCTTAACTTTAACTTTTATCAATTTAACCATTTACTGAATTGTAATTATAAGAAAAATTGAATACTTTTATTTCATAAAATTCGGGGTCTTACACATACTGCCAAGGGAAAAATGTAGCATTAGATCACTTGTATCATTTTTTATTTTCCGCCCATTTCTTTTCTTCGTTGTAATGAATTCAAGTTGGGTTGCAATCATATGGTAGTACCATTTGTAAGACCCTAAATTATTCATAAATGAATTTTATTTTCCTCTATTTATTATTTTGAAATATTAAGGGTTGATTTGATTAATGTGGATAGTTATGGGTAAAATACGCAAATATTTTGAATAAGCAAGTGGTTATAAAATATTCATTATTGTCGGGGAATATTCATTATTGTCGGGGAATATTCATTTGGTCGTGGAATATTCATACTGTCGGGGAATATTAAATATTTACACAGCGATCTTTTGTGGGCCCCATAACTGAAAGCGATTGATGAAGAAAACGATAAATATAAGTTGTTTATAAATAGCAGGCGTAGTTATTCACAATTATCATCTTGGAATACCCGATGGTTAAAACACACTAATACGCGTTGTTAAGAATACATGCAGATTGCACCAATTATTGATTCTTACGTAAAGAAGGCACTACTCAATAATTGTTACAAAGAATTACCGCTCAAGATTTTATTTTATTAATTCAATAATTAATTGCATTGATATTTTATATTATCGTTGTTTCAATAAATTGTCATTACACAAGATTTTTATTATCTAGACAATAATTCATATTATCCGAATAATATTATTGGATAACATTATTAATGATGTACAAAGTTCGTCAAGGAGAGGTTTGGTCACCTAATCATGCGCTGCAAGAAGCGAGAGATCCTTATTGAAAGCCCTCTTCCTCGAAACTACCGGTCACCAAGATCGCGATTCTCTGTAATATTATTTGTGAATAATTAATTATTAATTTATATGATGAGAAAAATATTGATTTTATGTGGATATAGATGGAGAAAATTTTTAATGTGACAATTGTTGAAAATTAATATTTTATCTTTTTCTGATAAAATAATTCATTTAAATATATTATTTTAATAATATATTGACGGTGATATTTCTATAAAAAAAATGCGAGATTCGAATTTTCTGGAAAATGGCTATTTATTGTGAATTATTGAAGTTCCGAAGCTCCGAAGCTCCGAAATAATTGATTTTTGGAAGTTTTAATTATTTTTAATAAGAAAAACGTTTTTTACATTTTTGGGACTCATTTAACATGTGTTAGGATGGCCGAGTTCAGATTCATGGATGCGTAGGAAGATGTGGAAAATAAATAATATTAATTTATTCAATTTTCTACTTTGGTGTTCTAAGCATTTTCCTATAAATAGGGTGCTTAGGTTAGAATTGAAAATCACACCAGAAACTGAAGTTTTCTCTCTATATTATCGGCGTATTCTTGTGAGTATTTTGAGTATACTTTGAGTATTTCTATACGGTGCAAGTTCAAGTTATAGCCTATATCCTGGTGTTTTAACTAAATCTTTGTCTTTCAGGTAAGGGATGTTATTTTATTCGAAAATGATATTATTTCTTCAATATCATTATCTTGAAATATTGGTTGAAAATTTTATCAAATTTGGAACTTTTTCGTACGCTTAGGTTACTTATTCATGAGTTCTTATTCACGAGTTCTTATTCATGGATTACTATTCACAAATTACTATTCACGAGTACTATTCACGTAAGCGTGAAGATGTTTTTTGTGAAATTTCTATCTTTGGTGTCGGAGATACTTATTCACGTATCAAGACTTTATTCACGTGATACCAAGACCTTATTCACGAATACTGGTCTTATTCACCGAAAAATGAATTTTTTCTTTTTGTCCAAAATATCTACTATGGATACTAGCTTTGATTGTATCCATGTTTTGATCATTCTTGAATTTTACTCCACTGATTACTTATGAAGTATTTTTGAACTTGGATTGTTCAAAATACTGAATCCTTAATATTTGTTCTTTTGTTTCATTGGATTCGTTTCCTTTAAAATATTTTTCATCATCCGAATCCCAAAGGATGATATTCTTCGAATATCTTTGGCTCAGTAGTGCAAAGATGAATGATTTCTTGATGAATATCTTTGGCCCGTAGTGCAAAGATGAACAGTGTTGAGATGAACATGACTCTTGATTAATATCTTTGGCCCGTGGTGAAAAGATGAAATGTGTTTAGATGAACATGACCCATGATGAATATCTTTGGCTCAGAATAGTGCAAAGATGAATATTTGATTCCAGATATATTTTGATTGATGTTACAGGATAAAATATCGACGATGAACTTTTAAATTCATATATAGAAGATAGTAGTTTGCATTCTCTACTTAACTCTTCTAATGAATTGTTGTTTCACATTGCAGTTGTTGATTTAAAAGCTGGTTGTCTATTGTATTCTATTAGATTTTTCCTGTTGAAGACTAACGATAATTTGTTGTATATTATCTTGGTCATAATATTCTTTCTTGGGCTAGTTAAGCTCACCCTTTTCCTTTTTGTTCCATTTTTCTTCTCGGAGGCGAGAATGTAAATGCGAAGTACTAGTCGGGGTATGGAATGAAGGTTCTAGAGAGAGTTGTTTAGTAGTCCTCGCCATTTTGTAAAAAATAATGTATCAATAATTATGATGGAGATTTATTTATGTGTGGATATTGTCAGATGACAATATACGTATTTAAACTCACAGGTTTATGTTGTTGTAATAATAAAGTTGTAGTTATTTACGTACCATATATTTGGCGACTTCGTAATGGGTTGGATGGAATGGACCTATTTTGGGGGCGTCACACCATTGGTCTATAGTTCCGGGTATTTTATCTAATATTAGAACAATGCTAAAATTTAGTGTAAAAAATAATTAAAAAGGCTCCAATAAACTTATATTTTCTTTTCTCAAGTTTTCCAAGCTCCAGACTGAGAATGAAGATCAATCCAAGATAAATAACAAACAATTGACAGAGAAAATGCTATAATTGAAACAAACTCCACCATCTCATAAATGGTAAACAATATTTAACTGTAATTGCTAAAACAGAATTGAAAAAAACAACAGTAGTTAACATTATTTGTAAAAGAAGCACTCAATGCAAGGGAATACCCTCCTTGTCAACATTATCAATGGTCTTCATAAATATCTGCCCTCCACTTTCAATTATAGTATCAGGTATCGCTCTTTGAATGAATAAATAGCTTGACTAATTTTTCAAACTATATCCCAAGCAGACTTCACAAACAAACAAGATCACTAAGAATAAATTAAAACTTTGCAAAAGTTTGATTACAGTTGGTACATACCTTGTTGAATGATCTTGCTCGGCCAAATATAAAATCAACTATTCGCTTTACGCGAATTTGAAAAGTTTCTCAAGATCATAATCCCATTTTATATGCTAGATATAACATTAAAGAAAAAAAGTGAATGACCAAAATAATTTTACCTATTAATCTTCCCAATACCAATGTACTGAGATTATGAAATGGCATAGGTTGTGGTGTTCATCTTTTACAGTCATTAATAGTTTATTACTACTAATATGTGGTCAAATAGACAAAAAATTATTCACATAAAGTTAAGAGCAAAACCCACTCTCAAAAACTAACATGAGATTCCCAAATCTTGTATAGGCTTCTTTTCTACTGTATTCAACCTCCCCATCCTGATTTACAGTATCTTTTTACATCGTCCTGTGAAGTCTCAAATTCATCATCCCATGCATTTTACATAAGAACTATCATGGGTAAGTGTTCCATCTGGCAAGATAGACAATTGGAACAAGAATCCTTTTCAATACAGTGACGCTTTTAAGTTCCTAAAAAGCCAGATTATTATTTGAGTTTAAGAAGGAAAGGCAATGAACATTATTTTTTCAAATTAACACAAAAGTCCAATGCCCACATCAACATGTCGGGTCTTAATGTTGCATGTATAAATAGTAGAGTAAGGATAGAATAAAGCATTGAAAAATAGAACTTCTTCAGAGATGATTATTTGTAATTTCAGAATTCACCAACAAAAAAGTTAAATTTCTTCAAAAACTAAAACTAAATTTCATTCAAAAATAAAAAGGAAAACCTCAAAAAAAAATCAATAAAACAAAGGAAATAATCAACAATTACCTGATTTGTTCTCAAAATCAAATAAATCGGATAGAAAAACTCTACAAATTAAATCAAAAAATTTCAATAAAACAAAGGAAATAATCATCAATTACCTGATATGTTCTTAAAATCGAATAAATTGGATCGATCGACCGATTTTGAGCCCACAAAACTGAAATCGAGTGTGGTTCTTGTTAGAGGGGCGAAAGATGTCGATCTCAGAACAAAAAGAGTAAATTTTAACATAATATAAAGCCAATAAAACCACATAAACTACCTATATATATATATATATATATATATATATATATATATATATATATATATATATAGAAGTGGAAGATGTGAAAGAGGAGAGGGAAAGTGGACCTCTGTGGAAGTTGAAGAGGAAGAGGAAAAGGAAAAGGAAGAGAGGTGGAACAAAAGAAAAAGCGAGCGGAATCGATTTCGCGGGGAATAAACTGAAGTTAGGAGGATGAGGCGGAGGAGAGGAAGAGATTAGATAACTCGGTGAATAACTCAGTAAATTGACTCAAATTGATTAAGAGTTGACTCTAAATTAGGATCGCTTTTGATGTCTTTATATATAAGGTATTAATAATAATTGACTGAGTTAACTCTTAATTAATCAAGAGTTAACTCACTGATTTTCAATTGATTGATTTCAATTGATTGAAATCAATTGCTTGTGTTGTATTTCTATATATAATAAAGTAATATCGCTTTCAAACTTATCAATCTTTTTCTGCAACGACTACTCAAATTTAAGATTCAATTATCATTTTGGATTAAGTTAATAGCTTCAACTGTGGGATAGCATTTGCATATCACAATTTATTACATAATTCCTCTGTTCCCAAAAATATCACTAAAATTACAAAAAAAATTGTCCTTAAAAATGTGATAAAGTAAATAAAGTGAATGATAATTAAATTATTTAGTGAGATCTATTAGTATAAAAAAAATAAAAATACTCATTACTTCATATAATTTTATGAGCCCACTAAAAATATTTTTTCGACTTTTTCTAATATTTATATAAATTGTATTTTAGTTATCCTTTCATGGCCTGATGGAGTATGTATACAGTATACTTGTACCTCCATCTCAGAATGACAATTACTTATATTAAATTTATATTATTATAAATTTAGTATATGACAATTGCCAAAAAAAAAGAAAAAAAAGTTATAACTAACAATCTAGAAAGGACCATTGTCAGGTCAAGTATTTGGGGTTAGGCTGTTTATCTTATTTATTATTTTCAAAACAAAATAAGCACGTCTTAGATGATAAAATTGACATTAATACTAAGTATTTAATTCAATATAAGTAATAAACAATTACTTTTTAGAGGGAACTTAGCATTATAAACAATTTATTTTATACTATAAACTCGACTTTTGATTTGGCTTCTACTTTGAATTTGACAATATTTATTTGGAAAAATGATATACATGTTGATAAATATTTGACGAAATTAGATTGCGACCAGCGTGAAGTGTATACGATAAGATAAAATAAATTAAAGTGAGACCCTTCTTCATTTTTACCTATCATATACATGCATATATGTTACAATCATAATTCGACTGAAAACTTTCACAATATACAACAAGTGTAAGACCCCAACTTATTATAAATAAAATTGAATTTTCCTTTATTCATTATTCTAAATTAATAAGGGTTAATTTGATATAATTCTTTGGTTATGGGTGAAATGTGCAAAGTTTACAAAATAAAGCAAAGTGGTTATAAAATATTCATTATTATTAGGGAATATTATTTGGTCGGAATATTATTTTTTTGTTGGGAATCTCAAATGCGATGTGGCCAATCATTAGTGGGCCCCATAACGGAAAAACGGTTGGATGAAAGAAAACGACAAAGATGAGTTTTATAAATAATTCTGCGTAAATTATTACTGCTAACACTGTTGGGTTACCCGGTGGTTAAAATACGATAATATCGTGGTTGCAAAGAAGTATTACGGTAGATTGCATATTGTTGAATTATTGATCCTTACGTAAAGAAGGCACTACTCAATAATTGTTACAATGAATTCTTCGCTCAATATTATATTTTATTGATTCAATAATTGTTGCGTTGATATTTTGTATCGTCATTGTTTCAATAATTGTCATTACACAAGATTTTCCATTATCAAATCAATAATTCATATTATTTGAATAATATTATCGATAACATTATTGGCAATGTCTAGAAAGTTCGCTCTCAGGAGAGGTTTGTCACCTAATCAAGCACTTGTGAAGGAGAAATCCTTATTGAAAGCCCTCTCTTTCCTGGAGCGGCACCGTTGTCAAGATCTTTGTGATTCTCAGAATATTTTTTTTTAAATAAGTAATTATTGATTATTATGATAAAGAAAATATTTATTTTATGTGGATATAGATGGAGAAAATTTTCAATGTGACAATTGTTGAAAATTAATATTTTATCTTTTTCTGATAAAATAATTCATTTAAATATATTATTTTAATAATATATTAACGGTGATATTTTTATAATGAATGTGGGATATATGAGTATATGAGGAGGTAGAGTATTTTGTGGCATTAAATGTTTAACATATGTTTTGTGTGTCGGTGGACATAATTCTTGACCAAAAATTGATTATAGACTGTAAAATCGTCCGTTTATGGATTTCGGTCAATTTCTGTTTGAAATTTGGAAAAACTTTCTTCTGTAAATTTGTAGAGAATGGAATTTCCCATGGAAAATCGCGAGATTTGAATTTTCTGATAAAAGGGATATTTATTGTGAATTATTGATGTTTTGAGTTCAAATAATTGATTTTTGAAATTTCAATTATTATTTTCAAGAAAAACGTTTTTCAAAGGTTGGTGAGCATCTTTAACATGTGGTTGGTGGCTAAAATCAGATTCCTTGGTGGTGGGCTTGAATATTTGGTAAATAATAATAATTTATTAATTTAGTCTCCTTTCATGCTCTAACATTTTTCTATAAATGAGGCTAAGTTAGAATTGAAAATCACACCGTAAATTAAGTTTTCTCTTCTCTCTCTAAATTATCGAAATGATTCTTGTGAGTATACTTTGAGTGTTGCTATACTGATGCGAGTTTTCATCAAGACTATATCTAGAAATTCGAAGAAGATACGATTATTTTGAGGTAAAGGGGTATTATTTTCTTCTTAAATGATATTTTTCTTCAATATCATTATGCCAAGTATTGATGAACTTTTTTATCAAATTTGGAACTTGTTGTGTCGGGGGTTACTTATTCACGATATACGGACTATTCACGATACGACAATTATTCATTATCGAATCTAAGACTATTTATCGAAAAATAAAAAATTTTCTTTTTGTCCAAAATATCTATTCTGGATACTAGCTTTGATTGTATCCATGTTTTGATCATTCTTGAATTTTACACCAATATGATTATTTTCGAAGTATTTTTGGACTTTGGTAAAACAAAGTACGAAATCCTTAATCCTTAATCCTTGTCATTTTGTTTCACCGGATTCGCTTTTTAAAAATGTTTTTCATCATCCTCACCCTAAATGGTGATATAAATGAATATCTTTGGCCTGTAGTGCAAAGATGAACGATTAACTGATGAATATCTTTGGCCTGTAGTGCAAAGATGAACAGTGTTGAGATGAACACGACCAACCTGGTGATATAAATGAATATCTTTGGCCTCAGAGTACAAAGATGATTAAAGATGTATATTGATTGTTATTACAGGATAAACTATTGATGATGGACTTTTAAACCTTAGAAGACAAGTAGAATTCTTTCTCTACGTGACTCTTCTAATGGATTCTTCATTTCATTGCATTTGTTGATCTAAAACTTGTTGCCTATTGTATTCTACATTAGATTTTTCCTGTTGAAGACTAACGATAATTTGTTGTATATTATCTTAGTCATAATATTCTTCTTCGGGCTAGTTGAGCTCACCCTTTTCCTTTTTTGTTTCATTTTTTCTTCTCGAGGAGGTAACACAAAGATAATCGAGTCTGGGTATGGAGTGATGGTTCTAGGAAGATGTTTTAGTTGCCCTCACTATTTACGTAAAATAGTGTATGAATAATTAATGAGGACTTATTTGGGTGTGTATATATGTCTGTAAGACAATATTTGTATTCAAACTCACAACAGTATTGTCAGTATTCTACACGACATCTGTATTTGTCAAAGTCAAAGTTGTAGTTTCTTTATACCATGTATTTTGGCGACTCGGAATGGGTGTTGTATACCTATTTTGGGGGCGCCACAACAAGACTCTAGTTCTTCTTTGTAATTTGAGTAGGAAAATAATTTATATGCCGACAAAGTTATGGCGAAATTGAATTGTGAAACATAAACGATAAGATGTAATTAATTAAGATAAGGTTATTTTTAATTTCTATCATTCTCATTCTAATATATGCACATAAATTATTACTATTTATATAAATTTATCGTTATATATAACATTGACTAAATGAAATTAATTTGGGTTCTTTACATAAGTATACAACAAATAGAAAGTAATTACAAGAAAAGTGCATCAACCAAATAATTACAAAAAGATTGTACATATTACAAAAATAGTACAATTCACATTAATAAGGAAACCTAAAATCAAGGACTAATAACTGCCATAATTAATAATTCAAATTCAAATATTTGGATCTAACAACAAAAATAAATTCAAATTCAAAATAATAATTCAAATTTAAATATTCAAATTCAAATCTTCATCTCCTTCACATACACTTTGAAATAATAGTCCGCTGCTACACCGCCGCTACACCTCCGCTACACCTCACATACTCCGCCGCTACACAGCCGCGAATCTCCGTTGTCCAAAACGCCAATGAGAATAAGAAGAAGATTCGCTCTACAAAAATTTTAAAAATAAATAGATGTAAAAGTTACTGCTTTGAAATTTTTTTATAACTATTTTGTTACTCATAAATAATAAAATGGTTACCTTTGTATGAATGGTTGGCTACCAACTGCATCACATTCAAACGAAATTGGTAATTTAATAAAACTAAATTGGTTACCTTGGTCTGAAGGTTCGGCTACCAACTGCACTATAAAAAAAATTGCAGGTGTCTTAGTGCAGTTGGTTACCTTGGTATGAAAATTTTGTTACCTTGGTATGAAAGTTTGCTTACCTTGATCTGAAGGTTTGATTACCAACTGCACTAAGAAAAAATTGAAAGTGGGGAAGATGATTGGTTACTTTGATATGACAGTTTGGTTACCTTGGTGTGAAAGTTTGGTTACAATCATATCCACCGCCTGAATCTTCATATCCACCGCCACCGCCTTCTTACTCGTCGAAACTCTAGTTCTTTATATCCGTAATCATGTTGTCTCTTCTTCGCTTTAGCCTCCATTACCTTGTTAGAAAAAATTCCTTTAGAGGAATATAGACCTTTGTTGAATGAAACAAAGGTTTTGTCAATTATGGGAGGAAATGTTGCTGCTTCAATATTTCAAAGTAGTCCATATGAAATGGCATCATCACCGGGCTACCAAATCATGCAATTACTACCAACTGCTAATATATATGACGAGACCAATGGGAGGTTTTGGAATGGAAATACCTAATTATTCAACTAATATTGGTCTATCAATGCTCATATATATATATATATATATATATATATATTGTTGGGTCATGATATTTCTTCTATTTGGGCCGGGTAGATTGGGCTCATTTATTAATTTAATCCATTGGGCTTTTATAATTAAGCCATGGGGTTCGTTGGGCCCAGCTACTGTGTTAGCTTTATTTAATCCTATAGGACCGGGTCGGTTCATTGGATTGACCCATTGAGTCACTTAATATCTATTACTTTGACTTGTAATGATGATATAGTATGACAGTTAACTAAGATATCTGCCATGCACTAATGTGGATGGGATTACAGTCGGCCGGCGGTGTGAACAGTGGCAAAAAGCAGTGGATAAGCTCCATGCAGTCGGCAGAACCCACCAAATCAGGGGGATATGTCAAATGGTAGTGGGTGGCACAGTAATCCAGGCAAAGATATTATTTCTTGACGAGTAAGTCTTCACAAGGAGGTACATTTCTTGATATATACACATTCACATAACTGATAATAATAATCTCTCTCATTACACTAGATTTTATCATCCTCTTGAGTTAACCTCAGCGAATGTACATACTTACTCTCACGCTGAGCTATCCCCTTGGGTGGTCCTACCGTCCAAACTTGGTGTTTGTCGTGTTTTATCGCGGCAGATCGGGGACGCCTTTCGTGATTGGGACGTGGAGAAAAGATCCCGGCGTTAACATTGGCGCGCTAGAAGGAGGCTCGCCTTCTAGTGTCTTGAGTACTTTTCAATCACGATTATGTTTTATTCTATTCGGTTTTCATGGGAAATAGTAGAACACCTACACTCAAGGACGGTACCGATGGTCACGGTGAAGTCGATCTGCATGATATCGCGCCAAAAGATCGTTTAGGGACCAACCATAAGTGTTCATGCTAAGACAAATCGTCAAAGTCACACCAAGATTCTCTCCTTTGAAGGCGAGGCGAAATGTTGTAGCTAGTATTCCCGACGGAGAAGCGGGTCCAGCCATGGTCGAAAACGGTAGAAGGCACCTCACCTAGAACTCGTCTGGAGATGACCAGATCAGAAAGCCTCCCTACCGGCTAAGATGGCGCAGATGAAGCGGATAGAGCCATGGAGGTACCGTGAAGCGGCGTCGAGGATATACCGAAAGCAGAGATGGCTCTTGATGGCGGAATTGAGAGATGAAGAGCTCACTATGTTTAATCCAAGAAGCAAGGGCATCGAGTGGGAAGGAACTCCGCCAGACAGTCTGAGCGACGATCTCTCGGGCCGAACTAGGAAAGAAGAAGGTCCCAAGCCCTACTCCTCGAGAGATCAAAGAGACTTATCACCTCTTGATTCTAGGGGGACGGGGCGAAGCGAAAGAAGAGGTCGATCCAGGATCGCACTCCGCACATGCAAAGAAAGCCCTTGTCGTTGCACATTCTCACCATAGCGCCTGAGTTCGTGAGGGCGAAGTATATCGAGAGACATACTCCCGAGAGTCTACTAAGGCACCCATACCATAGACACTCGCCATCGGAGAAGCCTCTAAAGTTGAAGGTTCTGCTGAAAAAATCCGGTCTCAACATATAGGAAGAAGGGTCACCGGAGAAGGAGGCATCATCTCAACCAAGGCGTGGAGATCTCGGTTAAAGAGTTGAAGGAGCTTAGGAAGCAACTTGCAAAGTCCGTAAAACCAAAACGCCCAGGAAAGAAGGCGTCCCCTTTTCCGCGGAGATTCTTAGAAAAAGTCGATCCTACCAAGTTTGCCCTACATATCGAGAGTTATGATGGATCGGGGACCTTACGACCATAGTCGGGGCATTCGATCGACTCATGGATTATTATGACTTCAATGATCTTTGCTAAATGCCATACTTTTGTCACAACTCTTAGAAAGGATGCCCTAAGTGGATGGGGACCTTACCACCAGATTCAATCTCGTCCTCGAAGACATGTATGCAAGAAGTTTCATGCTCGCTTTGGGAAGCAACGTAAGAAGGGAAAACCAATGGTTCATTGGCTCAAGTTCTAAGATCCTCTAATGAATCTTTGGGCGATGATGTGAAATCTGTTCGGAAGCGATCGGCCAAGTGGCGATTTTGAATGATCTACAAGTTGTGGGAATTTGTTTGAATCCAGGTTAGATCTGGTTAAATCGGAAAAAGTTGGTGAAAAAACTTATGTTTAACCACCAAGAGTCTTCATTAAGCCTTTCGACAAAGCCAAGGCTATATCGTGGTGGAAGAAGCCATGAAGAAATTTCAAACGCCCTTCGAGATCGGCAAAAGAGACAGATCGGGACAAAACCGATGGAGATCGTAAGAAGAATGAAGGAATAAAGACCGCTATGATGATGAGTCGAAGATATAACAACAATTGGAGGCGGTGGAGAGACGTTCGTCCGCTTCCAACCCAGAAAATAGGGCGTACACGACACTCAACGCAGATGTAAGTCATTATCTTAGATCGGATCAAAAATCAACCTATCTTCGAGCCACCACGAGATAATATTAAGCCCGGAAAAGGAATCCTCGCAAGTATTGCGATTACCATCAAGCTTCGGTCGTAAACGAACGATTGTGCGGTTTAAAAGAATTCATTGAAAGAAAAGGTACAAGGTGGGGCTTTAGTTCAAGATGTGTGGTACCGAAACTAATCAAAAGCGGATCGAGGACCTGCTCCTCAAGCATTTCAACCAGCCTCGAAGAAGATTGCTTAGCTCAAGGACGACCTTCGAGGCATGTGATAGATGTCATCACCGGGGTACTTCCGCAAGCTCATTGGAAAAGTCACCGGTTATTTGATTTCGGCCATGCTTGGGTGGGGTACCTTCCGAAGACCGACCGACCCTATCGTAAAACGGTAATCTCCTTTACTGATGAGGATTACCTTCGAAGTCATCGAACCGCATTTACGAGGATCATTGGTCTTGATCGCATGTGGGTTCGGTGGATATGAAGCGGATGATGGTAGATAATGGGTCTTCAGTAGACATCATGTATGCCCACGCTTATCAAAGGATAACCGACTCAGCCGGAAGATGGAAATAGGGCGAGGCTCCTCTTTATGGTTTCAAAGAATGATCCGAGCTAAAGGTGGTCAGACCATTGAACTACCACCATATTCGAACTACCCTCAACGGTAGAAATTATTTGCAAATTTTATGTTGTGCGTGTAGATTCTCGCTTATAATGCTATTTTGGGGAGGCCCACTTTAATTGCTTTGCAAGCTGTAACATCAATACCTCATTTCAAAATCAAATTTCCTACGGTTCATGGGGTTGGGGAGGTGAAAGGAGATTTGGATCTGGCCAAGAGGTGTTACGTAAATGTCATTATTACTTTGGAATTGGGGGTATCAAGCAAAAGCGTAATAACATGGCGATAGAGATCGAACCCTTCACCGAGAGTAGTTCCGAACCGCTGGTCCCGCCAAATTTGGAGAAACGGAGGAGATAGTGCTCATCCCGGGTAAGGTGGACAAAACGGTGAAAATAGGTTCGGGCTTGCCGGAACCTCTCCGGACGAACCTCGTGGAGCTCCTGAGGAGCTATGTTGACATCTTCGCATGAGAACCTCGGGATATCGGAGAGTAGCGGGATATTCTCGAGCATCGATTGGAAGTGGACCCGTCAAAAGAAGCTTCTGGCGGAAAGGAGGATCTTTGCACCGAAGGCGTCAACGGATCATAGATGAAGAGATTGCAAAATTGTTGGCGGTGACTTCATCTTTGAGATCGACTACCGCAGATGGATGGCTAATGTGGTCTTTGGTCCGTAAGCGAGAATGGAAAATGGCGAGTCTGCATCGATTATACTGATCTAAACAAGGCCTGTCCGAAGGATTTGTACCCGCTGCCCCACATCGATCAACTCATTGATGCCACTTCGGGGTATGCTTTATTAAGTTTTATGGATGCATTCTCTGGGTATCATCAGATCTCCATATGTAAAGAGGATATACTGAAGACGGCCGTCATTACGCATCATTCGGTATATGCCTATAAGAAAATGACTTTCGGCCTCATCAATGCCGGAGCCACATACCAGAGGATGACGAACCATATCTTTAAATATCAGTTGGGCAGAAACATTGAGGTGTATGTGGATGACATGATTGTCAAAAGCATATTGGTGCATAAACATTTGGATGATTTAGAGGAATGCTTTCGACTATTCGTCATCACAACGAGACTTGAGAATCCCACTAAGTGCACCTTCTATGCAAAATTTGCAAATTAAAGTTATCTTGTCGACCAAAGAGGAATTGAAGCCAATCCGGAGAAGATTCAAGCGATCCTCGAACATGAAGACTCTCGATCCATTTAAAGATGTTCAACGTCTGACCGGAAGGATTGCAACTTTGCATGGAGGTTCATGTCCAAGTCGTGAGAAAGATGTTTACTGCTTTTTGACACATTGAAAGTGGTCAAGAATGCAAAGACCTTTCAATGGACTTCTGAGTGTGAAGACGCCTTTCAAAGCATCAAGTCCTATTTATCTTGAACTTTTTTGTTGGTAAAGCCCGCTCTCGCCGAGCCTCTATATTTATACCTAGCAATTGGCTCGTCGGCCGGTAGGAGCGCGGTTTTGGTGCGTGAAGTTGAAAAGAAAGACCCGGTTTATTATGTAAGCCATGTCCTTCTGGATGTCTTTGAAACAAGGTACCCAAACATTGAAAAGTTTGTTTTTCTTTAATAATCGCTAATGAAAGCTTAGGCAATACTTCCAGGTAGATTGGTAATAGTGTACACAGATCAACCTTTTAAAGAAGATTATGGGCAAACCAGAGGTATCGGGGAGACTAGCTGCATGGACGATGGAGTTGTCCCAATTCTTTATTGAGTATCATCCCCGAACCGCCATCAAAGGGCAAGCCTTGGCTGATTTTGTGGTTGAATGTTCATTTTCCGTCGATGAAGTCGTGGTCGAGTCTGAAGGATCTGACAGAGCAGTTCTGCCGTTCTTCAGCAAAAGGAGAGTTCATGGACGCTGTATGCAGATGGGTCCTCTACTTTGGACATCAGTGGAGCAGGGATTATCTTGACAAGTCCGAGGGATTCAGGTGCAGCCGAAGCCATCGATTTCGATTCAAAGCGACGAAACAACGAAAGTGAGTATGAAAAGATGATTAATAGGTTTACGATTAACGAAGAGTCTTGAAGTCACGAAGAATAGTCATCTTCAAAGGATTCCCGCTAGTCGTTAAACATTTCTCCTGGGAATCTGAAGCTCGAGGTCCGAGAATGATCAAGTATTTAATGTAATCAAGGAACGGCTTCAGTATTTCCAATCCTACGAGTTTCAGGGGGTCGAGCGTAACAACAATTCCATTGTTGATGCACTTGCCAGACTAGCTACTATGGATGTTAATGTTTTTGAAGGATCGGTGTACCTGGAAATTTTGCAATATCCTAGTGTTCATCATGAAGTGGTAATGTGCATTGACCGAACCAACTGCTGGTTGACTCCCTACCTGGAATATTTGGCAGATGGCGTCTTACCTTCGGATCGGATGCTTGCCAAGAAAATCAAGTACAAGAAAGTGCTAACTTTGTTACGATTGATGGGGATCTTTTTCCGAAGGGCCTTCTGCCGTCTATTATTGAAATGTTTGACTCCATCCGAAGTTGAATATCTTTCTCGAGAAGTCATGAAGGCATTTGTGGCGACCGTATACGGCTGCTTCAAGTCATTAGCCTATAAAGTACTTCGTCGGGTACTCTCGCCTACTTTCTTCAAGGAAGCAATCGAGTATGTCAAGAAGTGCGAGAAGTGCCACCAATAACAATACCTCATCAATCCACCGAAAGAGCTATACTCGATCTTATCTCCTATACCCTTCGCTGTCTGGGGGGTTGATATACTGGGTCCACTACCGAAAGCAAAAGGTCAGGTCAGTTTTGTTATAGTTGCCATAGACTATATGACCAAATGGGTAGAAGCAAAGCCACTTAGGTCAATAACTTAATGAAGTGTTTGAAATTAAATGAAAGAATCAGTGGTATTCCGTTTTGGAATTCTTAAGGTGGTAGTATCGGATAATGGACGTCAGTTTGTGGGATCGAAGTTGGAAGCATTTTTGGCAGAATTGGGGATCCAGCACAGAAAGACTTCGGTGGCTCATCCTCACCAAACGGACGAGTTGAAGTAACCAATGTAATCGCCTTCTTGAATGGGATCAAGCGTAGGTTAGACAAAGCTAAAGGCAGATGGCCGGAGGAGCCGCTAAGTGTCTTTATGGGCTTATCGAACTACTCAAGGACTACAACAGGGGATTCACCTTTCAGATTGGCTGTATGGTAATCGATGCCTTAGTCCCAATTGAAATTAGATCTCCAAGTCTTGAGTTAGTCATTTCAGAGATCTACAATGAAGAAGGCGTCAAGACCAATCTTGATTTCTTTGAAGAAGTCGAAAAGATAGCCTTAATCAAATTGGCGACTTATCGTGAAGAGTGGCTAAGCATTATAATAAGGGGTAAAGCTTCGCATTTGAAGTAGGAGATTTTGTCCTCGAGAGAAGTCAAGCATCTACGCCTCGAATCTGGGAAAGTTGATGCCAAATCAAGGACCATATGAAATCACCGGGTTCCGGCCGGGGACTTATCGGTTAAAGGCATTAGATGGCTCAAGAATCAAAAACACTTGCACGTTTGGCGGCTTAGAAAGTACTTTCATGAGATTCAATGTCAAGACATCTAAGTCTCAGAAATATTTACATCATTATCAATAAAAGTTCCTCTTTTCTCTCAAACAAATTTTATCTCTGTTCACGCCGGTTCATTGGTTTTAGGAGGTTCGGAGGACTTGGTTGACCATTCGATGGTAGCCTCTTTGGCGTGTGTCACTATTTGGCATTGTCGAGCCCTTCTTCTGTAGGCAATTATCGCCACTATTTGGCATTGTCGAAGTTCTTCGGGTAGGTAATTGTCGCCACTTAGACCTTGTCGTGTCCTTCGTGGTAAAGTGAGTGTCATCTTCAAGACGTTATCGGCCCCTTCGTGGTAGGCATTGGTTGACACTTAAACTTCGTCGAGCCCTTCGTGGTAGCGAATGTTATCTTTCGGTGTTATTAGGCCTTTTGGGGTAAACAAACTCACGATAAAAGCGATCTGTCTCTCACACTTTAGTAACTGAATGAGTATCTCTTTACTTTATTACCTGAATTTTTTCTAAGTGTTGAGTTCGGAATGCCTCGTTCTTTAATTTCACTTTATCTGTTATATGATATGCTTAATTGTTAATTAACAATTTGAGTTAAATCCTTGAAGGGGTTTTTGTACATTTGTCCCTATAAATTCATATTGAAGTATTGGCAGGAAGTAAAAATACACTGAAGTCATAAGGGAGAAGATCACTTTTCATTAATACTTAATTTATTTACAAAAAGGGAAAATAACAGAAAATTTTTACAAGTATTTTTTAAATAAAACCGAAGAGAAACAAAAGTTGTTGCCTCAAAAGACCCTCATCATCCAAGAAATCGAGCAAGTATGGATCTAAGTTGGCTTTGATCGAATTTTCCTTGCCACGACTTTGGCGAGCTAAATAGCTTTCTAGTATGAATCCTCATTATTTCTCCATTAATTTCTTCCGAGTTCCTAGACTTTTTCACATATCTCTTTCACAAGAGCATCAACATCCAAAGGAGGCCCAAGGTCCCAAGAGCCTCGAGTTCTCGGATTTCTTGTTCGAGTCACGCTGCCAGATATTCATCTCGACGGGTTTCTTCCCTCCCAAATTATGGATCGTCTTGGTCAAGATCTTAGCGTTAGCCTTCAGCTCCTTGATCTTGTTCATCCTTAGTTCACTCCTCTGAACCAAGTCGACGTTCATATTAACGATTTCAAAGATGTCAGTGCTTTAGTCGACTTCGGCTTCTTCCTCGAGGCCTTCACATCTTCCTCGCTTTCGAGCCAACTTTTTTTCTCAAGTCCTTCATTGGTATGAAGGATGCCTTCACGTTGGGTCCTTTCCCGAGCCAAGATAGACTTCAAGATGGAGTTCTCCTTCCTCAGCGCCTCCTCTTTGGATTCAGCCTCGAGAGATCTTGGACGCAGACGCCCGAATCTGACATTTGCTCAGACGTGTTCGGGCTTTATTTGATCGGTTTTCGGATATGAGTACGAAGATAAGTATTGAAAGCAAAGGGAGGGAGAGCCATTTACCTTCGCCAAGTAGCTTCATACCTTCATGCTAGAAGTCCCCATTCAGATCTGTTCCCGAATCGGTGGTCATCTGGTCTCATGAATCGAAGGCCTCGAAACAGATTGAAAGGAAAAGTTGGCATTGAATCGGGGCCATATGGTTGGCGAGCCCATGGCATCCTCTTTGAAATTCTGAATGTGGTGTCTTGGAGGAGAAGGTACAGAGTTGATTACTGAATCGTGAGGATCCGCGATATACCGCCTGGGGAAGGAGATCGAAAGGTATAGGCTCGTGGAGTTGAAGAAGAAGAAGCGAGGTTGAAACCGGATGGTCAGTCCAAGGTTGTTTTCTTTTCGGACAATGAGGGGCTCGGCTCACCAAATTTCAAAGATCGAGCGTTTGGGTTTCGGTTGGGGGTCAATTGTTGAAGTTGGAGGACGCGGAGTTCTTCTACGGTGAGGGAATTATTTTTGATCTTAATTTTTTGGCACGAAGGACTTTCGCCGATCGTAGAGGTATGTCAAGTAGACTCCTCTTTATCAATTTGATTCGTGGAGGTGTGGTGGCGAGGTCACTGGAGGAGTTGATTGTGGGTTTGCTTGGGAAGAACCTCCTCGCCGCTTTCGTGATCTATCTCGCGAGGGGTAGTTCTGCCTTTTAAGCAATTTCTTCTTCCTTCCCATGAGGTCGAAGGACTTCTTCAGAATGAGAGGCTCGCTTGGCCTGTGCTCATCATTCAGAGGGGGGTAATTTTTGGGTCTGGAGGCAGGAGGATCAGTTCGGGAAGGCTCTTCGGTAGGAAGTTCTTCACTTGCCTCCATAATCCTCCCCGCCAAAAAATCTCCCAAATCTTTCACTTCCGAAGAAGTTGGTTTGATCAGGGATACTGCAAATAATCACATATTAAAATCCTTGCCACATAAATACCTTAAAAATTATATTGCAGAGTTATTCAAAACTTACATTTATGATCATACAACCAGCTTGTTTGGTCGTGAGGTAAAACTCCATTCTCAGGAGGATCTTCTTCGTAAAATCTCCCATTTCCTTCACACGCCTTCTTGGAATGTCACCAAAGTCACAGAGATCCTGGCTCTAGGATGGTCCAATCTGGAAGAGAAGAGATCTTTGGTCCAGTGATGAAGAACCATTTCTCGTGCCAGCCTTTATTGCTCGAAGGGGTGCTCATCATGGACCTCTTCTCGAATTTAGAGTTTGGGCGCGGAGATTGTTTGCTCAGCATCTTAAACCCTCGTTCTCGGGATCTACCGGCCGAGAAAAGGGTGAAGAAAAGGTCTACGGAGGGAGTAACCCCTAGCTCGTGGCAGAAGACAATGAATGCCAGTATGTGGATGTAGGAGTTGGGCACTAGCTGAGCAAAGCCCACTCCTATGAACCCTATGAGGGTGACGACAAAGGCGTGAAGGGGTAGGCGAATCCCTTTTCCAAAAAGTGGCGGAGACATGGCGACCCAAACCCGTCTGTCATTGGTACATTCGCTTCCTCCGGGCAGGAGCCCTTATGGCGTGGTTATGCGAATCTGCATCGAATCCTGAGGCACGTATTTCGATTCTCATGACGGTGGATGTAATGTTCGCATGAGGAAATTGTTCCCCATCCTTGAAGAAATCGGTGAGAAATGGTGGATTTGAACTCGAACCCTCTTGGTTAGGGTTTGAGTGGGAGAAAACCGGAGAAGTCCGGTTTGGATTCACCATTGTTGAGGTTTCAAAGCTAGAGAGAGAATTTTGAGAAGGAGAAGAAAGCTCAAAGGTTCAATTTCAAATTAGCAGTAAAACCGTCGAATGGTAAAGCTCACCTTTTATATTGACGGCCACATTGAGGAACGAGGTACGCGATTAAATGTCGTAAGAATGATGAGAATTGAATGGGGCGTGTTTGGGGACGACCTTTGGATATCTTATCGGATTGGGCCTCACAAATTGGGTTTCTAATTATTGGTCCATCATATTCAATTTGAATCCTTTATTGATTGGGCCTATTACTCACTGCGCGTCAACCATTCCATGTCCCATTTTTTTGCACTAAAGTGGGTATGTCTCAATTATTTCTGTTTTTTGGGCCTTTAATAAATCCTGATATCATGGACCGTTTATAGTTTTCCATTAAACATCCTGTTTAACAAAAAATTAGGGGGTAATGTTGGGTCATGATATTTCTTCTATTTGGGCCGGGTAGATTGGGCTCATTTATTAATTTAATCCATTGGGCTTTTATAATTAAGCCATGGGGTTCGTTGGGCCCAACTACTGTGTTAGCTTTATTTAATCCTATAGACCGGCTCGGTTCATTGGATTGACCCATTAGGGTCACTTAATATCTATTACTTTGACTTGTAATGATGATATAGTATGATGATTGACCAAGATATCTCGCCATGCATTAATGTGGATGGGATTATAGTACGATACGCAAGTGTGAGCAATGGCAAAAAGCAGTGGATAAGCTCTACATGCAGTCGGCAGAACCCACCAAATCAGGGGGATATGTCAGATGGTAGTGGGTGGCACAGTAATCCAGGCAAAGATATTATTTCTTGACGAGTAAGTCTTCACAAGGAGGTACATTTCTTGATATATACACATTCACATAACTGATAATAATAATCTCTTATTACACTAGATTTTATCATCCTCTTGAGTTAACCTTGTGAATGTACATACTTTACTTCACGCTCGAGCTATCCCCTGGCCCGTCCTACCGCCAGCTTGTGGTGTTTGTCGTGTTTATCGTAAGGATCGTGACGCCTTTCGTGATTGGGACGTGGAGAAAGATCCTGGCGTTAACATATATATATATATATATATATATATATATATATATAGAAAGAATACGTTGAATGAAGAAGAATGGTGATGACTAACTGCAGTTATTATAGATGAGGAGATAGAGTAGAAGTCATGTGTATAACTAATCACTAAATTAAAAAATTCTAATTTAATATTAATTTCCTAAATTAAGGAATTCTAATTACACTAGTATTGTAAATAAATATAGAAGTGTATTAGTTGTGTAAAGATTTTATGAGGATACTATTGTTGTAATTATTTTTAAAAATATAATAAAATATATAATTCACCCAATTAATTTTCAGATCAATTAGTTGGGTGATGAGTAGCCCAAAGAAAATTTAAGATCACTTGTTACCTAAAAATATAGCTTATCGAAATTTAGTTTAATTTACACCAGTGATATACGTGTACGTAAATGAGAGATAGAGAGAGATATATTAATTGGAAGAATTACATATATTAGTACTTTTTTAGAAATAATTACAAAAATCATACACATATAAAATAATTACAAAAATATTACATTTTTTCATATTTATTTACAATAATAGTGCAATTAGGATTCCTTAATTTAATGGATTAGTATTAATGGGTTGATATGGCAAATCTGGTGATTTCTTTTAAACGCGTGAAATCTTCTTCTTCTTCTTCTTCTTCTTCCTTCTTTTTCTCCCAACTCCCATATCCTTTGTATGATATTTCTCTCTCTAAAATCTTCTTCTTCTTCTTCTTCTTCTTCTTCTCCGCCTTACTATTTCTCTCACTCTTCTCAAGCCACTCGTCATCAATCTGATCCGAATCTACTTTTTTCGCATTTAATGGAACCGCCTCCTTTTTTGGAACCTACCATGCGATATGTATACGGTTGAAGTGATATTGTCATACTATGAGTCTTTAAATCTCCTGGCGACATTCGCTCGATACCAAATTGGCGCTTTAAACTTGCAGATATTGTCAAAGAGATGGCAAGACATCCGGGCAACTCTTCCCCATCCTAATTTGTACAAATATAATTTTGGGAGTCATATTTAAATTTTCCTTATTTCGTACTTTGATTTTGTTGGATATTCATAACAATTTGTTATGATTTGTGAGTCTGTAATGTTTGTGAGTCTGTAATGTTTATTGGAGTTTATGTAAACCGGGTTGATATATGTGTTGTTTCTTCGCTTTGGTTATCATTATTAAAACTTGTTCGTTACTTTCATATAACTATTTGGTTACTTTTATTATGTTTTGTTATCATTATCTTATGGTTTGGCTACTATTATTGTGCCCTCGATGTGGGATTTTGGTTACTTTTATTTTTTTATCCTCGTTAATATATAATTGTTTAGTATATATGGATTGCTTCGAATCGAAGTTTTTATTACATGATATTTCTTTTTTGGTTACCATTAAAACTTGTTCTCGTTACTATCATATAATTATGTGGTTACTATTTTATTATGTTACATTATGGTTATCATATTTAATGGTTTTTGACTACTATTATTGTACAATCAATGAGGTATTTTAGTTATTATTTATTGTTTCTTTTAAGTCAGGTTTGCTATATTGTTTGAGATGTACAGCTAGTAACCAAATATGTATATAAAGGTAACCAACTATTATTTTGATAAGAACCACAGAGTTACAAGCTTGTTTCGTGACATATATCAAATGTGAAGTGTATATGTCATAGTATAATTGGGTTGCCTAAACAAACAATATCACCTTCATTACATGATGTCGATATATGTGTTGTTTTATGTTTTGGTTACCATTAAAACATATTATGGTTATCAAGTTATGAAACTATTTGGTTACTTATTTATTATATTTGTTTTATTGTTATTTAATGGTTTTTGACTACTATTATTGTACAATCAATGAGGTATTTTAGTTATTATTTATTGTTTCTTTTAAGTCAGTGTTTGCTACATTGTTTGAGATGTACAGCTTAGTAACCAAATATGTATATAAAGGTAACCAACTATTATTTTGATATTAACCACGAGAGTTACAAGCTTGTTTCGTGACATATATCAAATGTGAAATGTATATGTCATAAGATAATTGGGTTGCTTAAACAAACAATATCACCTTCATTACATGATGTCGGATACATGTGTTGTTTTATGTTTTGTTACCATTAAAACATATTATGGTTATCAAGTATGAAACTATTTGGTTACTTATTTATTATATTTGTTTTATCGTTATTTAATGGTTTTTGACTACTATTATTGTACAATCAATGAGGTATTTTAGTTATTATTTATTGTTTCTTTTAAGTCAGGTTTGCTACATTGTTTGAGATGTACAATTAGTAACCAAATATGTATATAAAGGTAACTAACTATTATTTTGATAAGAACCACAGAGTTACAATCTTGTTTCGTGACATATATCAAATGTGAAATGTATATGTCATAGTATAATTGGGTTTCCTAAACAAACAATATCACCTTCATTACATGATGTCGGATATACATGTGTTGTTTTATGTTTTGGTTACCATTAAAACATATTATGGTTATCAAGTATGAAACTATTTGGTTACTTATTTATTATATTTGTTTTATCGTTATTTAATGGTTTTTGACTACTATTATCAGTATAATCAATGAGGTATTTTAGTTATTATTTATTGTATCTTTTAAGTCAGGTTGATACATTGTTTGAGATGTACAAATGGTAACCAAATATGTATATAAAGGTAACTAACTATTGTTTTGATAGTAACTGAGAGAGTTACAATCTTGTTTCGTGACATATATCAATTGTGAAATGTATATGTCATAGTATAATCGGGTTCCTAAACAAACAATATCACATTCATTACAGGATGTCGGATACACAAAGTTGTTTTATGTTTTGTTACCATTAAAACATATTATGGTTACTATTATGTAACTATTTGGTTACTTATTTATTATATTTGTTTTATCGTTATTTAATTGTGTTTCGACTACTATTATTGTACAATCAAGTAGGGAGTTATTATAAGGGTAACCATTTTAGTTTTTTAGTAACCAAATAATTAAAAACTTATATCGTAATGCTTATCAAGTGCTTAATGTATACGCCAGGTTCCCATTTATCTAGTCGATGGATACTTTTAAATTACATAGTTATAAAAGTTATTTGAAATGGTCTATGCCAATGGTAACTAAATATGAATATAGAGGTAACCATTTTATTTTAGATGGATAACCAAATTTACATAAAAATATTTCGTAATCAGCTACCAATTGTTCAATGTATATGTTTACTTTATATTGATAACTCATGATGGAATCAAAATTAAAATATTAATCAACATCAATTTTGGTTATCGCTCACCATCAAAATGTTACCAACCATGTGGTTAATAGCTACTAGCAAAGAAACAATTATATATTCCTCGTAAACAATTAAATTTGTTGTATTGGTTATCACAATAGCCATTGTCTAACAACCTAATAAACATTGTAAAGTAACCAAATCAATATTGAGACAAGAACTAAAATTACATAATCTTAGTAACTGTAAAATAAACTAATTTTTTACATGCAATTTTGAAGGCCTAAATGATGGAATTCACCAAAAACCTCATGGCTCACCAAAGAAAGCTACCGACTTTTGATCGTCAATTCGCTTTTCAATGAAATTAGGCTCAAAAACGCCAAAATCCGACACTCCAAACTTGATGTAAAAATTATCAAATTGTCACCGCAACCAAATAAACATTATATCAGAACTAATTAAATAAGATACAACAACCAATATATATAATCGATTAGCAAATAGTATGAAGGTAACCAATGTATTCAATGAGTAACCACCAATATAAAAGAAACAATTATAAAACCTAATAACAAAGATAGAGTAAACCAAATAAACACCTTACAAAGATCTAAATACATATTATACAAGAACTCAAGATATATGTAATTAGTAGCCAAGATTATAAAAAATATTTTTACATTCATTTTACAACCAAAATAATCAAGAATAACTTTGTTACAAATTAAAGACTAACAGATGTATGAAGGTACCTACCAATGTAGTTAATCAAGAATAATCAATATAAAATAATCACTATAAAACACAAAGAATATAATGCAAGAACTATGATAATATTACACAAGAACTAAGTCAAAGATTATATACTAACCAAATCCAAATTAGACAAGAATCAACATATATTTACTTAGTATACACAAGATAAATACATTCTCAGATTGCATTTTTATAAAAAAAACAACCAAAGATAATTTGTTTGTTACCAACTAAAGGCAAACTTTTGTAAGAATATAAACCAATGTAGCTAACAAGAACCATTAATATAAAAACATAAGTAGAAGTGTACATTAATATGCTTCAAAGAACCAATATTACAAAGAACTAATTAATCATTACAAGAATTAAGTTTGCATTAATCAAGAACCAAGTCAACATTAGTTAAGAATCCAAGTCAAGACTATAATTTTACAAAGTAACCAAGTCAAGATTAATAAATTTGTATATAGGTAACCAATATATATAATCGATTAACAATTGTATAAAGGTAACCAATGTAGTCAATAAGTAACCACCAATATAAAAGAAACAATTATAAACTACAATAACATTATACAAGAACTAAATAAACACCTTACAAAGATCTAAATATATATTAGTCAAGAATCAATATATATGGTAATATTATCATAATTTTATGGTCCTAGAAAGTAACCAACTCAATGTCGACAAAGAACTAAACTACATAATGTTAAGAACTGCAACATGAACCTGGGGGTAATATTATGCAAAGAATCATTGCAAATTTACACAAAGAATCAAGTCAACATTATATACTAACCAAATTCAGATTAGACAAGAACTAACAAATAAGTAGAACCAATATATACGGTAATATTATCATTAGCTTATGGTCCAGAAAGTAACCACCAATATAAAAGAAACAATTATAAACCACAATAACATTATACAAAGAACTAAATAAACACCTTACAACATCTAAATACATATTGTGACAAGAACTAATATATACGGTAATATTATCATTAGCTTATGGTCCAGAAAGTAACCATCACAATGTCGACAAGAACTAAACTACATAATGTTAAGAACTGTAATATGAATTGGGGGTAACATTATGCAAAGAACTATTGCAATTTTACACAAGAACTAAGTTAGCATTATATTCTAACCAAATCCAGACAGAAAGAACTAACAAATAAGTAGGAAGGTAACCAATGTATTTAATAAGTAATCATTAATATAAAAATATCAAGAGAATAAACTTTAAAATTATAAAGCAAAGATATAAACATTATACAACAACCAAATCAATAAGAAATAATAACCAATTTATATGTATTTAAGAACTGTAGTATATAAAACATATTTTAAAATGCATTTTACATTCAACATTATACATTAATCATGACAACATTATACAAGAACTAAATCCATTTTAGATTGTAACCAACACATATTTATTTAGTAACCACAAGATAAATACATTCTCAGATTGCATTTTTTATAGAAAAAATAACCAAAGATAATTTGTTTGTTACCAACTAAAGACAAGCTTTTGTAAGAATGTAACTAATGTTGATAATAAGTAACCATTAATATAAAAAACATAAATAAAGTGTACATTAATATGCTTCAAAGAACCAATATTACAAAGAACTAATTAATCTTTGCAAAGAATTAAGTTTGCATTAACAAGAATCAAGTCGTAATTAGTCAAGAACAAGTCAAGATTAGTCACTAAATAATTTTACAGAGTAACCAAGTCAAGACTATAATTTTACACAAAGAACCAAGTCAAGATTAACAAGAATATTATAGTTTTATACAAGCAGTTAAGTCAACATTAACAAGAATCAAAATAATGTTACATAAGAACTAAAGTCAAGATTAACAAGAACTAATTCAACATTAATTAGTAATATCAGGCAAAGAACCAAGACAACATTAGATAAGAATTAAGACAAAGAATAGATGCTTTAATGTTATACAAAGAATCAAGATGTATTAACAACATTGAGACAAGAACCAATTTTTATAACCTTAGTAACTATAATATACAATATTTTTCAAATACATTTTGCAATCAAAACATTCATTATTCTTACCAGTGACCATTTTAAGTGCAAAAACTTAAGAAAGGTAACTAATATAAGAATTCAGTAAGAATCTATAGGTAACTATATGATTCTAAATTTTAAACTCACATACCTCAAAGATTTTGTATCGGGTGATGTTGATCTTGTATTCAACAATCACCGCAGATTTGGTTACCGAACTTGAAGGCGCTGTTGATTTTGTATGCTATTTTCGATCTTAGAGATGCGTCATGACAGAGGCTTCGCCTTTCTCCCGATTACGAGTTTTAATGCATGACAGCGAGGCTTCGCCTTCTTCGATATCGTAGTTGTGTCGCTGACTGTAAGATCTTGTCTTCTCCGATTGATTTGGCGCTGATCCGCCTTTCTCCGATTGATTTTGTCTTCTCCGATTGATTTTCTCAATCGCTTGAATTTAGGTGAGGTTGGTTACAAATATGAAAGGAAAATAACCGACGTGTGGGAGTTAATGATACGTGATTTTAGGAATTGTAATATATTGGGTTGTTTTATTTTTGTAATTATGTTGTGTGTGTTTTATTTTTATAAATATTTTTTAATTGTTGTATATTAGTGTTAAGGACCCATATTAATTTGACTTGGGACTTCACATGTCAGATTATCACGAGCTTTGATATACAAGGTCCATAATGTACTGGACTCCAGACCCTCTCAAATCCTACTATGTGCTACTCAATTGGGCCGTAAATGGGAGGTGTTGCAGTACATAGGTAGCGTTTGGCATAAATTTTAATACTAAAAATTTATAAACAAAATATTTTAATTTTTCTCCATAAATTTCCTTTTCTTTTGCATCCATTTTGAAACTCACAAACACAGCGTAAAACGGAACGAAAAAGTAAAAAGACCAAACGAGACAAGTCTGGAAAGTCAAAGTCATCCCACACTGGACCGATCGCGAAGTTTCTCATATTTTCTCCCAAACACCCCTTTATTATCCCTTATATTGTTCAATCTCCCCCCTTCCCCTCACCTCTCCTCTCAACATTCAGTTTACAGAAGAAGGCTTCAGAAACTTACTTTTAGGCCAAATCTTCAACTCAATTTGGGTGATCCAAGTCATCTAATCAGTTAATTTCAGTCGAAGAATAAGATGTGGCAACAACAATTCGGTAAAAATGACGTGGAATCGGGAAGTACTCGGCCACTTTACCCTATGATGTTGGAGTCGCCGAACCTCCGGTGGTCCTTCATTCGTAAGATATACTCAATCGTAGCCATCCAATTGCTTCTTACTATCTCCGTCGGCGCAATCGTCGTTTCCATCCAACCCATCGCCACTTTCTTCGTCTCCACCGGTGCCGGTTTGGCTCTCTACATTGTTCTCATCATTACTCCCTTTATTGGTACGTTTTCTTTTTTACTAATCTAGATTTTATTTTTAGGGTTTTAATTGTGAATATGTAATTGATAGTGTTTTCATTTTTATTTATTTATTTGTTGCAGTAATGTGCCCGTTATACTACTACCACCAGCGGCATCCGGTGAATTATATATTACTTGGGGTGTTCACGATTACCTTTTCTTTTGCCATTGGTTTGACTTGTGCATTTACCAGTGGTATGTTTATTTTCTTGATCCCTATCTTTTTGTTTGGTTTGTGCTACATAAGTTAGAAAATGGATTATACGTTTGTGATTGTAAGTATATTATCAATTCACTGAGTATTTGTTATCACTATTATTAAATGCTTTGCTGTTGTGATTTGTTTATTTAGTGTATCAAATGATTTCTTTTCTCACTCTTTCATCACTTGGTAGGGTGTGATATCTAAAGGATTTTATAGAATACTAAAGAATTGTTACAAAAAGAAGATATAAAAGGATGTGTATGGCCCATGTATGGTCAATCATCTACTAATTAAACTTTGACACATAATTTTGTAAACTAGTTTTTGTAAGAGCTCGGATTTTATATCCCCTCACAGACTGTTTAGTGAAAAATATATAAATTTAGAAGTTACCCGAGGCCAAGCTTAGGTCCATTTGGAAATAGAAGGACTTATTTAGAGAAGTTTCTTTATCATGTTTATATGTGTATATGTATAAGTTATTCACAAAGAACTAAAAAGATTAAAAGCTAAAATTAGTGATAGAAATTTAATAGATGGGATTATCTTTTCCAACAAGGCTTTAGAGGGTGAGTAACTGAGTTTAGACCAATGACTTCAATCATTGTTTGTCAGCAATTTATAAGCGGGTGTACGCAGATATAGACAGAACTCCTCTTTTATAAAGTAAATATTGGGCTGAAACATATGTTAAGGAGGTTGAAAATAACGATAATGAGCCTTAAAAAAGAAGAAAAAGAAATGAAGAAATACCAATATGCAAAATGCATTTCATTTTGGTCATTCCTATGTTGACTAGCCCCTACTCGTGTTAGGACGTGGTTTTCTTGAATTTATGTAACCAAAGTTTTTGGCGTACTATGTTCTTTTGCTTATATTGGTTTTGAGTATCAATGGGTATTTCATTTATTGATGATAATATATTCTATAAGAAAGTTGGTGTTTATGCAAGACAAATATGATTCCAAAATAGGTTTAGTGTCCTTTAAAGCATCTTTTAGAATTGTGTGAAATTTAAACCTTCTGTTTGCAGAACAGTTTACTCTTGTTATATTTGAAGCCGTTTGTAGAGCTGGGGTATTTAAGAGCCTGTTCGGGAGCTCCTTATAAGTTGGTTATAAAGAGCTTTTTACTGTTTTGAGTGTTCGGGAATGACTTATTTTTTGACTTATAAGTCAAAAAATAATAAGTAACAATTTCTAACTTAAAAAAATGACTTATAAGTCATTCTTAATAAGCTATTTTGACCAAATGTAAAGTCTCTTTTGCCCTTCTATTATATGGATAAATTACATGTCTACCCTTTATAACCCAAGAACTCTGATCTCTTTCTCTTCTCTTCTAACGTAAACATTCCAAATTGATGGTAATATTCCAGATGAATGGTATCAAATTGCACAGAGAAATGATGCAAAACATAGCTCATAAATGTAAACTAAATACAACAAAATAGTCCACATAAAGAATTACCTGGGTTTCTATTGAGAGAATCTATAGAGAGAGAGGAAGAGAGAAGTAGCAGATCTTTGGACTGTAGAAAATCCTACACAGTTGACTATAAAGCATTCCAAATTCCAATTGAGGGCAGGGAGGCGACCAATGACTGAAATTTTTTCGACTTCGTATTTTGGAGTTTGGGTAGGAGACGACTTCGTATTTGGGATCTTTGAACTTCGTATTTTATGAGTTTGGGTAGGAGATGAGTTTGGGTGTTTGGGTAGGAGACTTCACAAAATTTTATTAGTTTTTACTTTATATTTTTTAATATTAACATTAAAAGTAAAATAATAATTTTAATGTTTTGCTTAAATAATATTGGGTTATTTTTTTACCACCATAATATGTAGTTCTTAATATAGAGGCTTTCAATTGCCAAGTATAAAATTGGGGTTGTTTTATTCTTAAGTATTGAATATAGTTGTTCATCAATAAGCTGTTTAAATAATAAGTTGTTTATCAATAAGTTACTTACCAATAATAAGTTGTTTACCAATAAGCTGTTTAAATAATAAGTTATTTATCAATAATAAGTTGTTTGCCAATAAGTTGTTTATCAATAAGTTGTTTACTAATAAGTTACTTACCAATAATAAGTTGTTTACCAATAAGCTGTTTAAATAATAAGTTATTTACCAATAATAAGTTGTTTGCGAATAAACTGTTTAGATAATAAGTTATTTTTATCAATAAGTTGTTTACCAATAATAAGTTGTTTATCAATAAACTAAACTGTTTATCAATAATAAGTTGTTTACCAATAATAAGTTGTTTGCCAATAAGCTGTTTAGATAATAAGTTATTTTTATCAATAAGTTGTTTACCAATAATAAGTTGTTTATCAATAAACTGTTTATCAATAATAAGTTGTTTACCAATAAGCTGTTTAAATAATAAGATGTTTACTAATAAGTTGTTTAAATAATAAGTTGTTTATTAATAACTGCTTAAATAATAAGATATTTAAATAATAAGATTTTTACTAATAAGCTGGTTAAATAATTAGTAGTTTATCAATAATAAGTTGTGTACCAATAAGCTGTTTACCAATAAGTTGTTTATCATTAATAAGTTGTTTAAATAATAAATTGTTTACTAATAATAAGTTGGTTACCAATAAGATGTTTACCAATAATAATTTGTTTACAAATAAGCTGTTTAAATGATAAGTCCGTTATCAATAATAAATTGTTTTACCAATAAACTGTTTAAATAATAAGTTGTTGCCAATAATAAGATGTTTATCAATAAGCTGTTTACATAACAAGTTGTTTACCAATAATAACTTTCGATATGATATTTAATCAATATATCTTTTTATAATGTCCTTTTTAGTAATCTCTATATTTTATTTTAACTTATAAGTCATTATCAGTCGAACACCTTCATAAGAGTTTGTAATCCCTTATGATAATTTCAACTATTTGACATTTTGTTTGTTAAGAGTTTGGTGATGTTAATTATTCCCCTTTCCTTTCTTTTGTTAATTTGATCTTAAAATCTTGTCCAACTTAAATTGGCTGTGCAGGAAAGGTTATCTTGGAAGCTGTTATTTTAACAGCTGTGGTGGTTGTGAGTCTTACTCTGTACACATTTTGGGCAGCAAGAAGAGGCTATGATTTCAATTTCTTAGGGCCCTTCTTATTTGGTGCAGTTATCGTCCTTTTGGTGTTTTCCATGATTCAGGTGTGTAGATATGTATAACTTAGTGCGTTATGTTTTTTATTAGATTGCAAAGTGTATGCTTGCTTTGTTTGGTTGGGCTCTGATAATTTTCTATATTTCAGATACTATTTCCCCTGGGGAAAATATCAGTGATGATCTATGGGTGTCTAGCATCAGTTATATTTTGTGGGTACATTGTATATGATACAGATAATTTGATCAAGAGGTACTCATATGATGAGTACATCTGGGCTGCGGTTGCTCTTTATCTAGATATCGTCAACCTCTTCCTTTCGCTGCTCACTGTTTTTAGAGCTGCTGATAGTTAGACAGAGAAGTGTTTTAGATTCTTCTCTTTCCACCTCTTCATAACCATTTGTGGATGACAAGGCCTATGCAAGTGTTATGTGTTTTACCCTATAATGTATCTAGACCAATGTATACCTGATATTGTCTTTGAAATAAAATAATTTGATACAAATAGTTATTAGTAGTCTTTCTGTCGGATTCGGTTATTATGAAGTTAATTTCATAGTAAGTTGGTCAATTGACCAATACAATATTGAGATCACCTCCCGCCTGCGTGTCGATATTGTATTGATTAATTGACCAAAATTAATTTCATGTTAACCGCTCTCCTTTTTGCCCCTAAACTTCTTTGCTCATTCTTTCACATAAACGTTCATTCTTTTTGTACTCGGTGTCTTGTGAGTTTGAAGGTGGGGGTAGATATTACACTAATATCTTCCGCACCTTGCAAGTTACATAGTTGGGCTTTTTCTAGACTTACTTTCTTTTAAAGTCCAAGTAAATGTTTTAAAATAATCAAAATTTATGTTATACGAAAGTATTCAATATTATTAATGGGCCATTTCCAAATAATAGTGTTACGTTTTGAGGAGCTAGTTCCAATTCTGCAGGTGTGCCAGCTAAACATTGAAGTATTGGTTTATTGGCAATTTTTTTTTTATATATATATTTATATTTTAAATGACCTAAATCTATAAACGAAACAAGAATATTGACTACACACATTTAAATACAACTATACAAGTAATCCATTTTATATAGGTTTAAAATAGTAAATATTAAGATTTTGAAAGTCATCTTATATATTGTGAAAAATTTATGTCGAATTACAATTCTGACGGATATCATTACATGGATTGGTTCACTATATCGAATATATCGTAAAAATATTGGATAATAATTATAAAATTAGTTTAATATATCGAATATATCTTAAAAGTATTACCAATTAGATTTATTCACATGACTTGTAATAAAAAAATCGACATGCAATATATATATATATATATATATATATATATATATATATATATATCATTTTCTCATTCTGAAATGAGAGATGAAAAGTGCTGTTTGCTTTCCAACCTTCACTCGAACATCTAATTGTGGATGTTGACGATAAGCCCAGATAGACCCTTGATGATAGCTGGATTGAGGTCTCACTGTCTGAGCATAAGAGTTAATTAGGATGTGGATGAATCTATTGTTTGAGAATCTATGTAATTACTTATAGGTGGACGAAAAAAATTAACAAATACAAACAAAAATTCATGTGTCCTGAAAGGGGGCCCATCAAAAGTGAAGGAATCTCTCAATCGCTAGAGAAATTCGTTTCTCTGCAGTAATTTCTTTCCTCTTTGAGCTGTCAAAAAAGAAGAAGAAGAAGAATTTTTTGATAATCTGGTAGTGTTTACTTTGGGTCCTTTCTAAGGCCTCTAAGCAGGTTATTATGAGTATTCGTCAAGAAAATAGTCTTCTGTAATGGGGGAATGGGGACAATTTCACGACAGGAGTAGCATAGCATCTGACAAGGAATTATTTCTGAAAAGTCTCAAAACTACGTCAGTCATTCACTGCGGTGCCTGTGCTGCCTTAGCTTAGCTGCACCCTGATTATACAACTCATGCTCTTCATTATGTGCTCTTACATTTGAACTCCAACATGTATTGCTGTCTTTTGTCCAAAGAATATTCCTTGCAGGCTGGCACTCTCAAATTAGCACCTCCATGGCCATGTTGGAATTAGTGTCAATGTTCTCGTAATGCATTGGATATTTAATTCCATTATTCCAATTATCCTCCAACTCCTAATTGAGCCCAAACTATTTTCTTCACCGGTGGTTGGTATAGCTAGCTTATGTTTCTTCTTTTTGTTGTACCGCATGCCTTAAGTTTCAATTTAAACAAGAAGCTAGAATTGAATTCGAGAACTACTGATGTTATTAAGGACACTGTTCTGTCGATAAAATTTAGAGCAAAGTTCACCTGTCCTGATTGGATCTTATATATGTTACTATAGTGTTATAAAATTGCAGTTCTCTTTAGTATTTGCAGGAGAAACTAGATTGACATTATGTGAAGTGATCGCTAATCCTATAAACATACTATACTGTTGATGGTTTCTGTTTAGAAATGGTATGACTAACTGTAATTTCAATGTATAGTAACACTAAAATCTTTGGGGAATTTGACTTTTCTTATTTGTAATTAATAATAGGTATATAACTATTATTTAGAGGATGTAATTAAATGGTATTTGTTACGCTAGTATACTGTCTAGCTCCTAGATAAGTAGATATTATTGGATGGTGAGAGTATTGTTATCAAGAATTACATAGCACACATTCTTGAACAAAGGAAATCAAGGATGGCTTATGATGTTTCCAAAATTAAGATCAAAGGAGCATGCATGATCTGTGTTGGGCTTAAAAGCAGAGGAAAAGGAAAAGGAAATTTCATTACGAGTTTTAGAGACAGACAAGACACACCACCAAGTCAAGGATGGTGCTAAGCTAAGCTTTGTAGAATTATGTAAAATTATAATCATATCATCACTCTTAATATCTCTGAACCACCAAGTCAAAGTAATTCTCTCTCTCTCTCTCTCTCTCTCTCTCCTCCCTCTTTGGAAGTTTATTTGGTACACAAACTTGTTTATCTAAATTTAAGATATAGTTATTAATTATGGAGCGAATCATAATAATGGGGTGGGATTAACAGTTTTGGGACATATGTTAACTAGGATGGATCAGGTAATTCAGGATGTGGCAATGCAATAGGGCTCCCAGCTCAAAAGAGACCTCCTTGCTTCCTTGCAGTTCCTCAGAACCACCAATTCTTGTTGCTCATATGCCTTCGGCTTATTGAAAGCAACCACTTTGGTGGTAGTGCTGTTTTTGATGGGTGAGTAATGATGGTTGAGCTGATTCTTAAAACTTGCTACTGCGGGCTTGGCCCGCCAGAAATACTCGTAGGCATTGAATGAGGCGGCCGGTGCGCCTGGTATAAGACGTGCCCCCCGGGGGCGTGGCGGGAGAGACTGCGGCAATTGGGTTGTCTCCTCCTCATCCTCCTCTGCATCAACCTCCACCAATTTGGCTGGTGTATAGTTGAACTTGTGAGACCATTTTGGGTTCTGGTTTTCGATTCCCAGGAGTTTTTTCATCATTAGAGCTGACCTATGCACATTTATCAACCCACTAGTCATCTTTGGCATTGCATGCTCCATCACAATTCCCATATCTTTGGCTCCCTTAATTTCTTTCTCAACTTCTTCATCAATTTCTTCTTCTTCTTCTTCTTCTTCTTCTTCTTCTTCTTCTTCTTCTTCTTCTTCTTCTTCTTCTTCTTCTTCTTCTTCTTCTTCTTCTTCTTCTTCTTCTTCTTCTTCATCATCATATTTTTCAACTTGATTTTCCTCTACATGAAAGATTTCAAACATTTCCTCAAAGTCTTCAACAAGATTAGCTCGTTCAACTTTTTCTTGCTCTTTTGGAGTATTGAGGAGGGTGAGGCGAAGGCGGCCATCTTGGCGTTGAGCGTGGAAGTTTTTAGTGGAAGGAACAGACACAGCTTCAAGGACTAAACGACCATTTACACGGTGAGAATGCATGTGAAGGGATGGCTCTTCGCAGCTACGTGTGAGTGAAGGAAGTGGAGGAGGGAAAGATCGAGGCAGCACTTTCTTACTGGCAGCTGCAGAGTAATTATACTTTGCGACAACAGGTAATTCCTCTGGATCAAAGCTACTTTGCACGTACTCTTTCTCTTGTTGAGTTTCTTCTAATTCATCAGCCTCGGAGCTAGTCTCTGAAGAAGGATGTGATGAAAACCCGTCGGAGCCTGTCTCGGATCCAAGGTTTTCGGTACATATCTCGAGGCTTTTTTCGCTTAAAGTACTGTTAGATTTTTTCACAAGAGGATGAACATAAGGAGGTGGAAGTTCCTCAGTCTTGTTAGTCTGCAATATAATTGAACTCCACACATCGTCTTGTTTTTGGAATTGATTGAGCTTTTTACCATCGAATTCTTCTACTTCTACTTCTACTTCTACTTCTTCTTCTTCATCGGATGAAGAAAAAGAAGAATCAATGATTGAGAGTTGTTCAGAGGATGCGATTTTTTTCATGGTGGAAGATTTGAAACCGTTTTGAACTAACCATTGCTTGGAAGACATGTCAGCTGAAAGTGTTCTTCGAAAGGAGGCAGCTGGTTTGAGACCTTGAGAGTCAGATCCGAGAATGGAGACTATTCCTTGCTTTTCCATCACCTTCGGTGCCATTTCTTCTTCAACTTTTAGAGGTGAAGAGGATAAACGAAAGCTCTTGTTGCTAGACATCTTAGGCTGGCTGCAGCTGGCTAGTGAAGGAAAATAAGTTGTCCCTGCAAAATAAGATGAATTTTGAGGGGGAAAAAAAGGAGGAAAATTCCAATATGAAAATCAAAACTAGTACATGTCATAATATTTACAAAATTAATTTCGAGCTACTTAGTTGGTTTTTGTACATTCACGTAGCTAAATGTACATCAACTCATAATATAAGAATGGTAGATCGATTAGAACATATATGTATATGTATGTACATGTACATGTAATGCCTTATGAATTACCTCAAGCAAGCAGCAGCAGCAAATAGCAATCCAAAGGATAGCAGTTGGAGGGAGGATGATAATATGAAGATGATGTTTGAGGAGGAGGCGGCGGCTGCGTTGTGTTTGGGTGTGGATATGACTGCAATTACGAAGGGTGGGGAGCGTCGGGTATTTGTAGGAGCCCAAAAAGCCTATGGAACCGTGTTCATGGGACCCGCCTTGCTTAATTAAAATAAGTTTATTTATTTTCATAGGAGTATTATTAAGAACTAGAAGAATGATAATTATATCTTACCCATTTTACACCAATCTCCAATATTTCACATTTATTAAATCAAAGTGATAGCCATTGAATAATGTCTCTCTTTTTTTTTGTTGTGCATACATTAGTAATTACCTTAAAAAGTCATCAAATTAATCTTATATTTCATGAATATGATCAGGGAGTACATATTTTTATAAGCAATTTAGATATTTTGGGACTCGGCTCTCCTCCATTATAATTTTCTTTTAATTTTCATCTAATACATTATATTTTTATAATTTTAAATAGAATAATTAAAATCAACACGTGTTAATTAATTTATAATATTGAGTTACATAATTGTTCCAGAAATAAAAGTAACCTGATTTGATGAACATTTTAGATTTTTTATTAAAATTTCAATGGTTAAATTTTTCATTAAAACTTTTAACGGTTAAAATATTTTTAATGATTCTAATTTATGGCCAAATCTGATAATTTGATATGACTAGTAAAATATCCAAAATAGTTGTTAAGCACTTTGTTAAAGCGCATATTGCTAAAAATTCATGTTTTTTGACCTTTTATAGAAGAAAAAAAACATGAGTAATATTTCTATGAATAGTTTGGATTCTACGATCATGAATTGATGTTTGAGGCTAATAATAAACGTCCATCTTGAGATTGAAATTAGGATTTGAGTATGGTGAAACATTGTTATGATTTTCATTTTTCCTTGTTATTCTTTTTTAAATATATGTATGGTTATATATGGTAAAAGGCAGAGAGGTCATGTCACAAAGCTAGCAATTAATAGGAGAGCACTGGTAAATGCTAGATAAAGTAGATGGGAAAGAAAAAGAAGAAGATGAAATCAATGGGTTGAGAAGGAATCGCCTTTCACAGAGCACCGTATGATTGCCCCCCCAACCCCCCAATAATCAAAAATCTTCAATCAACGTTATATATATAGCTCCACTCCACGGAAAAAGATAGTGTCATCTCGATCATATACTACTACTATCTATAATATAATAATAAGATATAACTCAATTTAAATTTGAACGAAAAAGTACAAATACGGTTCAAATTCATTCTAATTGATTTGGATAAGAAAATACAAGAACAGTTCAGATTTATTCTATTTTTTAAATATATATAGACATATTTAATTGAGGATAAAACTAATTAATTAAGCATATTATAGTATGGTATGATGTATAAGAATATAAGGCAACGTATATACGTCTACTAACTATGCAGGGGTGATGGGATGGGACCTCCAGGCCTCACTCTTACCCTTAGCAGATGCTGAGAGGTTTGTACGTATGTATATGGAGAAGGAATGGCAGATATGTCCGTCCACCTACACTCCTACCAAAAGGTTGTGACGTTGATCACTTCAAAGCACACAATATTTATATTATCCACATAAAACGGGAGGTATATACTTGGCCTCGTTCTAAAATAAAAGAGATATATTTTTAAAAATTACAATTATTTTATGTGTTCAAATTTATTTTTAATATTAGCTAAAAATTTATAGTAATCGATACTGGTGCATGTAATGTTTGTGATAAATTAAGAATTAATTTTATGGAATTAGATAGAATTATAAAAAAGCTCGATGCATATATCTCTAAAAGAATTACTACTAATATATATATATATATATAATTGATAATCAAAAGATTTGCAATATACTATAGTAGTATTATTTTGTTATTTTAATTGTGTGTATGGAGAGAGAGAGAGAGAGAGAGAGATAGAGAACCCACTTAATTCCGTAGTACACATGCACTTTGCCACACACCCAAGAGGAACGCAAATAGAAACATGGATGCTTCTTGTCTGCCTATATAAAACGATACCACTCAAACCTCCAAACCCTTATCTACAATTTATACCTTGATATCTGCCTTTGCTTTAATTAATTTCTTAGAAAGAAATTAAGTTGGTTTAATTTTTTCTTGTTGGCGGAAATTATCAAGGCCACCTACAAACATATATATATATATATATATATATATATATATATATATATATATATATATATATATATATATATATATACTACTCATATAATTACTATATATTGATCGATCATTCAATTTGGATATCTTAAGACTTAAGGAACTTAATATTTGCTGACAAATTAAACGTACAACCGGTAAAATTGCTCTATTTTTTTTAATAATATTTATTTATATAGACAGAAACGAAATGAAAGTCGTCTTAAGACTCTAAAGTCTAAATGGACTCACTAGTTATTATTCTAATCGCTAGCGCCTAGCAATGCGCATTTTGTACGATTTTAATTTGTGAAACGGTAATGGGGTTCTTAGAGGAATGATTACCTTAATAATTAAAGGTTCTTAAAGTTTTAAATTAGTGTTTATTAGGTCAACCGTTTCTCTAATTGGTTGACTAGCTATAGGATATATTTTTTTTTATCATCTATAAAAAATTGTATACAACAGGAGTATATAATATCTTAAATCAAGATGAATTGCTTCCTTCTTAGCTGACTCATATAAGAAATTATTAAATATAAGGAATCGATCGAGGTGCTTTAGTTACATAATTTTTTAGTACTGATGATTATATATAATTAATTATGTTTAGTATCATTCCTTAATTCGGTTTGAATATTTACATAAAGGTATCAAATTAATTAGTCGATTAATTAATTAAGACATTATTAGTAAACTAAACTACGCACAAATTAGTCGTCTAAGTTTTGACAATCCTTAATATTTCTCAAGGGATTAGTTTTTAGGGTTGTCATTTTATTGTCTATTAGCGTTTGCATTTAGTACAGAAAAGGGGTACATGCGGACTCAAATTCAATTGGTCGAGTATTTTGAAATATTATAATTTCGAGTGCTTCTTTTCTCATTTGTAGCAAAACTTGAGCCAAAGACATACATACATTAATTAATTAATTAATTATATATATATATATATATATATATATATTAGGTGTGATGAAACGCATGTAATTAGTCGATTGTTAACGTATGTTTTCAAAATGTTATGCCGACGTGTCCATCGTTACGTTTAATGCTTTACATGTTTTCTTCTTCTTTTTAATTATTTCAAATAATTCTTCTGCCAATTAATTTTACGTTTATTTATTTCTATTGGAAATAAATTTTCGACTACTTTTATATATACTAACAATGAAATGTGCGCATATATATATATATATATATATATATATATATATATATATATATATATATATGGACCATACTACTACAAGACATGCATCATTTTAAAGTGTCATGCAAAGTAACAAATGTGCACGTACGTAAATTAATTACTCCTATTGGGCCATGATCCTTTTCATTATTGGGTCAGGTTTAGTGGGCTCCTCCCTTGGATTATGTTATTTTTGTTCTGTTATTCCGAATGATTTAGATCCAGTCACTTGATTATTCTATTGGGTCCTTTTGGTTGGATCCGGTCGCATGGGTCCTTTCCATTATTTGGGCTTAGTCATTGAATTGGCCCATTATACAAATTGTCATTTAACCCAGCTTTGACCGGTAATCATTACACCAAATAATAGTTGACTGTTATGTCTGCCACCTTCCTGCATGACATTAATGAAGATGAGACTCAGGCAACCGACGGTAGCAAACAGTAGTAGCAGGTAGGGAAGTGAACTACAGGCTTTCGGCTAAGATGACCGGGAGTGGGGGAATGTGTCAGGAAATAGTGGGTGGCACGGTAAACCGAGTCTGGGGTACGTATGGGGCAAAGATCACACAAGAAAGGTAGGTAACAAAACATTACACCACACACAATCAGATTTTGGTTCTCTCTCGAGCACTAAACATTATTTTCTCCATCATTAACCTCGCGATCGCCGACATCGACTTTCACGCCGAGCTATCCCCCGACGGCCAAGCCGCCAAGCTTTTGGTGTCGA
Source organism: Panax ginseng (assembly GCA_020205605.1). NCBI lineage: Eukaryota > Viridiplantae > Streptophyta > Magnoliopsida > Apiales > Araliaceae > Panax > Panax ginseng. The sequence goes on along the minus strand of CM035138.1, from coordinate 6,103,107 downwards.
CTTGTTGAATCGCGCAGGATATCGGATGCGCTCTCGGTGATTGGGACGGGGAAAGATCTTCATGCTAACATCAAGCGCCAAGGAGGAGGGCCGAGTTCTAGTGTCCTCGAGTATTTTTCAATCACGCATTATGTTTGTTTCTACGCCAAGATTCACGGTGAAGAGTAGTAACACCTACACTCGGCGGCGTACCAATGGGTCACAAGAATTAGCACCGCAAGTGTCTCGCCAAAGATCGCTTAGACCTACAATAAGTGTTCACGCCAAAGACAGTCATTCAAATGTTCACATACGAAGATTCTCACCAAGGTCAAGGCAAGCTAAGTGGAAAGCTAGTTTTCACTAGAGAAAGTGGTTCAGCCATGGTTTGGAACGAAGTAGGGCGGCACCTCGCTTAAACTCGATAATGAGAGATGACCAAGACGAAAAGGCCTCCCGATCACAAAGATGGCGGATGTAAGCAGACAGAGCTATGGAGGTACTTGTGAAGAAATGATAGATATAAATGAAAGCGTATGACTCGAATGGTAGAGTCGAGGGACGAAGAGTTCGGCTTATGTTCAATTCAAGAACGAAGGCATCGGAGCCGGGAAGGAACTCGCTTATTCAGACGTGAGTCTCGGGCCAAGCTCGAGAAAAGAAGATCCCAAGCCCTACTCTCAAAGATCGAAGAGACACATCACCCTCGCCGATCAGAAGGAGGTGGTCGGCGAACGAAGAGGTCGATCCGTAAATCGCACTCGAGAATACAGAAAGAAGGCGCTTTTGTTGCACATTCTCACCATAAATACCGAGTTCGTAGACGGCATATCCAGAGGTCATACTCCCGAGAGTCTACTCGAGGGTACACCACTCGTGGACGCCACATCGGAAAAGTCCTCTATAGTTGGAGGTTCTCATTGTAAAAACCGGTCCACTCGTAAGAGGAAGGAGTCACCGAAAAAGAAGCATCATCTCAACCGTAAGGTGTGGAGTATCTCGGTTAAAGAATTAAAGGAACTTCGTAAGCAATTTCGTGGCGCGAAACGAAAGATTCTTGAAAGAAGGCATCCCTTTTTTCGCTGAAGATTCTAAAAGAGAAAGTCGACCCCACCAAGAAGTTGCCCCACATTGAAAGTTATGATGGATCTGGGATCCCACGACCACAAATTCAAAGCGCTCAATCGACCGATGGATTACATGACTTTAGCGATGTCGCTAAAGTGTCATACTTTTGTCACGACACTCGAAAAGGATAATGATAATGGATGGGGACTTTGCCTCGGATTCAATTTCATTTTGGCGCGCATATGCGCAAGAAGTTTCATGCTCGCCGAGCAAATAAAAGGAGAGGAAAACCAACTCGCTCGTTGGCTCAGTTCGACAAAGATTCGAATGAGTCTTTGGGCCAATATGTGAAGCGGTTCCATGAAGCGGGGCCAGTGGATGCACTGAACGATCTACAAGTCGTGGGACTGCTTTCGTAATGGGTTAGACTTGGTCAAATCGTAAAAGTTGGTGAAGAAATTAATGTTTCACCACCAAGAAAGTCTCACTCAAGCCTTCGACAAAGTCAAGGCTATATCGTGGAGGAGGAAGCCATGAATGTACCTCAAACGTCCTTCTTCGAATTTGGCCAAGAGAGATGACCGATGTAACCAATGGGGACCGTGAAGAAGAATGAAGGGAATAAAGACCGCTATGAAGGCGGGTCAAGAAATACAACACTTGAGATAGGTGGAGGACGTTCATTCCGCTTCCCACCCGTAGAAAGTAATAGGGCGATACAACACTTAACAACGATAGGTCATTATCTTGGATCGATTAAGAATCAACCTATCTTCGAGCCACCTCGAGATAACATTAAGCCCTAAAAGGAATCTCGTAAGTATTGTGATTACCATCGAGCCTCGTCACGATATAATGAACGATCGCGTTAGTTTGAAAGATTTCATTGAAAGAAAGATACAAGGTGGGGCTTTAGTTCAGTGTGTGGCTTTCGAATCTAATCAACAAAGAGGATAGAGGACCTGTTCCAGATTCAACCAGTTCAAGAAGCGTTGCCACTCGGGACAACTGCAAGGCATGTGATAGATGTCATCACCGGGGTACTTCGTAAAATTATTGGAAAGAAGCATGAAGTCACTGGATTCGGCCATGTCGCTGCGACGGTACCTCCCGAAGACCGACAGACACTTATCCGGTATGGTAATCTCCTTTATCGACGAGAATTACCTTCTAAACCATCGAACCGCATGGGTGGATCATTGGTCCGATCGCGTTGGGTTCGGTGGATACGAAGCGAACGATGGTAGATAATGGGTCTTCAGATATTCTCAGATGCCCACGCTTATCGTGAGGATGCATCTGAGACGCGCGGAAGATGGAGATAGGGCGAGGCTCTTTTTATGCAGCTTTAAGAAACGATCCCATTCAAGGTATTTAACCATCGAACTACTACGGTCATCTTCGTAGCGGCCCTACCAAAGGTAGAAATTATTTGCAAATTTTATGTCATGCGTACGAGATTCTGCTTATAATGTTATTTTGGGGAGGCCTACTTTAATTGCTTTTGTTCATGACCTTAATCCTCATTTCAAAATCAAATTTCCTACTACCACGGGCTCATGAGGTGAAAGGAGATTTGATCCGCCGTAAGATGTTATAGAAATGCTTTGATCACTTCGGGAGGGGGTATCAAGTAAAAGGCACTATGGCGATAAAATCGAACTCTGTCCTGCATCAAGGTGGTGGCACTATTCTACCACTAGACCAATCGGTCTTTGTCCAAGTCACTAGATATTTATTTCTCCATTGTTAATCTTGTGATCGTCAGATTACTCTCACGCCGAGCTATCCTCCGACGGGCCCAAGCCAAGCTTTTTGGTGTCGACCGTGTTTATCATGCGGTGATCGTAACGCCTTACGTGATTGGGACGTGACAGAAGATCTTGACGTTAACAACTCCTAAGCTTGAAATTATATAACACTAGTGGCACCATCCAATTATACTTAAAAATAAAATGTAAGAAGCACTATATATATATATATATACAAAAAATGGTGATATACAATCGGTAGAACTTGTAGCGGTTGGTCAAAATGGATTGCTCCCCAACAACCGGTTGCTGTGGATGGAGATCCTATATATATATATACAAAAATATATCAACCATTACTTTGCAAGTGGATTTAAATTGTCAAATAAATGGTGATATATAGCGAATAGGAATGAGCCACATAATCAAGAGGAGGAAAATGAGTCTACTAAGAGGCACAGCTGGTAATGGTGGTTCCAATAGAATATGTAATTAAAAAATGAGACCATAGAATATGTAATTAAAAAATGAGACCATAGGTTATGGAAAAAGAGAGCATATGGTTCTGCAATTCCACTACGTACCACCCAAGTCCATATATATATATATATATATATATATATATATATATATATATATAGTGGATTAAAAGAGGCATTTCTAAGTAGTAGATTATATTTAAATAATAGAAGCTTTATCAAAACGATATAGTTTTGATAAGATGCGCGACATTTTGTAAATACCATGCCACCGCCAGTATTTATAAAAATCTTATCAAGGCCTTATCAAAACTAAGTCGTTTTGATAAAATTCTATCATTTAAGGCATTCTTCTATTTAAAAATTCTACTTTTGATCCTTTCTATATATATATATATATATGTAGCCAACTCTCCAACTCTTATAATAGCTAGCTAATAGCTCCTTCCACAATATATTCCCACTTGCACCGGCCACTGAGAGAGACAACGTCCATATCTATATATACCTGTAGCTATACCATGAGTGAGCGATTCAGCCTATTTCCCAGCCAATTACCCTTTTCTTTTCTTTTCCACTAAAAATATTGATATTATAATAATAAATAAATAAATAACAAACCAACCACAAGATTACAAATAATTAATATGCGCGCCTTGTACGTATTCACGCACGTACTTTGGGGCTATGACATTCTTGGACTGTTTCTTGCTATCCTTTTGCATGTAATTTTTCCTCCATACGTAGCAGTAGCGCCAGCATGCACCCACTTCAATATACTCAACTCTGAAGCTACTTTTTTTCCCCTTAATAACATAAAATAAAGTATATAAAATAAAGGATAAATATGTTATTTAATAAAATTTATTACAATAAAAGTACTCATAATTTTATATAATTGTGGGGTCATTAATTAAGGATAAATTTGAATTTTTTTTAATATATATATAAATTGTACTTTACTCATCATTTTTGAACACGGAGGAAGTATACGGCATCACTCCCAAATGTCAATTTCATTTGACTTTTTATTGCACATGCCAAGATTTGTTTATTTCTTTTGATAATTATGTTGAAATTTACTCCGTTAATAATACTAATTTTCTAAAAATATATTTATATATAAATTAGTGTGTGTTAATTTTCTTAGTTATTTTCATTCTTTGAACATGAGACCATTAGAATCGTTTATTTTCGAAAGATGTGGCAGACAAATTAAGTCAAAAGTGATCGAGATGAAATTTCATTGGTGGACATAAAGAGTACTTGTAATGACTAAAATTTATACTTTGCAAATATATTCAATCTTGTATATAGCATAAGCGTGTACATCTAATTAATGCTACATTTTAATTTGTTATCAAATTTTGGAAAATTGAGAAGCGCTGATATATATATATATATATATATATATATATATATATATATATATATATATATATGGTAGAAATAAAAATAAAATAAAAAATAAAGAAAAATAAAACATGGAGCTAACTAAGAACATATATGGGTCTTCAGAGTGGAGGAAAAAAAGTTATGATTTAATCGATCACAACTAATTAAGAATAAAAGGCTCAGTGAGTTCATGGGTTAACTTTATACCGTGGAAATGTAAATGCTCTTGCACATCATTCAAACTCAACTTGATTATTATTGGGTGATATTATTAGTAGTATGACTTTGTTAATTCTCTCTTCTGATACAAACTAATCAGAAAAGAATGCTTTCGCAGGAAGGTGAGATGATACAGGTTGTTATATATATATATATATATATATATATATATATATATATATATATATATATATATATATATATATCACCAAATTAATTTATATTATTTTATACATACCCCTCCATTATAATATAGTAGTATATTTTTAAAACAAAATTAAAGATAATTAAGTAGGTTATTGATTCTAAAGATGATGAAATCACTTTCGGTGGCTTTCTTGCCTTAAACGGTACTTACCAGAAGGGAAAAGCTTCGCCGTTGAAATCTTTATCATTCATTCATTCATTATATATATATATATATATATATATTAATCGCGTCTCTTGTATATAAAACTTAAGCTATACTACTTCATCTGATCAAACCTAAAAAAGTAGTACTTATTTCATCATGTCATATATATATATATATATATATATATATGTGTGTGTGTGTGTGTGTGTGTGTGTGTGTGAGAGAGAGAGAGAGATAAAGCGTAATAATGTAAGGTGATGCATGCAATCTGGATCATCAGTGCTTGAAGATAATAGAATACAATTCCCCATAACTGAAATTGCTAGCTGTGAATGTCAGCCAATGAGTTGAAAGAATTCAGCTTTCATCTGGATATTAGTTTTTACATCTTATATACTCCCTTTATCCGTTTTAAAACTACACGGATACACTTCTTAAAAGTATAAAATGTATTTTTATACTATTTGTTATAAATTATATAATTATTATTATTTTTAAATTTTAATTTAAGATATTTTAAAACTCAAAATTAAAATAACTTATTAAAAATTATGAAACAATAAACTTAGTATATTATACTCTTTGATTTAATAGCTTGAATCTTGAAAGTGGAAATTAAAAATCAGATTCTGGCCTATAATTATACCACTATAAATACTCCTAGCTAGAAAACATATTATAAGCATTTGGGATACGGATATATAATATATTGCATGTCAAATAAAGCTAACTTTTGCCAAAGAGAAACGAAAATGTGTTTGCCTCATTTTTCCTTTATCTAGCAGGTTCGAGTTTTGAAAGAAATGAAAACAGTTTTGAATTTTGATTATTCACAAGTTCCTTTAATCCAGTCGAATACTATTTTTTTTTGGCCCAGGAATAATGAGGACATGTTTAGAGGGAGGGACTATTACAAACGAATTAATGACATAACTGATCAAAAAGAAAACAATTCCCGTAACCGTACACTATTGAGAATTATGCTACCGCATATTATCCCAGAAAAATTCACTAACATATATATACTCCCCCCCTCCCAAATTCTGAGTTTTATTTTAAAAATCGTGTACAAGAAAAGAAAAACTGTCCAATTTTTATTGAACAATATTCTAATATAATTTAAATTGATGTTGAAAATGACACTCTCTTCTTTTTATAATAAGAGTCTCATTTGCAAAAGTTATAATTTAAAGGTCGATATATACATTTTAATAAGCTAGTGTTTAATAAGCTCTTTTTACCTTTTTTTTGGCCTAAGCTCTTATTCGCACAGAGCTTATCTTGTTTCATAAAATTTTACCAAGGTAGTGTTTAAGAAGTTCTCATTATAACATTTTTACCCTTACAACCTTAATTTTATTTTTTTAATTCTTCACTTCACCACCACCACCCATCACTGCCGCCACCCACCCACCGCCACCTACTGCCACCCATCCACTACCACCACTCGCCACAACGTACCACCCATCATCATCATCACCACCACCACCACCACCACCACACATATTTTATTAGACTTGAAAAATATTTTATTAGTTATACACTTGGTGGTTTTATTTGAAGGAACATAAACTTGCCTTTTTAGCTAGACCGTAGATTTCTTTTCTAAGTTTGTATCATCTGAAAACACGAAAAATACCAAAAAGTTCTAATAGGGTTGGAATAGAATTAGTAGCTATAAATACCATCTATTGTAAATTCCTATGTAATTAAAATCATTAATAAAACAACAAGCCGCCTGTGAAGTATCCAAATTGAGAAATCACGTAAATCTCCGTTAATTCTCTATTATCGTGTGCGTGTGTGATCCTAATTCTAACAAGTAAAGTCGGCTTATATTTGAACGAGAATTTTGTGTCGTCCAACCGTTATTAATTATTTAATATTTATTATAATACTACACTCGCTCTAAATTTGTATAAACGTTTTTAAAGATAAAATAGTAAAATGTTATATTAAAATACAATACATATTAGTTATCAAATATTTTATTATATTTAAGCTTTATTTTAAAAAAATATTATTTTATAAATTTATTTTATTTTAATAAATTCTTATTACACAATTTTATCTGCTCGAAGAATAGGGCGCGACAACAATTTCGACCCTTTATTCGTAGTTACTAGTTTTGACCAAAAAATCATGTTGAAACGTTTTGCATGGAAACAAAATATCTGAAAATAAAGAGAGAGATGCAATAAAATTATATTCCATCTATGTAGGGCCTAGTGTAGGTGTAACGGAATCTGTGATGGAACTTTTAGATGGGAATTTAAATGTCACAAAAATTAATTAAATGAATGGTTTGCTTATATATTATTTGAGGGTCATTCATGTAGATTTAATCTTGCATGGATTTATTATTAATAATAGCTTTTGTAGTAAAGCAGCCATGCACGTGTTACGAATAAGCAATCTTTGCTTAAAAATGCATGGTCCCATGCCATGCATAATAATGCATTAATTAATTAATAAATGAATTATGCATGTAAATTCTTATATATAAATCTATTGAACCAAACGACGTCATCCAACAGCATTGGGAACATTTCTCAATTAAACATACTTTTGTTCGATTATTTTAAGGGAAAATCAGAAGGAAAAAGAGTGTAATTAAAAGTTAATGTCGGGGAAAGAAATCAAAGGGGAAAGAGATATATATTAATATATATATATGGGTATCCATCCACAACAATCGATTGTTGGAGAGTAACTCATTTTGGCCCAATCGCTACAACCTGTAGCAGTTTATAAAAAAATAAAATTATGTAATGCTTCTGCCATTATCAGCATGACCTGGGCCTAAAAAAATAATCGCTTCCCTCAATAACCTACATCGCTGTGGATGGATACTCTCTATATATATATATATATTCGGGTCCAACAAGAGACTACTTTATTTATAATTAAGGAGGCCAGGGCGAGGGGGCTATGGCCTACTGGGCTTTGGCTAGCTTTAAGCTTTGTTATTCACATATCAACTTTCTCACCATTATTTCCACTGATTGGATGATCTGATGGTACACAAAGAAAGTGAGAGAAAATTATTAATGCATATAAGGTGGAATATATACGTACATATACTTATATATATGTGTGTGTCAGTGTGTGTGTGTGTGAGAATTAAAATTCCTCCCCACCCTTTTCTTTAATTTAATTTCCACAAACAAGGATGAATTGAATTAAGGCCGATATATATCCGCATCACAATTAAATGAGGTTCAACCACGTGGCGAAAAGGGTAGGAGGACACGTTATTCAGTCATTGGCTTGACCTAGGGGCTTTATTTCTGGTTGAAGTACTAGTAGTAGTCGTGGTCCAAATCTTTACCCCACGATGATGAGACCAGGGGTGCCTATATATTGCTTTTGCCTTTTCCATCATTTCCTTCCATACCGGTAGCCAGCCCACCAGAACCTTGGTATATATATATATATATATATATATATATATATATATATATATATATATATATATTCCTGGATACTAAATCCCTTCCTAAGTGAGTGTTTATTCTTATTGTTATTACTATTATCGTGTACTATAAAAATGTTGGAAGTATTCAACTAAAAATGAGTCTAAATTAATGAATTATCGTATTGAATCTTCAGGTCTTATATACACGTGGGATGTTGCATAAATACATGTTAATTTTTTATATCATGTTAAAGTATTCAATTCAAAAAACAATAGCTAAATTTATAAAGTCATGCATTTTTTAGTTTATTTATAGCAAACAAACATGACTTAAAACAATATACATTTAGCGACACAATTATAATAATTAATATTTTAAACAATATTTATTGTTTAAATAAATACTCCCTCCGTCTCAGGATAAAAATTCTGGTAGACTTTTTACACATATTAAGAAAATAAATAAAATGACAAAATTGCCCATAATAATGTCATTAAATATGGAGAAAGAATTTGAATAAGAAAAGTATGAGATATTTAATACTACGGGTATAATAGGAAAACATGTGTAAAAATTTGGTTATTAAAGAAAAGTGGATATTTAACATGGGACTACCCAAAATAGTAATAATGACTTTTATTCTGGGACGGATGAAGTATTATTTATGCATGCTCTTGAAAATATCATATATCAAAATCATAGGTCTATCCTCAAACTAGTAGTGTGGTATTTGCTATCCAGTTCAGTTAGTATTGTTTATCTTGAATGAATTCTAGAATTGACTTGTGTCTTTCCAAATTGGGTTGATTAAGTATTTGAAACAAAAAGAAATTATTATATTTTTGGAATAACATATGCGTACCAAAGTTAAAGCACTAAAGCATTAATTGATTGTGGGATGCCCCTTTGACGAGACATTAACTAAAAGTCTAAAAGCATAAATTGGATTTATATATACTGATTTTTCTCCAAAATTTACAATTTCATTTATATGTGTGGCTGCCCCACAGCCAAAACTCCGTCTCTTTTTTTTCTTGTGGTTAATTTCTCAAGTTTAAATACCTTTTGTACGTCTCTACCAAAAAATATTCTGAAATCCCTCTCTTTGTCTGCGAATTCAGCCTTAATTTGATTTAAGTGCATATATATATATATATATATATATATATATATATATATATATGAATTAATCCATATAACCTATTCTTATAAGAATCACATCACTCTGAGTTGTAGTAAGCGAGAGATCTTCCCCATTTTCTTCCCTACCGCTACAGGCTGTAACGACAATCCTTCCCATTTTTCTTCTGCATCCCTTTTTTCCTTGGCCCTTTGCTTCATTTTTCCTATTAGGAATATTATTAGTAAATTAATAATAATATTAATTATGAATATTATTTATAAATATTAATAGTAAACTTTAAATTAAAATATTAAATAATATTAATATTTACTAATAAAATAGTCTTGAAAAAGGCACCTTGGGCCCGGTGCCGGAAGCGGTGGATTGGATACTCAAAGTTGTTGCCCATTACTCTTTTTCTGCTCTCACTGTTGTTCTTGCAGTGAACTATCTTGATAGATTCCTGTTCAGCTTCCAGTTCCAGGGAGATAAGCAATGGATGACCCAAATTGTTGCTGTTTCTTGTCTCTCCCTTGCTGCTAAAGTAAAGGAGACCCAAGTTCCCCTGCTTATAGACCTCCAAGTAAGTTTTTTTAAAACAAAATCTTGATGAATTTTTTTATGCATATGTTATGTTTTTTAAAATGCGTAAATGAAATCTGGGTAATCTTGATTTGTGAAGGTGGAGGAGACCCAGTATATGTTTGAGACAAAAACGATTCGGAGAATGGAGATTTTGGTGTTTTCAACTCTTAAATGGAAGATAAATTCTGTGATCCCAATATAGGAATAATTTTATCAGCCCCTACCGCATGAGCTTGTAGCGGCAGGTGTGTATTAAATTGTTAGGGGCAGTAATGTAATAAGCTAACGGACAAAAAAGACAGTGAACTGCCGCTACAAGCTGTATCGGCAGGGAAAAAAATTGACCAATCTTAGCCTTTAAATGTATGGATCAACGGATGTAAACTTAATTGCTGAACAGTGCTCATAACAACCGTTTGTCACGGATTAAATCATATATATATATATATATATATATATATATATATATATATATATATATATATCGGATCAAGTACTTTTATATTATTTCTCCATGCTTATTCTTTTAGGCGACGATTTGATCATACAACCTTTCGCTCATATTTTTAGCGACATACAAACATATATAACTAAAAAATATAGACGACGGTTGTATGAACGAAACCGTCGCCTAAAGGGGATAAGCACGGGTGAATAAGATAAGGGGTATGCACTTGATCTTTGATATATATATATATATGGGATATTATTTATCCTCTTAGCTTTAACAACATTATCCGACTCAACTAGAAGGTGAAGAAGACATGTTGAAAAAGAATAGGGTGGAGGACTCTGACAACAAGCCCAAGTTTGTTAAGCCCTTCCAGGACAATCGGTTAAAGCCCAAATTAAAATAGCTATAGGCTGGCCGGGTGACCACATTTTCAGCCCATTAGAGCCTCGCCTTGATCATGTTCTTGTTCTGGGTTGGTTTACCTTACCTCTTCACAGAAATAAATGGCACCAAACTTGCAGGAATTTGATTTTGAGGGAGAGTCTAGTCTATGGTTAAAAATTTATTTAGAATCCAATATTTCATTAGTAAATTGTGAATCTTAAATGCACTTAATTTTTTTTCACCATTTACACGTCACTACAAGTCTTGAAAGGTTAAAATACTTGAATATGTGTATATCTAATTTTTCTGATGTATTCTGTTTTCTAATAAAGAGGCAATGCAAACTATGAGTACGTACTGAAATGGTGCTCTCCCAAAATTTAAACCAAGTAGCAGCCTTTAAACCTGATTTGCATTCTTCCTTGAGCAGTAAAATACAAGGGATAGTTAATGCTAAATAAGATAATCTTCTAACCTCATTACCAGGTCATCCCAAGTAAGTACTGATATCACTACACTTTTGTAGCACATGATAGTTGCTTAATTTGGCTCATTTTTGCATGCGTCCATTTTTGGTTTCGGATCATGCAATGGAGAGAAGCCTCGACACTCCCTTTATCCACATTTCATACTCTCTCTTGTTCTTGCATTCAAACTCTATAACCCGAGTCGTTGTCCTTAGTCCAAAGTAACCACGCTGCTCTCCACTTTCCAACAAGTGCCTTCCTGGCCATGCCGGCACGTTCTTGCACACCTCCAACACCACATCTGCAATCCAAAAGTATATAATCACTTGCATTAATTCAATTATTTTATTTATTGCATGGGTACCATTGTGCCAAATTTACAACTTACTTTTCTTCTTTTTTGTTATGGTAGAAGTAACATGTTTACTCTTCATCTTCAACATCACCTGCAAATAGAAAATAACGTGGGCTTCATTTTCAACCTGCTGCTAGATTCAATATTACAATGCTTTATTTTTCAGCAGTAATAACCTGTCCAGTCCGATGAATGTAAACTGAGACAACTTTCCAGTGGAGATCACCTGCATCATCAAACTAAAGTTAACTTTGGTTAACAAAAAAAAGATCACTTGTACAATTCAAACTACATTCACCATTGCGAGTTCGTTTGAGAAGCTCAGTTCCCCTAGCTAGGAGTTCTTGATTACAAGCACCTAACCTATAAAACTCTCTTCAGGGAAAAGCTCCTCACAATAGCCACCATTAATAGCATGACCATTTAAGTCGCTCTGACCTACCCCCATTCCCAAACCTTTATCTATTGGGATCACTGCTGCAATATTCCATACTTCCTTTAGTGCTCTTGCCTTCAAGGTCGCTGCCCCGCGTAGAGCTGCAGTACAGAGAAAACTAAATCACCCATGAAAGCATAACTAATATATCCTATTCCATCCATACGCAAAACTATATATTGGGGTAATTGCTCAATCTTTGTTAATCTATGACCATGAAACTAAGGTCTTGCCCAATCAATCCACTATTTACCCGTACTACAACTATGTTTGGTAATTTAGTTCCAAGCCTTACATATTTTAACTAAATTTCAGTTATGTGGAATTGCAAATGTGCTTTCAAAATTCAAATCTAATTTCAAAGCTTAAAACCGAGTTGCCAAACGTAGCGTAAATTATTTCAGTAACTTATATAGACGCTCTGAAGTAAGGATTTTATTTACCAGTGGCAGCTGCAGCTGTAAGAGTCAGTATATCTCCATGTGAGCGTACATTAACCGCTGAGTTAACTGCCGATATAAGATGGTCGCGCTCAGCTCCCATGGACTCCGCAGCCTCCACACATTGTGCAGCCACTAATGTAGCTGCTGAAGCTACAGCCATTTCTGTCTTTGCCATTTGTTCATCATTTCTGGAAGCTGATGTGGCTGCGGTGGCTGCTGCAATGGCTGCCACTGCAGCAGCCACTCCTGCAACCGATACAGCCGCGTGAATTTGGGCATTTGTTCTCGTATCTTCTTTCTTCTTCTCTCTTCTCCCCTTCAACCATCTCCCAACTGTCTTGCCGCCTGGCGTGTTACTGCCTCCGGTACCATAAGCATTGCGGTTGGTTGCAAATAGAGGCTGTAGTGTGTTGTTTGCTCCTAAAACTGTGTTGCAAGTTTTGAAATTGAAGTAGAAAAAAACAATTTACCCACGACTCTTTTAATGAATTATATATGTTAGTACAAACTACAAGTCTCAAATAACTTCATAATTACAGACAATAAATATTGAAGGAAAGATTTATGTATTTATTTATTCTTCTAAGAAGAAAGAATAAAGAATAAAACAATGCAGCATTGTTGGTCTCATAATCATGCTTATTTATAAATTTGATACTTGAGATTTCTTAAATTTTACAGTTCTCTTACATATTGTTTACGTTTAAGTGTTACAGTCACTGGTTGGCTGATTGGCGGACTATAGGCCATAATTCTTTATTATTATACTTTTAATTGCAATATAGTACAATATTATTCTAATATTTAATTATAAAGAAAAGCTTGTCGATCGGCTCTGCCTGAGTCTGCCATATGTCAAAAGAAAGGGTATGTATGGGATATTATGATGCATTGATGCTAAATAGTATTTCACTATGCAATGTGGCCACATAAAACAAAGGGTAACAACATATAACAAATTTATCAAGAAAAATAAAAGAACACGATGAATCTCAAATTATTTTGAAGTATGGGTAAGCTTGTATTTTGGAGTTTGACAAAATTACACGTTCCCCAAGGAAATTCTCTCATTTTAAAATTTTTCTCAACCTTTTGTACTATAATAGCAACTGATCATTAGGAAAAGAAAAAAGAGGAAATGTTTCAGAAAGAAAACAGAGTATCTCAGAGGTCAGCAAACAGACATGTAAACCTTGTTATTTACCACCGCTACTACACACGCAGTTCTTTAACCGTTCAAACAACAAAGAAAAGGTTAAAAAAAATGAACGGGAAAAGCAACTCTTGGCCAGTCAAAAGTTTCAGAAATTCTAGGGAGACATTTTTTTGGGGACATTCTAGCGACCTTTTTTTTTTTTTTTTTTTTTTTTTTTTTTTTTGTAGTACCTCTTAAAAAATGTATAGTGAGTGTTTTAGGTATAAATTGGATACATACTAGAATGTCCGCACAAAAATGTCCCCTCTAGAATTACTCCAAAAGTTTAGAAGAAGATGGTTACCCACCAAAACACTCCACCCTGTCTGTCTCTTCAGCCACTCCTTTTCTGATGTCATAATGGGGGCACAAAAAATATACTACTGTTATACTTTTGGCACTTCTGTAGGGTAGTAGTATTTATGGAATTGGAAACTAATACGTTATGGTTATGGTTATGGTTATGGTTATGAGTAATAAACCAATTATATATGTTTAAACCTAGTTGTTGAATGTGAGTATTATTTTTAATAATTTTTCCCAATTTATTACTAAAAGGCTACACATGAACCAAAGAATTAAATAATTCATTTTTACATATTTTATGTGTGCACGATACGGTTAATAAAAGTCGGTCGAAAATAGACTGTAGACACCACCAAAGCAAAATTAAGGTTTCTTGGTATAAATAAATAAATCAAAAGGTTTTTCCTTGAAATACACGAAAGCATTTGTCTAATTCTCTCTCTCTCTCTCTCTCTCTATCCTCTTTCTTTTTTTCTTGTTAGTGACTAGTGAGAAACAAACACAGGGAGTGAGGGAAAGCGAAGACGATTGTGATGCACATATATATATTAGGATAACATAAATGCGAGAACAATCACAGTTACTAACTTACTATGATTAATTATATAGCAAAACTTTCAAGTATTATTGTAGTTTTGTAGGTTAATTATCATTCATTAATCACACATTTTCTCTTTCTCTCTCTCTCTCTCTATATATATAGACATAAATACATACCTTAACGACGTCGTCATACTCCTCAGAGGGAGAAAGTTGATGACCATCCGGCGACATTTCTTCCGGGAGGGTAGCATTTAATGGTTCGCTGCCGTGAGATAGCCTCCCAGATGTTAATGGCGATATGTCCTGAATGTCAATTAATTAAATTACCACATTTTCCACCAAATTATTAAATTCCTTCAACATCATTCAATGCCTTAACAAAACAAGATAAAACAAAGAAACTTACATTTTGAGACATAATGCGTTCAAGAACAAGTAAAGAAGTTGCAGAAGAAGCGAATGAGAATGTGCTCCTTGTAAGCACTGCCGACTCCTCAGCCTCGCCGGCGCCGGTTATTTCCTCGGTTTTGGTGGAAGAAGAATTATCACTGCTGCCAGAATCAGCAGACATGGTAGCCGCCTTTGTGGGAATTATGGACTTTGGGGAAAGAGGAGCTAGAGCTCTTGAGAGTTGAAAAACTGATGGACTCCATGATCTTGCCAGGAACTCCATCGGCTCTGTTGGGCTTTCAGGCAACTGAACCCCACCGGTTGCGGCGGAGGGGTAATTCTGCTCCGGCCACCTACTTTCCATTATGATTAAGAAAAAGAAAGATTTAGGGAATGAGCAGAAGTTTGGTTTTCTTTATCTAACTAGTTTATTTTCGAAGAGAGCCAGCTGGGTTTTTGTCAAGGGACAACTTTCGGAACTTGCTCTGCAAATGAGTCATGTTAATATACATGTAAGTAGTATATGAACGATTGTATATGATAGTAGATTTATTGATATCTTCTATATTAATAATAGAATTTATTTTAAATTTAGACAAGAAAGCATAAAAAGTAAAACGGTTCAGATTCATTCTAATTGATTTGGATGAGAAAACACAAGTACGGTTCAGATTTATTATAATTGATTTGGATGAAAAAGGGTGATGAAAGAGAAAGGAGGAGAGAAAAAAAATAAAAATTAAATTTTTATGATGGAGGGAGAGGACAATCAATTACTAATATATATATGCTGGAAAAAAAAGTACTCATAATACACATAGGCAGGGCCGGTCCAATAGTTAAGTAATTTATGCAAAAATGTTAATCATCCAAAATATCACCATTGTTTATATAAAAATTAAAATTATGCGTATATAAGAAGTAAATATTTAAAAGTTAATACAATCATGTAATAATATCCCATAAACATAAATAATGACAATTGTGCTCTAGTTTTTATTATATTTAATCATTTATATTGTATTATAGTGATAGAATATAACCCATTAAACATGAACAATATGACAAGAATTTTGCCCCCCTAACCGCTTGGTTAAAACGTAAGTACGTATCCTCTACAACACACCCTAGCTGTAGCTGGCTAGTAATGTAATTTAATTCCATCTATAAGATTATAATGAATTAATGATTTCTACACTCCCTTCTGAATGGGACAATAATTTTGACTCAAATCAAATATGGTGTCGGAGATAAAAAAAAATCACCCAATAATTATATGTAGCGATGGAGAAAGTATGATATTTATTTTCCTACCCTAATCTGTACGTACCTCGCATCCAATAGTTATATATTTAATTAAATTAATACTTTTAGAAATCTCACGAGTGCATAATAATTAATATAAAAGCTAAATTTTTAATGATTACTATTAATTAACAATTCTATTATATATATTGGAGACATTAAGTTAATTAATGTTACAAAACAATTCTAACTTATATATTAATTATTAAAATTTAGCACATTAGCTTTTAAAACTAAAATCATAATGACAACTCATTATTTACAGTAATTATATTCTTAAATAATAATATATTAAAAAATAAGAAAAATATTATGAGTTAATAATAATTAATATAAAACAATTATAATGTATATTATAAAATATATTAACGAATAAACATTCTTATTTCATATAAGAGACCTTAAGTTAATTAATGTTAAAAAAAAATCATGACTTGTATATTATTAATTAAAATTTAATTACATTTTAAAACTAAAATTATGACTGCTTCTTATTATTTTACAAGAATTTATTTTTTATAAAATTTATTTAGTTAATTAATTATACAATAAAGTATGACTAAACAATATGTTTAGGTTTATAAATCAACTTTAAACTCTAACTAAAATTCATATATAAATACAAAAGATTGATTATAACAACTAAATATTAAAATTTGAAATTATATAAAAACTCAATATTAAATTAAAAATTATAATATTAGTAACACTCAATTATGAGTATTCAATAATTCAATTTTTAAACAAAATTTATAGTCATTCTAATAATAAATAAAATTTAAATTTAAGAAATAGTATATTTTAATAATTTTATTTAAAAAATAATCCGTACTTGTGCTAGGAAAGGCTGAGGCACGTGTGAAATAGCAATAGCCAATAGGAGGGAATAGAGAGGAGAATTATGAGACAGGGGATGCGTAATCTCCGGCAATTGTCATGCCTACAGCAAGTGGTGACATGATGGGTACAAGTCTATTATTATTATTATTACAAGACCGAGTTTTGAGTTTTGCTGACAGGGGTAGTCATCGGTATCCTGTTTTTTAAAATATCTAAATCACACCCAAATTATTAAATTTTATAAAAATTCTAGATCTAATAAATTTTATAAATTATTTAAGAATCATAAAAAAAAAAAAAAAAAATTTGCCCCATTACTACTACCGTCGTCGCTCCAGGAGTATTGTTATTATATTATTACAGTTAATATAAAATTTATTTTGAGATAAATTAGTTAATTAATTAATAAATATTGATATGCAGACAAAATTATATTTCTGTCAATATTTTATTCGTGCTAACCGGATCCCTATTACATGAATGATTGTACCAGTAGTCCTAGGCGTGCCTGTAGACGTCATCACCATCAACTTTTCATATCATCTTCCCTAAATCTTTGACTTTTAGGTACACGAATACAAGACCCCTATAAATCTCTTTTTGTTTTTCTAATTTACAATTCACAAAAAATAAAAAAAATCTACTAATATATAATGACGCAATATTTTTATGTTTCACATTATAAATTTATTAGCGAATGATATAATTTTTAAATTACGGATAAATATGAAACAACGTATTTTGAAAATTTTTATACATGTGGTCCGTCCGTCCGTCCAACAGATAAAAGAAGTTTTAAACAAAGACACGTGGAGAAGAATAATACCGGCAGCTTTCTCTTTTTTTAAAGCCTTTTCTTTCTTCATTGTTTTCTTTCACCTGGGGCCGGGGATAGAGGGGAGTGAGGGACCCTTTATTTCTAATTGCTGATTGCAGCCTCCGGCAGGCCCCTTTTATTCTCTTTTCCCCATCACCAACCCCCTCTCATTTTCTTTCATTCAAATGAATTCCCTAGTTTTTTCTCTCCCTCTCTCACTCACAAGGAGTTAAAGTAATACAAAGAATCTTGAATCATAGAAAGAAAACTCAAGCCTCTAAAAATATATTTAAAGGCAAATAACATTATAATCGTCCATTCCAAAAAAACAACGGTTGAGATTGAAAAATTTGACACGTGAACTAATGCAACTTTTAGACAATTATGCCCGGATTATACCCCCATCAGCAACACGTGTGTGTGTTAACAGGCCACGTATCGACATTAATATTGAAGCAACACTAGTTGTTGTTTTTTCCCGTCTTTTTACCTCAATTCTAAATCAAGCTGTAGCTGTTAAAACTTGAAAATTTTCCAATCTATTTTGGCACACAACACTTCTTCATGATTTTCCTAGTATTTATAATCCTTACCTGATCTAAGAGGTGAATTACCACCACCAGCATGAAAAGAAAATCTTGGAACTTGAGATTAATTTTTCCTTTGGTAATCCTTTATTTTAATTCCATAAACCCCTGGAATTAAGAACATCATAAAGAGCCTTCTTGCTGAAGACATAATGCAAGCATTATGAGCAGGGGAAACTTTTATTTCTTCAGGATGAATGTGAAGCTCGTGACAACGAAGTACTGACATTAGCTGATTCTAATGACTTTTCTTTTTGATGTTGAGTCTCTTGCTTGGCTCTGACCACTGATTTCATGGCGCTAGTTAGCAACGCGCTATTATGTGTCTCACTACTAGATTGAACCGCCTTGAATGGATAAGCTCCTAGGTTACCAAATTATCTTTCACGTGATGGGGGTATAATCGGGCCAAAATTGTCCAAAAATTACAGTAGTTCCGTCAGCTAGAAATTCTAGCAAGTTTTATGCACAATTATGATGTTATTTGCCCTTATATGAAAAATGACTTGCATTACATCTTCCAGTGTCAAAAGATGGTAAAATTTTAGAATTGCTAGAGGTTTATGACTCTTACCTGGTAGTGTGGACAAGAATCTCTGCCTATCAAAATTGGTCAAATAAACAGGCTTGTGTAAAAAGGTTGATGCAGGCATCCAAGGGACCTGGACTGACAGATTGATCTAGCTGAAAGTATGAGGTAACCAAATTTTTGGCTATGGCATACTAAATTTTCACCCAAATATTGTGGAGCGAATGATAAATTTCCAAGTAATGTCAGATAACAGCCAACTTGAAGTCATCCACTTTAAATGACATGCTCATAACCTCATTAGGCTCTTCATAAGCTATCCTTTCACCATACCCGAGTGGCTCAAATATTATGCTATAGAGTCCAAAGTCCAAATATATCCAATCAATTTCCTTTTCAACAGCCATCATAGCAGTTCCATGTACCTCAACTATTGCTCTTTAGATTTGCATGGTCAACAGGCAATTTGCAAAGAACATATTAGACTGACAGCCCAGATCCGAAATAATACAAGAGATAAAGAAAGGGGTAGCTTTCCCCTCTAGCCCTTCGATTGCAAACCACTGCCACCATAATATTGCTTCGTAGTTTCTCTCGAAAATTCTGCAAACGTCATCCTATGCTTCAAACGTGCAGAAAGTGGTGGAACTAATTTATATATTTCTTGTGTCAGTTTTCCATCTTGCTTGGCATGAATTTCCTGAGTACATTTGCCAGATTGCCAATCACTTAAAGTTGAGCATTCAACAGGATAATCCAAAAGAGAGAACGTTTTGCTCCATGCCGGTTGCAAGAAGACAACAAAAGTTTCCCTGCTCAAGTTCTCTTGCTTTGGCGGTCGGTCAACAGAGTGAAGTGTTGCACGAAGCTTCCCCTTCGATAAAATGTCAGCTGATTCCCCAACCTGAACTATGAAACTATCAGGAGATACCTTTACCATAAGGACAGTATTCTTATTCGGATAATATATTTGCAAATAGGAATGCCCACTAGGGGAAGGTAATTCTTCACAAGATATGCAAGAGCAATCAATTGCATTTGTTGTTCGTGTAAAATAAGGTAGCATAAACATTGGATCCGTGAGAACAGTGAATATACCATAATCATAGTGCCACTGCTGCCATAAATTGGACTGATTTCCGATGGATTTAGTTCCATGCCCTCCCACACTTGTCTGCTCATCCCTAATAAACTTTTCTGTGCCGCTCGACCCATTAAGCAAAGACTTATCATTAGAATGTCCCTTAGTAGACCCCTTTCTTTTGGAAGATTCTTTTAGAATAAAGTTATCTAAAGTTGAATGATAGTGTATGAGACGCCCTTTTGCGGTGCAGGATTCCCTTAAGCTCTGCTCAAGCTCATGTCCACCAATAACTCCATCACATACTCGTGCAAGGCAACAACCTAGCTCTATCATGCGATATCCTAAATCCTGGAAGGTGTCTCTGAGATTCTTGAATTCACTCTCCTGAAACTCTCCAAGCCTCTCAGTATCTATATAATTGTCATCAGCCTTGTGGCTGTCAATGTCTGAAAGACCTGCCCTACCACTGGTGATATCAACACATTGATCATACTTTAATTGCATTGCAAAAGGTGAGACAGTTCTATCTAGATTCTTCAATGGAACATCACTCCCCAATCCATGCTCCTGAACGCTTACGTAGTATAAGGATTTCAGATATATAACTATGATAGTTGCTATAGATTAAAGTGACATCAACTTGAAGATAAAAGTACAGAAATATAAGTAATTTAAGTAAACAAACTGAATAAATACTAGAGAAGAAGGCCATATTCCATAAAGATGAAAATAAATGATTCTCAATTCAAGATCATAACCCTACGCATAAAGCTTTGTGTTGGAACTTGTGACTCATAACATAGAAGCAACTGGAAAATGCTAGTGCGGAGCATAGCGTAGCGAGAGACCGTAGGTCCAGAGCAGGGAGCGCCGGTACTGGAGGAGTCATTGTCCAGGCAGCGCGGGGTGCGCCATAATGTGTCTGTGAGCAGCGCGGGCCACGCCGGTCGGCGAACAAAGATCTTCTGGGTTGTTATTTGGAAAGGTCATTATGGGTAATTGAACATAATGTGAAGTAGGGTTGGAATAGGATTAGTATGTATATATACTATCTATTGAAAAGCTCTATGTAACCAAGGAATCATCAATAAACAACTAGTCACTTGTGTAGTACCCAAATTGGGAAACCACGTAAATCTCTTGTGTTATTCTTAATTCTCTATCGTTAGTGTGTGTGTGATCCTATATTCTAACACTTTGCATGAAAAAAATTATTTGTGTTTGTATACTTGGACCAAGTAAAATATTACCTTGAGCAAAACTTAGATAAATCTCAATCCTAACAGTAAAATACTCAGGAAAATGCAACTAATGCTGTCAAATTTGTTTGAAAAGGGAATGTATCCCAAGTAGCCATTCAACCTAAATTGCATTCCCAATTACTGGATCAAAATATATATCTTCATCTAGTTTCCTCCATATTCCCAAATTCAACTGACAAAAAACAGACCTCAAGAAGAAAATTAAAAGATAGTATTAAAACTCACGACAACCTCAGTTTATTTCAAAAACACTAAGAAATATTCGAGATATCCTTCAATGAAACAAATCATCCACAAAAATAAGTGTGACTGCGAAATAAATTCATTTACCTTGAGAACGCGTTTCCGATCTTCAAAATTAAGAAGGGCAAGCTTTCGAGCAAGTGGAAGGAGGGTCCGGCGGAGAGCGGAAACGATAGGGACTCCAGTAATTGATAGAAGACCAGGTCCTGTGGGCCCCAGGTTTTCCATTATCGTTCTCTTGATAAATTCCAGCCGTTCGATCTCATCCGGTGATAGCGATGATGATGAAGAAGGTTCATCGGAAGATAAGAGCAGTAGATCAGAGAATTCAAGCTCGTAAGGGAGTGGATTTCTCCTTCCTCCGTCTCTTTTTCCCTCTCTTTTTCCATGTACACCGATAAGCGAATTTTGAGTTTGAGCATTTCAGGTTCCAACTCCACTTTTATTTAGCTTTGGTACGTCGTCGCTTTGCAAGAGCTTCGTTAGATTCCAACGACGTACGTCGTTTTATATATACAATAAAACCTCTGTTTAGAATACTCTATATAAAAATAACTTCTACAATATTATAAAAAAAATTGGTTTCAATTTGGACCAATTATAAAGAAGAATAACCTCTAAATTATAATATATTATATATTTTTTAAGTCTAGTATTAAAAAACTATACCTCTATATAGTAATAATTATATATATATGAGAGAGACAATATTAATTTTAAAAGATTATATTTTCTATAAAAGATTATATTTCCTATAAAAGATCATATTTTTTTATAAAAGACTATTTTGCATAAATATTTTTTGAATAATAATTATTAGGGAGTTCTTATTGATATTTTTGTTAAAGTGGATATTTTTGGGTATTCGAAAAATATTTTGTACCAATACCTCTATTAAATAATAACCTCTCAATATGAATACAAATAATTTGATCCCAAATCTATTCCTAAATCCTGAACTCGCTTTGTAGGAGTAATTTACAATATATATTTTACCCTCCCTCCCTCCCTCCCTCCGCTCCTACATTAAATTTTAAATTTATTTAATTTTAGTTGATATATATATTATAATTATATATTATATAATAAAATTTATTAATTATAAAATTTATTTTATTATAAATTTTTATAAATCATATTAATTTTAAAATTTAATATGTGGTGATTTGATATCTCTAATTTTATTAGATCGTAGTAGTATTAATTAAAATTTTAATTTGACCAAAAAAATAGAGATACTATGTAATTTGAAAGTTTATATTCTTAGGATCGTGGACGCAATCATTTATGTTGTCCTGTTTGGAAAGGAATCAAGCTTTGGGACACAATTTTTTTTCTGAAGAATTATCTACGTTGTCAGTGTGCCTATGATATAGCACCAGGTGAATTGTGGTAGCAGTGGTCTCTTTTGATTTCTCTAGTTTTCTATTGGATTGAAAGGGAGAATTCCTACCACCGCTGCCCGGCCCCTATGTAATTTATACTTATATTATTAATTTTAAATTTAATAATAAAATACAGATACTAATACAATACTATCGAATTTGAGAGATAAAGTGCGAAATGTGCATAGATGTCTATTAAACATACCTTACCTTGTTCACCATTTTTAAAAACAAATTTGGAGAGGCAACCAGCTTTCTGGAAAACGCGTAGTCTTCGACTTTATAATACAGATTATATATGCACACAAAAATTCATTGCGTTCAAACAAAACATTGAATGACTAAAACATGTCGAGATGATATTTGCTCAGATAGGGTCTCTTTGGATCAAACTTGCCTCATCCATCTTATAAGTGTCACTCCTCAATCAAAGTCGAGTTCAGATAGGGTCTCTTTGGACAGTTTGGTCGGATAATTACGTAGTTCAAGTCCCATGAAATTGGTCCTAAAGAGTAACCAACCCCCTTTGGCCTTTTCTATTAAAGCATTAGTCAATAAAGATGGAGCTCATACGGTTCCGAAAACAAAAAGGGGAAGGAAAAAAAAAACTATCTTTTCGATGAGAAAAGTTCATAAATGTTCATTCTCACAGGAGAAGACGTGAGTAGATCATACAGTAAAAAGATTTTACAAAGTAGGAACTTAAGTTTCCGGCTACACAACTGTCTTCTTAAAGCTCTTAGCCAGCCAAATCGCAGTTTCCCTTGGAGAAACTTTCTCGGGCCCAAATGGCTTCAATAACACTGAGAGCTCTTCGAATCGTTCTTGCTGCATAAGTTTTGCACTGAACTCGAGCAACCCTTCGAGAGCCTCAGCCCGTTGCTGGTACGACGAGGTGTCGAACCTATGTTGCTGCGAATCTGTTTCGGAAGACGAGTGGCTCGATATGCCATTTGCTGGATTGTGTTCCGAGCACTCATTCCCGTTTTGAGGTATTCCATAATCAGCATTGGTTATATACGACCTGGTAATTGTCCTGTGACTTTTATCCAGAATCTGAACTGTAAACTTGTCCTTTGTGATTGACCGATCGCCACTGTTTGGGGAGGTAGAAGAGCACTGAGCCGATGTTGATGAAGTTTTGTGAATAGGAAAGAAAGGGTCTTCGGAGGATGCCAAGGGAAATTCAGTCATCTTGTCAATTCGTGGAGCATTGACTGATACATCTGGAGAATCTACATCGCAAAGGAAACCAGTGTAGGTTTTGTAAGTTGATTCTTTTGTGATTCTTTCTGACAATGGAATAGATGCTCTTCGAGTTGATCCTAAAGCCTTGCTAGCTGGTGTATGTGATTTTGGAAGCTGCATTCATAAGCATACTAGGGCATAAGTCAGTCATGGCAAAATTGGCACTTAGACCTTCTAGCTGTCAGAATTTAGCATGTAGTTTAAAATTAAGCTGCACAACCAGGGATGGGTTCAATAAGCACATTACAACAATACATATTCTTTAGATATTCAGAATGGTATATGAACCACATGGGTCAGTGATTATAAACATTTTCTAAAAAAAACAAAATAAATAACAGCTTTTAAGCAGATGACTCCATCTGGGTATATGCAGAAAAAAGGGAGAGTTAAATTTCTAACACCATCAGTTTGTTGTAAACTTACCAAAACACTATCTGAATCACTGCTGGATATATTTGTTGTTGCTTGTCTCCTTCGAGTAGCAGAAGTTTTTCCCAGCAACCGTGGGGATTTGACAGCACTTGATAACATTGTGGCAACTGTCTTATCAATAACAATATCTTCACCAATACTGCCAATAGTTCTGTTGAATCTTCGAAAATTATATGCTCTTTCAGAAGAACACAGGGAATCCTGCTCAGCTTCAGATATACTAGGATTCAAGGCCCTGTCGTTGCCAAATGATCGTCGTTTCTCTCTGTCAGAAAGAACAGTAACAGCATCAGGCTCAACAAACCTTGTTTGCTTTACGTAGTTGGTAACAGTCCATCGGGCTGGTAAAGTATGCCTTCTAGGGCTGTTAGAATTTAGATGGATATTAAGGACATAGGGCTGGAGATGTGGGAGCCTGAGCAAGTCAGCAGCCTGCAGAGCAAAACAAGATTTCAAACGCAAAGAAGAAACTAAGTTGAAACATGCATATACAATCAGTCATTAATAGCATCAATCGGACACAGTAATAACATTAGATTATTACTAGGCACAACCTACTCATCTTTTAAGTTAATCACGACCTTGGCTTATCTAAGTTTGCTATTCAGCAAAACATAATGGAATGTAGACCTGATAAGCTCACGAGTGAACAACACTTCTTTAAATACACAAACCCAACATGACAAATTCCAGATAAGCTAACATCTGGAAGACATTCTCATACCTGACAATCATATCTAATCCCTTTTCAACATTACCAATATGTAAGAACCTCCACTTGTGATACATGCGAAAAGGTAAAGGTTCATGTTGAGCGTGCCTGGAATATATTCCATGCTGAACTCCTTCTCAACAAATCTAGACGACCTTCTTCCCATAACATAATCATGAGAATTACTCAGCAAGGCTTATCAATTAAGATGATTAAAATGTCAGAATGGACACAATCTAGCCTAAAGACCACTTAGAGGACCATCGGGTATTGAGTCATGAAATGTTAAAGTGAAATAGGATTCTTTCATATTAATATTCTGGTTGTATGCATGCAGAAATTAGAAAGAATAAGGATTAAACATACACTTGGTCTAAGTTCTGGGTTTTTCCGCAGCATGCTCTTAACTAGTCCTCGACTGGAAGAAGTAAATATTCAAGAACCGGATCAGAATAACAGATTTGTATTAGTAGCAGGACTACATAAATGTTAAATAAATGATTTCACAGATACAACAGATTGTAGTGGGTATGGAGGTAAGGGACTCACAATGCACCAGAATACATGACTGGAAGCGGAGCCACTATGGACTTATTTATTTTGTTGATCAAAGCTTGCATATCCTATTTAAAAAAGAGGACAGTTCAAAATAACTCATTATTGTAGTGGATAGTATCCTGTACAAATGGCATAGCCAAGTATAAAAGTGAAAATTTTGAGTATTCATAGAGGTGGTGCTAGAATTATATGCATATGAAATATTTCCAAGTTGAGTATTCATAGAGGTGGTGCTAGCATTATATGCATACAAAAGATTTCCAATTATATGAAATATTCTTTTTATTAAACTTAAGCTCATGTTAAATGAGTACATATTCTTCTCCACACCGTTAAATAAAATATCTTTTCCTTTCTATGTATAAACACACTCTTTCAGGTCTAGTACACATAAGATTATATTCCCACCATAAGAATATTATAGAAATTGTGTTCATAATGATCTCATATCTTTGTAATCAGGCAAAAGTTTCTCGTTAAAAATAATTAAAACAATTTAAGAATGTTTTTGTTTCTCAAGTGATATGGGAAGGAAAACTATTCTTTTTTTAATGACTATATGACCCCCTAACAAAAAAAACTTCAATTAAATTCCAAATTGAAACACGGAATTCTAGTGTGAAAAATTATGTGTTTTTACTTCAAAGTGCAATATGCTTTCAGTAATTGATTCTTTTAACATTATGCAGAACTCAGATCACCCCTGATTCATAAACAGAAACCAAAATGGAACTTCAACACTCACCAGGTCATTTTAAAAATATAAGGCCTTGTTGTATAATGAATTTTAATTCTACTTTTATAATTAATTTTATATTATTTTTTGGCCGGGAATGGTATCAGAAACTTTTAATTCCATGACGTAGCAAGTTCTATTATCAAAGAGGGAGATTGGGTAAATACAGAGTGAGCTGTGGTTTACCTTGAGTAACAACTACAATTTATGCCAACGATCCAGAGTCTGGATCTAGTAAATATTAATACAAGGCCGGGGGGAGAATTAGACCTAAACACTTCAATCTCTCTCAACAACCAAGCCAAAACTTACTCGGGGTAAGACCACATTGATTGCCAATGAAAGGCAATGAAGCAGTAGGATGTAATAGCATATTTACTCCAAAATCATAAGAATGACATTTAAACAATCAGATATGCAAATATTTAAGTGATGAGATAGTGAATCAATAACTTTAGAAATGGGAAATCAGTAGCTTACAAAAGCTTTAAATGCTGGCTTTTGGGCAGCCATTTCGTATATACAACATCCTGGACAACAAGTATGTCAGAAATATAATAAATATGCAGCAAAAGTGAATGAAAACTTAGTCATATTTGTTTTGTTTCTAAGAAGCAAGGATTCAGGTTCAGGCTCGAGGATTCTGATTTGGGCTCAAGGATTAGAGTTCGCCATATGAGGATTTGGCAGCTTGGCAACTTTCAAAAAAATAGAGATTTGAGCTCGCATGGAATTTGAGTTTGGCAGGGATTTGTTACATATTGAACTATTAACTTTTTGTTTATATACATATCTAGATACAGATATAGATATTCACATATACATTTAAATTACCATACCAATAAGTGTAGAAACATAGACTAAGAAAGAAAGCTGGAGTAGCAATGAGAAAACATAAATTGATATGGTTTGGTCACATTTTACACATGCATGTAGATGCTCCAGTGAGAAGAGGAGAATGCTATCAAGAGGATGATATAAGGAATGGGAGGGTACACCAAAAATTACTTGGGGAAAAATAGTGCAAAAAGACTTGTTGGAGCGGAAGATAACTTAGGACTTGGTTCATGAGAGGAATTAGTGGTTTAATTATTGGTACAATATGCATATTGGAGGCCGAGTAAGATATTACACCATTTGATTTGTTTTAGATCTCTCTCTTTTTCCCTTCCTTCCTTTTTATTAATAATAACCAATATGTATGTTTTTGCATTTTTCTATTATATATGATTTTTTTAATTAATTTTCTAGAACTTTATAAGTATTATTTATTTTATTAAATTTAATTCACTTGTTTCAGTTAATTTTTGTTTTTTAATTATCTTTTCCTTTAATTTATTTATTTATTTGTTTTCTTCTGATCTACCTACTTTGCGTCCATATAGCATTCATTTTCATCTTACGCCAACTAAGTTTGGGATGAAGGCATTGTTGAATTGAGTTAATAAATGTAAAAGAATTCAAGAAAAACAAAAAATTTATGTACTAATACTATTTAGGAGTTTAGGAAATATATACTAATATTCAAGATACTATTAGTATATAAAAAGTTATATTAATTAGTATAGTTATATAATGTTAGTAATAAATTCAATTCATATCATTTTAAAAAAGAATAAAAAACTATTGAAGAAATCCCAGACGAATCCTCCTCAAACCTGGATTCTCCAATTCACAACTTAAAGAGGAATCCTTGCTTCTTAGCTGAAGTTCAATAGAGTTTCTGAAGTTAACCTAATGACCAGATATCTGATTTTGAACCATAAGGTATATCCGCAAGAAGCTCAGGACACATATAACTAGGAGTTCCCACAACCTACAGTCAAGATTAATACGAGTAAGTGGATTTGTGGAAAGAGAAATATGAAAGATCAAGGCATAACTGTAGCAATAGTACTCACAGAGCATGCAAGGTCATCAGAAGTCAACATCTTAGCAAGACCAAAATCACCTGCAAATGTAAGTAATAGCAACATAGATTAGAATAAAACATACAGAAAACAGAAAGTTGAGACAATGAGTGGATACGTAGTTTTTTAAGAAAAAGTTATTAAGGTGGTCAAGGAAACAGGCATAAGACAGCTTGTCATTTACCTAGGCGTATGTTTTGATCTTTCTTCAGAAATATATTTGAACACTGAAGCAAGTAGGGAACAGTAAACAGTATTTAGACTCTCGGTGAAATAACACGTCTGAGAAATTATACAGATAAGAATTCATTAAGATTTCACAATTTGCAAAGAAATTTCAGTGACCTTGACATCGCGATGAAGAATATGGTTTGCATGCAAGTAATCAAGAGCCATTAGAAGTTGAACGAGCCACTTACATAGTTTCTGCACATCGTTCAACATTTTGATATGAAGGCAATTGAATAGGAGTAAATATAGGTCATTCTATTAAAAATATGTATATAAAATAGGAAAGAGCATAAAAAGTTCGCATCAATATAACAACCTCTTCAGAAAAATTAACACCATTTGCTCTCTTAATAGCTTCCGCCCTAAATGAACAAACAAGTTGCAATATGCAGGATTTACAAAAATAGAAGCTTAAACGAATGACAACAAAGAAGATACTTACATGTCTCCTCCTTCACAATACTCTATAACAATGCAAACATAGCAACCCTGAATTTGAAGAAATTAAGTTATCAAGGGCACAATAAAAATGAGCCAGATAGCTATACAAATTTATTAAAAGCTACTCCTTCCGTTCAACTTTATGTGAAATTCCGCTTAGCTATTTAAGCTCAAGATCCGCCACAAGGACCCACCACACATAAAAAGTAGACATCACATGAGATTTGTTTGGCTCAAACTTCCATGACAAACGCACTAATAAAAGATATCATATTTGATAATGCAACTGGGAGACTTGACTCATTTCTGGTGAACAAGTTGCAAAGGTTCAAAAGAATCAAAACAACAATCACGTTCAAGAACCCTGCTGCCCGGTA
Organism: Panax ginseng; assembly: GCA_020205605.1. Lineage (NCBI taxonomy): Eukaryota > Viridiplantae > Streptophyta > Magnoliopsida > Apiales > Araliaceae > Panax > Panax ginseng. Next base: position 6,073,061 of record CM035138.1, on the reverse strand, counting down.
ATATGATACTATTCCTAGCAAATGGACTCACAGAAGAATATCGACTTACCTTTTCTACCCAGGAATCTTTGTACTCCACAATATATGGATTTTGTACTTTTGAAATAAGTTCCATCTGCACAAAAGGACGAAGACAGCATCTTACACTTAATATTATGCATTGATAAGCCGGATCAACACCACATTCTTTTTATAATAAAATGGTAAAGCATTGCGATAACATGTTTTACTTGAGGAAAAATCATAATGAGCAACCACCAAAAGAACTAAGGAATTTCAGTAAGAGCTAATTCAATACCATCTTTTTACATATTATGGGACTCTACCAAAACCTCTAGGTCTAAATATCTACAAGTCTAATATTTAGTTCAAGATTTTACCTATGATAAATGCACAAACTGTTCGCAGTGAACAATATGCATAATACAAGGAAGTTTTTGTTTTTGGCGCATTGATACATGGAAATTGCTTCCCTATATAGTTCATAATAAACTTCCATTCAAATACAGAGCTACAATTTCCTTATGGAATCATCCTAACTAAGGAAGTACTTTTATCTTTAAAATGAAATGCTGAAGGCTTAAATTTTGGTGTCTACTGTCTTGGTTTTAGTGAGAGTAATATATATAAGAGAAACGAAAAATGGATAAAAGAAAAAAGAAATTGACCTCTTGGAGGGCAGACCTGCGAGTCCTAATAGTCTGTCGAGCCAGGCGAATTTTCTTCAATACATACCTTATAGAACAATAATAATAAAAATCATCAGTCAAAAGTAGGGTCAAGTACAATTCTGATCAACAAATTTCTTTTTTATTTATTTATAATATAAGTAAAAAAATGTATTCATAGAGGCACCAAGCAAGAGCCACCTATGTACATTAAAAAAATACAAGAGAAAATTCTCATATATAATCCAAAATTTGTAGATACCATGCAAACTAAAGACATAAATAATTGAATTGAATGCTCACTTTTTCTTTTCAAGTCTATGCCTCACAAGTAAAGCAGAAGCAAATGACCCTCTTCCTATCTGCTCCAGCATTTCATAATTGTCCATCTCATGTACTTCTGGTTTATAAATACTGTCTTCTTTTATTAAAAGTCCACTGTCTTATGTCCTCCAAAGAAATTTCAGTCGTATAAAGTATCCACTAAAAGTAACACAAATCTTATCAATTTCTCTATAAATATATTAGTATCAAACAAGATATAAATCAGACCACAACTTTTTTAAAAAAATAAAAGAACAATATCTAAAACACTTTCAACCAGCACAAGAGCTAGGCATATCTGATACTAAGAACATTCTTCTAAGTTCTAAAACCTGAGAATCCAATGACACAAATGACTATATACTCAAATTTAAATAATATGCACAACTGGAGAAGCTAATAGCTAGTAAAACTGAATAGATTAGCATTTGTTCAGCAGTTAGAGTTGGATGGTCACGTAATGGAGTGGTTGCAATCCAATAAATCGGGCATAGTTTACTGGGCTTGCTAGGAATTGAATGAATAGGCTCAGAGGCGAATGAACAATTGACTAGGAGAACCGGCTGAAGTATCTTCCAAAGCATGACCAACCCCCTCCGACGTACATAACGGGTTGCTAAATAGCTAAGTTATTTCAGATTTTTATCATTGCTAAAACTACGGAGCTATGAAATTTAGGTGAAGCAGTCAGACTCTTAGATTCTCTGTATAGGGTAATCCCAAAATTTGCAAATAACACTATTGTTGTGGAACGGAGATTACTCCTACTAAGGTTTAATTATGATTTGTAAAATAGGGAAAATAAGCCTAGCAATAACTAAAGCAGTTTGAATCCACGACTCAAATGAACCAACGGCCTTTGGGCTCAGTCGGTGTACTAGGCCCCTTGATTAGCAAGGTGCTAGGTTCAACCCCTCCCCCAAAAAAAATACCGGTGAAGAGAAATTAAAATGAAGTACCTGAAATCAGAAACTATACCGGAGAAAGTAGAAGCAAGAACGGTCTCCGACGACTTGAAGAGAGAGAAAATTGAAATGAATTTCACGAAAAGTATGAAGAAGAAGAAGAATAGTGAAATTTCAATATTTTCAAATATTTGTACTATAGTAGTGTAGTATTTGGTTGTTTGGATTCTAGTGTAGGAAAATGACAGGATTTGACAACTGACAACAAAAACGCTGCACGAGTGAGGAAAAGTACCAACCCCGGATTCCCCTACCCCTGCCTCTGGGCTCTGGATATCTGAATTCTAGACTATCCACCACACCAATATGGATTTCGTGCCTGTTCGGAAATTATTTATAAGTTTGGTCAAACCAATTAACGGTGAATAAATTACTATTTTTCTTTGAATTTTAAGTAGACTTGACAAAATAGTTGGTTAATTATTGGATTAACCCATATTAATTGAAATCAAATGAGTTGGTTAACTATTTATATTTATTTGGGTTGGTTAAGTTTAGAATCATATTTTTAAAAAGAAATATAGGTCCAACCCGATTAACCATTTTTTGACCCATATTTTATTCTAAATTCAAATTAAAAGTTCGTCTCACCCGTATTTACATATTTTATTCCAAATCGTTACCTTGTTTTGAATTTGCTTTCCATAATTGTGCTTATTTTGACATTTGGAAGTTAAAGAGTTTAAGAATGTTGAAAAGGAAAAATGCATGCATGTGAAGTAGATAGTTTAGTTAGTGCACTTATTTACTTTCTTGGTGACATATGAAGCATACTAGAGGGAGGGAGGGAGGGAGGGAGGGAGGGACTTATATTTCTTTTTAAAAATATGGTTCCAAATTTTATTCAATCTGTCAGGAATAAGCATGTGAATATTATTTCTATTTATATATGATTTGATTATGATATATATAGGAAAAAGGGTCAAAAATGCCCCTGATGTTTACTCCGATATCCCACTTGCACCCTAAACTATTTTTTTTTCCAAAAGTGCCCTTAACGTTATAAAATTCAGCCCAATTATGTCCCTCCTGTTAACAGACTTGCCACTAAGGAAAACGAAGCAGACACCTGGACAAAATTTGTTGACGAGGCAATGCATACATGAAAAGAGAGGTATTATAAACCTATTATATTAAATTATTAATAGTCAGTATTACAAAATAATTTTCTTTGCGTCTGAGGTATTATTAGTACAGAGTATTATTAATAGTTGTATTAATAATACAGAGTAGTATTAATAATAACTGTATTAATTTTGCTTCTTAATCCCCAATTTCGATCTCTTCCCCTCAATACTGAGTCGGTGACGTCCAGGAATCATCAATTGACTTAGAAATCCATCTTCATCCTTCTTCACCATTGAAAGTGTCGGGAGGCGGGAGGATTTTTGTTACCAAAAATCCATATCCATTCTCTCTAAACCAACCATTCTTTTGATTTAAACTCAAAAGCAATTTCGATCGGATCTAAACTCAAAGCAAACCCAACCGGGTAACTCCCCTCTTTCTTTTCTTGTGGTTGGTGGTGGTGATGGGCCGAAAATGATCTGATTCTGATCTAAATTCGAAGCAAACCGATCGAGCGTGGTGAATCTGGGCCTCACTTCTCTCAGGCATCACTTCTCTGCAGGCATTACAGAGAAAGTCATGTGATTGATTAAATTCAACAATTGATCCATTTTCTCACATGCAATTGGGGTTCAGAACCACTATGATCGTATTCCATTCCATGCGATTTTTCACAACCCGAGCCTCACTTTCTCTCATATTTATCTTTCATTTTTTTAATTATTGTGTGAATAACTAAATATATTATTAAAAGCACTGGTTATTTAATTCGTTTTTTTTTCTTTTATGTACTTGAGACCCGCTTTCAAAAAATTTGGAGGAACAGATCGATTGTGATTGAGAGAGAACTGAAATTTAGAGAGAGAAAATGGGGGAAGATGGAGTTTGGAAGAAATGGAGAGAGAAGGAGACGGACTTCATGTTTTTTCTTCATTTTCTTCACCAACTATGTGGAAAATCTCACCACCATGAATGAATTCAAACAAAAAATATCTAGCTTTCACATAAAATCAAAAACCACCACCAATAAGTAGTACCAATTTTGTTGGTTTGGAATTAAATCGAAGGGTTTGGAAAGGAGATTTAGATCTGGATCTGGCGAGTTTATGAGAGAAAATTTGGATATTTGCGAGTTGTTTATTTGTTTCTTCCATTGCAGAGAGAGAGAGAGAATGAGTTTTTGGAGAGGAAAAGACTTTATGGTGATGAAGAAAGAGAAGGGAATGTGCTGTAATATGAGTAGTCACGCTTTGTCACCAAAATTTTGCTTTCGTCATCAAAAAATGTCCAGGTGTTAACGGAATTAGTCTACATGGCATGTCCGTTAGTAGTAGGGGCACAATTGAGCTAAAATTTATAACGTTAAGGGCACTTTTGGAAAAAAAAATTAGTTTAGGGTGCAAGTGGGACATCGGGGTAAACATCAGGGCCATTTTTGACCCTTTTCCCGATATATATATATATATATATATGTATATGAATGAATAATATGCAAGTCTGCTTGCATTAAGAAAAATTGTAAAGTCCTTTGATAGATAATAGAAATATATGTACAAGGACTTAGAATAAATCGATCAAATATGTTAGGTTGATCCTATAAGACCCCAACTTTTATGAATAAAGAATAATTTTCTCGAATTATATTTTTGAATATAATGGTATTGATTTGATATAAAATTATAGTTGTGGGTAATATTTATAAATTTTGCAAAGTCATGAGTTGTTATATAATATTCGATTGGTGGGAGAATATTCATTTTAACGAGAGAATATTAAATAACTGTGGCATAATCATTGGTGGACCCCACTAACGGAATTATTGTCGGATTGAAAAAAGCGACCCCAAAATAGGTATCTGACACCCATTAACGAGTCGCCAAAATACATGGTATAGAAAGCAAACTACTGACTTTGACAATCTGGATGTAGTGTAGAATATGACAATCTGTTGTGAGTTTGAATACAAATATTGTCTTACAGACAATATACACACCCAAATAAGTCCTCATTAATTATTCATACACTATTTTACGAAATAGTGAGGGCAATACTAAAACATCTTCTAGAGCCATCACTCCATTTTTACGAGGCTAAAATCCTGCTTGTATTACTCGCTCTCACGAGAAGAAAAATGGAACAAAAAGAAAAAGGTGAGCTCAACTAGCCCGATAAAGAATATTATGACTAAGATAATATACAACAAATTATCGTTAGTCTTCACGAGGAAAAATCTAACGAATCTGATAGGCAACAAGTTTTAGATCAACAAATGCGTGAAAGCAACAATCCATTAGAAGAGTCACGTAGAAAAGAATTCTCTGTCTTCAAGGTTTAAAAGTCCATCATCAATAGTTTATCCTGTAATAACAATCAATATACATCTTTAATCATCTTTGCACTTTCTGAGGCGAAGATATTCATTTATATCACCAGGTTGGTCATATTAAATCTCAACACACTTATTCATCTTTTTGCCTTCTGGGCGAAAGATATTCATCGATTAATCGTTCATCTTTTGCTACTGAGGCCAAAGATATTCATTTATATCACCATTTAGGGTAAGGATGATGAAAAACATTTTTAAAAAAGCGAATCCGGTGAAACAAAATGACGAGGATTAAGGATTAAGGATTAGTACTTTGTTTTACCCATGTCCAAAATACTTGAAAATAATCATATTGGTGTAAAATTCAAGAATGATCAAAACATGGATACAATCAAAGCTAGTATCCGAATAGATATTTTGGACAAAAAGAAAAATTTTTATTTTTAGATTGAATAGTCTTGTGATTAAGTGAATAATGTAAATATCGTGAATAGTCTTGATATGTGTGAATAATAACCCCAAACACAACAAGTTCCAAATTTGATAAAAAAGTTCACCATACTTGGCATAATGATATTGAAGAAAAATATCATTTAAGAAGAAAATAATACCCTTACCTCAAAATAATCGTCTTACATTTGAATTTGGTATAGTCTTGTGAAACCCATATAGTATAGCAACACTCAAAGTATACTCACAAGAATAAACTCGATAATTTAGAGAGAGAAAGAAAAAAACTTTGTTTACGGTGTGATTTTCAATTCTAACTTAGCCCTCTTTTATTTATAGGAAAATGTTAGAGCATGAAGGAGACTAAATTAATAAATTATTATTATTTACCAAATATTCAAGCCCACCACCAAGGAATCTGATTTTAGCCACCAACCACATGTTAAAGATGCTCACCAACCTTTGAAAAACGTTTTCTTGAAAATAATAATTAAAATTTCCAAAAATCAATTATTTGAACTCAAAACATCAATAATTCACAATAAATATCCCTTTTATCGGAAAATTCAAATCTCGCGACTTTTTATAGAATTTCAATTCTCTACAACTTTACGGAAAGAAAATTTTCCAAATTCCAAGCGAAATTATCAAAATCCTGAAGCGGGCAATTTTACGATCTATAATAAATTTTGATCGAGAATCGTGTCCATTAAACACACAAAACATATATTAAACATTTAATGCCACAAAATACTCTACCTCCTCATATACTCATATATCCCACAATTATTATAAAAATATCACCGTTAATATATTATTAAAATAATATATTTAAATGTATTATTTTATCGGAAAAAGATAAAATATTAATTTTCAACAATTGTCACATTAAAAATTTTCTCCATCTATATCCACATAAAATAAATATTTTCTTTATCATAATAATCAATAATTAATTATTCAAAAAATATTATTCTGAGAATCACAGATCTTGTGACGGTAGTTCCGGAAAGAGGGGCTTTCGATAAGGATTTCTCTCTTCTTTGGCGGCAGCCTTGATTAGGTGACAACCTCTCCTTGAAGAACTTTCTAGACATTACCAATAATGTTATCGATAATATTATTCAAATAATATGAATTATTGATTTGATAATGGAAAATCTTGTGTAATGACATTATTGAAACAATAATAATATAAATATCGATCGTGACAATTATTGAATCGATAAGATAAAATAATGAGCGATAATTCTTTGTAACAATTATTGAGTAGTGCCTTACTTACGTAAGGATCAATAATTCAACAATCTTTATGCAATCTGGTGTCTTCTTTGTGTAACCAGTATTATTCATATTTTTACCACGAGTAACCCAATGTGTTAACGGTAATAATTTACGTCGTTATTTATAAAACTCGATCTTTATCGTTTTCCTTCATCCATAGTTTTTCCGTTATAGGGGGCCCACCAATGATTACTGCGTAAATCGTCGGAGATTCCCGAACAAAAAAGAATATTCCACGACCAAGCGAATATTCCCACAAAATGATAATGAATATTTTATAACCACTTGCTTATTTTGTAAACTTTGCATTTCACCCATAACGAAAGAATTATATCAAATTAACCCTTATTAATTTAGAATAATGAATAAAGAAAAATTCAATTTTATTTATAATAAGTTGGGGTCTTCTGACCTCCCTCACTTATGAAATTTAAATCCTCGAAATTGACATACGATACTGGTATATCGAAAAGGTGAGGTACCTTTGCTTTCATCTCCGATTCAACTCCATGTCATTTCCTCGATTGCATGGTTTCTCCATAAAAAACCTTAACTTGTGGTATAACCTTAAATCGCGTAAGACATCTTCTTTCTATCAAAATCTCAGCAATGTATCTCTCGTGGGTTAAATCTTCTTGCTATATCTAAATGCGGTTCTAATGCGATAATGTGGTTGGGTCTTTCACATATTTACTGAAGCATAGATATGTGGAATACATTGTGAACACGAGACATACTTGGAGAATAGCAGCAGAGTCTATAGGCTCGTTCCTATTAGGTCGAGAATCTCAAATGGACCAACAAACCTTGGATTGAGCTTTCCTCTTTTCCCAAATCTTGTAACTCCTTCTTCCATGGAAGCAATACGTAACAATACATGATCTCGATATTAAACTCCACGTCCTTTCATGAAGATCGGCATAACTCTTTTGTCGATCTTGTGAAGTTTGAATCGTTGTCGAATCATTTGGATCTTTTACGTGAGTCATGCGTCTTAATTACGGTCCCAACAATATTGCTTCTCCCACTTTCGTCCCGGCATCTTTGGAGAGCGACATTTTAAATCCATCTGGCGCCTCGAATGGAGCCATTTTATACTTAGCGATAAGCTTGTTGTTGTTGGAGAATTCCACCGATGGTAGGTACTTATCGACTTCCTTTGAAATCTAGGACCTGAGTCTTAATAGATCTTGAGGGTTTGAATAGTCCTCTCGATTGTCCGTCCGTTTTGAGGATGGTATCTTTGAAGCCAGATAAATAAATCAGTGCCCGTAGCTTTACTGCAAGCTAACCAAAAATCTTGAAGTGAATCTCGGGTCACGATCTGAAACTATGGATCTTGGCATGCCATGCAATCGTCTGATCTCATTCCGCGTCATCTGACGAGGCGTTCGAGGAATAAGTCTCGCGTATCGGTAAAAATGGGCGGACTTGGTTAATCTCATCAATGATAACCCAAATTGCATCTACGCCTTGAGAAACTTTGGGAAGACACATAACAAAATCCATAGTAATGTGTTCCCATTTCCATTCAGGAATCTCAGTGGTTCTGATGGACCTTTTGGCACTTGATGCTCGCCTTTTACTACGTTAATGAGTTAAACATCTTGAGATAAACTCATGATCTCTCTCTTCGTATTGTTCCACCAAAATGTATGTGAATATCATGATACATTTGGTACTTCGAGATGGATTACAAGCGGGGTGTTGTGTGCCTCCATCATGATTTTATCTTGGTCGAGAATCGTTAGGAACATTGAAAGTCTAGAATTGACTCGAAGTATTCCTTCCTCATCAATTCTTGCTTAGGAATAGCTCCTTCTTGCTTTCTTCTTCTTACGCGCATTGCATCCAGGTCCAGTAGCTTGGCGACTTTAACTTTATCGATTAAAGTCGGTTCTACTTCGTATATTACGCCATCATCATGTGGGACCACAGGTCTTTAATTCTATCTTCATCCTTTGTAAGTCGTATAAAATGGGCCTTTGCGTTGACAATATTGCTTTTCGTGCTTGCGTATGATCTTCTACTTTCGATCGTCGTTTACTACGTTCATTTTTCGGGATGATATTGAATAGTGTGATCATAATCTTTTATGACTCCGATAGCGTCATTTTGCATGTTGAGTTCTTTTGGGTGAAGAAATATTTGAGGCTTTTATGGTCAAGTATAAATCTCCACTTTCTCTCCATACAAGTAGTGTCTCCATATCTTGGCCTGAATCTCATTGCTTTGCGATTCTAGATCATGAGTAGGATAATTCCTCTCATATTCTTTGAGTTAATAAGTGAGGCATAGGCTATGACTTTCCCATGTTGCATGAGAACACATCTAACCCTTTCCGGAAGCATCGGCTGTAGATAACAAATCCATCTGAACCGGATGGTATTGTCGAAACAGTCTTAGAAATGAGTCTCTCTTGAGCTCTTGGAAGCTCTTCTCGCGTTCCTCGCTCCATAAAATTTTGCATCCTTAAGTCGGTTTGAGTTAGCAGATGGCGATTCGAGAAAATCCTTCCACAAATCTCAGATAATAACCGGTTAAGCCCGAGAAAATTGCGTCTTGATCCTGCAAACTTGGTTGCTCCCACTTTGTATTGCTTGATCTTGGCCGGGTCAGCGAGATACTCCTTGTTTTGACACCACGTGCCCAAGAATGCTACTTCCTCGAAGCGAACTTCGCATTTCTTGACTTGGCATAAAGCTTGTGTTCACGAAGTCTTTGTAGTACCGAACGAATGGTCTTCATGATCTTCACGGCTTTTGGAATAGATGAGGATGTCATCGATAAAACAACAACAGGCCAGATCCAAATATTCCTTAAATACACGGTTCATCGTATCCATGAAAGCGGCGGGGCATTAGTCGATCAAAAGACATGACCAAAATTCATAATGCGTGTCGAGTCACGAATCTAGTCTTTGGAATATCCTCGGTTTTAATCTTGGTGATGATATCGAGCGAAGATCGATCTTTGAAAAATTGCGCTCCTTATGGCTGGTCGAGCGGTCATCAATGCGAGTGGCGGATACTATTCTTGATGGTGACATGGTTCGATTCTCGATAGTCGATACAAAATCGCATACTCCGTCTTTCTTCTTTCTGAATAAAGCAGGGGCACCCCGAGGAGGCGTCTTGGGGCGAATGAAGCCGATGTCTAATAACTCTCACGTAGTTGGACTTTTAACTCACGAAGTTCAATAGGAGCCATTCGATATGGGGTTTTAGAAATGGGCTTTGTGCGGTTCAAGGTCGATAAAAATTGACATCACGTTACGGGGTAGGCCAGGAAAGCTCTTGAAATACATCGAGAATTCTTTAACCACGAAATATTATTCAAATCGACTTGTCTTTATTCAAATCCATAACATGGGCTAAGAAAGCTTGACATCCGTTTTTCAATAAGCGAATAGCTTTGTGGCTTGATATGGCGATGGTGATTTTAGTGGTTTAGTGGTTTGAATTAATTATGACGGAGTTGGTTAGGAATATGAAAACTATGACCTTACGAAAACAATCAATTTTGGCATGATGGTGGTTAACGATCAATTCCTAAAATCACATCAAAAGCAAGTATCTTTAAAGAGATAAGATCAGCGGTAATGTGATAGTGCCACTTGGATCATGCAAGATTTATAAGCGTAGATGTAGCGAAAGGTTTCACCCAACGGAGTTTCAGCGAGATAAATCAAAATCTAATTTCTCGGTCAAGTTTAAGCGTTGAGCCTGGCGGGGAGAGATAAAAAGAATGGGTAGAACAGGTGTCTAGTAAGGTATAAACTTATGAAAATTCAAGATTAAACTTACGTGATCACCTCGTTTGGGTTCTCACGTTTTTGTCGATCGCGACAAAAACGCTTTCTTCCGAGGAACCGTGATTTAACTTATCAGGGACGACCCTTGGAATCACCACTCTGCTTGAACTTGGTTTCGCGATAGTACAATCTCGGCGATGTGGCCTTCCTTTCCACGGTTTATAACATACCTTGGATTGTTGTGGACGGTTTGGTGATATATCCCTCCTTCCGCATTTGTAACATCTAAGCGGCGGTCGTTCTCCTCCCTAGCATTTTTGTTGTTGGTCTTTGGTCTTTGCCGTTGATATCTTCCGTCATTGTTGAATCTTCTCTTTACGAAATTTCCACAGAGTCACCTCTCTATTATTATCATGTCACGATTACCACACAGTGGTTCTGCCTTTGTCCGTATTCTTTCCTCCTCGTTGGTTATCATCGTTACGATGACTACCACGATTGTGGTCCCTCGGTTGAGTATCTCCATTATCTCGTTCTAATAAGCGAGCCACATTGACAACATCTGAATCTGAGAGAAAATTTATGAGAGATAAGGTATTGGCCAGATCTACGGTTTTAGACCTCTCGAAAACATCTGCGTCATTCGTTCCTCATTCTCCACCAATGAGGTCTGAACACAGATAACTCTGCGAACTTTGCCTCGTCTTTGAGACACTTACGTCGTATTGTTACATTAGAGTCTAATAAACTCTACCTCCTTCGTATAGCGAATACTTTACGGAAAGTACTTGTCATTGAAACGATTCTGAAATCTTTCCCAAGACATATTAAGTGCATCTGGTGGAGTGCGCTTCCACGATTCCCACGATGTCTAACTTCCCACGAAACATAAAGGTGGCGAATGGAACCTTACATTCCTCCGTGCACCCCAAGACATCGAATATCTTGGTAATTTGCTTGACCCACGTTTACGCCTTGATCGGATCCGGCTTTCCATGGAAATCTGGTGGTCCCGACTCCTTAAAGCTGCTTGCTTTGTGACGGAATAGTACATTGCCATCATTTCCACCGTATTTTGTACACGAGTCTCCGCATGCGATTTTGCATGAGCTGCAAAAAGCTTACAAACATCCGTCGTTCATCATTTGCTCGATGGCGTTGTTCACGGGAGGAACATTGCGACTGTTGCGTTCTCTCCTCGTTGGTGAGTCTGCGGCGTCTCCACGGTCTCATAAACTCCATTGTTAACGTTCTCGTGACCATTCTTAAATCTTGCCATAAAACAAGGGTTAATTAAACAAATTAACATATCACATAATATCTATATTATGGCCAAACCAACAAATAAGCTTAGGTAGGACACCTTTAGCGAAGGATTTACTCGTCTCTCCCCTCTGGTTACATTCCCGATCTCATGGAGATCGTATCCTAAGCTACGATACCAAGCTGTGGCGCCCCCCAAAATAGGTATCTGACACCCATTACGAGTGCCAAAATACATGGTATAGAAAGCAAACTACAACTTTGACAATCTGGATGTAGTGTAGAATCGACAATCTGTTGTGAGTTTGAATACAAATATTGTCTTACAGACAATATACACACCCAAATAAGTCCTCATTAATTATTAATACACTATTTTTTGAAAATAGTGAGGGCAATAAAACATCTTCTAGAACCATCACTCCATTTTGCAGGCTAGATCCTGCTTTATTTACTCACTCACGAGAAGAAAAATGGAACAAAAAGGAAAAGGGTGAGCTCAGTAGCCCGATAAAGAATATTATGACTAAGATAATATCTGACAAATTATCGTTAGTCTTGACGGGAAAAATCTAACGAATACAATAGGCAACAAGTTTTAGATCAACAAATCACGTGAGCTTGAACAATCCATTAGAAGAGTCACGTAGAAAAGAATTCTCTTTCTTCTTACAGGTTTAAAAATCCATCATCAATAGTTTATCCACATAATAACAATCAATATACATCTTTAATCATCTTTTTTGCTTCTGAGCCCGAATATTCATTTATATCACCAGTTGGTCATATTAAATCTCAACACATTTCATCTTTGCTTTCTGAGCCAAAGATATTCATCGATTAATCGTTCATCTTTTTGCTTCTGAGGCGAAAGATATTCATTTATATCACCATTTAGGGTAGGGATGATGAAAAACATTTTTAAAAAAGCGAATCGATTGAAACAAAATGACAAGGATTAAGGATTAAGGATTAGTACTTTGTTTTACCCATGTCCAAAAATACTTGAAAATAATCATATTGGTGTAAAATTCAAGAATGATCAAAACATGGATCTGATCAAAAGCTAGTATCGAATAGATATTTTGAACAAAAGAAAAATTTTTATTTTTTAAATTGAATAGTCTTAGTATTAAATGAATAGTGTGCATTATCGTGAATAGTCTTAGTATCGTGAATAATAACCCCAAACACAACAAGTTCCAAATTTGATAAAAAAGTTCACCAATACTTGGCATAATGATATTGAAGAAAAATATCATTTAAGAAGAAAATAATACCCACTTACCTCAAAATAATCGTCTTACATTTGAATTTAGGGTATAGTCTTGTGAAACCATATAGTATAGCAACACTCAAAGTATACTCACAAGAATCGCTCGATAATTTAGAGAGAAAGAAAACTTTGTTTACGGTGTGATTTTCAATTCTAACTTAGCCCTCTATTTATAGGAAAATGTTAGAGCATGAAAGGAGACTAAATTAATAAATTATTATTATTTACCAAATATTCAAGCCCACCACCAAGGAATCTGATTTTAGCCACCAACCACATGTTAAAGATGCTCACCAACCTTTGAAAACGTTTTCTTGAAAATAATAATTAAAATTTCAAAAATCAATTATTTGAACTCAAAACATCAATAATTCACAATAAATATCCCTTTTATCGGAAAATTCAAATCTCGCGACTTTTTATAGGAATTTCAATTCTCTACAACTTTACGAGAAGAAAATTTTTCAAATTCCAAGCGAAATTATCCAAAATCCTGAAGCGGGCAATTTCACGATTACATAATAAATTTTGGTCGAGAATCGTGTCCATAAACACACAAAACATATATTAAACATTTAATGCCACAAAATACTCTACCTCCTCATATACTCATATATCCCACAATTATTATAAAAATATCACAGTTAATATATTATTAAAATAATATATTTAAATGTATTATTTTATCGAGAAAAAGATAAAATATTAATTTTCAACAATTGTCACATTAAAATTTTCTCCATCTATATCCACATAAAATAAATATTTTCTTTATCATAATAATCAATAATTAATTATTCAAAATAATATTACGAGAATCACGATCTTGTGACGGTAGTTCGAGGAAGAGGGGCTTTCGATAAGGATTTCTCACTTCTTGGCATGATTAGGTGACCAAACCTCTCCTTGAAGCGAACTTTCTAGACATTACCAATAATGTTATCGATAATATTATTCAAATAATATGAATTATTGATTTGATAATGGAAAATCTTGTGTAATGACAATTATTGAAACAATAATAATATAAATATCAATCGTGATTATTGAATCGATAAGATAAAATAATGAGCGATAATTCTTAACAATTATTGAGTAGTGCCTTCTTACGTAAGGATCGATAATTCAACAATCTTTGTCTTGATCTGGTATCTATCTTCTTGTGTAACGCGCGTATTCTTTGTATTTTAACCACCGAGTAACCCAACGATGTTAGCGGTAATAATTTACGTCGTTATTTATAAAACTCGATCTTTATCGTTTTCCTTCATCCAATAGTTTTTAGTTATGGGGCCCACCAATATTTACTTGTGAGTAAATGCGGAGATTCCGACAAAAAGAATATTCCACGACCAAGCGAATATTCCCAAACAATAATGAATATTTTATAACCACTTGCTTATTTTGTAAACTTTGCACATTTCACCCATAACGAAAAATTATATCAAATTAACCCTTATTAATTTAGAATAATGAATAAAGAAAAATTCAATTTTATTTATAATAAGTTGGGGTCTTTCCTATAAAAGAAGCTCATTCTTCATTATTTCTTACTTAATTCACTTTGAAACTCTAGAGAGAAATTATAGAGAAACCTATAGAAAAAGTATTACTCTCTTCTTACTTTTCTTTATATTCGGTTTTTTTACGGTAAGAGGTGTTATTTCTTTCTTTCGTCTTAATGAAGAGAACTTATGTTATTCCATTATTTATTATTACATTGGAATAACTTTTGTATCTGTGGTTACCTATACTTGGTGACATTCTTCAATATTCCGTTCTTTATTATTACTGTTGAAATATCACATGCGTGCGTTCTGGCGGGACTGGATTCCATTATTTATTATTACGCCGTAATATCTTATGCATGCGTTTCTGGGGACTGAATTCCATCCTTTATTATTACAGTTGGAATATCACATGCATGCGTTTCTGTGGGACTTGGTTTCGTTTATTTATTATTACATTGGAATAACTTTTGCTTTTGTCGGTCTATCGCGTGCATGGTAATTTCTTTTGTTATTCCATTCTTTATTATACTCGATTGGTTAAAACTTTGACTTCTATACCCATGAAATTAGTGGAATATCTTTGATATTTAAATGCGCTTCATCCAATATCTTTTCATGGAAATATTCTTACGAGCATTCTTGAATTTTACTCTACAAAGCGATTATCGTGTTGATAATTTGGGCGTTATCGGTTCTAGATAAATTAATTCTTGAACTTGGTTTTATTGAATTCTTATATCATTGTCATCATCCTCATGTTTATATTTTGTTGATAAATCATCATGGCATGTAGTGTATAGATGGACTTGGTATGATTATGACCGAGGATTATTCGGTGTAATCATGACCTTTAATGTTACAAAATGATGTGATAAAAGTCTCCGTTGGCGGTATAATAGTGCATTGATGAATGAGATTGTTGGCATGACCATGACCATTAATAAATACACAAATATTCTTGGCCCGTGAATGCGTGGATAATTGTGGTCGTGATATCTTAAAAGAATATCCTTGGCAGTAGTGCGGGGTAATTCGATGATGTGGATTATTTATTAAAATTTGAGTCCGTGATAAAAGTGATGAAAAACCTTTTAAATCATAAAAGATAGTAGATTTCATTCTCTACTTGACTCTTTTAATGGATTGCTTGTTCAGCTGCAGTTAAACTTGATATTTATTATATTTTATCAATTTAATATTGTTGAAGGCTAACGATAAATTATTCTGCATTATCTTAGTCATAATATTTCTTACTGGGCTAGTTGAGCTCACCCTTTCTTCCATATATTGTGAAATGAGAACGTAGGCTGGGACTAATCGGGGAACAAGTGATGGTCTAGATGGTGCATTAGTAGTCTTCTACTATTCTGCGTGAAATAGTGTGATAATAATCGTAATGAGGACTCCTTTTGAGTTTGTATATATCTCTAGTAGACAATATTTTGTATTCAAACTCACAGTTTATGTTTTTGTCGTATTGTACATGTATTATTAAGTTGTATTTGAATTATGTACCATTATGTCTGTCGACTCAAGATGGGTGATGTATACCTAATTTTGGGGGCGTCATAAGAGGTATCAAAGCTTAGAGATATGATCTGCTGGCTAAGATGTGAGAATAGAACTAGGAGGGAGGGCAGAATTCCTTCACTAGTATGACCTACCTAAGTTTTTTTGTATTTAATTGGTCGGTCGAATATAGGGATAATATGTTACATGTCAATTAACCTTTTGTTTTGTGGCGATTCTGAAAATGACATCCCGGAATGTTGAAAATAGCGATGGAGCCGCATGCGATCGTTGACTCACCACAAATCGAATCGGATAATGTGCATTAGGAAGAAGCGACAATCCTCATGCAAAAAAAAACATTGACGAAATGATGAATGATAGAGTGTTCAGAGGCTTTACGCAATTCATGCAACATCGACGAGGCAGCGGCTCACATCCCACAATGTAGGTGGGAATCTTGGAAACTCTCGGGCGTCACCGCTAAAAGCAGTTCAAGGAGGGACCACTAGAGTTTATTGGAGAGCCAAAACCACTAAAAGGCGAAAGCATGGATAAATCGAGATCACCAAGATATTTGATGTATTGGGATGTTCCGAGGATCAAAAGGTTCCTTTTGCCACTTTTATGTTGCGTGGAGAAGATTCTTGGTGGAAATCGGTAAAAGCGTACTCGACTGCCAAGACCGAAGATGTCTTGGGAAAAGTTCAAGAACTATTCAACGACAAGTACTTTCCCAAAAGTATTAAATCGTCATATAAAAGAGGTAAGTTCATCAAATTGGAGCAAAATAATATGGCCGTGTCGCGATATGAAGCCAAATTTGCGAGTTATCCCGGTTTGCATCCCATTTGGTAGATAATGAGAAGCGAATGGCGCGGAATATTTTTAAGCGGTTTAAAACACGAGATACGTCAACATCTTATTTCTCATAAACCGTGTTTGTATTCGGATGTTGTAAATAGGGCTCGATTAGTGGAGCGCGATAACGAGTCAGCAACGAAACAAAGGAGAATGATAATATAGCGATCATCGAAGCGGTGACAACAAGCGTAGAGGAATCAACATGCGAAATGGTTACCACTTGGTGGTAATCAAGGCCAAACCAATAAGAATGGACATTTCGAGAAGAGGAGATTCAACAATGATGGAAGGACGTCGACACCAAAGACACGTTGTTAAGGAAGGAAACGACCACCTATTATATGCTTCCAAATCACGGGGGAGAGGACACATCGGTCCAAAATGCTAGCGATCTTAGTCAAAGCATGTTATAATTATGGAAAAGAAGGTCACTTAGCCGGATTTTGTTCGTTCACCAAAGACAAGTTCAACTAGGATGGAGGCACCAAAGTCAGTCCCCCGGAAAAGTCAAAGCCAGGTAGTCATGGGAGGCGTTTGTTGTGACCTCCCGAAAGCAAGGAACCCGAGATGAGGTCATCGGATAAGCTTATCATAAACTCTACTGAAAAGTCTATACTTTATTTGATCTGGGGTTCTACCCATTCTTTTATTTCTCTATTTACGCTCAACGATTAAATTTGACTCGGAGAAATTAGACTTTGACTTATCTATGGAAACTCCGTTGGGAGAAACCTTCATTACATCCACTGGTTATAAGTCTTGTTTGATTCAAATCGATAACCGCACTTTACCTGTCGATCTTATTTCTTTAAAAATACTTGCGTTTGGCGTAATTACAAGGATTGATTGGTTAACTACTCATCATGCAAAAATTGATTGTTTTCGTAAGGTTGTTAGTTTTCATATTCCTAATCAACCTATTATGCGAATTCAAGCGACCAAACCATTAAAATCAATCACGGTCATTTCAAGCCATAAAGCTATTCGTTTATTGAAAAACGGGTGTCAAACTTTCTTAGCTCATGTCACAGATTTAAACAAAAATACGTTAGTTTTGAACGATATTTCTATTGTTAATAAATTTCCTGACGTATTCCCTGAAGAACTTCTTGGCCTACCCCCGGAGCGTGAAATTGAATTTTGTATCGACCTTGAACACGTGACATAAAACCCATTTCAAAAGCCCCATATCGAATGGCTCTATTGAACTTGAGGAGTTAAAGACCCAATTAGGAATTGTTAGACATTGGTTTCATTCGTCCTAAGACGTCTCTTTGGGGTGCTTACATTACGATAAGTGAAGAAGAAAGATGGGTGTATGCGACTTTGTATTGATTATAGGGAGTTGAATCATGTCACCATCAAAAATAGGTACCCATTACCACGTATTGATGACTGTTTGACCGATTACAAGGAGCCAAATTCTTTTCAAAGATTGATATTCGTTCTGGATATCACCAATTGAAGATTAGAGCCGATGACATTCAAAATGACTTTGAACTCGAATGCCCAGGGCATTATGAATTCTAGTCATGTCCTTTGGATTGACTAATACTCCTGCTTTGCCTTCATGGATATGATGAGCCGAGTATTCAAGGAATATTTGGATCACTTTGTGGTCGTCTTTATTGATGACATCCTTATTTATTCCAAAAGCCGTGAAGATCATGAAAGCAACACTTGAGGTGACACTCCAAAAGCTTCGTGAATACAAGCTTTATGCGAAGTTGAAGAAAGCGAGTTACGGCGTGAGGAAGTAGCATTCATTGGGCACGTGATATCAAGTCATGGAATATCTGTTGACCCGACAAAGATTGAAGCTATTCAAAGCTGGGAGCAACCTAAATCGATGATCGAAATCGTAGCTTTCTCGGTTTAAATTTGGTTATTATCGAGATTCGTGGAAGGATTTTCTCGAATCGCTACTCCATTAACTCGGTGACTCGGAAAGATACAAAGTTCTACGGAGCATAGAATGTGAGAAGAGTTTTCAAGAACTCAAGAGGAGACTCATTTCAAAGACTGTTCGACAATACCATCTAGCTCGGGAGGATTTGTCATCTACGGTGATGCTTGAGCAAGGGTTGGGATGTGTTCTCATCTGACATGGGAAAGTCATAGCTTTATGCCTCAAGACAACTCAAAGAATCAGAGGAATTATCCTACTCATGATCTAGAGTTAGCATTTGTTGTCTTCGCGCTTGAAATTTGGAGGCATTACTTATGGGGAGAAAGTGGAGATCTTTACGGATCATAAAAGCCTCAAATATTTCTTCACTCAAAAGGAACTCAACATGCGACAACGACGTTGGCTTGAACTATTGAAAGATTATGATCATACCATCCAATACCATCCTAGAAAAGCGAGCGTGGTAGGTGACGCGTTGAGTAGAAGAAGATCGTATACGAATCACGAGTGCGATATTGTCAACCTTGAAGGCCCATTTTGTATGACTTACAAAGGATGGAGATAGAGTTAAAAACTCCAAGGACCCATGTGATGATGGAAAATATCTGAGTAGAACAGAGCTTTAATTGATAAAGTTAAAGTTTGCTCAAGCTACTGAGACCTAGAGGTGATGTGTATGAAGAAGAAAGTGCAAGAAGGTCTTGTCTTAGGAAGTAAGAATCGATGAAGAAGAAATACTTTGAGTCAACTCCGGACTTTGTGTTCTAACGACCACGATTTAAAGTATAAAATCATGATGGAGACACAACACACCGATTTGCGATCCATCTTAGGAGTACCAAAATGTATCATGATCTTGACATACATTTTGGTAGAAGCAATATGAAGAGAGAGATAACGGAGTTTATCTCAAGGTGTTTAACTTGTTAACGAGTCAAGTGAAGATCAAGTACCAAAAGGTCCATTCTGAACCACTTGAAATTCCGGAATGAA
This sequence comes from Panax ginseng, assembly GCA_020205605.1. Taxonomy (NCBI): domain Eukaryota; kingdom Viridiplantae; phylum Streptophyta; class Magnoliopsida; order Apiales; family Araliaceae; genus Panax; species Panax ginseng. The sequence goes on along the minus strand of CM035138.1, from coordinate 6,052,897 downwards.
GTGCGTGGAGAACATTACCATGGATTTCACTTCGGTCTTCCTAGGGTTTCTCAAGGCATAGATGCAATTTGGGTCATTGTTGATGATTGATCGAAGTCTCATCACTTCTTACCTATACGAGAAACTTATACACTTGAACGTCTTCGCTCAGATGTATATAAATGAGATTGTAAGATCATGCATGGTATGCGGTATCCATAGTTTCGATCGAGACCCAAGATTCACTTCACGATTTTGGGTTAGTTTTGAAAAGCTATGGAGCGCAGATTTATGATTTAGCTTCGGCATATCATCCTCGACGGATGGATGAGCGATGGAGAGGACTATTCAAACTCTTGAAGATCTATTAAGACTACGTGTCCTTGATTTCAAGGAAGTTGGGACAAGTATTTACTATTGGTGGAGTTTTCCTGACAACAATTATCGTTAAGCAATATTGGCATGGCTCCATTCGAAGCGTTGTATGGGAGAAAGTGTCATTCTCTCAAAGTATCTTTGGGATGAAATGGGTGAAGCAACGTTGTTGGGACCGAGTTGAATGCGTATGACTACTGACGTAAAAGATTCAAACGATCCGACAACGTATAAAAACTTCACAAGATCGACAAAAGAGTTATGTTGATCTTCATGAAAGGGCGTAGAATTTGATATTGGAGATCATGTGTTGTTACGTGTTCTTTGCGTGGAAAGGAGTTACAAGATTTGGAAAGAGAAAAGCTCAATCCTCGATTCATTGGCCCATTTTAATTCTTGGCGGTGGGAATCTGTGGCTATAGACTCGCTTTTCTTACCGCCAAGTATGTCTCGTGTTCATAATATTTTTCACATATCTATGTTAAATAAAATACGTGAAAGACCCGAACCACATTATTGAGTTAGAACCAGACGAGATAGAGGAAGATTTAACGTATGAAGAGTTATCTCCGTTAAAATCTTGGATAAGAAGGATCATGTTCTGCGCCCAAGGTTATACCTCAAGTCAAAGTTTTGTGGAGAAACCACAATGTGGAAGAAATGACTTGGGAGTTAGAATCGAGATGAAGTCAAGGTATCCTCATCTCTTGACATACCGGTATGTACCAATTTTAGGGGACGAAATTTCATAAGAAGGGGAGGTTGTAAGACTGACTTTTATGAATAAAGAATAATTTTCTCGAATTATATTTTTGAATATTAATGGTATTGATTTGATATAAAATTATAGTTGTGGGTAATATTTATATGACAATGTCAATTAATTTGGGCAATCGGAAAAGCTACTTTTATTAATCGATACAAAGATGAATTTGTATTCGTTGTTTACTATTCATTAGGAGATAACTTTCGTGAATAAAGAACTCATGAATAAGTAACTCGTGAATAAGATTCGAATAAGAATTCTATTACCAAGAACTGCTACCTAAAAGTGTCCCGAATACCCAATCGAACAATATATCCTCCGTACATCAATTATATTAACACAAATAAGTCCAACACAATTGAACTATAAAATTCATCTTTAATCAACACGAACTTATTCATCATTATTATTATAATTCACAATATTTAACAACCAAAAGTCGCTCCTGTGAGCAGGGGATTTCCGATAAGGATTTCTCCTTATCGCCGCAATTGTGTGACCAAACCTCTCCTCGATGTAACTTCTGACATCATCAATATTGCAAATAATAATATGAATAACTTTGTCGCCTCAATTATTAATTTAATAATATATCATATAATGCAGATGATATCGAATAATAATCGAATCAATAATACGAGAAATATGATGCAACAATTATCGTGAGTAATAATCGAGTATAACCGAAGTGGACTTCACGTAAAGATCAATAATCAATATCGTGCTATCAGGTAACTACGCCAGACATATACTTTTACTACCGGTAGCTTCAATGCTTTTAATTCAGAACACCTCCGCCAAGTATTTTCATAAAGTATTTTGTCATTTTCTCAATCCGACAATAATTCCGCTAGGGTCCACCAATGATTGCGTTGCAGTATGCAGATTTAATATTCTCTCGTTAAAACGAATATTCCCTAATTAATCTAATATTATATAACAACTTGTGTACTTTTTGCAAAATTTATAAATATTACCCACAACTATAATTTTATATCAAATCAATACCATTATATTCAAAAATATAATTCGAGAAAATTATTCTTTTTCATAAAAGTTGGGGTCTTACACACACACACACACACACACACACACACACACACACACACACATATATATATATATATATATATATATTTATATATATAATGTGTATATGGATATATTTAGAATGATAATGTTATAGTGATAAAATATGACTATAAAAAATTGTATATAAAATGATGTATTGAATTATAATGATGGTTACAACCAATTATTGTCATTCATATTATTTTGTAGGGCTAAATATGGATTAATACTCTGATCTTTTATTTTATTTTTTTACTTTGAGAATTGTCTTCTCAATTATTTTAATTAGGGGATTAAAATTTTAATTTATTTCTATTTGAGGATTGTCTTCTCAATATTTTCAATTAGGAGATTAACCTTTTATTTTATTTTTTTCCACGTTAGGGATTGTCATCTCAATTTTTTTCATTAAAAGATTAAACTTTTAATTTTTTTGATTACGTTTAATTGATAGTGTCACCTCATAAAATTGATGACATGACAGCAACACGTGACTAAAAATGCTTATATGTAATATTGAGTCTTATTTTAACATTTATTCAATTAATTTTTTTATACCAAAAAGGGTAAATAGAAGACCATTATTAATTTTACTTTAAAATTTGTCATTAAATTTACCCAAAAAAAATAAATTTTAAAAATTAATAATCTACCAAAAAGGATAAAATTGCCATTAAATTGACTTTAAAAAATTTAATAATGGTCTTATATTAAAATAATAATAATAATAATTTAAATTAAAAATATATTATAAAACGATATTTTTAACGTAATGTAAAACGATATATTATAAAGGAAATTGATATTTTTATAAGACTTTTTGATATTTTTACATGAAAAGTGTCGCTATAGATGTATAGCGACAGTAAAAACCGTCGCTATAGGATCTGCAAGAATAATTTTTATATAAAAATATCAAAAATTCATATAAAAATATCAATTTTCTATTATAAAACGATGTTTGGTGATTGAGCGAGTAGTGTTAAAAATTTATTATACGAAAAAGGTTATTAAAAATATATTACAAAACGATATTTTTTGTTATGCTTTGTATGTTGGAGCTTGTTCCAATGAATAAAGGCATCAAACAAATCTCGGTGATATTGTGGGCCCAGTGTCGGCTGGTTGATTGTAAAACTGTCGGTAATGCTACCTCAATGCATCCGTAGCCCAGCCCAGCCCAACCAACATGTTTAATTTGTAATGGGTTGGGCTGGGTTGGATTGAGTTGGCCGGCTCTCTTCTCCCAAAATAAAGAAATTAAGAATAGTGAATAAGTGATTCTGCGGGGGGGATTATGGAGGACTCTGTTACTTGAGAAATGGCGTTAGTTAAGCTCCAATCTAATCTCAGTAATTAATAAAAACTTATAAAAATATTACACTATCCTACAAAAAAAAAAAAGTCTCATTCCTAAAATTTGCAAATATTTAGAATATATTTTTATTCTATGCGTATTTCTAAAGATAATAAGTTGTTAATTATTAGTTTAGTAGTGTGGTGCGATAATAAATATTATCAAAGACAAACTTATTAAAAATATTATGTCATTTTATATCAGTTGTATTAACAATAAATTCATTTTGTAAAAAAAAAAAATTGTTGACAAATGATACTCATTAATTTTGTAGAATTGATGGAGTAAAAAAGTAAGTATTTTTTTCCAAGCTAAGGTAGGAAAGATATTATATAAAACATTCGTTTACAAATATTATATTTCAGGAAGCAAAATGATACGTAAATATTCAACGTACGATTCCCCGACCAACTAGAATAATTAAAGTTCGTCATATACGAAACAATCAACTATTGGTTGAACAAATTATTGAACAGTTGAGGTCATAAATATATATTATTATTAATTAATATAATTTAAAAAAATCTTTTTTTTATAAATTAAAATATAATAAAGTTGAGTTATAATATTATTAAAAGTGGATGATTTTAATATTAAAAAATTTTAGTACAAAAAAATATTAAAAAATAATTTAAAACTGGTTCATTGGGTCAACTTATCCCGTGGAACTACCGGTTTGACCGATAGTCAACCGGTCCAATCTAAATTTTAACCAAACTAATTTAACCGGGCTAGACATAAAATCGGTTTCCGGTTCAACCAGTTGAACGGTCCAGGATGAGTTTCAAAACAATGATATGCAAGATTTCAAAGCATGATTATTAAATTCGGACTGCACTGGCTTGCTCAACCTAAGAAAAATGGGAAACTATTTCGGCACTCCTATTGATTAGACTCGATTTTTTTGATTTGGTCAAAAATTGGTTGAGCGATTGATCACTGGTCGAATTGGTGGTTCAACCGGTAAAATCTGTTGATTGATCTAGTGAACTAGTTTTTAATTATTTTTTTGTACCAAAATTTTTTTAATACGAAAATTAGCTATATTTTTAGTAATATTGTAATTCAAATGTATCATGTTTTAGTTTATATAAAAATGTGATTTTTTAAAATTTTATTAATTATTAATAATATATATTATTATATATTAATAATATTACTGAATTAATAACAGTTCAACTAGTGTAATCCATTTTTTGGTACGTTTTTTTAATTCAATGAAAAGTACGAATGTGAAACCTTGCATGAAACTAGATTTGAAGGTTATGTGTGTGTGTGTGTGTGTGTCTATATATATATATATATATATATATATATATATATATATATATATATATATATATATAGGGATTCCTTTTATGACGATCGATTCTTTATGAGAATTGTGCAACACTTTCTTTTTGGACCGTTGATCAACTTATTGGAAGGCTGAGATTGGGATATATTATCTACCCAAGTATAATTTCTAGGTTTATTTAAATAAGAGGGCCCACATTTTAACATATTGTCAATATAGTTAAACAAAATGAATATTTAATATTAAAATATTAAATGGTACAAGTTATCAAACTACTTTTTTTCATATTAATGCTTTTTATCACTTTTTAATCAAATATAAAGAGATTGCACAAAATTTATTTTGACTTACAAATATAATGTTAAAATAAATATTATTAAAATATTAAAATATTTAAAAATATTAAACTGAACAAGTTGTACTGACTACTCTTTTTTTTTTTTAACACATTCATGCTTTATCACTTTTTAATCAAATATAAAGAGATTGCACAAAATTTATTTTGACTTACAAATATAATGTTAAAAATAAATATTATTAATATAAAAATAAATATAATTATATTACATCTTTATATAATTATTACATCTTGCATAATTATATAATTATATAAAGATGTAATATAATTATATTTATTTTATATTAATAATATTTACATCTTTATTACATCTTGCATAATTATTAATAATATAATTATATATCTTGCATAATTATATATTTATTATATTTATTTTTAATATATTAATATTAAAAATAATATTAATATATATATATATATATTTATTTATTTATAATATAATTATATATCTTGCAAAATTATATTTATTTTTATATTAATAATATTTATTTTAACATTATATAAAGATGTAATAATTATGCAAGATGTAATATAATTATAATTATGCAAGATGTAATAATTATATAATTATATAAAGATGTAATATAATTATATTTATTTTTATATTAATAATATTTACATCTTTATTACATCTTTATATAATTATATAATTATGCAAGATGTAATAATTATATAAAGATGTAATATAATTATATTTATTTTATATTAATAATATTTATTTTTAACATTATATTTGTAAGTCAAAATAAATTTTGTGCAATCTTTTATATTTGATTAAAAAGTGATAAAGCATAAAAGAGTAGGTTTATAACTTGTACCCTACTTTAATATTTTTAAATATTTTAATATTTTAATATTTTGTGCAATCTCTTATATTTCATTAAAAACGATAAAACATCAATGCATAAAAAGAGTAGGCTTAAGACAACTTGTACAGCCGGAATATTTTAATATTAAATATTCATTTTGTTTAACTATAATTTACAATATGTTAAAATGTGGGCCCTCTTTATTTAAATAGAAATCGGTAGAGCTTGTCACTACTTGGTATTAATATATCCCAATCTCAAATTTCCCAATAAGTTGATCAATCTATTCAAAAAAGTGTTCTAGACAGCTTCTCATAAAGAACCGATCGTCATTATGAAAGGAATCCCATATATATATATATATATATATATATATGCTTATAAACATTTTGTCTCCATTAATATTAAGAGGGCCATGACATGAAAGTTGTAAGTTGAAAAATTGGCTACCGAACGGTCTTGTAGGATAAGATTGAAAGAAATAGGTCAAATGCTCCTTTAAAGATTGTCTATAATATCTCATGCTCATGCTGGCCTATTGCTTAATATGTACTCCACCCCTATATAGCTAAAAATGTTCTACATTATTAGCCAAATGATGAATATATTTTATTTTTCATCATTTAATTTGCATTCGATTATAAGGTTAATAGAGAGGAAACTAGCAAATTCATTTTATAATTAATTGCAACTGATAAAAAATGCATAATGCATATATAGCTTCCTTTAATTAATTTTCTTAAATTTTGTGATCTCTAACTTTTTTGTTGTTGTTGAAAATGAATATATATGCGGATTTGTTTTGTATTCTTTTGAATAAACATTTTAATAAAAATATTATGCAATATAAAAAGATATATAAAAACAGTCGAAAACTGCTTTTCAGTGTTCTATGAGATGAGCTTGTTTTCAGAAAACAGGCATGGTATCCGAACATTTTTAATCTTTCAAAAACATTTTGAGAAAAAAGAAAAAAGAAAAAAGAAAATAGAATTTGGAAACTCTATCTAAAGGTTAGAAATTAATGTTATTATAGCTAAATAAATACCAAATTAGGGAATAAAAAAGAATTTGATCAAAAGGTGATACATATATAATTAATGAGGTGATCATGGTAATTATTTAATTTCTTATCGATCGATCAAGATCTCTAGCTATTCATGCATGGGTCTTAGATAGCATGAAATCGATCCACATGTAAAAAGTGTACTCTCTTTTAGATTTATTTCTTAAACTACTTGTTCAATATATAGCATCTGGGATCATCTTAAGACATTATAGATTCATCCAAAAAATCAAGACGGAAGAAAATATTTTTATTAATTTAATTTCGACAAATTTTTCTCATATTTGAAACGGGGGTGTTACAAATTAAAAAGACACCAATGAGTTGAAGCATGCAAGATATCACATGATATATCCATTAACAGCCAGCCCCTCATTTCTCTTTCAACTCCATGAACCATCTGGTTAGTGCATGCCTCCATCATCCTACATACCTTACCTCTCACATGCCTGTCTCCTTTCCTTTATATTGCCTTTTCCTTATCATTAATCCCCTTTTTGGAGAGAGATTCCCATAACTTCTGTTAAAAGACTTTTAAGTTATCTTCTGTCTTAATTTCAAAGTTGGCTGCAACTCTTAATTTGGAACAAGCGGATCGATCGAGTACTGATAAAAAAAGAGATTAATATAAAGTAAACATATATGATTAATGAATAATATTTTTCTCCCAATTAAAAAAGAAAATTAATTAGGATATTGATTATATATATATATATATATATATATATATATATATATATATAAGGACAACTGATAATGGAGATAATGAAACAAAACAATAGACCAGCTGGATCTTTTAGGCCACAATAATACTTACTGTACTAATAAGAAAATTCTTTTGACCTACAGATCTATCGAACGATATATCAGTACTGCCAACTTTTTCTTGCCTTTTTTAAGTGGACGCTTTCCACAAGGAATCTAAGAGAGAGAATTCATCGTAAAACTGAAGAGGTTTTCTAGATGGATATAAAAATTAAATTTTATTTATTTGTATTTTTATATTTATTGGGGTCAAAAAATAAATAGATAAAATTCAAATACAATCGTGTCTAATTTTCATGTTCACTTAGAGTTTTTGAAAACTAAAAAGATTAAATAAAATAAAAAATATATGGATTGACGAATCGGATATGCATGCCTGGACATTTTATTTATATATTAATTACTTAAAGAAGTTTTTGTACATATATATAAATTTAGAGGAGGTTAATTAGCTTGCTACAACTACACTTTATTTGATGGACAATCATAATGAGTGAATTAAACCAAAATGTATTACAAGAAGAACTATACGTACGTACGTACGTATTCATTACATGAAATTGTGATATATAAAAAAAATCATTTTGATTCAATTATTATTATTATTTGCTAGTAATTAAGTAGTGTTTTGATTCAATTATTTAATTAATTAAAGAAAAACATGACTGTGCATGGTTGGCCTAGTGATTTAATTCTACTCTATTGCAGGTTGGATTCTGATTTATAGAATTAAAAGCAAGACAAGTGATCCATCCTATATATTGTGTATATTATACGCGTTAGCTCGCTCGTTACATAATATATATCGATCTTTTCCTAATTGCTGCATGCGTAAATTTATTTGACGCTTGAATAAGGATGATGAAGAACCCAATAGCAGGACCTGATCGATAATATTGTCGCTTGTTGTACCTGAAATAGACGCACATTAAGGCCATTTGACGACGTTCCACTTCTCGCGTTAAGAGAGAAAGTGAAGTGACGAGTATATATTATACGTACCACTGAATGATGATGAGAGTACCACTGAATGATAATGATAGTATATACTCCATATAGAATATGATTGGTACGTAGTGTGTCCCAAAATTATAGCCGTCATGGGAGGACGGTGTATATAATGATCACTAAGTGTCATTTGTGTGAATGCCTATTGCCTAGCTAGATAGCTTCAAATATTCACAAGATATGATATATCCACAAGTTAATGAAAATAGGAGTACTAGTTAATATATAGTGTTAACGCCAAGATCTTCTCCAACGTCCCAATCACGTAAAGCGTCCTGATCCTGCACAGTAAACACGATAAACACCACAACTTTAACGGCCGGACCGCCGGGGGATAACTCATGCGTGAGAGTCAGTATACGTGTTCACAAGGTTAACAATAGAGGATGTAATGTCTAGTGTCTTGAGAGTGATAATAATCCTCAGTTGTGTGTATGTGTGAATATGAATGAGAACGTGTATGAGAACGTACCTGTTTGTGTAAACTTAGTTGATAGGTTATACTCTCTTTGCCTTGGCTTATCAGTGCCGCCACCCACTACCTCCTGATATGTATTTCCTTGATCCGATGGGGTCCACACCGCTTGCGCCTACTCACTACCTTTGGTCATCATTGTTTATCTGCCACGGTATACTATAATCTCATCCACATTAATGCATGGCGGGTCTTGCCTACTCATCACATGCTTTTTCATCATTCTGAGTCAAAAGTAATAGATACTAAAATGATCCAATGGGTTAGTCCAATGAAGACCGATCTTGGTCTTATAGGGTTAAATAAAAGTAATATGGTGACTAGGCCCAGTGACTTTTAAGGTTCAATAATGATGGCCCAATAGATTAATTAAACAAGTGAGCCCAACTTACTCGACTCAAAGAGGGAAAATATCATGACCCATATAGATATCTGGACCGACCACCACTATGTATGTGTACACAAATTGCTATATATACATACAAATAATTAATGACCCACATCCATTTTTTTAGTGCAAGGGCTTCGTCCACAAAAATTTATTGTGTCTTGTGAACGAACATACTAGAGATCTGGCTGGGTGAGTGGGTGGTGGGGATACAGAATATGTGAGAAATTAACTGATCGAAGAGTTATTTTTTCAGAAATAGGAAAATTTAATTGGTGTGACCATATAATTAATCGGTAGACCTTGAAAAGCTGTTAGGATATATATATATATATATATATATATATATATATATATATATATATATAATTCAGTCCCACGACAAAACGGAACCAAACCAAACAACTTTCATGGATGTCAATTAAATTATACATATAAATCAAAATCAGTAAACGATGGATGGAACCACCCAGTGCGTTAGTTAGTAAACTTAATCATCAAGTTCTTTGAACAGTAGCATTTACCTAACTATATAGCATATAGTTATTGATATATAATTTATTAGCGTTTGGAGTATTAATTAATTTGTTGATATTGTCAAGTTTAAACACATTAAATTCATTGATGCATTTCAAAGTTGTGCGTTAAATAAATTATATTTAAAATAAACTAATCTTAACAAACAAAATTTTAGGATGGGTTAGACATAACAAATTAACACATTAAAAACACCAAATGTACTCTAAATGATCAAACAAGCACATAGTGCCATGGAACCAAATTATACTTTGACACTCCATGCATGGCAAAATATCCTAGCTAGAGGGTATATACCATGCATATATATATAGCTAGCTAGACAATCCTCAAATGTGGCAAACTTCTTGACTCAACAACCCCTAAAACTCTACTTTGCCCTTCTCTCCACTTCGGCTGTCTTTCAATATGGATTCCTTCTACTCCTAAATTAATCTTATGGCATCCTTTTTCCACGTGGGCCTCTTTCTCTCTCACACACACACTGTCACACACATAAAGCCAAAAACTAGCTAAGCTAGGTCTGCATAATAAAAAGAAGAAAAAGGAACAAGCTAGCTAGTTCATTATTCTGATATGAATGAGAATCATAATATCTTCCAATAATCTGGTTTCCATAATCTTTATATATACAGTAGATTTCATAGTGATGCAATAATCAACAGTTTCTCCAACATTGGAATATTGGAGCCTTGGAGGGGTCATGTTTCACATGCATATAGTCTTGTATTCAGCATTTCAACCCAAGTACTCAATTATATAATATTATTATTATTAATGCATGCTTCATATATATATATATATATATATATATATATATATATATATATATATAGGTCTTCGATCAAAACAGCGTATAATTCTCCAACCATAACAGGACTAACCGAAAAGTTAATTTGTAGTGAGGCCCGGTGGATATATTACTACTAGTACTACTTTTTGCATTATTGAGATATCCAAACAGACCATTGGTCAATTGGGATTACCTTCTAATACCAACCACGTACCCATGACCAGAATATTCGATTGATCTCACTTTTCACAAATGGATACCTCACTTTCAAGAAATTGGTCAACCTTCTTACTTAAAGACAACTTACATAAGCTCATGCCTCAATCATATAGTAAGACTGATCATCAATAATATGACTTAATTAATTGCATTTTTTTCACCCTAAAATTTATATCAATATTTTTCATTTAATCTCTTAAATCTATTCCTTTTTGCACTTTGTATTGCGACTCAATTGCTCAAATTTGCTTAGTAATTGAATATAGAGACTTGGAAACATGCGTGCAATCTAGAAAATGATATATACTAAAAGGTAGTTAAGTTTTAAGACGAAAAAGTGCAAATATATAATCAAATCTTTAAGATATGGATGCACTGATGCGTACATAATTTAAGAAAAAAAATAATACTTTTTAAGTTATTTTGCAAATACCCATCTTGTATAAGCTTTATATATATATATATATATATATATATATATATATAAAACATGTCTTGAGCACACTTTTACACTAGCCAATTAAAAAAACAAATGTAAAGAATAGAGTATATAAATAAGTTCCTATTTTACTTCTAATGTACTCACGTGAGTAGAGGATAGATCAGAATATATAATATTTTGCTCTATCTAACAGCTTAAGCTTTTAGATGAGTTGGTTACTTAACATTTTGCATTTAAATCTATATAACAAAATACAAATGATTTTGAATTTCATTCTATCCTAATAAATCATCCTAGTGATCCAAAAATTTGGGATAAATCCAATCGCCTATATAGTGCTTATGAGCATGCATGGAACTGTTGCTAGTCTGAATATATTGTCTAATTTACTCACACACACACACAAATGATAATATTGTATTGTAGTTATCTTTTATGGGAATGAAAGGAATACGGAATGGTAATAATCGATGGAGTCCACTAGTTTTCAGTTAATTATAATGTGCGTTACTAAAGTAAAAGAATTAAGTTTCATTTCAGTAGACAGTAAAGCAATATAATTAGCTCAATTATTATTATTATTGTCATAATTTATTTATTATGCTAAATAATTAGCTCAATTATTGCCATCCTTTCTAAAGTTTTCATCATTTCGTCCTTGCAGTAATTTATTGGGTTAATTTCCTTGTAATATATAGGGTTGTTAGAAAAATATTGCCTAATCAAAAGAACGCATAACTAAAGGGAGTCAACACTCAACAGCAATCTAAATCCTCAATTGCTGCAGGCCGTAAATACAAGTCGAGGGAATAAAAGTATTTTCTAGGAAAGTTATCAACTTGATCGAGCAGGTCATCAAAATGATTATTAAAAAAATGGAAAATGATATTTTCATATGTAATTTTAATATTTTCTCTCTTCTCACATAAAAAGTAGGACTCACTCTACTATGTTGTGAGAGAAAACCGTGTGAAAATATCAAAATTATATATGAAAATAGTATTCCCCTTAAAAAAATTATATATTTCAAAACTTTTGAAAGAGAAAACCGTAATAATTAATTTTTTTTATTTACAAAACTATTACCAATAGGCCTTTATTAGTTACTAAACTTAACCCTTTGATGTTAAAACTTAAATCAAAATTTTCAATATGCTATCTAATTTTCATGCTTTTATTGAGCTGGCAAAGTTAATTTACCAGTCTTGGATAATATTGATATGTTCGGAGATTTAGAGAGGGTTCAGTTGGTTCTTGTTAGTAGTTTTTTTACAGTCCAATTTTTTAAAATAAACAAGGGATAAAAGACTAACCGTTCAATTTCGAGTATAAATAAACATATAGTCTAATTAAATACTTAGGGTTAGGAAGTCACTTTCGAGCATAGAAATTTCGAGTATATATACCACTATGATTATTGGTTAAAATTTAAAATTGCGTCATTTCAATTATTATTAGAAAGGTATTTATCCTCTTTTTTTAATCATGGAAGGTAAGAAAAAGAACATATATATAATAATTCCCTATAATGCGAAATTAATAAAGCTCGCTCGGACCATTATGCCAGTTTTGAAGTCTAATTTCAAATTATTATAAAGGGTAGTCTAATTAAATAATTATATTCATCACATGCTTGCGTCACTCTCGTGATGCAAGTGAATCATATACATCACAAAAATATTAGATTATTTAATTTGTTTCTGCTGGGTATTAATTCATCATCCATATCATGTTAATTAGTTTACCGTTCACCCATTCTTTTTTATTTTTTTTATTAATTTAAAACAATTGAAAATTAATGCACATATTAAAACCATCATTTTCCTCCAAGTAAGACAACATTTTCTACCTGATATGTAATTTCATATACTAAATACATGTTCTTTTAACCAAGATGATATTTTGTATATATAATAACTTCATACTCACGAGGGTTTAAGATAAACGATCAAGATTAAAGATGAATGCATGGATGCCGAATACTTTATTCTATAAATGTTTTACAAATTGTTGATGTGGCATACTCCACTTCAGCATATTGTGTGGGGCCGAATACTATATTGAAACAAGTTGTTAATCAATATGGTGATGTGGAGTATGTCACATCAGCAATTTATAAAATAGTTTGTGTCTGTAGCATTACTCTTCTTTAATTTTAGTTTCCCCCCTTTTTAATGCATAATCATGGCAACTGTTCAAATAAAAAATGTTATGTTATTAGACAATTTTCTTTATACACGCATTTAGACGATCGAGCTAGCGTTGATCGATGACTAAACTTGTCTGTCTACTTAATTACATTTTCCAAATATGGAGTAAATCAATTCCACCACATTCAATTGATCATTGAGTTAATCTGGTTGGTCGACGAATATAATTGACTCAAATCATGAGTTAATATTTTATTTTCTATTCTATTCTCTAATGCAATACCAAATTATTTTTTTCATTTTTTTCTTATTGGATAAGAATACTCTAATGTCTTTCAACTTCATGAGCACATACATCCATTTATTTAATAGTATATATATATATATATATATATATATATATATATATATATATATATATATATATATATATATATATTCATATTATTCATAAATTTCTTGGTCAGTGCAGAAATAAATCAATTACCAATATACATTACAAATGTTTTAAAATTTACAATTATAATATTTGGATAAATTTTATATATTAATATTCAACATACTATTAATTAAGGATGCTCATTTAGACTAGATGACGCTGTATAATTTAGTAGTGAAGAATTAATAAAACATGTGTACCAGTACCACATATGTGTGAAGAATCGATCGTATAAGTGGAGGAGTTTGGATGTGATAGAAAGCATACTAGAGGGAGGGATTAGGGAGGGAGACGCGCTTAGACTTTTGCTGCGTGCATGTATAATGTTTTGTACACGTTTTATTTTCAGCCGTCCAAATTAATTAATGTCAACTCAACACAACTTATAAACAACATGTAAGGAAAGTTCAAAAGAAAAAAATGGAACATGTTTTATTTTTTCTAGCTGCCTAGAAAAAATAGCTAAAGTATATATATATAAGAATTAATGTTGTATAAATCTCATGTCTGGGCAATTAAGGTTGTAATAAATTGACTTTGGTTACCCTTTTTAATTTTTGTAGTTATATATATATATCAATTTTAAAGTTTAATATAGATTAAAAGACAATTTGCACCCCAAACTTTACATCATTGTTGATTTTTCAACATCCAACCGAAAAAAGTGTCTAAGTACATCCCAAACTTCATTATACGTAACAACACGCACACTTTCTTCACTTAACCTAATTCAAAAATGATGACGTACAAAATTATCATAATACAAAGTTTGGGGTGCAAATTGTCTTTTAGTCTTAAAAATTGGCAAATATAATTAATTTTAAATAAAATAAAATAATTTTAAAATAATTAATTTTAAAAATAAAACAAAATAATTAATTTTAAAATAAAATAATTAAAATAATAAAACAGATTTTTTTTGTAAAAGTTCTGTTTTTTACAAAAAAAAAAAAAAAAAAAATTTGTTTTTACAAAAGTTGTAAAATAAATTTGTGTTTACAAAATTGTAAAATACAATTTTTATAAAAAAAATCTGTTTTACAAAATTGTAAAAATAAAATTGTGCTTTACAAAATTGTAAAATACAATTTTTTTACAAAATTGTGTTAAAAACAGAATTTTTAAAAACTTGTAAAAGCAGATTTTTTTTCCATTTTTTGTAAAAATAGAATTTTTAAAACATTTTTTTGTAAAAATAGAATTTAAAAACATAATTTTAAATTTTTTTTTGTCTATAACAGAATTTAAATTCTGTTTTTGTTTTTAAAAACAGAATTTTTTTAAGTTTTTAAAAATTCTTTTTTAAACACAATTTTGTAAAACAAATTTTGTATTACAATTTTTGTAAAAAATATTTTTAAATTGTTTTTTTTAGTATTTTACAATTTTGTAAACACAATTTTACAATTTTGTAAAACACAATTTTATTTTACAATTTTGTAAAAACATAATTATTTTTTAATTTTTTTTTGTAAAAACAGTATTTTTTACAAAAAAAAATTCTGTTTTACAATTCTGTTTTAAAAATAGACTAAAAGACAATTTAAATTCTGTTTTAGACAAAAAAATTTTAAAAATTCTATTTTTACAAAAATGTTTTAAAAATTCTATTTTTACAAAAAAATTGAAACAAAATCTGCTTTTACAAGTTTTTAAAAATTCTGTTTTTAAACACAATTTTGTAAAAAACATTGTATTTTACAATTTTGTAAAACACAATTTTTTTTACAATTTTGTAAAAATCAGTTTTTTTAAATAAAAATTGTATTTTACAATTTTGTAAACACAAATTTATTTTACAATTTTTGTAAAAACAATTTTTTTTTTAGTAAAAACAGAATTTTTACAAAAAAATTCTGTTTTATTATTTTAATTATTTTATTTTAAAATTAATTATTTTATTTTTATTTTTAAAATTAACTATTTTATTTAAATTCATTATTATAAAATTATTTTATTTTATTTAAAATTAATTATTTTTGCTAATTTTTAAGACTAAAAGACAATTTGCACCCCAAACTTGTGTTACAGCCTTAGCCGGTCACTTTTGATCAGTTAAGTGAAGAAAATGTGCGTTTTATTACATATAATGAAGTTTGGGGTGTACTTAGACACCTTTTTCAGTTTGTGGTGCAAAAATCAACAATGGTGTAAAGTTTGGAGTGCAAATTCTCTTTTAGTCGTTTAATATACTGTTATTTAATCTTAAATGTTAAATTGTATCTCTAATTTTAAAACAGAAGAGTATTATGAATGATGTTTGACCTAATGGATCAGATGTTGATGAATATGAGTATATTTGATTTAATTGATGAGTTTAGCTCATAAAATACGTGTCACAATTTTTTTATATTTTATGTTAGGGTATTTCTTTTTGTTCACATGTCATTACAAGTTGATTGTTGGAATATATGAATCAATAATTTAAAAAGGTAGAGATGGATTGGGGAAACAACTTGTTTGAAAAGTGTACGTTTCATATATATATATATATATATATATATATATATATATATATATATATATAGAGAGAGAGAGAGAGAGAGAGAGAGAGAAATTGTATTATAAGTTGAAATTTGTTTGTTTCAATGTTTGTCAAAAGAATGCCTTGCTCTTTTAATTTCTCACTCATAATTTGCTCTATCTATTTCAATTATTCATCGATATAATATAATATTAGATTAATTAATTAATTTGCTACGTACCTACGCCAAGAAATACGACAACTATAACCTAAATATGATCGCTTTTTCTAGTCTAGATGTAGCCAAGGGTCTTATATATATGTTTATTGAATAACAAATATTATAATTATATAGGAATGAATTTGAGGCATATATGTCTAACATTTTCCTTTTGTGGTCATAATCATATATATATGGTCATTCATGTTGGTATTTAATCTTTGTTATTTGAAATTTTGTCCACAACTTAAATTATATAAGATGACGTAAAGTATATGAGTTATTACGTTTTACACTATTGTTTTATAAATTTCGAGATTTTTGAGAAGAATCAATATAAGTACATAAATCGACAATACTTACAAAATATATATACCATTAACATCACTTAGCAAAAAAAATAGACCATTAAAATATATTCCTTTGCCTATTTTATGGGAAAAAAGAAAAAGTACTATACAAAAGATCATTAATTAATTGTTGAAAATTATACTTGAATTTAATACTCCACTTAAAAAGAAAAGCAATTATTCACTCCTAATTAGCCAGCCACTACTGTCTTCAGTTGTTTTTTCTAGCCTGGGAGATTATATATTATATAGGTTTGTTCCCCGTCTATCATGGTGTATAAAGATGGAATTAAAGACGTCACCTAATTAGGAATTTAGCCCTGCAATTTCACGCCGACCGACCTGCCTGCCTGCCTAATCTCTTAATTAGAAACAAAACTAATATATCTAATTTGTTAGTAATTAATAAATGATTTTTTTCTGATTTAATAAATGCATGATTGGTTCCACGCATGGACTAGAGATTCAACTATTTAATTATTTTGATTTCGACCCCTTCTAAAGCTTATTCTAACTCTATCCAAATGTGAACACCTTGAAACAAGCAGCCAATTATAGTCATTATCTTTGATACTTCTATTTTATATTAGTCAAAATAGAAAATTTTTCAAACACATGCAAGACCAATGCATGAAGATTCTCTAATTAATTAAAATATGCTTATATATATATATATAAATATATATAATTCCTCGAGCATTGCAGCTACTATATAATCTCTACAACAATGTAAGTTCAATGCTCTAACCACCATGCATGCAGGGCTGTGATCATGACTCATAGGGTTGACAAGTAAAACAATATTACCTAAAATAGAATTATTGATATAAAAGTTAGATTTAAAACCTTTTTAGGTGTCTTAATATAATTAGTAAATTGGTTAAACCTAATTTTTGACATACTCTCTGTTAGTACCATCCTCTGATGAATTTTCTCTCAATATATATTATACTCAATTTTAACCCATGTTTGTCCGTAGATATGGTGTGTGAATAGAACTATTTGTACTAATTAATTTATTAAGACTACAAATTATTTATTAATTTATCTCATGATTAGTTGTTATTTAGTTACATGAATATATTTTGCCATTTTTAAGATTATTTGATAATAAATTAGGAAAAAAAGATCAAAAGAAAAAGAGGAGTATATTCTACTTAAAAGATAGAGCTTGGTAGTATATATATTCTAGTTCAACTTGCCATGAGTATATTGTTTGGTCAATTGGTCTATCTTATTACTTGCATTATTGAATGACTAAATCTTGGTACTACCCGTTATGTGATGAGTATATTGTTTGGTCAATTGTCTATCTTATTACTTGCATTATTGAATGACTAAATCTTGATACTACCCGTTATGTGACTACTAGTCATAGTTAGTACTTAGCAGTAGCGGAAATCAAAACATGTCAGGGATCTCGTCAACTCATCATAGTGAGTCAATTAAAAATAAATCAATTATAACGATAATTTTTTACGTTACTATAATATATAAAATCGATTTTATATACTATAGCGATAGAAAAAATCGTTACTAGCCGTTTAATTTTTTATTCATAAGACCGATATATATATATATATATATATATATATATATATATATTCACTTAATTAGCTGTCTTGAAATCAACAGAAGCAAAAATGACAAAACAAAAAGGTTAAGGAATCACCATGTGATGTTGACACGTGTTGCAGTCAAAGTGTATTTAGAGTTGATAAAGGACACCTGGACACAGGTGATCCACTGTTAGTGCTCAAGAGATTATAAAAAGGCCATCTACGTCTCTTAGGTTATATAGTTGAGTAAAGAGGTGTGATATCTACTTTAATTTGTCAATAAAATTAATTATAGTACTCTAATTTATTTCTTATGATCAGTAATTAACCTTAACCTTTTCTCTTTTCTCTATTTTTTTTCTTTTTTGGATAAATAAAATAAAATGATACTCCTATTAAAAAAGAAGCGTTGGTTCAGAGATCACAGCTCAATTACAATAGTCATGGCTAATTTTCTCAATAGGAATTTGAATAAATAGTCTTAACTAACGATAAGTGAGACTAAGTTAATTGGTTCTATATATGAAGTATCAAGTTGGTCGACAAGGTTAGGTATAGATATTACACATTATCGACTGCTCGATCTAATTTCTTGTTAGGATCCTTAATTTCTAAAAGCAAAAGCATATATATTTTAATTAATTAAGCATTATATATGTGCTTAATTAATTAATTAAATGGATTGACTAACAAGTGTCAAACTGACACCAACTGAACGACGTTACCGACCAATGGTGAGAGAATGTCACTGTGGAAATTGAGGCACACACTTATTATTTTTATATATGGACAATTAAATAAAAATTTAAATATAATTATTTATAATTTTATTTATTTATATTTTTATCTGTAAAATTTTCATGTTCGAATAGTGTTATATATATATATATATATATATATATATATATATATATATACGTGAGCCACCAGCACTTTGCTTCCTAGTGTACCAAAAGCTAATTAGCCCATGATAGGTTGGCGGCAGCAGCAGCAAAACTTTCCAACACCCTAGCCACGTGGCACCCACTTGTAAAATAATATGCGGGGGGACCTCTACACTGCCACTCAAAATGCTCCTCAGGTACCCTTCCCCCTATATAAACCCCCCACAAGATACCTCGAATCTTACAACAGCTCAACATTCTACTCCTCTCCTCTTCTCCACCACCACCACGCCACCGCGGCAACAGCGGAGTTTCAGTTTCAAAATCTGAATTAATTAATTAGCAGAGTTTAAATTGTAACATGGGTAACGTAGACTACATGAATGGGAATGTGGAATGTTCTCATCGAGTTGCAATCCCACCACCGCAACCATTTTTCAAGTCGTTAAAGAATAATCTCAAGGAAACATTTTTTCCTGATGACCCCCTCCGTCAATTCAAGAACCAGTCGGCCTCTCGGAGATTTTCACTAGGCCTTCAGTACATATTTCCGATTTTCGAATGGGGTCCACGTTACAACTGGAACTTCTTGAAATCTGACCTTATTGCGGGAATCACCATTGCCAGCCTTGCTATTCCTCAGGGAATTAGCTATGCAAAACTAGCCAACTTACCACCTATTCTTGGCCTATGTGAGTTCTAGCTAGCTAGCTAGCTAGCTGAAAATTAATTTCACACAATCACACTTGATAATACCTAGCCTGCTGGAAGAGGCGGGCGCTTTGAGATCAGGAGTACTACGTTCTTAGTATAGACTAAAAGACTAGGATAGTGTGTGGTTGATAGTATCTATATATCTAGCTCTATAAAAAGAAAAATGCACACATGCATACTATACACACTAAGTCGTTTAAGTGATTGATTAATTATTATATCAATTAATTATTTGATATGTATACTCTCGTAGATTCAAGCTTTGTTCCACCCTTGGTTTACGCGATGATGGGAAGTTCGAGAGATTTGGCAGTCGGGACGGTTGCAGTGGCATCACTTCTTACAGGTTCTATGTTGGGAAGTGAAGTTAATGCCAAAGACAACCCAACTCTTTATCTTCACCTTGCTTTCACGGCTACCTTCTTCGCCGGGGTCTTACAAGCATCTCTAGGCATTTTAAGGTCGGTTTTGTGATATAGAGTATATATATCATTATTATATTATTTTATAGGAGTAGTTTATATGATCGCAAAATAATTAATTATACTTGCTCTATTCAAAAAGAAGACATTGATCATCAACGTGCATATACTTTATAATAATTATAATTGTATTCATGTTGATTAAAATATGTAAATTCAATTAAAATTTAAATTTAAAAATATATCGAATCCACTCTTATATATTTTGGAACTGGTTTGAGCATATACGTACAGATACGGGTAAGGAATTAATACAAGGAACTTGGAATTCAATATAGTAGTAATGATTGGTTGGTTAATGCAGGCTAGGGTTTATAGTGGATTTTCTATCACATGCAACCATAGTAGGATTCATGGCCGGAGCAGCTACGGTGGTGATCCTGCAGCAGCTAAAAGGGATAATGGGGCTGGACCATTTCACTCATGCCACTGATCTTGTTTCTGTCATGCGTTCAGTCTTCTCCCAAACCCACCACGTACAAAACTCTATCTCTCTCTCTCTCTCTCTCTCTCTATATATATATATATATATATATATATAATCAGGCATACTCTAATTAAGAGTGAACTGGCCATATTTGATTTTCTTGTTTACATGCACATAAGGACAACAAAAAAACAATAATTTACGTACGTAAGTATCTTCAAATTATATATTTCTTCTTTATGATCTGATCAATAATCTACAATATATACATAAAAGTTCGAACAGAATTACCTATTTTATGTTTCTCTTGAACCCAAATGATTTGGACCTTAATTTATAATTACTTTCCTATTTGAATTTTGTTGGGGATTAATTTTGTGGACATAACTTATATATTTATTTACTGGGTTATTTTTAATATTAGATCTCAAGCTAGATGATTTTATAGAAAATATAATATCATGTCTAAATATATCCTAGCTACACAAACTTTAAAATATCAAAACCTTATATAGTATTCTGTTTCGGGTAGACGGTATATAAAATAAAATAAGACTTTATTAATTGTGATCATTCTTCTCCGTTCCATGAGTGTTCTGCTTCATTAATGTTTGGTGAGGACGTGTGGTTAAATTTTCTCCTGGAAATATGCACAGTGAAAGTCTTCGCCGGTTGGTTGATTCATGTTATATAGTATATCCATGAAGTAGATTATGACGTTGTGTTTAGAGACTAAATGCATTTGAAAATTTTTGTTTGTTTTCACAAAAGTTTTTCAATAGATCAGTTTATTAAATTCACAAACGAATCTATTTAACTCATTGTATTGGTGTTTTTGAAAGTTCAAATGCACTTAAAATGCTATAAAATAAAGCTTCAAGACAAATTAAACCAAATAATTAAGCAGTATTTAGTGTTGCTTTCCAATTTTATATATATATAAAAAGAGAGAGAGAGAGAGAGAGAGAGGAGCTCAAATTCCGTTTGTTGGGGTAATATACATAAATCATTTTGGATGATGAAACATATGCCTTTCTTCTTTTCTTTCTTTTTTTTGTTGTACTTATTTGATTTTTGTTGTGGTGATGGATATCGTACGTATTGCAGTGGAGATGGGAAAGTGCACTGCTGGGATGTGTTTTCCTTTTTTACCTTTTCGTGGCTAGATACATTGTAAGTATATATATACTACTATTCCTATATCACGTACGTACCCATTTATATGTATATATATATATATATATACTTTTTAGATTTAAAAGTTGATTATGATACAAATATTGTAGAATATTAATTGTCACCCAGTCGCTTATATATTGCTCCCCCAAAAAAGATAACAAGTAACTAGTCAGTAGTCAGTCAAAAAACGTGTCATTTAATTAAAAAGGCTAGTGAACTTAATTTCCTTAAGTTAATACTCGTATAATATTTCGATGTCTTCAAATTAAATTCGAGGTTGTCTTTTTCTTCAAATAAATCTCATGTCAACGTTATTAACCTACCCCCACTCCGGCCGGATTTATTGAAGGGAAGAAGTAAAAGAATATGGTGGTAATATCTTATTTGAAATTTGTCCACATGACACGCCTTTGTATATAAATTATAATTATATATGGAGAAGTATATATATATATATATATATATTGTATCTATTTATTTGACAATTACTAATAATTAGTATATTCATGCAGAGCACGAAACGACCAAAGCTCTTTTGGATATCAGCAATGGCTCCTTTAACGTCGGTTATCTTTGGAAGTCTTCTTGTTTACCTCACCCACGCTGAAAAACATGGTGTTCAAGTGGTGAGCATCTCTCATTTTTAAAATTTGGTAATTAATCAAAAATAAATAAATATATCTCTGATCGCCTAATAGTAGTAGTACCTAATACATTAAATATATACTACCAAAGTTTCACAGCTATTCAAGAGCATGTTAATTTGTCTCTGTCGTTATGGTATGGTATGTCAATGGGACATCACCAATAATGATGAGCCTTTTAGACCACAAACAGGCAAACAGCAAAAATCAGTAGTTGCAGATGTGGCCTAAGCTATAATGATTAATCCATTAATAACAGCGGCTCCACACATTTGGTCTGTTCTAGAACAAGAATATTGAAACATTGGTCGATCATTTTATTTAATTAACATTTAACCATATACATAAACATTCTTTTTATTTATTTAATTTTTACCTGACGAAGAGGAACAAGAGTTCTGACATATAATATTCTGTGAAATTTGTCATTTTATAAATAAATATATTAATATAAACGTACGTACAGATAGGAGAACTGAAGAAAGGGTTGAATCCTATATCAATAATGGATCTGGCATTTGGATCACAATATCTGTCAACAGCCCTCAAGACTGGCATTGTCACGGGTGTTATCGCTCTTGCTGTAAGCATTTTTTATTTCCCTCCAACTTTGAGCTTATTTTTACCTTCTTTTTTCTTTTTTTTTTTGTGTACATTTGAGGTAAATGAGCAGATGCATGCATACACCACCACTAGTACCACTTGGGCCTCCTCGATCGGATACTAATTTTAATATATATACTGTACTATTTTTTAAGCATTATTGTCCATGTCGTACTGAACTCAATCGTGGCAAAGTTAGTTTTTTAATTGGACTACTCCACTAGTCATTGTCAATTAATTTCAAATCACATGTTGTGCTTCGCTTTCTATAAACACAGCTATCTAAAATTGTAAGGAGTAACATCATACAAATAGAAAAAAAAATATAATTAATTAATTAACATATACTATAATAGACTCTTAATATTGTCTATATTCATATATTTTGAAACTATTCTAGTAGCTACCAGCCTAAGCCTACCACACAGTGAAATTTGGGCAATTTGCTAACATGGTGCATATTAGCAGATAAGGATGCATTATTGCGTACGTTTATCTAGCTAGCTAGCAGTAGCATATCACGTGATGTAGTTAATTACTAATAGACAGTGCTAACATACGCACAATATGGGGTGCATGGTGATGTTTTTGAACAGGAAGGGATTGCAGTTGGAAGAAGCTTTTCCATGTTCAAGAATTACCATATCGATGGCAACAAGGAGATGATTGCCTTTGGAATGATGAATATTGCTGGTTCTTGCACTTCTTGCTACCTTACAACTGGTACTTTATTAAATATTCCTACGTACACCTAATTGCTTGTATGGCAACTCATATGAATTATTCATATGCTAATTAATCAAATATATATTCCAGGACCATTTTCGCGATCGGCCGTGAACTTCAATGCAGGATGCAAGACAGCAGTTTCAAACATTGTTATGGCATTTGCAGTGATGTTAACACTACTGTTCCTAACACCACTGTTCCATTACACCCCTATTGTTGTTCTATCATCCATAATCATATCTGCAATGCTTGGCCTCATCGACTACAATGCAGCCATTCATCTCTGGAGCATCGACAAATTCGACTTTGTAGTTTGCATGAGTGCATACCTTGGTGTTGTTTTCGCCAGTGTCGAAATTGGCTTAGTCATCGCGGTACGTAAAGTACTATGCTTTATCTCTAATTAATATATAGTAGTAGTAAAGTAATGTTTATGTATTTTAATTGAAAGGTGCATGGTTTATATATATATATATATATATATATATATATATATATATATATATGAGTCCGGTTCCAGTCTGGACACCCGGATTTTATCTCGTCCGGACTTTTTTTTTTGCTTTTTTTTAAAACAACTAAAAAAAAATATTTAATATTTTATGAAATTGAAATTTTTTCATAATAAAGTATTTTGGGGGTGATTTGGGTACGTATAACAAAACATGGTGGTACAGTCTGTGCAGACTGTAACACCATTTTTTGGTATAAGTATTCAAATCACTCCCAAAACATTGTATTATGGAAAAATTTCAGTTCCATAAAATATTAATTATTTTTTTTAGTTGTTTTAAAATAAAAAAAAGCAAAAAAACACAAAAAAAATTTGGTCCGTCTTTTACTCCAGTCCGGGTGTCCGGACTGGATCCGCTGCGTATGTATATATATATATATATATATATATATATATATATATATATATATATACTAGCTAGTATAATTAATTATTTTGAAATATATATATATGCAGGTATTGTTGTCTGTTTTAAGGGTACTATTGTTTGTAACAAGACCAAAGACACTTGTTCTGGGTAATATCCCAGATTCCAAGATATACAGAAGTGTGGATCAATACCCAAATGCAAATAATGTTCCGGGAATTCTCATACTTGATATTGATGCTCCCATTTATTTTGCTAATGCGAATTACTTGAGAGAAAGGTACGTACGTACGTACGTACTACTCCGATCCACTAATTAAAACTACTTGCATCTAATTAATTAAATTCTACAAACTTTTACTCTTTTATATATATATATATACACATGTACACTAGGATATCCAGGTGGATTGATGAGGAGGAAGACAAGTTGAAAATTTCCGGAAAATCCAGCTTACAATATGTTATACTCGATATGGGTGGTAAGTGAGAATATTGCTTGCGCGCGGTTCTATTAATTCTGTGTGTATCAAACAAAATAAATAAGACATTAACATGGAACAAAATTGTCTTACAATGTCAGCTGTTGGCAACATTGACACGAGCGGAATAAGCATGCTTGAAGAGACCAAAAAGACCTTAGACAGAAGAGGGCTTAAGGTATATATACTCATCATATATTAAATATATTTGGAAATTAAAATCTTACCCACTACACAATGCTCCCTCCCTCCCGTAAATACACGCAGTCTTACCCTTTTTTCTTCTTTTTTTTCTCGTGGATGTAGCTTGTTCTGGCAAATCCCGGAGGGGAGCTAATAAAGAAGCTGAACAAGGCCAAGTTCATCGAGATGCTAGGGCAGGAATGGATCTATTTGACAGTTGGGGAGGCTGTTGGGGCATGCAACTTCATGCTTCACTCCTGCAAACCGAAATCTGTGTCTAGTACTGATCAATCAGACTCATGGACCAACAATAACAATAATATTGTTTAAGCTATATCTGCTACCAATTTTAATAAATTGAAGCAAAATTAGCTAAGTTAATTCGGTGCTGCTGAGTGTGTTGACACTTGAAAATTAAGAAGTTGGAGGTTTTTTTTTAATCTTCCAACATTATATATGTAATTTGTAGAATATAATTATTTTGCAAAGAATGAATTGCATTTTGCATTTTGAACGAGATTAACTAAACATTTAATTAAAGTTGTACCAAAGCTTCAAGAGCCCTCAGAATCATGCCAAAATTGTTAAGTTAGCCGGATTTTCAAGATACTAAAGGATTAAGAAATTAGAGCATCTTGAAACCTATCTGTTTTTTAGGAATTCCACCAAATTACTTGAGAGAGAACATAAACAAATTAATTTCAGACACCGTGCGGTTCAAAGTAGTACTAGACGGTACCGATGTAATATATATGTTACTCTACCATGTGCAGACTTATTAGTTTAAATACCTCAGTCTCCCTTTGTTGGAGGTTCTATGCAAGCACAAAATGGCGCCTTCTTTCGCCGCCGAGGGATTTTTCTTACTCCACTATAAAGATAATCTCGAAGCAGAACTCTTCTTTTGCTCTCTGTAATTCTAATTTTTCCTTTGCTTTCTCTTTCATCATCAAGTTTCAGCAAATCAAACTGGATTCTCTGCATCTCCAATTGCAACCGGCCAATTTTTTCAGACACCCTTCGTGCCTGTTCAGAAATTCTCCTCCTTCTGGCACTCCCACTCTCTTCCGACTCCATTGCGGACTTCTTACCAGAGTGTGCTGAATTGTCTTCAATGTTCTTCATCAATTTGCCGTTGAGGTCAAACAATTGCTGAATCGCCGCCTCAGCTTTTTCCAGTTTCTGTTTCATAGTAGCATCACTTTCAGAGATTGGTTTGGCTTTTGGGCTCTTCTCTATAATCTCAACCTTCCTCTTCAAATCTTGCACGGTGATTTGAAGGTTTGTCAATTTCTGGAAATCAGAATTAAGTCTTTCCAAGACCTTTCTCTTGTTCCCTTCCTGACGGGGTTCTGTAAATCTTTTGGAGATATCTAATTTGTCCACACCCAACTCTTTCTCAACTAGAAAATCTGAAGAATACTTGCTCTTTACTGCTTCAAACCGTTCTTTCTTACTGGCTGCACCGACTACCTTCTTCCCCTTGTCAACAGTAAGATCAATGCTACTATCTTGATCAGTGGTTTCCCACAACTCGAGCATTTGATTATCAGCAACAACATAATCTCTCCTCTTGCTTATTCCATAGGATGAAGTTTCAGAAATATGATCTAGCATAATGTCTTTTGGTAGAAGCCCACTCTCCTCTGAGATTTCAGATGCTGGCTTAACAATTCGTCTAAGCAAGCAGTTTTCAGATCTCAACTCTTCAATCTGTCTCATTGCACACTCTAGTTTGGTGTAAGCATTTGAGTTTTCCTGCATTGCAAACCTTTCCATTTCGATAACGGTATTTTCAATAGCTTTGACTCTAGTTTGCAAATCCTGCATAGTTAAGAATCCATCTGGCACCATGGAATTCTGATCTTCACTTGGATGACTTTCAACATGTAGGTGATTTGCCAATTCGACCTCCTGCAAAGAAATAATGTTTAGAACAAGCCAAGGATCACTAATGTACAACATTATGTGCATTACTTGCTGATGGACAATAATCTCTCAATTTTTTTTTGAAATTATGCCACCATACTTTTACATGGCCTAGGTGAACTCGTAACTTTATTTTACTTTTTTTTATAGGCTGATTTTTTTACTAGCATATTAGGATGAGGCATGTAAATTTTCATAAAACATCCAATTCTCCTTCCAAACCCTGTGATACCTGAATTTTAATATGAACACTCTAATGCAGGGAAGCTGCAATGAAGACTGTTATCTTGAAATCATTGTATGATCAAGGGTGATGAACCAAATCAGTTTAGCTATCATCACAATCTTTCCATAAAGGGAAGCGAAGTTGGGATGCATGTATTAAAATAAGCATGATCCTTTTAATATGAGCAACAAGTTTACTTAATTTTCTTAAGAAATATAAGTATTGTGGTTTCAATGTTTCTCCAAAAGAATGCCAGTATATACAATATGATGCTCTTTTTAGTACTATCCATCTATTAGCAATGAAGCCCACTCACTCTGCTACAAAAGCATGTCGGTGTTCAACTATTCTAAATCATCCAAGACATGTAATCCAATGAAATGTTAATGTCATTATGAACCAGCTATCAATCTCTATATGACAGTACATACCTATTAATAAACCCACATATTGATGTGTATATATTTTGTGTGCAAGTGAAGAAACAGGGTGCACTAAATTAAGACACTTGATAAAGTAATGATTCTATACCATTCATACTCAATAAAGCATTTTAGGGTGATTGCTTAAAGCCTTTAAGGGATTGCATCACACCAAGTGCGGAACAGAACATCTCAAGTTAGAATAGCCAAGCATATGAGTTTAAAATTTCAGATATTTAAATGTTACCTTCACTTCCTCATTGATGGAGTTTTTAAGATTTGTAGTATAGGTATGCTTCTCCAAAGATGATATACAATCCATCAAAGAAATGACAGCTGGGCCATATGAAGCCAACTGGGCTTTGAGTTCTTCATTTTGACCTTCCAAAATGCTGATTCTTTTGTCTAGCTGTTCAATTTTAACGTCTTTTAAAGTATTTCCATCTTGAAGGTTCTCGCGTTCGCCTATAAGCTCGTAGACCTTCTCCTCAAATAAAGTTTGACCTATCGCGAAGGTCTGCAATTCCCCGTAGAATGCCGTTGCCTGTGTCTCCCACATGTCAATCTCATCATTTCTCCTCTGCATTTCAGAAGACAAGCTTTCCTCTCTGTTTTTAGTCATTTCATATTTATCATGCAGATGGCACAATTCTACCTCTAAGTTCCGACTTGCTTCACTAAAGCACTCATTCTCCTTACTCAGATGATCATTGTCTTCCCATAGTTTGACTCTCTGCATCTCTAGGTCTTCTCTAATCATCTGAACCGCATTGTATTCCCTCTTCAAATCCTCCACCATCTTAGACAACCCTGATTTCTCATCTTCTTTGACAGTGAGTTTTTGTTCTGCTTCTGAAAGTTCCATTTCCTTCTGGTGAAACAGACTCTTGCCATTCGCAATTTCAAGATTCATCTGGCCAACAACAAATGTGACTCCTTGCAACTCATCCTCTGACTTCTGCAATGTCTCTTTGAGATGCAGGTTTTCCATTTGTAGATCTTCCAACTTCTTCTCTGTTATGCTCAATTTCTTTTCCAAGGAAGCATTGACACCATGAAGTTTGTTTATATCTTCCCCAAGCTCTTTCATATCTGTAGATCTCTCAGTAACATACTTCTCGAAAATCAGGGAGAGGTGACTCAGAAATACCATTTCACTAAAGATGGCACAATTTTCCTCTTCTACAGTATGGTTCGTTTCCTTCAAGCGTAGGAGTTCCTTCATCAAGACCCTCTTTTCTTCAAGAACCTGTGCTTTCTCCTCTTGTGAATTCTCATAAGCTCCTTTCATATCCAGCAACCTTACCCGTAGATTCTCTATCTGAGACATCAGTTCTTCCTCTCTGTGATTTCCATCAATCACTTCTAATCTCAATGTTTCTGTCGCCTCAAAAAGTTTGTGGGCCTCACTTTGCACCATCAAACACTTCTCAGACATGATACGTAACTCCTGGTCAGAAATGCTCTTTTTCATCTCAGTGTTTGCTGCTTTCGATCTCAGTTGGTCAAGTAGTGTGACGAGAACTGACATCTCAACAGCCAAAAGCTGATTTTCATCCTGGGCCTCAAATAGATAACTTTTAATATCATGAAATTTTCTTAAAATGTGACCTACACCTGTTTTGTCTTGCACACTTTTATCTTCACATCCATGTTCTGGAACAATGTCGAAAGCTTTCAACAACTGATACATTCCACTTCTTAATGTGCTTCGTTGATCAAACAAGGATTTCTCCACCAATTGGTGTTCAAGATTCTCTTGCTCCAACTCAGAAATCATTTTTTCTGACAATTTGGATGCCTCCAATAGTTTCTGACACTCAAACAATATAGACGAGTTTCTCTCTCCCAGCTCTTGCACACATCTCTGCAAGACTAAAATCACCATTTGGGAATGCATAGCTTTATCTAGTTCTCCCTCCAATTCTCTATTTCTGTTCCAACTTTCTTCTTTTAGGACATGAACCTGGGCTTCTAAACCAGCCAATTCTGTCGCACTCATTTGGGCAAAACTAGCATGCTCTTGTTTCTGTACCACCAAATAAACTTTTAGCTCTTCTACTTCACTAAGTGTGAAATTCTTCTCTTTCTCCAACGCCGAATATTTCTCTTCTAATTCTGTAAATCTTTTCTCCAAATCCTTCAATCTTTGCTGAGTAATTTCGATCTGAGAAACTAAAGTATCCTTTTCACTAATAAGACCAGACTTCTCATTGACCAGCAACATGTATGAACTTTCTAACCTCTTTGCTTTTGCCTTTAACAATTCAAGTTCATCATGTGCATTGGAAAGGGAATTCTCCAGAATGGTGTTTGTCTCTGAGAGTTTCTCCAAATTCTCAGTTGTAATCTGCAGTTGAGTCATTAAAGTGGCCTTCTCATCAACAAGAGTAGATTTCTCCTGTAAAAGAGATTGACATGATTCTTCTAACACACTTATATTCCCTCTAACTGCTTCTAATTCAGCTCCCAAATCTGAAAGGGAATTCTCCAAGAGGGCACTTTTTTCTAGTAGCTTTCCAAAGATTTCCAACTTCTCCAAAAGAGCTATTTTCTCACTTCTTTCTTTCTGGCATGAATCCCTTAAATTTGAGTTCTCATCCTGCAATTCCTTCACCGATGTTTCAAAGCATTCATGGTTTAAACCCACTGCATCCACTTGCTTCAAAACAGCATGCTGTTTATTGTTCAAGTCTTTCAGCTCCTCTTTCAGACAATAAATTTCTTGCTGAAGAGCATTTCTTTGATCCACTCGAAGCTGAACCTCCTCCTCAAGCTTGCCATTTGTTTCCCTTAAGCTAAAGATCTCGTTTTGCATGCCATTCATGGCCATAGTCGAAGATAAGTTCAACTCACTCATGCTTTTGTTCTCCTCCTCAAGCTTAAGGATTTCATCTTGCAAACTCTTACTATGATTTTCCATGTTCCATAAAATTTGAGCCCTATTCTGTAGCTCTGAAGCCAAAGACCTAAGTTCATCCTGAGCTTGGGAGTGCAAACGCTGCAAAGTTTGGAATGCAGTTTCAGCCTCCATATACCGCAAGCGCTCTTCTTGTATGCATGTCCAAAGTCTTCCCAACTCCTTCTGCTTCTCTGTTAGTTCTTGACTTTTTGTACCCAACTCCAGCACCTTAGTTTCCAACTCAGACTGAAGGGACTGATTTGATGTCTGTAACAGGTCGCATCGTTCCTCAGCGCCCTTTAACTTTGCATCTCCACTATCTATCTCACCTTTGAGTCTTTGGATCTCCTCACGGGCACTAGAGATTTTAAGCTCTAGACTAGAAATGGTCTCCAAGCACTGTTGATACTGAGAGAGCAGCAGCTTCTCTTCAGTCAATTTTGAAATAGCTAGCTCCAAGGTTTTGACTTCACCTTCAGCCACTTCAGCTTGTTCACTATACTTTCGGGCACTCTCTTCAGCAAGCAGTAATTTGCTCTCCAGATCTGCAATCATCGCCAAAGATTGTTTGTATTGATTAAGAGCAGCATTTTTTTCAGCTTCTACTTTAGCAAGGTCTTGCTTTAGAGTTTGAGCTTCAGTTTCAGCTTTATTAGCGCGTTCATCATGTTCCGCAGAATCCTTTTTGCCATGAGAAAGCATTTCCTCCAGATGAGATAGCTTGTCCAAACACAGCTGGTGTTGCAGAAGGCAGGCCTCCTTTTCAGCTTTTATACTGATCAGAGCTTCCTCCAAGGCTTGAGTTTCAGCTTCAGCTTTGCTTGCTCGCTGGCTGAATTCTCTAGTATCATCTTGGGCACGAGAGACTGCTACCTCTAGCTTAGACAAACTATCCAAACTCTGTTGATACTGATTGAGGCCAGCTTCCTTCTCAGCCTCTAATTTAGCAATGGCTTGCTTTAAGATTTGTATTTCTTTCTCATATTTACCCACCTGCTCAGACTCCACAGTCTCATGAAAATTAAGGCTCTTTCACACCTCCCTTCTGCAAATTTTGCATGGTCTCCAGACCCATACAAACTATTGAGCTGTTTTACAGAATCAGACTCTTCTGTAAATGCTCCATTTTATTGGCCGCACACGACATGAAGACACTGAGAGTCCTAAAGCATCCTTCTGCAGATCATCAGGATGGGAATGCACGCACAGGAGTTGACATCTCAGATATCCGTGGATCAGAAGCAGAATTTTTGCAGGTGCATCATCATCAGGGAGTAGTGAGGGGATTTGATTGGGGAATGCTTCTGACATTGTTCGGTGAGCCTGGCGGAGTGCTCCAGTTGCATGATCATATCTTTCAGCCAATGCTCGATATGCTCGGTAGAACTCTTCAACCAGTTTCATAAGCTCTGGTCGCTTTATAGTACATCTCTGCCCTCCTTGCAAAGGAATCAGCATCCTCCTCAATAAGCTTGATCATTGATTTGACTTTGGAATCCATATCTGTTTTTGGACATTAGTCGGCATAAAAATGCCAGTGATCATAGGATAACTAACAGCCAAGGTTTGATGGCCAAGGGTCTGCAATTAGCTTTCCATATACAAACCCATAGTTGATCAGACTACTTGAATCAAGTAACAACGTAAATTGTAAATTACAATTTTTGGTATTTTCAAAATTAGATAAATCACATTAATTTTAAATTTTAGGATTTCATAATTGACTTCAAAAGTCAAAAATAGGACTTTTTTTTGTGGAACAGGGTATTATCTTTTCTCTTCAAAGAAACATGGCACTAATGGTAGTTACTTAAAGTTTAGTTTTTTAAACTTTATTTCTTTTGAAAATCGATAACTTTTACCGTGTCAAATGGAAAAAAAAGATGTCGGGCCAAACTTGACAACTCCATTGACAATTTAGTTATCTTGACTACATGTTAGGCAGTATCAAAAGTACCACCAACAAGTTTCCAACATAGCCAAACATGTAAAAATGCTATACCTGTAAGATTGTCTAGAAGCCATCTTGAATTTTTGGGGCTTATGTGGCTATCCCACCACCAAGAGTACATGCGCTGCGATTTCGCTTGAGACAAAGTAGTCATAATGCCAAACTGCTAGTTAATGCTGTAAACTATTTAGACAACCCACCGGAATGCTCAATTGATGAACCAATGATATAACTCGGAATGTCAATCCAAGACAAAGCCAGAAAAAGTAACTCCCAAACACCTAATCCAGTACTGACAAACAGAATCTTCGAACCTGATCAAAATTTTCAAGAAGATAAAAAAAAAATTAAATTTTGGGTATATAACATGCTAACACGATAAGATCATAAGATCCTTCTGGTGATAGTGGAAACTGGAAAAACTAAAGTGGCCAGCATATTACCTAATTAACATAGCCCAAGTTCAAAAATGATGAGCAATGAGTTACTGCTTCCTTCAGAAAAAAGTATAAAAATAACCTGATCAAATGCAAAATATAGTGAAAACAAAAAAGGTCAGATATAAAGAAATTCATCTGTTTAACATCACTGCAAATATTTCACTAAATAACATCATGATAATCCAAATACTACAGACCCACATGAAAATTCCTCCAACAATTAAGGAATAACTAAAGAAAATTGATAAAACTTAACTAATTCCGATTATGAACACAAAATGGTAGAAAAAAACCCATGAAGAAAGTAATGAGAATCAGTCAATCTAATAGTCAAACTAACACAAAAACATGATCACACGCATATATATATATAACTATGTAGTTGTGATTAAAAACAACTTTTTTGTAAATAACGCAACAAAATTCAAGACTGAAATGTGCAATAGTAACTGGTACTTCTACAAAAGAGACTTCACTAACCAGAAAATAAAAACTTGGCCAGAAGGATTAGACCGGCAGCTGGAAAAAAACACCTGCAGCTCAACCCATTCTTGCTAGATCTCTGTTTCTTATTCCTTCACTCTCTGAAATTTCAATGGCTCTTTGTTCTGTGCTGGGCTACTTTTTCAGCTTTATGAAGTAACTGTCGAATAGAAAAAGAAATAGAGTAGGGCTGGCAGCAAAACCAAAGAAGACAAAATATGGAAGGAAATTATAGCTACTAACTATGGAATATTTTCTTCCTAATTTTTTGTTTTAAAGAAAATTGTTCAAGTTTGACCCTTGTTAATGGAAGATTTCTTTTTTAATTAAGGACAAAATGACATTGTTATCCTTGCGAAAATGTCTAAAACTAAAATGTTGTTTTTTGGATTCCCAAGTTGACCCTACCCCTATCCCTACCTCTACCTCTACCTCTACCTCCCTATTGTTTTAGTAGTATTGTTTCATGGATTATTACTTTTTACTTTCTAAGTTTTAAGTACTCCCCTCTTCTGCCCAAAACTCATATTTTAAAATACTACTATATATATATTATAAAAAAATCGTTATTAATTACGGATAATTTACTATTACTAGTGTCGAGTTTCATAATTTTAATTTTAAATTTATATAAGTATTTTTAATTAATAATTTTTAAAATGATCAATTTAATCATAAAAATTAAATTAAGACGTTTATTATGGGATGAAGTGAGTATAATTTAAGATGACATGATATCATATTATTCTCGTTAACTTTTTAAAAGAATATTTTTTGTCCTAAATTGAGAGCCTACTTTGAAAGAAATTAAAATTTTGATTATAGTGCAATCAATGGGCAATACCACAATCTTCTTAAATATAATGAGATTTAGTACATGAATTTTGAAAGTAAACTTGTTTTGAGATTCACGAAAATAAAAATAAAAATTATGTACTCTGATTTATTTATTTTAAGAATTAATGTACTCTCATTTTGAAATGGAGAAGTAACGTAGCACGCATGAAAATTAGGACAGAGTGATGTTCACCTTAATTTCTTTTATTATCATTTTTACAAGAAATTTCATTCATAGTAGTAATTTTCAATTTCCAGACCGTTGAGTAGTAATTAGTCCTAAAAAAGGAGCAGAGGGCTTTTTTTGTAATAAGCCATCTGATGCTTGGCTCATGTGACACGCTGTCCAGCCAACGTGCTTTTTTTTTTTGTGTAAAGGTGGTGGTGGCTTTGGAGCCTTGGACGGTGGTAAAGGGTCGTCAGATGTCACTCCACGGACAAATTCTCTATTACCACTTAGATGGGCCCACATTAATTCTTAGAATCTCCAGCACGCCCATGAGTTTGAGTGTGACATTCATATATAAGAATTAAGAGCAATGATATTTATAAATCACCCTGAATTAATATATTTGTAATGAATAATAGTATCAGAGATTTAATACTAAATTAAAAATAGTTAGTATAAAATTTATTTTAAAGTAAATTGGTCAATTGACTAATAGAATATTAACACACAGACGATATTTTATGTGTATCAATAGTCTATAAGTCAATTGATCAACTTACCAAAAAAATAATTTCATGCTAACCGGATCCCGGATCCCACCAAACTCTATATTAATTCATCCAACCAATCATATCAACTCAAAACTCTTATTATTAGTACTCCTATTATTTAAGAAAAGAATCTATTTTTATTACTTAACTAACCTCAAATGAATTTTAATATCATTCATGAAACTCTTATTATTATTATTTATGCTACTATATAGTAGTATTTATTTACCAAACTTTATTTCTAAATTGGGGATATCCTAATAAAGATATGTATTAGGGGCCTAATACTTAAATCGGATTTGTAGCATCCATAATCCAATTAGGTATAGTATTATGGACTCTTCCTTTGAAATAGACAAATTATTTGAAGAAGGGTGAGGATAAGGAGCGTATTGATTGGTAGATTAGATACACGGCACGAGGTTAGGTTTGGTCTGGAATTGACAAGCATTTGCTTGGCTATTAGATATTCTCTCCGTCTCAGAATAAAAGTTTTTATGGATTTTTCACGCATATTAAGAAGAGAAATAAAATGACAAAATTGTCTATAATAATGTCATTAAATATGGAGAGAGAATTAGAATAAGAAAAGTATGAGATATTTAATTATATGGGCATAATAGGAAAAAATATGTAAAAGTTTGGTTATTAAAAGAAAGATGACATTTAACATGGGACAACCCAAAATAATAATAAAGACTTTTATTCTGGGACGGATGGAGTAACAAGAAATTAAAAGAAGATTAGATAAACAAAAAAGAAGAGATAATTGGTCTTGTTTTCTTATGGAGATGCAAATATGCAATGTATGTGATCACAATATTTTTTTATCTTAATAATTTTGTTAATAATAATTAAAATATATTAAAAAATAGTTGATAATATTAAGATCAATCATGTCAAAAATTAAAATTATCAAAAATAATCTTACCGTTAAAAGTTTAAAAGAATCACATGTTCATCAAATAGTAAAAAAATATCAATTTATTTTTATTTTTAAAACAATAACATTACTCAATATTATAAACATCAACCGACTCAAAAGTCCTACTAGTACTTATCTAGTCTGTCGTCAGAATTCTGAATTACTGGAGTTATTTTCTCCGATCCCAGTCCAGGCGGCCGGAAGGCAGCTAATAGCCTAATACACCTACCCCACCCATCATTCATCCATATCCTGCGGCTGCTTGTTCTTATTTCTACTTTCTAGTGTCAGAAATACGTGTCATTTGGCTAAGTACGAGTCTGTTTATATTATTTTTCAGAAATTTGGGTTTTGGACGTTTATGATTTTTTTAGATTTAGGTAAATCAAAATTTGGCATTCAATTAAAGTAACATACATTTTGAGAGTTAATACTAAAAAATAAATAAAATATTAAGTGAATGTTTATTAAATTAAAGTAACATACAGTTTTTTATTTCATTATTTATTATTCCCTCCGTCTCAAATTAATTATTCAGTTTTGATTTTTTAAAATTAAATTGACTATTTTTAAAATTAATCTTTTTATTATTTTGCTAAAATATAGATGAAGAGATTATAACCAAAAGAAATTATATACAATTTATTACTAATCCTAATTTTTATAATTTTAAAAATATATTTATATATGTTTAATTATTAATTTTAAAAATAATTAATTTGACTTAAAAAAATCAAAATTAAATAGTTAATTTAGAACGGAGGGAGTATATTTCATTAACTCAAATTCTCTCTCTTTTTTTAATAATAAAAAAATATTGGGATTAGTAACTTATTTTTTTTCGGACTATAAAATTTATTTTTAAATAAATTGGTATTGACAAATCGACAAACTTACTCAAAAATTTGAAGTCTGCTGACTGGATCCCTTTTTCCGAGACGGCTGCTTATATAATAATTACTACTATTGATGGCTGCTTACTCAGTGAAGTGTTCGAAGTTCGAACCACGAACCATGTCGTTAATGGCGTCGATTATCTGCCGGAAACTTCATTGGAAAAATCATTTCATTATTCCGGTAAGACTGTATTCAGCAAAACCGGCAAAGAATGAGAAAATAGAGAAAATACTGATAGCCAATAGAGGCGAAATCGCGTGTAGAATCATGAGAACGGCCAAGAGATTAGGAATTCGAACCGTCGCCGTTTACAGCGATGCTGATAACACAGTCTCCATGTAAAGTCTGCTGACGAAGCCGTTCGAATTGGTCCTCCCGCGGCTCGATTGAGTTATCTCAAAGCTGAGTCCATCATAGAAGCTGCTCGCCGAACTGGTGCCCAGGTAATCTAATAAATTATTTCCCCCTCTATATGTATTGCTAACCAAATTCATACTAGCATATATTAAGGACATTTTTTTTTAGCATGGATATCTTCTTTTGGTGATTAGGCTATACATCCAGGCTATGGCTTCTTGTCAGAAAGTGCCATGTTTGCTCAACTTTGTGAAGATGAAGGTTTAACCTTTATTGGACCTCCTGCATCTGCAATAAGAGATATGGGTGATAAAAGGTTCAAATCCACTTACTTTTTATACTTTATGTATTCATCGGATACTGCCATACTGGTCCTTGGTCCTTTATTGATATTAACTTCATGAACAAAATCTTGCATCCCGAGGTGGATACAAATGCATCACAAGGCGGTCAAGTGGCCTCCTTGACATTGGAAACGGTGAAAAGGAGATAGGCTTAATTGAGATTTTACTAGAGAATGGTCATAACCTCTAATTATATGAAGCTTTGCCCACATTTGGCTAAGATAAAACAGTAGTGTTTAACCTAATTTTAATATGTGTGTATGGGGGAGATGGGAAGCAAAGTTTTTCACCTCTATTCATGATATTTGTAATCTTGCATGTACTGACATAAAATTATAGATATACAATCACTTACATTATCAAAAATAACATTTTGATTTAATATCTGCTAAATTAATGCTTTTAGTAAACATAAGCACCTGGTCAAAACCATAGTCTCAGACTAGTTACATACAGTCTCTAAGCAGCCTGGCTGTTTTTAGACTTGTCTATGTATGTGGCAAGATGTTGGTTTCCCTGTACATGTACTTTTGTTTGTTTCGTCTTCTATTGTTGTTGCACATACAGAATGAGATCTGCAATCTGTTTTCATTTTATTTTACTTTTGGGAAAAAAGATCTCCATTTTGAACTTAAATAGGTTGTTGACTCTTTGATTCTCCTTTTTTCTCCATTAGTGCTTCAAAGAGAATAATGGGTGCGGCAGGGGTACCGCTTGTGCCTGGATATCATGGGGATGACCAAGATATTGACCTTATGAAATCAGAAGCAGACAAAATTGGCTACCCTATTTTGATAAAGCCAACGCATGGTGGTGGAGGTAAGGTATGCTATCTATTTAACTTTCTATCATTCATTTTCTGATGCTTTAAAAACTTTAAGGTGCAACTATCATGATTCATGAATATGCACCAACCCTTTATGATTAAAATCTTAGAACTTAATGATCGCACTTTTAACACTTCTACTTTTTTTTTCTTATATATTACCAATATTTCCTGAAATTATTTTTAGAATTGAAATTAAAATTTATGATACAACTATATTCATACCCTATAGTTAGTTTTCTAGAAAAAGTTAGTTGAAAAGAATGTGTCTATATATATATATATTGTGGCGGAACCAGAACGTTTTTAGAGGGGGGTCAAAATATATCAGTAATTTTTTTTTTTTATTGACGCTTGAAGTGCTTATTTCAACTGTACGACTGAGATGAGACAACTGTATCCTGCGACTCTGCATAGTTTGAAAACATCTCAAAAGTTTGGTCAATATCAAAATTTATGTAGAAATATTTTTTTTATTTCATGTAGAAATACGTGAGAGATTCATGTAGAAATATTATTTTTTTTATGTGAAAATATCAATTTTCTATATAGAACAAAGAAAATTAATTCAGAAAGAAATCAACTAAAGAGAGTCTCTGAAGTAAATTCATGATGTTTAAAAATATAAAATGTTTGTAGAAAATAATTTGGTAAATAAAGAACTTGTAAGGCTATGTTTGTTTGCAAAGATTATAATCCCAAGACTATTAATCCTAGGATTATAATTATAATATCAAGACTATTAAGCTATTTTTTTAATTCCGAGACAAATAGTTCCAAGTCTAAATTTGAAAACAAACAAGAACTTGGGATTAATAGTCCTTATCCCAAGTATAATTTTTGCAAACAAACATAACATTGGTTCTTGTGATCATTCTTCAACCTCAAGTAGCGATCTAGATTTAATTGTGTTTTAAGTTCTTTCATTTGAATTTCATTGTAAAATAAAATTTATTCTATTTTTTAATTTATGAAGCACATGTAGAAAATTTTGGACTGCTATTATAAACTACTATTATTATACATATATACATGTGTGTGTATATATATTAATATATATATATATATATTGACTATTAATATATGTATTAATATATAGCCTGTGCAGAATTTTGGTGGGGGTCATATGACCCCCTTGCCCCCCCTTGGTTCCGCCGATGTATATATATATATATGACTTTGTTTAGCATCTAAGGAGAAATACAATCACTACATTCAAAACAATACGTCCAATTCACACAAATCTTTATTTAGGGAAACATTCTTATTATTTCATTATTTCCTTCAAAATT
This sequence comes from Panax ginseng, assembly GCA_020205605.1. Taxonomy (NCBI): domain Eukaryota; kingdom Viridiplantae; phylum Streptophyta; class Magnoliopsida; order Apiales; family Araliaceae; genus Panax; species Panax ginseng. Next base: position 6,012,251 of record CM035138.1, on the reverse strand, counting down.
GCAAACAAAGATGTGATTTTATAGTCTTATTACTTCGTTATACTTTCTTTAGCATCGAAAGGAGCAATCCTATGAATTCAAAACTATGTGTACTACTCACACAAGTCTTCATTTAAGGAAATCTTCTTATTGTTTCATTATTTCCTTCAAATTTTCAAGGATTTCAATTCATCCATGTTTCAGCAGTAGTATATTGTTCCATGGAGCTAAAATATATGTGTTTGTGTGAAACAGTGAAAGTTCTTCAACCTCAGGAACATGAACCTGTGTCATACAGAAGCTATTTTCTTTTAATATCCGATGGTCAATAGAGTATTCTATTTCCTGTTTGTAGTTAATATACTATATACTAATAAATATACTTCTCTTATTTTTTTCCTTAAAAATAACTTCTTCTCTTAATTTATAATACTTATACATCCTTGTTCTTGCTTTACTTTATGAATTTGAATTCAAATGTGTATGTATGTTCTGCAATTTGACCAGTGAAAATGGTGTACAACTCGAGGAATGTTACCAAAATTTTCTTTATCAAGGAATTTTAATTTGACCTTGAATTACAAGGTTTAACAGAGTCTAGCAACCTAAAAAGCAAAAATATTATGTATGATTTCTTAATTTATAAAATATACAACTCTGATTCTAAAACTTTCAACTTGTTCAGCATTACAATTTCTGTTTGTTTGGCTTTATGTGTCCAAAGGCTAATAAGAAATAACATGAAAGTTGTCCTCTCTCTTTTTCCAATTAAAACTTCTTCTTTTAGCCAAAAAAAGGAAAATGATGAAAAGAGATGAAAAGATAAAGCAGAAAACATGATGACGTCAGCATATAATCTTGTGATACCAACCCAAATAGGGTTCGAGTGTTTTGATTAGTAGTAGCTTGTTTATTTGTCCCATTCAAAGTTCTCGGGAGCCATCATTTATGTGATTTTGTGTCCATCTTTAGGGTATGAGGATTGTGCAAAGTCCAAATGAATTTGTTGACTCATTCTTGGGAGCCTGACGTGAGGTCATTGCCGCTTTGGGCGTTAATACAATATTCTTTGGAAAAATATATTACAAGACGAAGGCATATAGAAGTCCGTACTCTTTTTTGTTTCTATTTCTCCTTTTAGGTGATAGTTTTAATTAGTCCTCATTATAAGGTATGTATCTGCAAACTAACTCCTGTTATTGACAATCGCTTTCTTGAACTTCTTGGGTTGAGGTTGATCAGTAAGTCGTTCATTAGTCTTATTTAATCTGAAAGCATGAATTAAAATGATATTATATATAATTATTGGTACATTTTTAATTCTTTCTTAATATACCTAATATGATAGGTATTTGGGGACAAACATGGTAACATTGTACATTTGAATGAGAGGGATTGTAGTGTGCGGAGAAGACACGGTAAGATAATTGAAGAAGCTCCAAATTTGTAATGCTTTCTTACATTGTTTACTGTTTGGTTTTTATTTAAAGACGTTAAGAGTTCTGACAATAACTCACTTTCTTGCAGCCAAATATTGTCAGCGATTTCCGCTCTAAACTGGGTGAAGCTGCGGTTTCTGCGGCCAAGGTGATGCATTTACGAATCATCCGAGTCTACATGTAAAATAATTTCTAGTGTGCTGATGGCAGGGTTATTTTATAGATATATTAACTGCCTTAGCATAATAGATTTAGTATAGTTTATATTTAATTTTATGAACCGTTTGTGTCAATATAAGGCGAATATTTATGAAAATAATGATTATTGTTTGGATGTGTTGTTATCCTATTAGGACACTTGCAAAGTTTCCCTTTCTTTTTTCAGTAATCCAGCCATACTCCATTGGCTAAAAGGTTGGCATAATGAATATGTTTAGATGCTTCCATTACTTCTGTACTTCCCTCAACGAACATCTCTATCTCAATTGAATTTCACTTCGACTGCTATTCTTAATCAAGGGACTTGCCATTTGTAAATATTTGTACACGGTTAACCTTTTGATGCAGTGTTAGACCTGAATGAGTAGTGCATCAAATCATAATCAGTTTCTCTTGCTTCGACATATTCAGTATGCAGTTTGTTTTTATCTTTTAGTGCTTGATATCCTGTGCTAAATATAATTTTATATTTTAACTAGACACACAAAAGAAATTGAAGACCAAGGTCTAAGGACCCAGGAAACATCACCCTTATAATTTTCTTGGAACTTTGTCTGGCTATTTTTTCTAAGCTACCTGGCATATATGCTGCCATTTGTTACTACTTTTCTGTTGGTTGAGCTATTGAAGTTGTACGACCAGTCTCTGATTCATATTTGCTGATAGAGATATCTACATGGTTTTCTTTGTATTATCTTTTACTTATGTTTTTTTTATATTTATTTACGATAGCTTGTTGTTGACATAATTGTCTTCACATTTTCGATGATTTCTTTTCAATAACTTCTTTGTTTTGACTCTTGTACCTAATGTGGCGCCTCTGCCTTATTTCAAAAGGCAAATAGTTATCACAATCTGCGGCCTTCGTTGAATTTATTGTTGATACTCTCTCAGGAAAATTTTATTTTATGGAGATGAACACCCGTCTTCAGGTGCCAGAATCAATTCTGTTCTCTCTTTATTTTACTCAAGGTCAACCATTTTTCTTTTTTGATAAGTAATTTCAACTGTAATTAATTAGGACCAAATATACTCTGTTGAAGGTTGAGCATCCTGTTACAGAGATGATTGTTGGTCAAGATCTTGTAGAGTGGCAAATCCGTATTGCAAATGGAGAACCTCTTCCCATGAGTCAATCTCAGGTGCCTTTATCAGGTTAATTTTCTTAGCTTTGTCTTCTTCTTCTTGTTCTTCTGTTTCTGCTTCTCTTTCTGGTTATTGCAATTGGACTCATTAAAAGCCAGGTAGGCATTCTGTAATAGTGGCTGCAAATAGTAGTAAGTTGTATCCTCTACATATAGATTGATAGATTGGTGCAATTATGCAACTTAAACACCATGTCTTCCACGTTTTTGTGCATGCACTCTTATGTGTTGAAGCCTGTGTATGCATATACTTTTATGCATGCCCCCCCATATAAAATGTATGTGTACTTAAAATCTTCCATATGTCTGACATTTTCCTTTGAAAGAGTTTCAATTATTCGTTGAAAATGGCATATGTATACACTTCGAATCAAATTAACACTACTTTTGACATGTTGTTAGTTTAAAAGGAGTTCCAGCATACTAGTAACTTTTTAAGTTGATGACAGTCATGCTTTTGAAGCTTAGAATATATGCTTGAAAATGTTCCAAAAGGATTTCTTCCAGCCGCTGGAGTTCTTCACCATTTTCGTCCTGTTCCTATCTCACCAACAGGTGTGTTACATCATGATAGGTAGCCAGAAGATTTCCTTCTTTTTTTTGTCGTGGCTGGGTGGGTATGTTTTTGGTGTGAAATGCTATTTTTAATCTTCTTTGATATGGTTGAATTAGCTAAAGACTATATGTATTTATGAATCTTTATGTATTTGATGAGTACTTTAATTAGTGTTATTTTCACTCTACAGGCTTTAATGCCACTAGCAATTTAAGTTTTTAATTTCCTATGTCATGCAGCCATTTGTATCTTTTCCGTCAAATGGACTTTCTAGTATGAATTTTTGAGTAGGTAAAAAGGTTATTAGGTCAGGTCTGATTGCAGTCTAATGAAGGTGTGCAGAAAATTAAAGAGAAAAGAAAGTTGAACTATGGATATCGCACCTAGATTCTTTAATATAGGCATCAGCTATAGTTTTTGGCTTGCATCTTATATACTAAAGTAGGGTCAGAAGCTCAAAGCGTTCACATAACTAATTCTTTGAAATTGAGAAAATACATATTTGTAGACTTCGACTTATTTTAAAAATTAGCTCAAAAGTGATTCACATATTAACTTAACTTGTTTAATACTTTAATTAATCGTACCACTTAACTCAAGGGTCACCACTACACCACATGATGTCGTGCAAAACTGGCATTTATCCATCACAACCCTACTTTGAAAATTGAGAAAACACAGAGAGACCTGACCGAAAGCATAATAACCCTTTAATAGATATATGGTCGTTACTGTATTTGGTCTTTTGTCTCCAACTTCGACTTGATTGTGCCACAACACTGAAGAAAACTATATTGTTTCTACATGTTTGGTATTTTAATTTTTTATATGTATATTGTTTGTCTTTCTAATTTTGAGTCTGCCATTTTGCAGTTAGAGTTGAGACCGGAGTTGAACAATGAGATACTGTGAGCATGCATTATGATCCCATGATTGCTAAGCTGGTTGTTTGGTCTGAAACTCGTACTGCGGCATTAGTTAAATTGAAATATTGTTTATTGAAATTTCAGGTATAACTCAAACTCGAGATAGATCTTGAATTTACTCTCACTATTGTTGGGTTGTTCTTTGGGAGATGGTGCACTTGGCTTCTACACAATGGTGCACTTGGCTTCTACACAAGTTGTCATAATCATTCATTTGGTGGGATCATTATCCCAATCTGTGTCGTAATTTTCAAAGGTTACTTGGTCTACTTTTGCGGGAGATCCTTTAAATGAGCCAAGCAATTGTAAACGGAATCAAGCAATTGACGGAATGCTTAGTCTGTATTGAAACATACTACCTCCATACCAAATTATAGGATCATTATTGACTTCTGAAAGTCAATTTGAAACATTTTCAAACTCAAAATTAAGATGAACAATAAATCTTACAATGAGTAGTATTTTTCGAATAGTTTACAAATTTCATCATTATATTAACTACAATTAAAGAAATCCATGTCAATTTGTTGTTTGAAAATATCTTATGTTGACTTTTAAAATCAATAATGATCATATATTTTGGAACGGATGGAGCTATTCATTTATCTATGCTTATTATACTTGTCTTTATTGATCACTTTGCAATTTCAACCATTCTTGGACATGTGACGTAGCAAATGACCATTTCTATAATTTAGTATGTGAGCTAGTTAGCTTTCTACTATTATTTTAGCATATTGTTTCCTGAGAATTCTCGAACTAGATTTAAATATATAGTAATTTTATTTTTCAGGTTGCAGGCTTGCCAACTAATATAGATTTCATCTTAAAACTTGCTACTCATGGGGCATTTGAAAATGGTGATGTTGAAACCCATTTTATTGAGCACTTTAGAGATGACTTGTTCGTCGATCCGAGTCAGTTGGAATCAGCCAAGGAAGCATATGATGCTGCTAAAAACAGTGCAGTCCTTGTGGCTGCTTGTGTTTGCGAAAAGGAAATTGCATCTTGGAGGAAAGCTGGCCCTGGTAAATTCAGGGTCCCATACCTGTTTCAATATTCATGATTGCCATACTAGACAACCCTGTTAGTTTGTGTTTGTCATTATCTGCAGGGGGGCTTTCCATGTGGTATGCTTATCCTCCTTTTAGAGTCCACAATAGTGCTAGGCGTACAATTGAACTTGAGTGGGAAAATGAGTTTTATGCCAGTGGCTCAAAGATTTTGACACTTTCCATCAATTATCAGCCAGATGGGAAGTATCTCATTGAGGTACCCCTATATTGGGAAAATATTGTATTGTCACTTCTTATATTTGAATTCAGATCTTCTTGTTTCCCACTAGGTTCTAGTACATAAGTTATCTGAATTGTAACTAATTATTCTGTACATTTTATTACAGACTGGAGAAGGCAGATTTCCTGCTCAGGAAGTCAAGGTGGTACAATTGAGCAACGATGATTTTAGGATTGAAGTTGATGGTGTTAGCTTAAACATTAGCTTAGGTATTTATTCCGAGGTAAAATTTATCTGCTTGCACCTGTCTCCATTTAATTACATATTGAACATTTTTATTCAATATGCAGTTAAGCAATATCTTTTGTTATTTAGTGTGGGAACCTTGTGCAGTTGAGCAATATCTTTTTCCTTCTTGGTTATATAATGTTCTAGTTCAATATAAATATTTGTATTGAATCTAAAGAATTTTTTATCTCTTAAAATATTGATATGCAATTAAGCTATCATGGACTCATCAAAATATAAAACAAGCAATTTCTGAGTCTACTGCTTCAACTGAAATCTATGTTCATTAATGTATTTGTTTTCACAAGTTTTACTTTGTCCACCGAGTAAGTTGATTGCAGGTTTTTTGCTGAGATTGGATGAAAAAATTATTTTTAAATGACTGAGGTGGACTGTGGAAGGGTGACTTACGTGCTGCATTGATTAAACAATGTCATCAAACATACCACATGCCAGTCTATTCGTCCACTTGATCAACTCTTCCAGATGCCAATAGGAACAATTATTGAAAACCCAGTTGTCTACTATGTGTAGGCAAAGATGACGAGTATGGTAGGACATGTTACGGATAACTTTTGTAGTTTTTTGGTGGGGTGGTGGGATTTTTTTTTTTTGGGGGGGGCGTGTCTGGTATGGTTGGAGGAAAAAAATACCTGTGGAAAAGCCTTTCTAACAATATGGCACTGCTTTCTTACTATTGTCCTTACATACCTAGTTTACTTGATTTTCGTAGTTCACCAAATGTGATTAAATCTCTGCTTAACAGAAGAAGTGCTAAGAGTGCTTCCATTGGTCGGCAATGTTAGTTCGGGCCCTAAATGGGTTGTTGACTTTGATAGGGCTTTTAATGGTGGCCTAACGGACTGGGCATTTTCATTTTGGGTGTCTTTACCTTGCTCTACTGAAAATAAACACCAAATTAGTACATTGATATACTCTATACAGATAAGACACATTCAGTGATAAAATTCACTGATTGAACATAAAATAGCCTGTTGTAATTATTCTGTATTTCTTTACTTTTTATTTTTTGTAACTGTTTATCTTCTACATATTACATGCATGAGATATAAGTGTATTATTTGCACAGTTTTATACAGTATACGCTCCCCAATCTAAGTTCATGTGGCCCCTTTGCATGGGGACAACATAGTTTAGGAGAGAAAAATGTAAACATTATATTCCACGATGATCTTTGCATTTAACATATAGCGAGGTACACAGGTGAATCCATAGCTAGTCAAAAAGGGATTGATGTTGGTATGTGGCCACATATTTTTGGCCTCCCAAGTGAATCCATAGCTATGATGGCCTCCACCCCCTTTTCACAATATTCTTTCAGGGCATTTGTATCTTGACGTGATAATGGTGTTGGAATAAAGCTAGTCTTCTGAGTGCTAATTCACAAGGCCTCTGCATCAACATTGGAGCATCCAGTCCGTGTTGCCTAGATCTTAAGAAAATTATATGTTACAATATGTGTTTTCTTTCTCTCTATGCAAATGCTTCTGTATTGCTAATAACCATTTTAGGGTGGGAGTAAGGGAGTCTGAATGCTTCTCCCCTCCCCCTCCCCCTCCTTTCACACCTTGTTTCATCCTTCTCTCTGTCCTGCATCAACCTGAAGTGCATAATTTTACCTTTGCAGGATAAAACTGAACATATTCACATATGGTACCGTTCACACCATCAACATTTCAAACAGAAAGCGGGGCTTGTGTTGTTGGATGAGGATGAAATCCAACAGAAGCCCACTTTTGGGACAGCATCCCACGAACCAGGAACTGTGGTGGCCCCCATGGCGGGTTTAGTGGTAAAAGTTCTGGTTAAGGATGGGATGAAGGTTGAGAAAGGGCAACCCATATTAGTATTAGAGGCAATGAAGATGGAGGTCTGTACTGGCTCTGATCCTAGTTTGTATTTTAGGAAAAGCAGATTTGTTATCTTTTGTCACCTTCTATTTATCACTTCACTGTTTCCCTTTTCTGTAATAGCATGTTGTGAAGGCCCAAACTGGTGGGTTTGTTAGTGGGCTTAAAGTTACCGCGGGCCAACAGGTTTCCGATGGTTGTGCTCTCTTCAGTGTCAAGGTTAGTCATTTTAATAGAGTATTAAAAATCGTGACCTTATTGTTCTATAATGGACATTTAATACATGATGATAAAGTTAATCTACTTGTCCAGGATGGGTGAAATGTTTGTTTTGATGGATCTTACTAAGCAGACACCTTGGGACTCATTGACATGTATTCCATGTATGTGGTAAAGAAAAACAATTTACAATCCATTCGTGTTTGGGAGAACAACCTATAATGTCTTGGTCACAAGATTGTATGGCTTGTAACTAAATTATGTTCTCAGGATCTTCAGTCATCCATACATGGGAGTGCATGCCTCTGTCTTCTTGTCTATGGAATTGCAGTTTTTTTTTTTTGGGTTTAAACTCAAGTTTCAAATGTACATTTCTGTTGGGAGTTGATCAAGTCTTGGTTTTATTTTTGAGATACTAGGGACCGGCTTTGTGGTACCAAATAAGTGAATTTTTCCTTGGGTTCAGTTGCCATTATCTTTTTCTTTTCCCAACAAGGCCATTTGGAGGGTAATACTAGCAGTAGTTTATTAGAGAGAGGTTTAGTTCACTTGTACGTACTGGCCTTTGAATAGCCATCAAACATGCATGCTCATCAGTCGGTCCCAAAATGATTAATCAATTCTTAACACATTGCATTGACGACATTGTCGAAAGAAAGAAACGATTACTTGTCGGCATTTTGTAATTCACATAACATTCATATTTAGTGGTACTACTTACTACTCTGTACTCATCAATGGGATCGTTGGCTGCTCCGAAATCAACAAAGTTTTTTTTTTTATTATTATTTTAAATTGTCCATTTGTTGTTTCTTAAGTAATATGTACTCCACTCCACTTCACTCTGGATTTAAATGCCGATTCTCTAAAACAAAAGGTGGCATTTGTGCCATCTGTTCTTTGTATTTGTCAACCCAAAAGAAAAGGAAACTTCACAACTCTTTTTTTTTTTTTTTTAATAAAAGACTAATACTTGTTGATGGTAAGTTCAACATCATTCCGAAACAACGTCTTTTGTGCTTTTCTTTTGGTTCCTTTTATGGGTTGTCAAACTAAAAAAAATGAAAGAAAAAGTAAGACAAAAAATATATTATTTTTATATTTCAAACATGGGAGCCTGAGAGATTTCGGAGGTTGAAAAAGGGTCGAGAAGAGAAATTACGAGAAAACTGACTAAAATTTATCTTTGTTATGACATCGAATATGCTCAAATCATAAAACAAAGACGTTACGTTATACTCATATTGTTGTGTAATATGGTTCAAAACTTACTTTAAGGGGTTGAGTTTGGTTGAAAATTCAATTTTGTTTTAATAAACGTGTGTCTATATTCTCATTCCCAATCATTGTCTAATAAGAATGTATTTGAATACTTTTTTTAATTCTTTTTTCTATGTATTTGAATACTTTTTACTTCTCTTTTTTTTTTCTCATGCAAGAGTGGAGTAAAAAAGGGCAGAGTTTTTTTTTTTTTTTGGAAAAGAAAAGGGCAGAGTTAATAGCACGGATATGAATATATATAAAAAGGGTATGAAATACCGGTAAATCCGTTAAAAAGTTGAGTAGTAAACTAAGTTCCAAATACTAAACAGTCGTCCACAAAAGCCTCACTTTTCGCTTCCAAATTCAATCTATTCAAATGATAATGTCTTTGTAGCTTCAGTTCTCTCTCTCTCTCTCTCTCTTCTTTCTTGGGTTTGATTTGTTTGATCGTAGGTTGAGTTTTTGATCAGGATTTCTTATATTCTTTAGTGGGTGCTACCTTAATTTTGTTTTTGGGTTTGTCGGGAAAGAGTTTAATTTTCTTTTTCTGGTGTTATTTCAAAAGGGTTTTGTCACTTTGAAATTGAAAGAAAAGATTTTGAAGATGATAGCAGAGGTAAAACTTTAATTAGGATTTTTTTTTTCTGGGTTTAACAGATTATTTAGTTAATTTTCAGCGAAGTTTTTTTTTTTTTGAAAAAGTTTGGGATTATTTGCTACTAATAAAATGAGTGGTGAGGGAGAGGGAGATTCTACAAGTCCTAAGAAGTCTGATACCCGTGAAGGATATACCTCTAATGTGGGAGAGGGAGCTTTGTTGGGGTCAAAGGCAAAAGATGTGGGAAGTATTAGCAATAAAGAGTTGTATATGAGGGCAGATAAAATTGATTTCAAGAGTTGGGATGTTCAGTTAGAGAAGCATTTGAGTCGGGTTTGGTCAAGAGACAGGGACGCACCTACCAAGAAGGAAGAATGGGAAATTGATTTGGCTAAATTAGATATAAGAAATGTTATAGCTCATGGAACATATGGTACAGTGTATAAGGGTAATTATGATGGCCAGGATGTTGCAGGTAATTTTTGAACAATTCTTTATCGCTCCCGTTATCTGTTTTTTCTTATTGCTGAAGAGAAGTTATCTATGTTAGCTGCTTGGAGTTGAATTTATTTTACTTTTTTTTCTAGCTATATAGTGTTTAATTGTTATTCATTACTTTGATTTACTTGTTTTGCCTGCATATTTTGTGATTCAATTCCTGAGCAGAGAGTATGCTCACAAAGAAGACTCGAGAAGTATTTTACTATGTTGAGTTTTAGCCAGGCTCAAAAAGCTTGTTAAAATTCCATTAAAAACGGTGTTCTAGTTTTAAAAAATATACATATTTTCCATTAAAAATAGTTTTGTCCTGGTAAAAGTGGGTTCTGGTTTTCACTCCTAAGGTTTCTTGTTGCTGGCTTGAGCTGTTAAAGGTTTAGAAGCACTCATCTATTTCCCGTGTCTTTTGGAAATCCAGATATTGCAATGGATACTTCTGTATCGCAACAAATATTTTTAATCACTGAACATGTGTAATCTCTGATAGTGGTTGCCTGGAGAAGCCCAAGCAAAATCTTTACTTCTCACTTTTTTACTTGGGCATGTCATCTTGCATTCAATGCATCTCATGGATCCTTGGCTTTGTGAAAGACTACTAAGTTAGATGCGGAAAACTTGTTTTATTGAGCATCACCAGTGCTTTAATCTTCATTTTTTTAGCAGCATTTATTGTACTAAGTTCCCCAGATGACCTTTCATGGCACTTTCTTTGCACATTTTGTGTAATTCTATGACTTCAAGTTCTCTTCTTTCTTCCTTTCTTTCCTTTTCTTTTCTTTTCTTCTAGACTTTAATAGTATTTACACAATGCTGTTTTTCTAGCTGTGTGTATTTATGCTTGCACATATATAGATGTTTGTAAGGGATGGACTACTTGTCATAAATGCACTATCATGTTTATTATGACATAATCAACACAATATGATGTGAATTCATGAAAAGTTGGCGCTGTTGTTTTGCTGGGTCATTCCGTGATGTTCAAATAATTGTTTATCAACAGCAGGTCATGTATTTCTTGTTCAGTTAGTAACTTTCAACTCTTTTAATTTTACAGTGAAGGTATTGGACTGGGGGGAGGATGGTCTTGCCACAGTTACTGAAACTGCTGCTCTTCGGTCATCATTTCGGCAAGAGGTTGCTGTTTGGCATAAGCTTGACCATCCAAATGTCACAAAGGTAATTTACATTTTTCCAGGTATCATTCAACTATAACCTGATCAATATAATAATTATTGCGGGAGTATATATTTGGAAATCCTGGAGTTCGTCCCACTATATTACTACAGTCCCTTCTTAGCAATGTGGTAGTCCATCAAATCAAACTGTATTATGTTCTGTAGTTATTTTATAGTTTCAAGTGTACTTTTTAGGGGTTAGACATGATCAATGCCAACATATGTTAGCATTGTTTAATATATGTTGGCATTGATGATTAATTGGCAATTAATTTCCAGTAAAAACAAAAAAAGTTAAGATTCGCCAACTTGCTTGGATGCCATTTTTTTTCTCAATAATTAGCCTTTTGTTTTACCAAGGAGTTAATGATTGTAAGTTCTTCCTCTTTTCTCTATTTGAACACATATATTAAAATTTCAGCTCATAATTTTTATTGCAGTTTGTTGGTGCTTCAATGGGAACATCAAATCTTAAGATACCTTCCAAGAGCACTTCAAGTGATGTACATAATTCTCCACCGTCTAGAGCTTGCTGTGTTGTCGTTGAGTACCTAACAGGAGGAACGCTAAAGAAATACTTAATCAGGAATTTGAGGAAGAAACTTGCCTTCAAGATTGTGATTCAACTTGCTCTGGACCTCGCTAGAGGGTTGGTAGCTTTTTATTTCACTTCAACTGAAAAGGCTTTGAAGTATTTTTCATATCTGCTCTCTGTCCCAATCTTGCAGTTTGAACTATCTCCACTCTAAGAAGATTGTACATCGTGATGTTAAAACAGAAAATATGTTGCTAGACGTTAATCGAACACTAAAAATTGCTGATTTTGGTGTTGCTCGAGTTGAAGCCCAAAATCCTAGGGACATGACTGGGGAAACTGGTACACTCGGGTACATGGCCCCTGAGGTAATGTACTCTTGTTTTTCTTTGATATTCATTGAGTTTTAACTGAGTAGGCTAATTGCTCAAGGGACCAAATACTATTATTTGGGGTTACATTTTATTCTTTTATTGTGAAACTTATAACAAACCAGAAATGTCCATATACACATGCCCCCCCATGCCAAGAGAAGATTATCTTATGGGCTTATTTTGTAGGTCCTCGATGGGAAGCCTTACAATAGGAAATGCGATGTCTACAGTTTTGGCATTTGCTTATGGGAAATCTATTGTTGCGATATGCCCTATCCTGATCTTAGCTTTGCTGAAGTATCTTCAGCAGTTGTTCGACAGGTTTGTCTTTCACATATTGAAGTTTAGGATCTCGAGTGGTGTTCATTGCATGCAAAAATATATATATATATAAAAGCTTGTCTTTGCTTGTTTGTTTATGTTTGAATGTAGAATCACTCGACGGAGCTAAATCAGTGGAAAAGCTTTAACCCAAGTCTAACTTACTTGAGTTAACAAAATGAACTGTGAAGTTTTTGAAGTATATCTTTTCTTTCAAATATTAATTTTTTTGATATGAAAATATTACTCCGTCCGTCTTCAAAAGGATGACTTTAATTACACAAACCAAAGTGCACATATTCCTCTTATACACACTCTCCACTTCCAAGTTAATTATGGTATTTGTGTGGATCCAAACAAAGGATACAAGTAAATAGTCTTTTATAAGAAAGATGGCTCCACAGTGTCATGTTGGATTAAAATTCCATGTGTTTATTTCAAGCCATCAAAGAAGAGCTAGATCCATAGCTATTGTTGACTTCAAAACATGATTCTGTATCGACAATCTCATTTATTTATGTTTTGTGATATTGTTTGCAATAGAATTTACGACCAGAAGTTCCTAGATGTTGCCCAAGTTCATTAGCAAGCATCATGCGGAAGTGTTGGGACGCAAACCCAGAAAAACGGCCCGAGATGGACGAGGTTGTGAGGTTGGTAGAAGCAATCGACACTAGTAAGGGAGGTGGCATGATACCTGAAGACCAGGCAAATGGTTGTTTCTGTTTTACTCCGGGTCGTGGACCATGATCTTCTGGTTTACATTGTCATATGTTATGGTTTATGAAAAGTTGATTGCTAGGCTGTTTTGTGCGTAGCAGAAGCACGTGGAGCATCATGGATCACTGCATTTTTACTGGTTTCTAGTTTTGGAATTTTAAGTTTTACTCCTACTGCTACTCCTACTTAATAGATTAAATGAAAGGGCCAAATCTCTTATTTGTAGCTGTAAATGTTTTGTCACATTGCCATTATCTATTCACTTTCTTTAAAAGCAAAGCAGCATGTTGTGAGTTATTCAGATAAACTTGAATAAAGTAAGGTCTGCTTTTTACAGCATGTTGTGAAAGCAAAGCAGCAGCAGCATGGGTGCTTTTCCTGGTGGTAGGGGAACTATTCTGAATGCAACACCATACCAATTACCATGATGTTGTTGGTGTGATAATTAAGCATAAGACTGACTTTTAAGGGGATAGATTCCAATTTCTATAAACAATTTGCCCTCATGGGAATGGAGCCATGGAGGCAAATGAGAATCAATCTAGTTGAGTTTCTCTAACTTATTGATATGACAACATGCTAAAACAACTTATGCCAAACAAAATCACAAAATACCACTATTCTTCAAACAAAACAAGACTTTTATGCAATTTTTGAAGAGTGAGGGGGCAACTTGAGAAAAAAATATAAAGCCTGGGGCCTTCTCTTCTTCTTCTATCTATCCAGAGAAAACCGGACAGCTCTAGTTGGTACCTCGACTTATTGGCCACCAAAACTAACTCCTCCCACTCCCACTGCGTGTATGTCATCGTTCATATCCGATTTCCTCCGCAACTCCGGCGGCGTTGCCGTTATCGACGGCGGCCTTGCGACGGAGCTCGAACGCCACGGGGCGGACCTCAATGACCCTCTCTGGAGCGCCAAATGTCTCCTTACTTCCCCTCACCTCATTCGTTCGGTACATGCTAACTCTTCCTTCCTCCCCCCCCCCCCCTCTCTCTCTCTATATATATAATATGTGGTGAATTGATCGATTTCGTTGTCCATTCGCTTTCTTCAAATAGCTGTATTCTGTATTTCTGAAATGTATAGAACACTGTTTAGTTGCTGAAAAATTGCGAGGAAAGAAACAAATGTAAAACTGCTAAGCCTAATGTGAATCTGAATTCTTCGAGTGTGTTTACATCTAAATAATGTAATTTTTCTGTAACTATGTATTTTGGGTTTTTTTCAACCTAGCTATTAGAGATCTTCTGTATTTGGATAGAATCTTGCATGCATGTAAGGATGTGATTATTGTCTGAAGTATATTATATATAGTTAAATTGCAATGGTGATTAATATATAATTGTTTGCTGCCTTTTTTGAGCTGTGTCAGATTTAGGCTCTTAAGATCTACAATATTGATAAATTTGGACCACCATGTGAGTGTGGTTCTGCAGCTCTGAGATTGCTGTATTGGAGTCAGTTGTATATATTAGCTTGAATTTGAGTGGTTATTTTATGAAAACCCAATCCATGAAGTATAGAATTAATTTGATCCACCATGTTGAGCATTTATCATTTACAACATGTGACTAATTTACTGGACAGCACGGGGGACTTTAATGGAGTTATGGGCTATTATGGCGTTTGCTACATCAACCATAGACTTTTTCCCATTTATTTTAATTACCGTAGTATCCTTTTTTCTTTTCTCATTATATATTTAATTCTGATAATGTGGATGTACAAAACTATTTCCAAAGACCTGTCTTTGGATTTAGTAATCTATACCAGTTAGTCAGTTACCTATTACACCACTGGCAGTGTAAGTATCAAAGTGGGATCATTGGTCAGGCTCACAGTCTGACAAAGTGACAAGTAGTACAATTGAAATGCGCATAAATTTGATCAGCTACTATAATTATCATTATCATAGATTGATATTTACTAAATTGAGAGTTACAAGAATCAATCATGCAAGAAGATATTATAAATAACCATTGTGCTACAACCTCTATGGCTTGATTTAGTATATTATATTGTTATTCATCTGATATCAATCTAATCCTTAGTCAATTGAATACCCTCTTAATGGTTTTTTATTTTTCAGATGTACCTAATTAAGTAATGATACCCATGTACTTTTTAAATAACTAAGTGCTATATTTTAAATATTTTTAGACCACAGAGGATAAAATGTTGCACAACTGGTCAATGTACCGACAAGAGGTTCGGTGTGTGATTTGGTACTATTCGAGTTCTTCATTAGTTTTGAGCAATGTTTCATAAATGAAAATTGAAACATTTGGATTTATGAATAGTTTGCATTCTTAGCCCGTAATCTTTTATTGGTGCACACCCTTGGTTCATGGATTTAAAAGTAAGACATAGGTCAGATGTTTGAGCTCCAGTGGCAAAGGATTACTGAATGAAATGTATTCATGTATTGGCTGAGATGAGAGAGCTATTACACTTTTTTTTATCTTTCCGTAGTTCAATCATTTGCTTATTTGAGCAGGTACATCTTGATTACCTTGAAGCTGGTGCAGATATCATAATCACAGCATCTTATCAGGTAAGTTACTGTTCATTAACTACGCTAACTCTTTGTGAGTGTGTGAAGCTCAAACTTAAACCTACTTGCCTGCGGACAGGCAACAATTCAAGGTTTTCAGGCTAAAGGCTACTCTCAACCAGAAAGTGAGGCCATGCTTAGAAGAAGTGTGGAAGTTGCCTGTGAGGCAAGGGATATGTATTATGACAGATGTCGTGAATCTTCTTCTGACCACACGGAGGATGGGAGAGTTCTTAAACATCGACCTATTATAATTGCAGCATCTGTGGGGAGCTATGGGGCTTATTTAGCTGATGGTTCTGAATACAGGTAACTCAACTTAACTGTGATTAAAATAAGCTAGGAGCTCAAATGTTCTATAGTTTTCATATGACTCATAATCCTGCAGATCGTAAGTAGATGCATAGCTGGGAGGAGTTCTTTATTAGGCCCATGCGTGAAAATTTTGTCCTCTTCATTATTTCTTAGCTTTAACTAATTTCTTGATTTACTTAGCACCTTCTTCTTTTTTTCTTCTGGAGGTACCTGTGTGTATTGATGAACAAATATGGTGAAGAAAGGTTACTGCAAATTCCTGAAATTGATCATGAAATCTATCTGCATTTGATGTACGGAACTTAGGCATGACGGCCATTCACCATCTAATAGGGTTCCCTTATATGTGAAATATCCTTTATAAACAATAGTAATTCTAAAACATGAACTTATAAAGGCCTGAAGTGCAGTCGGTCTCCTTTGACAGAACCAGCTATCTTTATCTGAGTTGAAACTTAGCTATTCACAATCATTGTTTATGGTTCTCTCTATTTACAGTGGGGACTATGGTGAAGCAATGGATCTGGAGTTTCTAAAGAATTTTCATTGCAGAAGGGTCCAAATATTAGCAGAAGCTGGTGCCGATCTGCTAGCATTCGAAACCATTCCGAATAAGCTTGAAGCGCAGGTTTTACTATGCTGATTGTGGTTATTTACTATTTTCTCACTTTTCCCCCCTTTAAACTTAAAGAAACTAAAATGTAGAACTGAGTTTCATTATTCTCAGTGAACCTATTCATACTGAACAGCTTATTGACTTCTTAAATCTGCAAATGTTGGATTATGGCAATAATGAGAACTTGTTTTGAGCTACAGAGCTTGAAGCTTTGAACAATCTCAAGATGGGCGATCTAGACTCGATCCTGAATTGTTATTCACTGAGAATTATGGCTCTAGGTGCATTAGGGTATTTCATGAAATACTAGATATTGATACTAGGTTTTCATACTGAATGTACTGTTCATCAGGCTTTTGCTAAGCTCCTCGAGGAAGAATGCATAAAGATTCCTGCATGGTTTGCCTTCAACTCTAAAGATGGTATACATGTGGTCAGCGGTGATTCTATGCTTGAGTGCGCCACAATTGCAGAAACATGCAAGAATGTTGTTGCTGTAGGAATTAACTGCACACCTCCTAGGTTTATTAGTGATCTGATTATATCTATTAAGAAGGTACAATTATTATTTTTTTGCCTTTCTGTTAAAGATAAAGAGATGGCACAAAAATATATGGATCTGTATTTGCATGTTCAACCTCTGAACTTATGTGAACTAATAATGTTTTGTATTTTTTTTCATTTAATAATTAAAAAGGTATTGGGTTTCTTTCACTGTAAGATCTATAAATATCTAGTGTTTTCTTGTAAATAATTTTACTTTTATGCTGCTCTTGATATATTTCTCATTTTGACTAATTTGTTCCCTTAGGTGACAACAAAACCAATACTTATATATCCAAACAGTGGTGAGAGCTATGATGCCGATAGAAAGGAGTGGGTGGTGAGTTCTTTTCCTGAAGCTTAAAGGTTCTGTTCAATATTACTTGGAAATGAATTGCCAATGTTTTTGAATTCAAAAGGCAGAAGGAATTTTGGAGATTGATCTCTTGAATCAAAATGACTATTAATAAAAATAAAGTTAACAAGAAGCATGATAACCTAAGATCTTACAATGATTTAATATGAAGTATACAAATGTTTAAGTTGCTATAATAGATAAAAGATGACCCATTCAAAACAAATATTTGTTTTTGGAAATTTGAAGTCATGCTATTTCACTCAGTGGTGTTCAAAATTTTCTTCATCTGATGAGTTATTCTGCTGCTGGGTTGAGACAGGTGCAACCCTGAATTTGTTATTCATCTGTATATTCCTATAGGTGATCTTTTATAATGTAAAGATCTCAGCAGATAATAGGAATTGTTCATTTTGTCCGGGGGATGTCGAATTCTTGATAATTATGTTTACTGATCCTGATTAATAACTACAATTTTCATTGTTTGTTTGAGTATCTATGAGTATGAGAGAGTACCTGAGAGGCCCTAGGCTGCTCTCTGCAGCTGTGGTAGGGTTCATCAAGTATATGTTGATGATGTTCTTCACAGCCAAAAATTATATTCCAGAATGATTTATCTTATGATACTATATATATATATATATATATATATATATATATATATATATATATATTTTTTGCAGCCTGCAGGCCTCAGTATACATAGTGGGTATAGGGACAGCATCCCCTTTGATGCCTTTTTGTATAAATTTTATGAAATAAAAAAAGATAAGTAAAAGCAAGGCAGTTTTAGGTTTCTACTATATAGAAAACCGTACTAGAATCTGTAAGAACATCAATCCTGAAAATTTTCATCTGCCAGATGATTAAGAGCTGACTAGCACAGTTAACCAGAGCTGAACTCTTATGATGGGTTAAGGTCTCATATTATTCACCCCAAATTGTTTGGAGACGGTTTTTTTTTTTTTGGGGTTTATGGAATGATAGTTTTGCATACAGAGATGAGCTAACTAATAAGCTGATGTGTTCAGTTGTTCACCTATACTTACAGAAAAAAATCAATATCCCTTTGTTTCTGAAAAGGATAAAAATGATGTGGAAAGAAGAAGTTTGGTGAGTTACAAGATGCTATTCTGTAGTTCTGAGATGTGGCTGATAGAGCCTAGGTTAGTTGATACGAGTGTTGTGTATTAGAAATAGTTACATTTTTTGCCTTCCAAAGCTTCACTTACATATTAGCATTTGAACATCGACTGCTCTGTGATTCAGTCTCTGTAGTAAATTATTCTGAATCAACTGTGTTGTATTTCAACCTTTTGGTTTATTCTGAATTAACTTTTTGGTTGCAGCAAAATACTGGAGTTCCAGATGAAGATTTTGTTTCATATGTGAACAAATGGTGCGAGGTAGGAGCATCCCTTGTAGGAGGTTGCTGCAGAACTACTCCCCATACCATCAGAGGGATTTATAGGATTCTTGTCAATAGATCAATCTCTTAAGTGATTACACTGACAAAACAAAGGAGTATTGTTATGTCAGCAATGCTGCCCGGATTTCCTGATGAGGGGTACTGAAGTCAAATTTTATTTTAGTAGTTTCCACAAAATAAAAATCTGCTAATTGTAAGGGAGAATAGGGGGTGTAATCTTTATAAAAGGTTGATTCAAGCTAGTTAATATTCAAAGCATCCTTAAACAAAGTTTGCTAAACTCTGTAATACTCTTTCATCTTTTGAGGGCATTCTGGAAAATATACATTTCTTCTGTATGGAGAAATAAGAACTAAATGATTTTAAATTTGTAGAATAACCTAATTAGTAAATTCTGCTCTTGTATAGTAAAGTTCTTGTGGCCTTTTCTCTATCAGATTTGCTGTTTAAGATATACAGAAAACTCATGTTTGTGGATGAAGGAGCAAATAAGTGAAAATCCGGAAATACCCTAAGAGGTGAGAGAACACCTTTAGCACTTGGGAATTTCTGGATCTCCTTAAAATTAACAATTCTTTTATTGTTATATTTAAGGATATTATGTTCATCAATAAAGGAGGTCTTTTATTGATTTTTTTTTTTGTCAAATAGAATTCTTTTCTTTAAATGAAGGGAGTATAAATAATTAAATAAATATAGATGGATATCCCTTCCATTGCACAAAAAAGTTCAATTTGTAAAATTTATGAATATTAAGAATAAATTTTTGCTCCCCATGTATACCATTAAAAACATTTAGTTGCCGTTTAAGTAAATGTAATATGATAATGGAATTATTTGCAAACTTGAGGAAGTTATATCATTTTAAACGATTATGACTAAAAATTGAGAAATGAGTTTTTTTATTATTATTATAAGAGAAAGATAATAGAATATAAGATTTATTGTGTGCATTTTCTTTCAATTGTAGAATTGTTATTTTCTTCATATTGTCAAATGTACATATCAAATGCAAAAACATGTTGTGATGGTCTATTAGCTCAGTTGGTTAGAGTGTTATGCTAATAACGCGAAAGCCACAGGTTCGAGACCTGTATTGGCCATTTTATTCTTCACCATGTTTTATATTATTACCCACACTTTTCATTTGTACCACCATTATCATGTTTTATATTACTATAGTACCCACACTTTTTATTTGTATGCAAATGTGACATTCATGAAAGTCAATTTCTATTTTTTAAAATTTGAAGGTAAATCTCATTATTATTTTTTATTAATGCTTTTTAATAAATAAATAAATTAAATACATGAAAAATAGTAGAACTTTACTTTTAATCAATTATACTTTTTTTTAAATATTTATCGGTAAAACATTTACTAGAAAATTAATATTTTTACATGTTAAAATAATATTTTTATATGAATCTTCTCCACATAAAGATGAGACCCAGTTACTATTCATGTCACGTAAAAATATCAAATTTTAATGTGAAAATATCAATTCCTTATCTACTACTTATAACATCTTCTAAAATATAGTCCTTGTAATCCCATACCAATATAAAAGGTACTAAAATGAGATTTTTCCATAAAAAAGGAGGTCTATAATATGTATTATATAAAATGTTAGTCACGAAAATGGATAAATCGACGGTTTAAAGGTTAGACAATAAAGCATCAAAATAGTCATAAACTGGTCAATGCCCTACTGAGAAATCCAGTAGCAGTAGAGATAACCAGTAGCCGAAGGAAGAATACAAGAGCTCGGTGGATTGTCCGAGACTCCGACGACCTCAAGTAACTATCTTTTCTTTGTGGAATCAGGTTTTGATTCCCTCTAATTTATTTCTTCTTGTATTTCATATATATTGACAACTGTTTCAACGCACAAATAATTTCAATAATATTTTCTTACATTTCATGGTGTTTGATTTGATTTCAGTGTTTTGTTTTAATTTTGTTTTAGCATTTTCTGTATGGATTTGACCCCACAAAGCATATAAACTAGGTTTGTGCATAGTCTTCAGTATCACTTGCTTATGATTGTAATTTATATTGCTTTTAACTTTTCTGGAGAATGGTTTAGAACCCGTTATCAGAATTCCTGTTAAGAGTTAGTTTTGTTGATCAGTGGAAATATTTGGTATAATTGGATATTTATGCCATGCTTTCCATTCCTATATTGATTTTCTGATCTCCCCTGCTTTTGAAACTTGAGTGGAGGATGGAGGATTTTATGCTTGTTTTTTTTGGTTTTCTATCTCTTTACAAGTTGATTGTACAACTTATACTAGTATGAAATATGTTTTCGTTAATGTATTCATTATTTATGGCATGGTACTAAGACAATGGCTGGTGATAAAGCAAGTCGCTGTTAATGTATTCCCAGTTTCTTTTCCTTTCAAAAGTTTTAATTTTGTGACTTGTGCTTTTGAAATAACAAAATTTGGATATTGTTTAATATGGAACGAATTGTTAAATGGTGACATCTAGATATTTATTTACTGTGTTGTTATGCCACTTTTGATTTCTATATTTCTTGTCCCTAATCTGAAACAATATTAACTTCGTAGTTTATAACTTTATTACATTTTGAAATATATTCAACTTGTCCCAGAATGCTCAAATCTTAATTTTTTGATAACTGCGGGGTTAGCATGTGCTCATAGGGCCATAACTGTCTTGCTGATTCTACTTTGACTAAGGTTTGTGAGTCAAGAACATGTGAGAAGGGAAGCATAAATCATGAAGAGTTAATTTTTACATTTCGACAGTTGTTTATCACCTTTTTCTATTTTTTCTTTTTCTATCTCAGTCATATTTGAAACTCAGAAAGTGAGGGAACTAAAACACAGTTGCACTATCTAACAGTTTCATGATTGCCAAGTACTTTGGTAGTTTCTTCTCTTGAACAGTAACAACATTATTGCATTTAATAGTTACATAATAAACTTACAAATAGTTAGGTCAAACCATTACACATGAGGTGTTATGAAGGAAACTAGTACTGACTGCTTACAGTTCTGCAATATCCATAAAAATTTAAAATTTTTTGAAAGAAAGACGGAGTTTCTTCTTTGTCAAATTTATTTTGCTTCACATTGTTGGTATTAATGGTTTGAAAGGTGCATGTGTAGCTATATAGCATAATCCTGGCTTCGTGTGTGAAGAACATTATTTTATGGTTACCAGAGGCTTTTGGTTCTTTACATTATAATGATTTAATTGATATGGCTGTGATAAGTGCCTAGGAGTAGCTTGCAAAATCCATATTATATGACTTTTTGGCCATCTATACCTGAACCTTTTCTCGCATGATAATCCTTAATGTGATATTGCAGTTAGGTAATTTGGTCAGAGCAACTTCATCACTGCCAAATTATTATATGGAGATCAAGGCAAATGAAAAGGAATGCTCCTTAATTCTGGTGAAGCAAGGCGCTGAAGCTGTGAGTTAGACTTGGATTGTTTACTTTGTACTTTGATTCCTACTGTTATATACTATGGAAGAATGTCTTTTAACTTTTTCATATAAAATAAAGTTCATAAATATGATGTGTTGCAATTAAACCTTTATATATAGTTGCCTTTTATCACTTCGCAGAGAATTTTTGAGTCACAGTTCGTGGGTAGGAGGTCTATTGTTAAGGAACGATTCTCAAAGAAGTATCGACATCCTACTTTAGATTCAAAGATCACTCTGAAACGCTTAAATGCGGTTAGTTAAATGAAGCAGCTCTACCACCATTTTGTTTTAATTATTATTATGAAGTAATGACCTCATGTTTGGATGCTTGTTGTACTTTAATCAAACAGGAGGCTAGGTGCATGACTAAAGCTAGACGACTTGGAGTTCCTACTCCAGTGCTTTATGCTGTAGACCCTGTGTTGCACACCTTAACATTTGAGTATGTGGAGGGTCCCTCCGTTAAAGAAGTATTTCTTGACTTTGGATTACATGGTCTTCTTGAAGAAAGAATGGAAGACATTGCAATGCAGATTGGTAATGCAATTGGAAAGCTTCATGATGGTGGCCTTGCTCATGGTGATTTGACCACATCAAACATGTTAATCCGTAGTAGTACCAATCAGCTGGTAGGTGGTCATTCTGTCTGTTTTCATTTTAATTTACGTAGTTATCTGTTAATCGGGGTTCTGTCTCTCTCTTGAAGAGGTATATTAAGCCAGTTTGTAGTCTTTATCCAGGTTCTTATCGACTTTGGTTTGAGCTTTACATCAACCCTTCCAGAAGATAAAGCAGTTGATTTGTATGTACTTGAGCGAGCTTTGCTTTCAATGCATTCTTCATGTGGAAATGTGGTAAGCTGATTGAATCATCTTTATCCGTTCTTCTCTCCTCCATACTGGGTTTGTTTGTTGGGAAAGCATGGGAAAAAGCTGCGAGTTATAATTATATTTGGTCTAATTTCAAGTTCGATATACTATCATTTGATTTCTCAGCGATCAAATAAAGCACAAGTATAGGTGATCAAGTAAACCAAAGTTATTTTTTGTTAATATATTCTTTTTTACTGGAAATTGATTTAATCATAAATTCAAGTATGACTTGGTCAGATACAAAAGTAAAATATCCAACATAAGCAGCAGCCAGTTATCTCTTACTAAAGTTTTGTGAAAGAACACCCATTTGTCGCCTAGCAGTTTAGTTAGATATATAACCAGGGCACTACGTAAATGATCTGATTATGGGTTTACGTAATTAGATGGATCGGATACTTGCTGCATACCGGAAATCTACAAAGCAATGGTCATCAACATTGAACAAGCTAGCTCAAGGTTCTGTCCTTCCCCTCATATTTCTGTTGTGGTTTTTGAAGTTTATTTAATATTTTCTGGTGTTGGGATATCTTTTTCTTGGTATGAAATTATTGCTTTTATATGACTTCTTACAGTGAGACAACGAGGTAGAAAGCGAACCATGGTTGGATGAGATGAGAGCTTCTCTGCCATTAATATATCTCCTACTCCAAATGATTAATGTTTTGCTAAATAACAATTATAAATTCTTGTACTGGGTCTTTACTCTTGATATTATTTCCTCTTTGGTGACCTTTACTTTTTCTTTTTTCTTCTATTCAACAAGTTGTGAATTATGACTCATTCATGTATTTTTATGCATTAACTATTGCTGTCATGAGCAGGGATATACGTTCATTCAATCAAAGAACTTATTTGATTTCATGTTCTTGATTAAATTTGGTACTTGCTATTAACTCTTTCGGTTATTTGAGTTTTTTTTTTTAAATCATTGAATTATGATGGTAAGCTAAATTCTTCTTAATTCAAATAATATTTACCCCTATTTTTAAAAAAAATTAAAATAATTTCTTTTTAAAAGTATTGTTCTTTTGTTTAGTGTTTTAAAAATCTCCGTCTAGGTTCAATTAATCCTCACCTAAGTGTTAGGCCCCCTTGGCACCTCGCCTAGGCGCTAGGCCCCCTGGCGCTTAGGCCCAAGAAGTCAAAAATTTTTTTTAAGGAAATTAGGCGGAGCCTATGCGAAGACTTTGTTTTTTTTTAAATTTTAATAACTATTTAAACTAGATCATAATATATTTATTTTTTAATTATTTATCATATTCATAATGCAAGTTGTAGTATATTAAATCACAACAAGAAGTGAATAAGATTAAGTCAAAATGGATAATTTTATTATAGTTGTAATTTTTTAAACTTGTACCAACTTCAAATTATATAATGATGATACATTTGTAATATTTATTTTAATTCAATATAATTTTAAATTTATGTTTAGTTTCTTAAGTTTTAATATTGAATTGAATTCTTGAAATTTTAATTTTATTATTTAATAATAATCTTGTTTATGAATAAAAGTAATAAGTTAAAGTTATGTTTAAACTTTGATATTGTCAATATGGATATGTGTTTGAACTTTAAATAAATGTCTATTATAGATTGTTTTATTTTATATTATTGTTTTATTTGGATAAATATAAGATAAAATATTAAAATTAACTTAAAATAAAAAATTCTGGAGCGCCCCTAGACACTAGGTCCCCGCTCATCCGCCGCCCGCCTAGTAGACCTGACAAACGAGCCGGGCCAAAACGGTTCGGGGTTTGACGGGCTAAAAAAGTTAAGCACATAGTCCGGGTTTTGACAGCGAGCCTAGGTTGATTTATGATCATTTTTTGACATATTTTGGGCCTA
The DNA here is from genome assembly GCA_020205605.1 of Panax ginseng. NCBI lineage: Eukaryota > Viridiplantae > Streptophyta > Magnoliopsida > Apiales > Araliaceae > Panax > Panax ginseng. The sequence continues at coordinate 5,986,876 of CM035138.1, read as the reverse complement.
GTCCAAACGGTCGGGCCATTGTCAGCATGGGCTTTTAATGGGCTGGGTTAAAACGGTCCGAGTTTTTACGAATTAAAAAATAAGGCCTAAAGCTTGTTTTTTGACGAACAGATCGATCCGGTCTGACCAGCAAACTTGAGCCAATTTTACCAGGTCTACTGCCTAGCAACATTGCTTTCGTTAATAGTGTAAGTTTTGAGAATAGAAAGTATTTGTTTAGAAGTTAAAATTTAACGATTTGGAAGAATTTGCATTTAAACTTGAAAACAAAGCATATTCGTAGTCCGTAGATGACCTTTTATTTTACATTATTAAATTTTATGTGAAAACCTTTTTTTTTTAAAATTTGAATCTTAGATTTGTGTTATCAACCGACAGGCCCAAGTGGGCTTGGTCCAATTGATCAACAGAGGCTCAAGTGGGTTCGGTCCGATTGATGGACACATAACATAACAACAAACATTTACTTTTCATAATTATAGATTTTTTTTTCTTTAAGTCAACTTGAAAATTTTAAATTTTATACGAACTTATAAAAATCGAAAACGATAATGCAATAAATAATGTTTCCTCTATTTCAAAATATAAAATTATTATTAAAATTTAAAATTAATTCAAGATATTTTTTAACTCTAAAATCTTATTTATCTTTCAATTTTTTTCTAATACATTTAAGGACATAAATATTATGTTAATAATATAATTATTTTTAATAAATTTTATTATAGGCTTAAATATGTTTTATTGTTCTAAATTATATGTCATATTCTATTTCGGTGATCTACTTTTTAATTTTGTTAATTAGATGATTGAACTATTATTTTTTTTTCAATTCCAACAAATTGATTCTGCCACGTCAGAAATTAATGACGCCATATCCTGAAAATGGTAATTAATCAAATTGAGTTATAATAAAAAAATAGTATTTTATTTATTGATTAAACAATTTTAATATAATAGAGGGTAAAATGGTCACAACCCATACATTAATTAAAATTAAACGATTCAAAAGCTTCAAAAACGTCCAGAATTCGATCAAAGAGACCCATTGAAATTCGATCAAAGAGCCCCAACTTGAATTCTCCTTCTTTGCCACCCATCTTCAAAATTTACATCTTAGAGCCAAAATATTACATCATTGTGCTTAGGATTTTTGATTGGGGATGGTTTGTAGGGTCTTAGTGGTTTTAGATCTGGTTTGGAGTTCTTCGGCGATGACATCTGGTCCACCTAATCTCCCCTCCCTTTCCTTCTTACGGCCCACCATCTCTTCTCTGTTTGAAGTTATGATCTGTTAGGATGTATCGATTTTTTGGGTTATGGTTTTTCAGATCTTGATGTTTGCATGTGTTAGGGGATTTGGATGTTGGTCCTTGTCGGATTGGTCTTGCCGGAAACTAAGTTCAGTCCTATGGTTCCGATGGTTACTGTCATGGGGTCCTTTCGGTGAAGGTTGGGATTCCTGTTGATCCGTGTTGTCCCAATCTGATTTCATCTACAGGGGAGGACTTTATGTTTATGTTTATTTTTAGTTTTTTCATTTTTTTTTTGTTTATTATGTATGTTTTGTTTAATTGTATTATTGTTTAGTTTAATTGTTAATTTATTAAGTTTAGTTTATGTTTGTTGTGTAATTTTTAAAGTTAAGTTACTTGTTTAATTATTCATAATTATGTTTTTTTCCTGTAATTTGCTTAATTGTTAATGTTAATTTTATATATTTTATAATTTATATTATTTGTGTAATTTTTATAGTTTTATTTGTTATTTTATCTTTTTATCCTTTGTCTCATTAAAAATATATAATCTTTTTATACATAATTACTCATTTAGCCTATTAGGATGTTACGTCAGTAATTTTTGACATGACAATTTCAATTGAATGAAATCAAAAAAAATTAATAGTTCAATTATTTAATTGATAAAATTGAAAGGAGATCATGGAAGTGGATTATGACCAATAGTTAGGATATTAAAGTATATTTAAGTCTTTATTATATTATTAATGATTTGAGACAAATTTTATTTTATTGTTAAATGTATGTGAGGGTAGCTCATTATATTTTATTCACAATACTAGTTAGAAAACTTGAGATCATTACAAAAGCTTGTTCAAACAATTTGAAACTTCACCTAGAAAATCTGCCGCCAATCCAACCTTTCTCTCACCTCTCTCTAGTTGTCCATGGAAAATCTGAGCAACACGCACGTCAAGCTCCTAGCTTTTGACTTCCTCTCTCTCACTTCGATCCCTTCTGATCCCACCACTTTCTCTCGCAGAGGCACGCACACGCCCATCTCACGCGCCGAAACTGTGGGCATCATCACCACCAGAGACCTCAAACCCAACAAATTCCTTAGATTCACCATCGACGACGGCACCGGCTGCATCCCATGTATCCTCTGGCTTAACCACCTTACTTCCCCCTATTTCTCGCGCCGTAACCCATCAGATGTTCGACTAATTGCCGAGGTGGCAGCCGGTTTTGCCTCCCTCATCCAGCTCGGCGTTGTTGCTCGAGTCCGCGGCCGGATCACCGGATACAGAGGTATGGTCCAAATTACGGTTACTGATGTTGTTATTGAGAGAGACCCTAATGTAGAGATACTACATTGGTTGCAGTGTATTAAGTTGGCTCGTAAATGCTATGATGTTGTACCTTGCCGTAAATAATAAAGCAAATTCTTGTTTGGTAATAGATAAATTAAGCGAATTCTGATTCTTATGTACAAACAATGTGTTTTCTTTGATGTTGTTTATTTTATTTTGGTATGTGCATTGATGCTCTGCGGTAATGTTAAGGTGGTTTCTTTTGGCATTAAAAGATTTATATCTTTATTAATTTGGGCAATCATATGATTTATTCCAGGGAGTAGAAAGTAGAATGAGCAATGAATTAAGACCTTTTTATTATTATTTAAAAAAATGTAATTAATACCTAAAAAGAATGGTTTTTAATACTTTTACGAGGTATAGTAGTGGGTTATATAACATTGGTGTAGATATGGGATGATATTGGTACCTCTTTTTTGGGTGTTATGCTATCCTTGGACCATGGTGGGCTCTTGTTATAGTCTGTATTAAATTTCGGTTTTGAAAAAGGATTAGTAGGCATCAGGCATGTAAGGATTAAAATCCAATTCCCAATTAGTCCTCTCGAAACAAACATAGCCAACCAATGACCAATGTCGACCCTTTCTTGTTTAAGATGATGGGTGGGTAACTTTTTCACTTTGTGCTGTCTACAGGAGACATCTCCTAATCTCTAGTTCCTTTTTTTTTTGTGTGGTGCTATTAGGAAGAGAAGAAGCATATACATTAAATGCAGAGTTTAGAATGGGAAACTGGAATTGCTGGGGATAAGGGAAGAAATTAAATAATATCCAGTAATTTCATATACTAGCAAAAACAACATTTGGTGACTAGGCATTATGTGTTTGATAACAGGCTGGGACTCTGCGGAAATAATCGAACTTTATTTTGTGCATAAACGTGTCATATTGAGAACCAATAGATTGGTGTTGGTTATGTATCGTATCTATCCCTCTTGTGTTCTTTTGGGATTAAGCAAAAATGTATATTAGTGATTAAGTTAGAATGGCAATAGATGTAAGACACTTACAGTTTAAACTTAATGGGATGTTAAAACATCAAACTTAGTCATTATGATTAAACTTCAATAACGCAGCTGCTTGAATTTTCCTATTACCAAACTCTTGAATTGAATCATATAAAAACAACGACCCAAGAATCTATACTATTATGGTTAAACATATGAAATGACAAATTGTTGCTCTTTACTTGTTATAGAAACCACTACCTTGATTGAGCTCGAATCTCTTGTTGTGGTAGTAAATATTACGAGCCACTTTGTGAGAAATCTTCTGATTTATGATTGGTGGGGCATTTGAAGAATGTTGCTCCATGTGGGTTTTATAATCAGATAATTGCTGTCAATATGCCAAACCTTCCAACTTGATAGCTTGAACATAAGAGTACTGTTCGGTATGAACTAAAAGTCTAAAAGACATGAGAGTACTGTTCTCTATCATTTCAAATTCGTCCTTATTGATAGCTTGAACATATACATCTTGCTGTTAATTTTTGTCTTGATCAAAGTTGACCCCACACATTTTTACTCTTCCATGAAGTTCTGGAATCCCTATATTGATTTTACTCTTTTTTTTTCTTCTCATTTATGAATTTTAATTTTGACAAAAATGGCTGAGAATATATTTGAATGCATCATAGGTATGCTACACTTTTATGAATATCTCACTGACAATTTAGCAAAAAAAAAAAAAAAAAAACTATATCTCACGACCATCAGAATGTAAGCCGATCAATGTATGACCAAGTTCAATTTGACCTTATGATCATCTTTTCTAATTAATTTCCTGTTATTTGGATTAATGCATGTACAAGATATTCAACAACAAATTTTTATTTTTATAAAAAAAATAGGTTGATAAGTTCAAAATATGAAGAAGAGAGCAAGTGTTATCAAGGAAATACACTTGCACATACAGTTGCATGTTTTTCATACTTTGTTCGTTTCTTCTTCCTGTGTTGGATGTGCTAGGAAAATATAATTGAATGTAATGGTGTATTACTTTCTTGTTCTTCTTCATTTTGTCGGCGTTGGTTTTGCTGCGGCGTCTTGCATTTTGAGATGTCCTTTGGATACAAACTAACTCGATGCAAGCGATCAGGCCATGAATGAACTAGTATATTACTCATTTGGGTGTCTTTTTTAATATCAGAGCAACATGAAATCTTGAATTTCTATTAGGGATTTGAGTAGAGCCAAATTTAGCAAAATGGTAAGATTTTCTCCCCCTTTTTAGAAACAAAAGCAGCAGCACTGAAATGTTTAAACTTGAGGGATGGACTATTAATGTTAATGGTAGTTAAAGAAGAGAGGGACAAAGTGTTACATGAATTTACTCTGCTGTTTGCTTGTGCTGGAGTGGAGTATAAATATTTTCAAAGTTGGTAAATTTACAAATAAAACTGTGTTTTTTTGTAGGATTATTTGACCTGAAACGTAGAGGGGGATATGGGGCATAGGAAAATGAAAGGCAAGAGATGGTTTGGTAAAATTGGCAACCTAGGTGAAAAGCTTCACATCAATTTAATCAAAGTCTATTCATGTATTTATTCCATTTTCCTCAAGTATAGTATACCTATACCTACACTTTCAATTGGTCACTGGCAGGCACATCATTCTGTTCCCCCTCCCATCCGTCTGAAATAATATAATTTTTCCTCTTAATTTATAATGTTATGCTTCCCTAAATTTATACTTTATATTTCAATGTTTCTGAAGTTACTTCCAACCATCCTAGTCTTACAAAATAGGGTACGTATACCAACAAAATAATAATAATAATAGTAATAATATAATGGGACCCAAATTTCTTAAAAGCTTAAACCTTGTCTTGAATATTAAAAAACTTTCATTTAATTGGTTTGGTCCATACTATGCTAATTTTAACCGTTTGCGCCTAAATAATTTGCAAAAACATATAAATTTCAATTGTGATGCAAATTTATTTTAATTTTTAAAACTAGTAATATTTTTTCAATAGTTTATAATATTAACTAATTAATTAATCAAAATTAAATAAATTAACAACAAATTTAAAGTTGAAGTAGCTAGTTTGAGACGAGAAAGAAAGGTCATTCCAAAAACAAAAGCCCAGCCGGAAAAACAAATAAAATACAGAAGGGAAGGTTTTGTTTGGTTGGTTTAAGGATGCAGGCAGGTAAAAGGTATTTTAAAGCTGAAAAGCAAAAGAATAAATTGAAATCCCTCCATGACAGGATACTTTAAGTTTCTGTCAAAGATCATCCCTAGGCCTAGCTCCTTTGATTTAATTGTCCAAATTATCTGGTTTTTAGTACAAAGGAGAAGGTAATTACAACTCTATCAAGCACATGATCTTAATTAAGCAACCTTGAAATTTTTTGTAATGTTTTAAAAAGAAATGCATGATAATAAAAGAGAACGCCATAAGTGAATAGAGGGAGGGCCGGGTAGCAAAGTGGTGATGTTAAGAGAGAGTGGAATCATAAATTCATTCATGATATTATTATTATTGAATCCAAGTATATATATGGTGTAGATCCCATTTTCATGACATTGGTGTATTATTATACCTGCAAACTAGAAAGCAAACTTAGTTTGATATGGCAAAATCTCATCTTCCCTCCCCAGTCCCTTGCACATACAAGGCTGCTTAAAATCAATACGGATGTGACAAATCTGCTCCTGCATTTGTACGTAGGAATCAAAAGTCCGAAACATCATCAAAGTTTGGGCCTCGACTTAATTGGAAATGTTTGCTAGGATATCATAACATCATTTACATTTGAGAACTAACATTACTTAATGTTTATTATTATGTACTATATGATTATGATTTGTTATAAATATATATTAAACGAGTGAGAAAGAAAAAAAACTCATTCGAATTTAATTATATTCTTAGGTTTACTTTGCAATGTAGTTTTTGATGGGAGTAACGAATAAAATGAATATTGTGAATCACTTTATGTTCACAACCACCTAAATCCTAATCAAGTGTGTGAAATTATACTAATTCATTTGATCAATTAAAGAGTTTTTTCCTAGCTTGGACAACCTATAGTTGGGACCCCGAATGACTATAAACTAGTGGAAGCTTCACTAGGGAAGTGGTCTATATATATAAGGGATTCCCATTTGCATTGCTTCTTGAAATAATACTAGTTTAATGCTTAAACATATAAACAAATGCTACCACTTGATTCCAAACAACCTTAATTGGTACCATGTTAACACTCGGTTAGGTTAAGGGTAACCCAACACGGTCTCCCACATGTAGCATGTGTATTTAAGATTAGTCAAATAAAATTCCAAACCTTGCGACCTTAATCCAACAACTTACTTTGGTCTACCTACTGTACATAAAAGTATTTGAATTACATTTTCTGGCTCAAAACCCTAAGAAATCGCGTGGGTTGTGGGTCTAGTCTAGTCTAGTTAGGTTTAGGTCACCTATATAAATGGGCTTACAAGATCCTACAATTTTTGTGACTCGTAACTTAGAAACTATTGAAAAAGACTAGTGCGAGCGACGACTAAATTTCATCGAGTTAAACCAAAGGTTGGGGGTTGGGGTGTAAGGCGGGCCTCCGCAAAGACAAAGATCTGAGTCTGAGTTTTTGCAAGACCGGCGCGGGAACGCGTCATGGCAAGTCTATGTGTAGCGCGGGCCGCGCTAAGAGAACAAAACTTCTGGAGCGCGAGGCGCGACGCTAGGAGCGCGGAGCGCGGAGCGCGCTAGGTGCGGACAAGGTTCTGAGCACACAGGCGTGCGTGGGGCCAAATTTGGCGATCTAAAAGCGGCAAGTATCGCTGCACATAACGTAACATCGCCCATGATTTAATTAGAAAAGAATATTATGGGGTATTAAGGCTATAATGTGAATTAGTGTTGAAATATGAATAGTAGTTATAAATATTATATATTGTAAAACTCTATAATGACACTCAATCAATCTGAATAAGAAAAAAATACCGTTCCCGTGAACTATCAAAATTGAAGAATCACGTAAATTTTTGTGTTAATTCTTTATTCTAAGGAAAAAATACCGTTCCCGTGAACTATCCAAATTGGACCATTGCCTTGGCTCCCATCCCATTGACACAAGTCTAGGTTTGAGCCAAAAAGAATATAAAATTGTTTGATTTTTTTTAGTTACAAAAGGAGGTATTAAGGAGATACAGTAGCACAAAAGTAAAATTTTACTCCAAATATTTCTTCAAATCTCCTTAGACCCAAAATCTACACTGAAGACTCGGCCATTCCTCATACAAAATTTTATCCCAAGTATTGAAACCCTAGAAAGGTTGACATGTTTCGCACCCCAATACAATACCCACACTAAAATTCCCTAAACATGCATATTAAATATTAAATAGATTCATTGACATATATCAGTTTCTTGGCACCAACAATGAACTAAACACAAAAAATTGTACTTTAGCTCTGATCTTTTATTCATATTTCATTTCTCATGTTCACTATTTTTTATTTAATGATTTGGAGAATTAGAGAAACGGATAAAAGCATGATACAAAAACTCTAATTTTCTTCTCTCTTTATTTTGTCTTCTTTTAACTGCTTTTTCCACTCTTATTTTGCTTACCGCGGTCAGAGGTTTAATGGGGAGGAGAGACTAGAGTGCCAGATTTAGAGAGTAAAATGGGGGTGGACCGGGCAAGTTAAAAATGTTGATAGGTGACCGAAGACCCATAATACCCATTGCCACTCTCTCCTCAAGCTTTGGGTCATTCTTGGATTTTGGGGTAGAAAGAAAGAAAGAGCTTCTCCCCCCCTCCACTCCCCTCCCCTCCCCTGCACTTTATTCTCTTCAAATTCGATACTTTGCCGTTCTCATAACAAGGTTTTGAGGGGAGAAAACTCCTCCCTCTCTTCTTTCTCTCTCCTCTTGTCTCCTACATTATCTTGTTCTACCGCCAGAATCTCATGGTCTTACTTCCACGCATCACTGTTGTCCCTCTCTGTTTGAATTTCTTTGTTTCTTTCTTCTTTCTTGATTAGACGAAGACTTGATAAATATGAGAGATAAAGAAAATGAACCCAAGTTGGGTTCTTTTGATTTGACTTGTGTTTGGATACTCATAAATCCAAAATGCTCACAAACTGGGATTTTCTTATTTTTCTCAACTGTTTCCTCTTTATAACCTGAGAGCAAACAGTGGACATTTCCTCTGCTCCCTATTGCTCTTTGTGCAAGTATAAAGGCTCAAGCTTTTCTTTTTTCTAGGTTAATCTAATTGATGTAGCTCAACAATTTTAAAGAAAGGCCTATTTCATATTTCTTCATTCAAACAACATTCAGAGCCAAACCCGTAAGTTTCAATTGGTTTTTGAAGGTTTTACATCTCTACTCCTGTAGAATTAGTGGTATTTATGTATGAAGTTGTGGAACAATGAGAGATGTGAATTCCAAGAAAAGCAAGGTTTGTTTGAGAAAATGCCAAAACTTATGTCACCTTTCTTTTTTTCTTTTTTTGCGGTTTTGTGTACATTGATTGCTGACTTTGTATTGTTGCTGAAGCTTTCATGGCCTAAGACACTGGTTAAGAAATGGTTCAATATCAAGACTAAAGCTGAAGACTTTCATGCTGATGAAGATTTTGTTTATGAAGGTGATTGCTTGATCCTCTTCCATTAATTTTATGCATTTATGATTATAATTTGATTTGGGGTTGTGAATTTGCGATCTTATTTCTTAGTTCTGTATCAAGAAAAATATGGGATGCTATCTGGAAACATCTTTTAACATCAATCACTGTTTCTTCTGTACTAAAAACATTTGGATTTTAATGGGTTCTGCCACTTCTATTTGAAGATTGAGAACTATTCTTTGTTTTCTTCTTCTGTTTGATATACAAGAATTTATTTTATTCTTTTGGGCTACACTAATTTTTCTTTTTTGAATATGTGGGATGATGCAATACCAGTTGATCACAGCTTTAACACCTTTATGTTTCATCTTTTTCAGGTGGTGATGAAGAATGGAGGTACAATTTCTCAGAGAGGGAGGCATGCACCATCAAGAAAAGCAAAACAGGTTAACTGTCAGATAATCAGTATTTCTTTGGACCACAAACCCCACTAAATTATACATAACCAGATTTAATTAAGGAGAAAGAAAGAAGAAACTTCAGATAATCAGTATTTCTTTTTCTTTGTCTCTTGAATTTTTCACCCTCTTTCTAATTTTCTTATCCCTGTCTCTATTGTCCCCATTATTAGAGAGATCAAGCAAGAGGAACTCTGATCGTCTACAGCGAAGTAAGACTGAACTTGATGCTGCCCAAGTTATGGATGTGAATAACTATAGGTGTGTTCTATTCTTAAGTGGCCCATTGTTTGGATTGCGTCTTAGGAAGTGTTGGTTTTTATTAAATTTCTCTTTTCAATATGGATATAGGATCTTTGTAGCTACATGGAATGTTGCTGGGAAATCCCCACCAAGTAATTTGAATCTTGAAGATTGGCTACACACTTCACCTCCTGCTGACATTTATGTTCTTGGGTGAGTTTCTTTAATCAAAAGTGCAATCCTATATCTTTATTTGACAATGTGCCTTGTGTAGTATTTGACAGAAACCTCCTTGATCCCTTTCACTTTTAGGTTTCAAGAAATAGTTCCTTTAAATGCTGGTAATGTCTTGGGCACAGAAGACAATGGCCCAGCAAAAAAATGGCTATCACTCATCCGAAAGACTTTGAATAGTCTTCCTGGCACAAGTGGTGGTTATCACACACCCTCACCAGTCCCTGATCCAATAGTGGAACTTGATGCAGATTTTGAGGGATCAACAAGACAAAATGCCCCATCTTTCTTTCGTCGTCGTTCCTTCCAGTCACTAAGTCGTAGCATGAGGATGATGGATAATGACATGTCAATGCCACAACCTCAGCTTGACCGTCGTTTCAGTGTTTGTGATCGGGTTATAGTTGGGCAGAAACCAAGTGATTATTACCCAAATGTCAGATGGGGTGATTCCTCTGATGAAGAAAGTGGAGATTCCCCGTGCACCACTCACTACTCTCCATTGTCATACAGTGGGTCTATATCCATGGATGATGGAGATAGACAGCCAGGGAACTCGAGGTACTGCTTAGTTTCCAGTAAACAGATGGTTGGGATTTTCCTCACAGTATGGGTGACGAATGATCTAAGAGACGATGTTTGTAACATGAAAGTGTCTTGTGTGGGCAGAGGGTTGATGGGTTATCTTGGAAACAAGGTACATTTTTGCTTTGTGGATACTTTAATAAATTTGAAACCAAACTTGTAAGCAATTTAGTAACATTGGCAACCTTATTCTATTGGATTTTCAGGGCTCAATTTCAATTAGCATGTCTTTACACCAAACAAGCTTCTGCTTCATCTGTAGTCATTTAACCTCTGGACAAAAGGAAGGGGATGAGGTGAGGAGAAACTCCGATGTCTTGGAAATTCTAAGAAAGACAAGGTTTCCACGAGTTCATGGCATGGGAGATGAGAAATCCCCTCAGACAATACTTGAGCATGAGTAAGGCCCTTATTTTTTAACTTGTGAATGCACTTTCACGCATCTGTCTGGTTTTATAGCACGGGATCGTAATTTTTCCAATTATTCCAGTGTTAACAAAACATATTCTCTCGAATTTGATCTATATAGCCCAATTCTAAGTTTTGTTGCATTCGCGTAGTCGAATTATATGGCTTGGAGATTTAAATTATCGGATTGCCCTGTCTTACCGTTCTGCAAAGGCTCTTGTTGAGATGCGCAACTGGAATGTTTTGTTAGAAAATGACCAGGTAAATCATGCTAGTTACAACAAAGAATTTATATATAAATGTATGTCTATTTATATTACTTTTTTCTGTGTGTGGATATAATGTGTGTAGAAATTTTAGACTAATTTATGAACTGTACATTCTGAAAAATTGTAGCTTCGAATAGAGCAGAGGAGGGGACGTGTTTTTGAGGGATGGAATGAAGGGAGAATATACTTCCCTCCCACGTACAAATATTCAAATAATTCAGACAGATATACAGGGGATGATATGCACCCAAAAGAGAAGCGACGAACACCAGCATGGTAATACTTTTTTTACAACATGCACTCAATAAGAAATAACCAAAATAAAAAGAAGAAATTTTCAACATATCTAAGGATTACTTGTAAGTGGAGGTCTTTATGAGATCTTATTATCATATGCAAAACTAATCTAGCCATTTTATTTTTGAAGGTGTGATCGAATATTATGGTACGGTAGTAGAGGCCTGCATCAAATGTCTTATGTTAAGTAGGGGAGTCTCGCTTCTCAGATCATAGACCAGTTTATAGCATATTTTTGGCCGAGGTTGAGTCTATAAGCCGTAGCAGAGTCAAGAAAAGAATGAGTTGTTCCAGTTCCAGGATTGAGGTAGAGGAGTTATTACCATACTCAAATGGATATGGGGAATTGAATTTCTTCAGAAGAATGGATCAGTATTAAAGTACGATTTTGTCAACATAATAGAGATCATTCACAATCTCAGTCAATCTTCAGTTTCTGGACTCATTACAACAGAAATACAACAAGAACAGCTCAACAGGTAAGGTACTAATAATACCAAGGGAAGCAACAAGAATAGCTTCTTTGTTTGATTGCAGTTCCTTGTGATTTAAATAAAATTTCATGTGAAATGATGCAAGTTTTTTTTCATGGAATTTAAACAGGTTTCGTGCCATGCTAGAAGTTTAATTTCTTCTATCAATACAACCTAATGATAATGATTAATAACAAGTGGAATGCTTGCACACACTTAATGTTGCTCTCAACATATCAGATAAGGTTGGCCCTTTGGATTGTTTTCCTTTTGTTTCTTATTCAGCATAACTACTTCCAAAATTCAACCTTCTAATTCTTTTTCATGGGGTTTTCTCAGAAATTACCAACTGTTGATAGCACAATTCTTTCATCGCCAGTCTTACTTGGTAAATATGGAAACTCGTCAAAGCAACCATTTGCACAACACTGGTTTGTTAGGTCTGCAATCAAAGCGACGTTATCTCTTAATTCACTTGAAAAATGATATTTCGCTCGGTTACTTGTGTAAAATTAACTCTCTCTTTTCGTGGTGGTTTTTGCAGGTTGATTGGCATGGTGATACTACTGAGCAATATTATTTTTGCAGAAGTAGATGAAATGAGAATTTAGGAAACTGGTTTACATTGAAAGATGGTAAAAAAATAATAATAATCTTTTTTGGTTTTCCTTCTTTTATATGAGGAATAAAAAATGGAGATGTATATAAAATCAAAAGTTGAGGATATGTCAAGTATGAATCTTCTTTTTTGTGTTGCTGTGAGAATTTTACTGAAAAGAAAAAGGCATTGCTGTTGATGTTCTTCCCAGTTACTCATTTTCCTTTGGCTATAATATCTAATACTATTAAAGCTGGATCTGTTCTGTAGTAAAGCACATATCACCTTGCACTTTCTTTTATGTATGCCATTGCCAGGTTCTTGTTGGAATAGGAATGTATATATATATAGAGAGAGAGAGAGAGACCTCCTATATCATTACATTACACGTTGTGCCCTTCAATCCCTCCTTTTGGATGTTGGGAATCTTAGTTAGGAAAATGAGTATAAAAAATATATATATTAAAAGAAAATTTAAACTAAAGTAACAGAAAATAAATAAATAATTAATAGTAATAATAATAAAGTTACTTTCTTACAATTCTTTCATTGGTATTACAATAGCCACTGAGTTTTCTGAAGAGCAATGCCAAAATTCCAACCTTTCTTGGTTGTTACTCCCTCTTTTCCTAAAAAATTGTCGTTTAAGGTTAATGCACACAAATTAAGAAATATAATTACTCCATCCGTTCCTAAAAGATTATCGTTTTAGAAAAAAAAATTGTTCTAAAAAATTTGTCGTTTACAACTTTCGAGGATAATAAATTATTTACTTTTCTATATTACCCTTACCTTCTCTCATTGTCCTAATAAATTCTCTCTTGTATTAATAGTTTTCAATTTTCCATAAAGGGGTAGTGATGAAATTTCAAACAAATTTTACTTGGTAAATGACACTTTCTTAATCCATGTGCCAAAACCCTTAAACGACAATCTTTTAGGAATGGAGGAAGTAATACCTAGCGAAAATGCTATACTACCCTTATTAATTGTCTCAACCAATTATTCTCTTCCCAATGTTTCTTATTCAATTCAACCAATTACTTTTTATTCAACCAATTACTACTTGGATTATAGCATTGAATTGAATAAGAATCATTGGAAATGGAAGAAAGTTTTAAATAGGAGAAATCTTTAAATAAGGGTAAAGTAGAAAAAAAATAACTAATGTGTATTGATAAACTCAAAATGACAATCTTTTTAGAACACAAACTACTTCCTAAAATAACAATCTTTTATGAACGGAGGGAGTACTTTTATTCAACCAAAAATACCAAAAAAGATGAGACAATCAAGAGTGGACAAAATTAATTTTTGTTTTTTTTTATAATTTAAATCTAAATTTATTCAATTACCTTTAATGGTGATGAATTGGCAATTCTAGATCAGCTTAGGGGCTCTGAAATATATGAAAACTGAAAACTAAAGAAAGTGATGTGTCACAATCTTACTTTTTCAAAAAACAAAAACTTTTTTTAAAAAATTCAAGAAAGTGACACATCTCATTTTTATCATTGGATAATCAAGAATTAGCAACAAAATTAAAAATTAAAAAAGAGGTACAGGTAATATTGTAAAAAAAAAAAGTTATTATATGAAAAAGGATGTGGATGGCAGAGATCGAAATGTTAGTTGTTTATAAGCAAGCTATAAACAGATTTCTAGACCGTACAATTTGTAGCACTGAGCTGAAAATTTGTCGCCTTTTTTTTATAAAATAAAATAAAATCATGATATGGAGAACATTATATATTCATAGATAGTCTAGTCAAACCTATTTTCCTTTAAAGTATTTAATTAAGAGTTCAGATTTGTACGTAAATTTGGATGTTATTATATACATAAATGCAGGAAAAAGACTAGCTAGAACAAATTAAATAATTATATAGTTACAATTTTATTAATATTTTGTTCATGAATTATAGTATAAAAAGGTTAAAATTACGTACATTGCCAAAATAAACTTGGGAAAATGGTGTCTATGCAACTTTTTACATCAAAAACTTTATGTGAAAATGAAAAATGAATTTGAGTGTATTTAAATTTTACTTATTTGTATTTTGACCCCCAATTATAGATAAAAATATAAATAAATAAAATTTAAATACACTCGTGTCCAATTTTCATATTCACCTAACAAAACTCTTTTTATATGTATGTACAATTATTTAAGCAGTGCATGGTTGACAAAACAAAGTTCAATATATACAATATTTTTTCTATTTGATTATATTAAGAAATTATATGAGAGTGGTTAGCATGAAATTAATTTTGGTCAATACAGTATTGACACGCACGCATGATGTGATCTCTCTCTGCGTGTCAATAATGTATTGGTCAATTGACCAATTACCAATAATATATTAGTCAATTAATCAACTTACCAACCGATCCAAATTACATTCATATTAGTTTTTTTTTTAATTAGAATTTCTTTCAATACCCTTGTATCTATTAATTTAAGAAGCACTAATGTCGGTGAAAGAGGAACATGAGGCTGAAGTAGGAATATAAATAATGAGCAAAGTTAACACGACATGGTTGGAGGTTTCCGGAGAATCCTTTTACGTACAACTAAAAAGCCTGGCTGGGGCCTGGGCCTGGGCCTGGGCCTGGGGCTGGGGCTGGGATGAGGGGTCATATATACATATACAATTCTATATATAGAGAGGGAGAGATGGTTACATTACACCCACAAAGAAGACAGAAGTGACATTTGGCAATTTCCTTTTGTCCATTGGAAATTGTGAATTCCTATGCTCTCTATAGTCTCTACCAACCTCCATCTACCTATCCTAGGATGTCCACATTTTCTTTATTTAATGAGCTCTTCTAGGCAGGGGCGTACAACTAGTAAATATCGATTGGACCGATATTAAATTGAATCGGTATTAAAATTAGTCAAAATTTAATATCGATATCGATTGGACCAATATATTAAACCCGATTCGTTATCAATTTTTACCGAAAATTAATATAATAATTATTTTTATTAATATTATTATTATTATAATTATTATTTTTATTATTAATCATTTATTAATAATAATAAAAATTGGAAAACCGGTATATACCGGTCCGGTTCGGTAATACCGAACCATAAAAATGTCGTACCAAAAAATCGGTACATATCGATTTTTTTTAACGATATCGATCGATTCTTTTTGTAAATTTAACCCGCCAATTCAAATTCGTCCAAAAATCGAAAGATTTACAGAGTCTTACTTCTAGGTGGACTTGAAATTGGATATGATTTATTTGAATTTCATTTATTTATATTTTTACCCACCATTGAGAGTTAAAATATAAATAAGTAAAATTTAAATACACTCATGTTCAAATTTTATGTCCACGTAGAGTTTTTGTTATTTAATTTAAGGTTTTCAGATCGGTATGGATGTCATCACGTCATTAATATATAAAAATATATATTATTAATAATTAATAAAAAAATTAAAATTTTCGTTTTGTATAAACTAAAACATAATAAAATAAAATTATAATATTATTAAAAATATTTAACTTTAATATTAAAAAAAATAATACAAAAAATATTTAAAAAATTAATTAAAATCGATTTATTGGGCCAACTTAATCGGTTTTATAACTAAATTAATGGTTCAATCCGGACCAGAGTATAGACCAAGTCTAATTTTAACCGATTCAACCAGCGATCATGTCCATGTTTAACAACACTGGTTTAAATTACTTCTCAGTTCTCCCTCTAATTGAGAGTATAGTAGCACAGACACCTACTGACCTACATGTTTGTACTTGTATATTTTTTTCACTTTTTTGAGAGGACAGATTAATCTATTTAGGGGTGTAATATTTGGAAAATAAAATGATTGAGAATACATTTAATGGTATAATTTATTATTATATTATATAATAATGAATATATATATATATATATATATATATATATGTCCTATAATAAATAAATAGCAGCTCCCGATCATTAATTTAAACTACATTTTTCAAGCATACTGTTAGGGAGCAAGAAAACAATTAATGACAAAATGTAAGCATAATTTTCTAAGCTTGGGCTACATGCGCAGTAGACTATCAATTGAACAAAACATGGGCAATGGTCGGTTCCTTCAACCCATGCCATGCCCATGCATGTCTACTCTTCCCATTGTTCTCGCGTGCCACTCATCCCTTTTGTATCGTTTTTATTTAACTTCCATGAAATTTAATAAATAAATAAATAAAATTAAAAAGATAGAATTGGTTACATGTTGTAGAAGAGTGTTGAAATATTTTACATGAATTTATAAATTTAATTTAAAATATAAATATGTTATTAATGAATCATCAACCTAATAATACGTGTGTTCAGGGGTGGGGGCCCGGCTGGAATACTAATAATAGGACCTAGCTTACATTATTTTCATCATCAAATCTTCCTTGAATATATTTGTCCTACTGCTGCTCTGCTGCAGCACTTGGCTTTTCACTACACGCCGGAAATGGTAAACCACAATGCTTTCTTTCTTTCTTTCTTTCTTTCTTTCTTTTTATACATAACCAACTACTACTATACTGTACCAAGTTGATCGTGGAGAGGCTGACAAACACCAGACGTCGACGTGTCATCCCATCATTGGTTGGCTGGTGGGGTGGGGTGGGGGTGGGGGTTCCCACTTACTTACACCTCCTCACACATCATTAATTATTAGCCTGGGATGAACCGAAAACCAATACATGCAGCAAGAACCATCCATTATCCATATAAGCCATAGCCAAAAACGCACCGAACACAATGAGCATGCTTGCTTGCACCGTCTTTCACTCACGTGACGGACGTCATCTCCCATCATCCTCCTGTATTGTAAATTATAAACTTGTATAATTCTATATATATACCTATTACCTATAGCATGCATGGATCCCATGGGCCATGGGATGAAAGGGGTACACACGAGTAGATATGATATAATAGATTGAAGACGCTGGCAGTACGTACGTACGTGACAAGTACAGTCTGAATGCATGAAATATTGATACTACATGTGACCCATTCCCCTCTTCCAGCAGTAGCACTCTTTCTTTGCCATTCCACATATGGATGGAAACAAGGATACAATATATACTAGCTGCTACTACTACTAAATTCATGTAATTTTGGGATATCTATATAATATAGGATAATCATCCGTGGCAAACGTTTGCTACGGACACTGTTCAGCAAATAAGCTCTCATCCGTCGATCTAGACATTTAATGGCTTAGATTGGTCAAAAAATTACACTCCGCCACCACAAACATGGCGGCGGCGGTTAAAATAAGTAAACGAATGAACCGAAGCGAGAAAAGCTACTCTAATTCGACTCGAAAAAATAAACTCGTACTCGAATTTGGCTCGAATTCGAATTATATTTGAAAAATCCTACTCAGATTCGACTCGACTCGAATATTTATTACTCGGATTCGATCCGACTCGACTCGAATATTTATTCAAACTACTCGCGAGCTTCAAATTCAAGCTCGAATTCGAGTCTTCACATAATAACTAGTTTTATAATAAATATAATTATAAATTGAATTTATTATTTTACTTAAAATTGAGAAAATATATTTATTATTACACTTTACAAATATAAAATCACAATTAAAATTAAAAACAAAACAAAATAATAACTAATTATCCTAATTTGATTTAAATTTGTATATATTATAAGAGAATGTATCGAACATTTAATCGAATATGTATTAACCGAGTATGTATCGAATCACAATCAAAAATTCGAATAGTTTGAATCTTAAACGAGTTTTAGTATAACCTTGCTCGATTCTACTCATATTTTTATTTGAATTATTTTTAATGCTCGATTTGGATCATATTATTAACGAATCCGAGTCTCGTTTCAGATTTTTTTTTGAGTCGAGCCCGAATCATTGGCTGGCTTCGCTTATGATATTTGGGCATCCCTTTTCCTTTTTGTCTTTAGGCTTTTTACATTACTACCCCTACCAATTAATGGATGCCGCTACAGGCTGTAGCGGATGTGAAGATGAGTTTATTTTTAGGTATACATAATGTAAAAATAAAAGATAATGTAAAAATACATAATGTAAAAATAAAAGATAATGATAAGATAAGTCTCAATAAAAGATAAATTTATTTTTATAAATACATAATGTAAAATAAGATAAGTTTGAATAAAAGATAAAATTTTCTTTTATTCAGACTTATCTTACCATTATCCTTTTATTCAGACTTATCTTATCATTATCTTTTATTTTTACATTATGTATCTTTACATTATCTTTTATTTTACATTATGTATTATAAAAATAAATTTTATTTTATTTTCTAGTTTATTGAGATTTATCTTATCATTATCTTTTATTTTTACATTATGTATCTTTACATTATCTTTTATTTTTTACATTATGTATTTATAAAAAATAAATTTATCTTTTATCGAGACTTATCTTATCATTATCTTTTATTTTTACATTATGTATCTTTACATTATCTTTTATTTTTACATTATGTATACCTAAAAATAAATTTATATTTACATTATAACCATACGGTCGAGACCTACATCGCTTGCTTCTGTTTTTGTAGCGTGAGCATGTATTAAATAAGAGGGGCGAGAATGTAAAAAGTCTAAAGACAAAAAGGAAAAAAATTGCTGCATGTCGTAGCTACAGTGAAATTTTTGACCAATCTAAGTCATTAAATGTCTAGATCAACGGATGAGAGTTTATTTGCTGAACAGTGTCCGTAGCAAACGTTTGCCACAGATGATTACCCATATATATATATATATATGGCAAAAAGCACTTTTTACTACTATGGTTATAGTGATTTAACGAAATAGCCACTGTGTTTTTAAAATATTCAATTAGTCCACTGTACTTTTTAAAAATGTTCAATCAGACCATTTCGTCCATTTTTTGTAACTGCCGTTAACAAATTGCTTACGTGGCTTTTAAAAAATAAAATAAAAAATGACATGCTAATAACAACAATTCTGTTTTTTAACAAATTCTGTTTTTTTAAAAAAAATTGTTTTAAAAAAAAATTAATTTTTTTTTAAAAAAACTGTTTTTTTAAAAAAACAATTTTTTTAAAAAATCTGTTTTTTAACAAATTCTGCTTTTAAAAAAAATTCTATTTTTAAAAAAAATTCTGTTTTTAAAAAATAATTATATTTTTTTAAAAATCCGTTTTTAAAAAATTCTGTTTTTTTAAAAAAATCTGTTTTAACAAATCTGTTTTAATTACGTGGCAAATCTGTTTTTTAACAAATCTGTTTTTAATTAAAAATCTGTTTTTAAAAAACAGAATTTTTTTAAAATAGATTTTTTTAAAAAAAACAGAATTTTTTAAAAACGGATTTTAAAAAAAAAATATAATTATTTTAAAAACAGATTTTTTAAAAAATAGAATTTTTTAAAAAGCAGAATTTGTTAAAAAACAGATTTTTTTAAAAAAACAGTTTGTTTTTTAAAAAATAAAATTATTTTTGTCTCGTAATTAATGATTTTTTATTTTATTTTTTGTTGAAATTAATGTAATGTTGTAATAGATCTCATTGTAACAATTTGTTTTTTAAAAAAATAAAAAAATTTTTAAAACAATTTTTTTAAAAAAAACAGAATTTGTTAAAAAACAAATTTGTTGTTATTACCATGTCATTTTTTATTTTATTTAAAAAACAGATTTGTTAATCTATTGCCACGTAATTACCATGTCATTTTTTATTTTGTTTTTTAAAAGCCACGTAAGCAATTTGTTAACGGCAGTTATAAAAAATAGACGGAATGGCCTGATTAAATATTTTTTAAAAATACAGTAGGCTAATTGAATATTTTAAAAGCACAATGCGTTAAATCACTATAACCACACTGGTGAAAAGCTGCTTTTTGCAAAATTTTACTAGCCTAGTTGCTGATCCGGGCAGGCAGGAGCTAGCTACTTAGCTAGTACTAGCATTTAATTTGGTTATTTATGAACCAGCCAGCGTGATTACATTAATTAATTACTTACATAACATAATAGTAGTAATTCATATATGCATGATTACTACTAGTAATTACTCCATATATTAATGCTGAAACGTAGTAGTAGTAGTAGTAATTAAACGTTTGGGGGAGGGTCCCCTGCCTTGACCACCAGGCCTTATGGAAAAGGCAAAACAACCAACACATACTTATTATATTGTCCATATATACTTAGTTTTAATTTGGCTAGTTTTCTATATTATTTTTTTCATAATTGTCCTTGTACAATTTCTTAATTAGATATGCACTTTAGAGAAACAACTTGCAAGATGGGATTAAAAAGCTGACATGGATTTTTGGATGTAAAATTAAGGTTTTTCGTTAATTAGCTAATCCTAGGGTACAAGGACTACCTACCATTGCTTTGATTCCATTCTTCTTTCAAACAACAAAAAAAAAAAGAAGAAGCAAAGTTCATTTAGTCAACCCTCCCAAATCTATGAAAGGATGATTTAGTCATTGTTGATAAATTTTATTTAATATATTATTGAACTTATAATTTTTTAAATTATTATATTGAGTATTATTTTAAGATTGAGTCACTCTGTTAAAAAAATTAAATAGAAATTATTTTTTTTATTTACGTGACTCTAAAAAAAATATAAAAATAAAAAATACTACTTATGTGAAAAAAAATAATAAAATAATAAGCAGCCTCTTTTTTAATATTATCTATCTGTTTCCTTTTCCTTTTTTCTTTTTTTTTCATTTTCACTTATTTTAATTAGACAATACAAGCATAATCTGGATAAGTAATACAAGCATAATCTCCTTTCATCTTTAAATAAAAGTTCCGATCTCCTTTTGGTATCCAAAAGCTTTAGAATCCCGTCGCAGGATGGACGAAAGTTCAGATTCAATCTTCCCTCTGTACTCTTTGATCGTCACCACGTGATCAGCATTGCCACGAGACTCTTCCTTATGCTCGATTGATGAAATGATCCTCCACAAAGAGCTCGTCGAATTCAGTGATGGAGGTAGAGACATTCTCTTCGTGTGGTGTTGGTGTCGTCATTGATGGACGTTTTTACAAATCTGATCTGAATTGATTGACTATTTTTTTATTTCAAATATTTCTCTTTTTCTTCCCAATCTACTTTCTTTTCAAATGTTTCTCCAGATTTCTGTATTTTATTATGGTGTTGTTTTATGTTTAGATTTTTAATTAGAGATTTGAGTTGGGTGATAGTTGATTTGTTTGTGGAAGGGGGTGGTTGGGAGAAATGGGTGTTGGGAGGTATTTGTGATTGTGATGGTAGGCTTAGTGGTAGTGGGCTTAGTAGTACTGGGCCAACCAACGAATAATCAATTTTCCCTTTTGTGATGAATGCTTAAGGAATCATGTCTAATAGTATTATTTGCAAAATGACAGAGTAAAAAAGAAAGGTTTTGATTGTGTTTTTACTATTATTTTTTTTGAAATTTAGATTGTATTTATGTAAATTCGTGTGATTTTCAATTGATTCATGTTCTAGTTGAAGAAGGCCTCTTGTTTGATTATCTGGGATTGTACATTTGCTCTGTAGTCTGTAAACCATGTCATTTAATTTGTTTTTCTTTTATTTTTAACATCCACATTGAATAATAGTTGAAAGGTTTTAAAGACCGTGAGCCAAAATGAACAGAATGACCTAATTTTAAAATAATAATTAGTTCAATGAGATAATTTAAAAAATTAAAAGTTAGATAGTGTGTTAAGTAAAACGTGTCAACTATATTGGTTAAATCATTAATTTTGGCAAACGGATTTCAAAAGACAAATGGGGTGTTAAAATAGATCCTTTTGTGATTTTGTATAGCCGTGTTTGCGTATTGCGGTGTACGGTGTGTTTGTGAGATAAGTTGTTACTAGGCAAATAAAATTTTCAATTCCAAAGGCTAAGTAAACAAAACAAACACTAAATACAACTTCATATATTTAAGACGTTGGTTTTGGACCCCAAACACAATCCAAAAGCCAAAATTGCTGCCTTGTATTAGTGACTTCATATAACTATGTTTGTGAAATGAACATGAAGCTAAATTTAATTAGCCTCCAAGAGCACCAAACTTGGTGCAAGTAGGCTGTTTTGCATTGGTAGAAGGCAGGTATAGCCTAGACAAAGCTATACAAACACTTTGGACAAGCAAAAGGTAGAGTTAAACCAAATCATCTATCAGAGTATTTATTTCTTGCTTCCTCCCTCCATGCATCCAACTGTAGTATTCACGTCAATCATAATATGCAATTGTATTAGTGCATTAGCACGCAACATGAGTCAAGTTCAAGGTCTAACTTGAGTGCAGGCCTGATACGAATGTATATCCATTTTCTGAACCAATATATATTGAAACAATTTCTTTCCAGTACGTAGATGCATCTATTTAGGAAACAACGCCTTCCTTGAAGTGAAAAACAATTTGAACACGACTTTGAAAACCAAACAAATGATAAACATTGTTAGTCCTAATAATATACTTATGACAGATGCCAAATTGGGTTACTCAAATCACTAATTCAATGTCGTCTCTTGGGTCATAATATATGCAATCTTCAGGAGAGCAAGTATAGAGATTCAAATTGATAATGGAAATAGTTTTAACATATATAATTACCAAGTAAATATATACATTCAGATGCAATATACTCCATATGTCACCAAGAAAGTAAATAAGTGCACTAACTAAACTATCTACTTCACATGCATGCATTTCTCCTTTTCAACATTCCTCAACTCTTTAACTTCCAAATGCCAAAATAAGCATAATTATGGAAAGCAAGGTAACAAACAGATTTCTTCCTACAAAAATACATTGTATATAGATTAAGAAGGAAGGATTGAATGCAGTTTGAAGGATTGCATGCAGGTACTAAATCACTCACTAAAATCAGCAAACAGATTTAATTTTTATTCATATCTCAAGTAAATTCAGGATTTAAGGTAAATCCATCAGAAACATAGTTCAACAGAAACTGTACAAAAAGGATAAAATCGAACCATGAAAATTGAAATTAAAACTATACAGCACCTATTGCACGAACGTGCAAGCCAATTGCAGAAGCTTGACAGCTATGCACCAGCACAGATAGAACTTAAAGCAGTAGACTAAGACTACAGATCTGCTTGCTGATTTAGTCAAAAACCAAACTAGCCCTTCAATTTGTTCACCATCTGTCCCTGAGTCACCACTTCAGATTTTGCAGACTGCTTCTCCATCTTCTTGTCCAACGCAATCTGGCTATCACGGCACTCAGGAGTGCAAAATGCACGCAAGTCACTGCATTGCATCATCAACCCAAAGTTTATCTAAGAACTTACAACTGAAATAAAAGAGTTTTATGCACCAGGAACTTGAACAAAAGTTACAAGAAATAAAGATAACTCGTGCTGGATTTACAAATAGTATTTAAGGACATTGTATATTGGCTAAAGGCTAGAAACAATTCAAAACTTGAGAGCCTTAGAGAACAGAATTAACAAATCTAAGTTGAATATGAGTCTGACATTAGAATTAGTTTTTACTCCCTCCGTCCCAGGATAAAAGTCCTGGTGAATTTTTCGCGCATATTAAGAAGAGAAATAAAATGACAAAATTGTCCATAATAATGTCATTAAATATGGAGAGAGAACTAGAATAAGAAAATTATGAGATATTTAATGCTACGGGCATAATAGGAAAAAATATGTAAAAGTTTGGTTATTAAAGGAAAGTAGACATTTAACATGGGACTACCCAAAATAATAATAAGGACTTTTATCCTGGGACGGAGGGAGTATTAAATAGCCAATTCAAATATCAGTAGAACCAGTTTAATTATAAATTAGACTAGTAGATGAAAAGAGAGAGATAGTTCGGTCATCAAATTTAAGATATTAAATCTAGGTCTTAAACAAACTGATACGGCTCACTAGTTCACTCAAGCTTGACTAGCTAGTTACTCGACTAAGCTCGATTGTACACAATTATTCATTCTATATAACACAGGTTATATAAATTATACTGATATGCTTGAATAACACTGGAATTCGAGTCAAAGTTGACTTGTATTATGAACAATATGTGGAGCTTAAAGGCACTCGATCTCGATCGGTCATTCTCCTTTAGGTTCAGTCGAAGAGATCGAAGCGAAGTCCAGCAAGAAACCTTTCGCTTGAACAAGCTTATTACTAAGCAAACAAATTGGGCTCAATAGAAAAACTTATTATTCAAATTCAAAAACTTATTACTCCAATTCATCTCAATTACGGCTCTAAATAAACAAGATGAAATTGGCAACTACAAACTTGGGGTGCAAACAAATTGATCTGTTCATGAACAACTCAAGCTCGTTCATATAAAACTCGTTCAAAAGTAGTCTATTTAACAAAAGAACCGAGCTTAAGTTTGAGAGTGAGCTCATTTAACTATACAAGTCAAGCTTGAGTATGACCAACTCATGAATATAGGATATATATATATATATATATATATATATATGTCAAATGTTTTATTTTTACTTTACAAGTCTGTCTCATTCTGTGATGTAAACTATAACTTTATAATTATAGTACGAATATATTGGTAAATGTTTATATATTAATCAACAATTATATATACACACATACATACATATATGAAAAATACATTAATGGTAAAGAATTCGAACTTGAAAAGTTAACTTATCCAGCTCGAGCCAAGTTCTTCACAAATGCGTTGAGCTCATTAATTTTAGACAAGAGAGTTTGAACACAAATATAAAGCTCGATTAAAGATCCGCACGAACTCTAACACTTATAAAACTTAATGAATCAAACTCGAACATCAAGTACTTAACTTGACTCGACTCGGCTTATTTGCACCCCTACTAACTACTAAATGATCAATAAAATTCAATTGGGCCTAATCCATCATAAATAGGAACACAATACACATTGATTATGTAGTATAAATTAATACAAATTGTTAAGAAATTTTGAAGTAGGCTTGGAATGCATAAATTAAAAACAAATAAAAATTTGAATTACAGATAATCAATACTAAAATAAGAGTAATAGACATAATAAGGAGGACTAATATAATAGTCATAAGCATGAGTGTTTCAAAAACTAAGCAAACAAAAAAAAACATAAAAGAAAAAATGGTCGATAAACAAGTTAGCGACAAATAAAGAAAAATTAATGAATAAAATACTACCTATACATGAAAACTTCTTCATCATGATTGATCTTTTTCTCGCAAAAGTAGCAATTTTCAAGGAATTCTCCAATGACAAATGGACTTTCCTCAACAGGAGATGTCATAGACGGCTTCAGGCACTTCGACGGCTTCAGGAAAGTTGATGGAGGAGTTGCACGCACCTCTGACACAGATTCGATCGGTGAGGAGATATGGTTTAGCAGGTCGGTCTCAATGGAGCTTGACGACCTATCATATCGTGATCGTTTGCCTGACATTGCTTCGTTAAGGAAATTGAACCACTATTTTACAAAAATTAGGAATTTTGGGGTTTGAGGAATGAAAACAGGTATTTACACTATAAAGAGATAGAGAGAGACAGAGTAGTGAAGTAGTGAAAGAGCTTAAAGAGAGAAGAAAGCTACACGTAAGGGTGCAAGTAAGGAAAACATAGGAAAGAAAGCAACACGTAATAGAATACGAAAGAAAACAGAGAACAGAAAGCTACACGTAAGAGAGTAAGAAAAAAAACACTAGACGACAATTATATATAGTCTCCGTGGTTTCCATTAATAAAAAGTACATGTTTTTTAAATTTGATTTGGTGAAAAATGGGCTTTTTCTTTTTATGGTGAAAATATTTTGGGAATGAATTATGTATTGTTAGTTGTCGCTAAACTTTTTTATTACATCAAAGAGAACCTTTCTCATATACTAGATTTAATGAATAATTGCCACATTTAAGGTTTACTCCCTCAAGTCGATTCACAAATTTTAACATGCGAACTTAAAACACTACTTCACTACCTAAATTTTATTTTTCTCACACCCAAAAATAACTAGAAAGTTCACAACCTAAAATATGTTGCACATAATATCTTCTTCAAGATGCTTGAGAGCAACTATTACCGAAAAGAGTAAATAAACTTTATGAGACCTAAATGTCAATTTAATAACAAAAGATGCATTATATATGGCACTCAATATATGTCACTCAATACGGTCCTCTACCGCCTCGATTTGGATGGGCGTCTAGGGTCTTGCCTAGGCGAAATTAGATCTACCATATTGATTTAATGAGGGCTTTGAAGCAGTATAATGCTTGAAATAAAATTTGTTGTGCCTTAAATATTTTTTTTATTACAATTGTTTATGTAAATGTATAACATTTACATCTACTATATACTTTATATAATATATACAACGGAAAGATAACTAACAAATACCAACTAGAGAAATTGCTTAGGTACTCCGCCACCTATGTAGCCTAGCGTTTTTTAACACTGCTTATAGCCTAACTTAATTTTCTACTTCACATATATGCATTTTTCCTTTTCAACATTCTTCACTTGTCTTTTAAGTTCCGAATGCATAATATAAGCACAATCTAGGTAGCACAATTATAAAAGGTAAAATGTAAATGGTACAGATACATCACACTATATATAGATTAGTAAAGAAATATTTTTTTAAAAGCAATCAATTTTAAAACATAGAGATGACGCATTTTCAGCATGTTTACAGTGCAGTAGCTTCCCCACTCATTTTCATTTTGTTTCAATTTTGATTTGATTACTCTTTCAACAAAGTTTCATAGCAGATGATGTCATAACCTTATTGATGGCAGCAAAGTACAATAACTAAAATTAATTAATTATTTATTTATTTTCACCAACAAAGCATAATCTCACATATAAGTAATCTCTATTGAAATTTAAGATAAATTCAGGACTAAGGTCAATCCATCAAAACATAGTGCAATTTTGCTAAAGAGAAACTGTACAAAACCAACATAATTCAACAAAGAAACACTAAAATAAAACTAGACAGCATCTAAATGTGCAAGTCAATCATAAAAACTAGACAGCTATACACCAGCACAGTTAAAACTTGAAGCAGCTAGCATAAGACTATAAATCTGCTTGCTGCTCCAGTCAAAATCCAAACTAACCCCTCACATTGTTCACCCTCTGTGCCTGAGTCACCACTTTAGATGTTGCAGCCTGCTTCTCCATCTCCTTATCCAACGCAATCTGGCTATCCCGGCACCCGGCAGTACAAAAGGCACGCAAGTTACTGTATTGCATCATCAGCAAAAAGTTTATTTAAGAACTTGCAAAAAGTAATATAATAGTTTTGCATCAGTAAATTTAACAAAACGTAGCAAAAGTTACAAGCAACAAAGAGAACTAGTTCTAGATTTACAAATTGCTTTTAAAGATTTCTTATCGTGCCTAAAGGCTAGAAACTATTCACAACTTGAACCTTTGAGAATAGAAGTAGCAAAATAAACAACTCTTAGTTGCATTTGAGTCTGAAATTAGAAAAAAAAATGTTGAATAGTCAATTCAAATGTCTACAGGCAGCGTATACGTCATATATGAATAGATCAGCAGAACCACATTAATTAATAAATTAAACCAGAAAAAAAAAAAGAAATATAGTTCTGTCATCAAATTAAGATATTTAATCTAGGGCTGTAATTAAACAAACTAATACAGCTCACTCTTGAGTCAAGCTTGACTTGCTAGTTACTCAATTAAGCTCGTATATACTCAATTAAGTAAAAATGTCATACGTTCTTTATACATTACATATAAATTATATCATACATGCTTGGTCGACTCAGGATTTACTTGTATTATGCGAAAAGGGTTGCGCTTAACGGCACTCAATCTCAATAAAAACCTATGAATCAAATTCAAAAATTAATTAATCCAACTCGTCCAACATTGGTATTGCAGTATAAATTAAAACAAAATGTCAATGAAATTTGAATCAAACTCAGACTACATAAACTAAAGACAAAAACAAGTTGCATTACAGATAATGAATATTTTACCACAGAATCTGAACGAATGATTAAATAAATAATTCAGATCGTTTCAAAAATAGTGTTAGTAACATCAAGACTTAAATAAAGTTAAATCAACGAGAAAAAGGTACAACAATTATTAAATTAAAAAAGTAAGCCAAATCAATCCGACCTATACATGAACACATCATCATTCTGACTGATCTTCTTCTTGCAGTTGTAGCAATTTTCGAGGAATCCTCCAATGGGGTCAAAATTACTCTCCTGAATCGGTGACGTCAGAGTCAGAACCCTGGACAGCGGCCACACTTGTTCGGTGTTTTCCGCCAGAGACGGCTTCAAACACTTGGGCCGCTTCACGGCAGCCGACGGAGGAGGAGCCGCACTAACCTCCCACGCAGAGGACACGTTTCGTTTGACCGGCATTACTTCGTTAGGGACTTAGGGTTTGACAATTAGGGATTTTTGGGTTTGGCGGGATGAGAATTGGGTCCGTACACAAGAAACGAGTGAGAGCTTAGAAAGAGAAAAGACGCGTAAGGGAGTGAGGACTGAGAACGCTAGATGACAGGTATATATAGGCTTTGTGGTCCCCATTAATGGAAACTACGTGTATATTTAAAAACTGGATATTTTTTAAAATGGATTAGTATTTATAAGATGAGTCATGACAACTCATTCCATCTTATATTTGATGTTTTAAATTATTATTTTTTTAATTATTTATAATTTTATATAATCTTAGAAAATTAATTATAATTTTTTTAAAATTATTTCTCATGAGAAAATATAAGTATGGTAATAAATGAGAATTTAAGGATATTATAGACAATTAATATTATATTTAATGTTATAAAATTATTTCTTTAATTCTTGTGCACAACCCTAAAACGTCACATATAAGAGTAGACGCGAATCTACATACACTATTGTGGGGTTGTGGGGTCAATTGATCACACTGAAAAAAATAATTACTTTATAATGTTAGGTAAATTTTAAAATTTTTAAGTATTATATATAAATTGACCCCATTAAAATTTTATAAATTTTCTATTATACGGGGTCAAATTGAAAATTTATAATTTTGTCAATCAAATTTTAACCACATATGATTCATATACTCTCAATATATGTATATTTCTCTCGTAATATTTTAAACTAAATAATAATCTAATTTATATTAATAAATTAGATTACTTACTAAACAATTGTGATTTAAAAAGTCTATTACTTATTATATTGTCATTGTAATATAGTGTATATATATATATATATATATATATATATATATATGTGTGTGTGTGTGTCTGAGAGAGACTCGAAAGTGCAAAAATATTTTTTAAAAATGGCTCGGGGGTACAACTTTCGAACCCCGACCAAATTATTTATAGCTTAATAATAATTTTGACCTCAATGAAAATCGCGACTTAAGAAGGGAGTAGGCAGGAGCGGACCCAAGGCTAGGGCAGGGGGGCACCTGCTCCCACTGGATTTTCACCTCTTCATATTATATATATATAGACACACACACACACACTACAATTATTAATATAATCACAAATTTTAAAGCATGGTGGAGCAAAATAAGTAGAGTACTACATTTATATTAGTACACTATACTATTATGTTATTGGAAAAAAATAATATACTACTATATTGTTAAAATAAAATACTACTATAAGAACTTAAGTATTTTATTGTCTTGGTCAATTTAATTCTCCTGAATATTAAGAAGGTAAAAATAGAGGAGTTACATTTACTAAAAAATGTGAAAGATTTCGTTTAGAATTAATTTCTATAATTTACCCGAATTTTCCAAAATAAAATAAAATAGTGTCTAGTTCTCCCAATAATGTTGTCGACTGTTGTTGAACAATCCACCAATCACTTAATCAAATTTAAACATTTTAAAGTATATTAAAATGTTTATCAATCATAGTAACAAGATAGTAAGATATTCTTTTTTTCAGTAACATAATAGCAGTGTACTAAATAACTGTAGTACTCTATTTATTTTGTTCCACTATGTCTTAAAATTTGTGAATATATTAATAATTGTAGTATATATATATATATATATATATATATATATATATATATGAAGAGGTAGAGGAATTGGAAGAAGGCACGTAAATGTTATTGATATATGATATTTTTGTAACTATTAAAAATAAGGCTATCTTGCAACAATTTCAAGGAATAAAATCTCAAAAAATGTTATTGTAAACAATATTTGAGAATTATTTAATTTTATGATTTATTTTATTAAATTAATTTTCATTTTTAATGATTTTTTTCCCGAATTTAACCCCACTAAAATTTCAAGCCGGAGGGGTAGATTTTGAAGAGAAAAGCTTTCATATATAATAGATTCAATGAATTTATCCCATTTAATTTGACTCCCTCATTCCAAAGAGTGTCCAAGTGATTTTTTTGCAGTGTCCGTGTGTTTTTGTGGAGTTATTCGTGAAAATTAAAAAAAATAACATAATTTATCGAAGTTGTTTTAAATAATATACTTGAATTTATTGAACTCAATTTATAAGACTATAATATTAAAAACTAGTATAAACCAGCAGTAATAACCATATATATTTGCTACTTTCATAATTGAATTTAATTTTAAAATTTTGTAAAATGACTGAAGACAAAGATAGGCTTTGCAGTAGTATCAACATTACACAACAGCGTTCAGCATATTCACATGAATCTATTGTTGGAAGTGAGCATTAGAAGAAGAATTGAGAGAATTAATCATCCATCAATATTTATTAATTGGAAGTGAGATAATAATTAAAGTGCTTCTCGCTCCCATGAAGATGGAAATTAATTAATAACCCAAGAGAAAAAGAAAAATGGCATAAGAAGAAGTACTAAACTTGAGCTTATGTTATTATGGTGAAGATTCAAAATTCTTTTCTTGCAGTTGCAGAACAAATAGTAGTGAATATTCTCAAATATAAAGAAAATAATTTAACACCAATTAATTAAAGGAAATTGTTAAATCCACAACATTTTTTGTTATTTTCACAACAAAAGTGTCGCTGTAGATGTATAGTGACGGTGAAAACCGTCACACTAGGATCTATAACTACACTTTTGTTGTGAAAATAACATTTTTAAGTGGATTTAACAATTTCCTTTCCTCCCTGTGATTATTTTCATCCATAACTTTTGTTTATATCATTCAGACCATATGGTTGGTTGCAGAGAGCAAAGCAACCAGAAATTATTAATTTTTAATTTGACAAAGGTATATGTACAAGTGGTTTAAATAGATAGAAAGGTGATGGAGAAGTGGCGTCCTGTAGCAATTTTACTTTCATTATGATTTTCTTCTTCACTATTTCCTCTACATTTTGTTGTGTGCCTAATTAGAACCTCAATATGTCGCCCGGTGACTTTAATCACGTACTAATGTTAAAAAGTAAATAATCAGTAAATTTAATTACTAATCATGCTCATACAATGGAAACTCAAGTGATAATAGAGAGAGAAAATTACATGTTTAATTTATTCTCCAGTTTGGAGAGACCATCTTCAAAGAAAATTGATAAGAAACACAATTTCTCATGACAAAATCATAAACAACTCATTTCTGCACCATCAACTCAAAGGACTAGTATGTATGGTATGGTGTTGAACAAAAACTAGTTCCATTAAAGATCGGCCATGCCCTTCCCAGTTTTAGCATCGTAGGTCTTTTCCAAAACCAGATCCATAGTTGTATCCTTGGGACCGACTGCAAAATAGAAACAAATGAAGAATATAACACAAGTCGTCAACTAAACTGAAAAGCAAATCATATGTACACTTAATGTGACAAAAGCTGACTGTATCCTATAGTATTTCATAATTCTTTTCTTAGGAGAACAACAATTAGCTACATAATTTTCAAGGCAAATTCAAGTTCCATGTTGATTGAATGTTGGAAGTGATTCAGCCCAACCTACATTAGCACTTGGCTGAAATGCATTGACCATGCAATGCTTAAAACTTGTGTAGGATGCATTGTAGCAAAGTTACATCCAGTCGAAAAGGAATTATCCCCCCCCCCCCCACCCCACCCCACTCCACCCCACCCCAAAAAGAAGAGAGCCATATGTAGGTTTTTTCCAAAAATCTTATTGTCAATGTTATTTGGGATTTTCTTTAATATTTGAAGGAATGAATCAAACCATAGATTTGGGATTTCACAGATATCTCTCTTTCTATCCCAATATAAGGAGCATATAACACCTTTGCTAGGGAAGAAAAACATGCTGCTCAGCTTATAAGGAGCATTATATTCTATCCCAATCAAATAGCGCCATTAAAGGACATCATTCTCCACAAATGTGATCGTTTTCTTTTCATTTCTGTAATTTCCCTCCCTTCCAAATTATATATAGTTTATGTCATTACAATCATGAATATCATAAACTATCTAAAAAATACTACTAGCTAAAAGATTTATTGTTTTCAAAACTTCAATAAATCATATGCCAATTTTGAGTTTGAAAATTTCTAAAATTGACTTTTAGAAAGTCAATATTAATCTTATAATTTAGAATAGAAAAAGTATTAAATTTGACATTAAAATAATATACACTCAACACAAAAAACTGATTGTTGATTTTAAAGTGAGGTTTTCATTTAGAGTTTGCACACTTTAATCAAGAATTTGCTTTCACCAAATACATACTATCTCCATTCCATAATAATCGACTTTTTGAAAGAAAATATTGTTTTAATTTATTTGTCGTTTACAACTTTCTAGGAGAATAAATTATTTACTTTCTTATATCACATCTAACTTCTCTCATTGTCCTAAGAATAAGAAATGATCACCCTTTTATTAGTAGTTTTCAACTTCCCATAAAGGGGTAGTAATGAAATTTCATACAAATTTTAATTATTAAATGATACTCTATGTTACTCGGACTCGTGTGCGGGTGTCAGGTGCGGGTACGAATCTATGTGTCGGACACGTGAAGTCAAAAAATAAAGGATACACGGATATGGATCCGAATTTGGACACGGGTGCGGGGATACGGTATGTTATGATTTTTTAACAATGATGTTTCTAATTATATCACCAAGTTTTTTTTGCTCTAGGACCAAGTGCAAAATGCATAAAGAAAAAGGAGGTATGAAATAGAAAAAACAAAACTACATGGGACTGATATGTAATTTTACAGGGGCTATTTTGAACTTTCATAAAAACTAGGGGACTAAATTTAAAAATTTTAAAAACTATGGGGTACCTAATTGTAATATTCCAAGGGATATTTTATATCCCAGATCTGATCTTATCACGCCTCTCTTCTTCTTCGAGGAGATCTCTCTTCTTCTTCGAGGAGATCTGATCTTATCACGTCTCTCTTCTTCTTCCTCCTCGAGACGGCTCTTCTTCTTTCTCCTTGGACCTCTCGCGTCTCTTCTCCTTCTTCCCAAACAATCTCACTCCTCTCTTCTTCCTCCTCCTTGATAGACGACTCTTCTTCTTCCTCTTCTCGAGTCTCTTCTTCTTTTCAAACAGCCGTATCCGGATTTCTGTGACCGAATCCCGTACGAATCCGGCACCCGTACCCGTGTCGTGTTGACACGGGTACTCCACCAAAAATGGCGAGTCCGAGTAACACAGATGATACAATTAAGTGACTTTCTTAATTCATGTGCATGAAGCTAAAATGACTATTATTATGGAATGAAGGCAGTACATTAAAATCACAAGGGCTGTAAAGTCGGGGGTCGGAAAAAAATATTTTAATACGAGTGTAGAAGTATCATAATTTTAATAGGCCTACCAAGTACCAAATGCCCTACTTAGATTCAAATTAAAATTTGGATAGAAGCATATATATATATATATATATATATATATATATATATATATATACACACACACACACACACAAACAGAGTTAAATGTCTAGAATGTCTAAATGGACTAAGCGGAAATTTCAATTATCAAACACCAGATAAAATAGAAAAATTGATGCGCAGATGAAAAGTTCTAGCATTAAAAATAGAGCATATAATACACATGTATTTTGCCACATACCAACTGTTGGTCTTGGTGTGGTCCTTATCTTTAAAATCTCAGGACGAGGAATTATGGACCCTGATGCTCCTATACCTCTAGAAACTCTTACTTTGGTGCCATCTTCTAGATATCTGATTCCAACCTTACAAGGTCTCCTGCATTAAGCACCCATAACCATTTCTTTAAAAGTTTTAATTCAAATTGCAGGTATTAGTAAGCATCAAAAACCAGTTCTTGAAAGTATAAATCAAATTGAAAGAAGAAAACACCCGTGGTTGTTAAAAATACAGACCCTGTAACTGGGTCTACAACTTGGACATTTGAGACATGAAGAGGGGCTTCAACTGTAAAAATTCCACCTTCATGACCTTGCCCTTGCTTAATATGTTTCTTTACCTGCAAAAGGAGGAGAAAATTGTGAATTGCAAAAACATGTTATGTGACGATCCTTGTGATTGTATAAAATTAAAGAACTTGACACAAACGATATTGGCACACGAAGAACACATACAATAAGCATACACCAATAATTTGTCAACGTACTTAAGGAGATAAAAAGCCAATTAAACACCAAGTTCTCAATACTGTTGTATCAACCAAGGGACAAGGGTAATACTAGGGGTCTCAAATTTGTCTCAAAACACATGTCGGTGCTCAACATCATGGTGTGACTTAAGCAATTATTACATACCAATGCAATGATGACATGTGTATCTGAGACACATTTGAGACCCCCAACAATATTCATCCATCAAAAGTCTTTCCACGTTATTTATTAGAACATTACAGATTGCTTTCTACAAACAACAATTTTGAAAGGTACAACTCGCATACACTGAGGGAATGAGGGTGCTTCAGAGCAACAATCCACCCTTCACACAAAAAAAATAACACTAGCATTTTTTTCCCCTTAATTTTTTTGCAAATAAATAAATAACTTACGATGATTGAAATTTGTTCTACATCTTTGTGGAGTGGACAACATATGATTATAACAAACAAACAATCATTGTAAGTCTATTTGGTGACAAAAATAAAATGCAAAAAGTAAACAGAGTATGGCATCATTATGCTTTTACCTATATCATGTTTCGTGCAACTATAAAGTAACATTCTTCTTTCACTTAGCATCCCAAATCCCGATGAGAAAACTTTCTAGGGCTCCTTTGTATCAATAATGTATCTGTCAGAACCACCAATGGGTCAACCCAAACAAACCCATCCTGGCCCATCCACTCCAACCCAATAAAATAGAACAAATCAAGAAGAGACAAACAGAAAAAGATCTTACTAATTTTCCATATATAAAGACATAACTTTTGTGTTGGTAGAGTGGAAGAGTTATGTTAAACATTATATGTTTCTATAGCTTAAATGTGTACAACAATCAATAAACAGAAGTTCTTCCCCTAATATCATTCACTAAAACATTGCATAGGCTTTAACAAAACATAACTACATAAGCATAACAGAAACCTTATTAAGGGTTTGAGAATCAATCATTGAGCTTAATATTAGTGTTTTATTGTTAGATTCATCTTCCCTAAGAACTGATCTCTCACAAAAAAACTAACTACAATAATAATACAGTTTAACTGAATTCCATAAAAAACATTTTGTTTAATAAAACGAGAAATATAATGCATTTAAGAAGCCAAAAATAATAATAACTTCCTGATGTAAATCTTACTAAGTTGCCCAACAAAATTAGAGTAACAAACTAATGCCCACACGATAATATAGTTCTTCTAAAAAAACATACTTTGTCCACTTGAACAATAAAACAACCAAAACCACAAATTTTCTCAGTTATAACTTCAGTTGTATACAACAACTCTTCATGTAAAACAAAAACAACTACATAACAAGGTATGCTAAGGGAAGCAGTTTAATTCACCAGATTTTTGCCGTCAACAATAACACGATTTTGAGAACGAACCACACGCTTAACAACACCAGTCTCGCCTCTATCTTTGCCTCTGATTATCATCACCTGCAAATAATCAAGAATAGGTAATATTAATTTATACATTAAAAATTAAACCCAAATTTTTTTTTATAACAAAATGCAGGAATCAATAAAGACAATTTCCATCTTACATTATCTCCTCTGAGAATCTTCCAGTGATGTATGAGTTTCTCAGCAGCTTTCCAACCCATTGCAAACTAAATTGAATAAACCCGCTCAAATTCCAATTTCCTTCTAAAGGACTTTTAAACAATAAATTAAGCATGAATTCATAACTAAGATTCAATGCATCGATTGATACAGTAACACCAATTTCCGTCGCTGTACTCGGTAACTGATAAAGAACAAAACTTTACCTTGAAGGGTTTGACTTAATTTTACATTTCTAGCACAAAATTAGCGAAAAATGAAACAGAAGTTTTAGATTTTCATCTTCAAATGTTAACAGTTTTTCAGCTGGTCCTGTTAACCAGGGCGTTTCAAACATTGAAAACATACACAGATATAAGAGGACAGAAAACCAGTGACAGTAAAAGAAAGCTTGTACCTTTTATCTCCGAATGAACTCTTGATTTCTAGGGTTTATCACTTATACGCACCTGGGTTTTGAGTTTTCTTTTTATTTACCGTGCCTGCCTCCGGAGAAGTTTTTTTTTTTTTTTTTTTTGCTCTCTATCTCTCTGCTCTGTATAATTATTAGAATAGAGCGTGACCAAAATATTAAGACCATGTAAAGCAGTTTTCCCTATGTTTAAAATTAGATAATCAGTATTTAAAATATTTTTAAATTTAAATTTAAAATAATTGATAATAAAATTTAGACTTAAATACGTTACATATTTCACTTTGCCATGCCATAGCATTAATTTATAACATGCCGGTCCAATTGAACATAATTTATAACATGCCGGTCCAATTGAACATAATTGGAAAAAATCAATCACTTAATTAAAAAAAATTATCAAAGTGAAAAAATGTAAATAATTTAAAATAATAATTTATATTTAAACCTAAACAATAATTAGCACGTCTCTTGTGCAAGACTTTGTTATAATAATTATAAAATGAGGCTTTAGAAGACTAGTATTTACCTAAATTTTTCTCCTTATTTAATTTATTAGAAAATTTATATTTTGACAATCAAAAATGATAAATTCACGAGGTCCCCTTACATAAATAATAGATGGGTCTCACATTCACGTGAGAGAGATTTAGTAAAAATATTAAATTTTACTTATAAAAATATCAATTATCTTTTATTAAAGAAAATTGAAAGCAATTTTAGGTCTTTAGAAGACACAATTAAACACTAAAATTCTATATTATATTTTTAAAATATTAAAGCCTAAAATTAACTTATTTAAAAAAAATACATCTAGTGCATTCCATGCTATATATATATATATATATATATATATATATATATATATATATATATATATATATCTGAGAATGGATCAGTGCAGTCCTGGACACGATAAAAAATGAACCAAATTTTTTATTTTTTTGCTTTTTTTAAAACAACTAAAAAAAATATTTAATATTTTATGGAACTGAAATTTTTCCATAATATAATGTTTTGGATGCGATTTAAATACCTATACCAAAAAATGGTGGTACAGTCTATATAGACTGTACATACATGTTTTGTTATACGTACCCAAATCACATCCAAAACACTGTATTATGAAAAAATTTCAATTCCATAATTATTATTTTTTTTAGTTGTTTTAAATAAAAAAAAAAAGAAAAAAGTCCGGACATTAGATCCGTCCGGACGTCCGGACTGGATCTTGTCCCTATATATATATATATATATATATGACTCTTTTAAAATATGTGACAACCCCAAAATAGGTCCATTCCATCCAACCCATTATGAGTCGCCAAATACATGGTACAGAAAATAACTACAAC
The DNA here is from genome assembly GCA_020205605.1 of Panax ginseng. Taxonomy (NCBI): domain Eukaryota; kingdom Viridiplantae; phylum Streptophyta; class Magnoliopsida; order Apiales; family Araliaceae; genus Panax; species Panax ginseng. The sequence goes on along the minus strand of CM035138.1, from coordinate 5,948,219 downwards.
TTTATTACAACAATTATCGTGCAAAATACAACAACACATATACTGTGAGTTTGGATACAAATATATACCAAATGTGACACATGTCCCAACCGTGGACAAACACCTCACAATGGACACCTTACATAAAGGTATAGTCAAAAACCTGCTTTTAAACTAAAATCTTTGGGAAGTCTTCAGAGAAACCTTCGTATACATGGGAGGCCGTGCTTACAGGTTATGATAGATATCATATGACCACATAATTATCCTTGGTTGATTAATAGACCCCAAAGAAAAAAATGAGAAGATTACAATCATATTCTTCCCAATGGTGAGTCTTCTCTTGATTTATCATTATCTCCATTTCGTCTCAAATTGAGAATTATACTTCAAACAAACACCAAGATTATATAGGTAGTGCTTTCGTAAATATACTCAAAGAAGTGGATGAGCAGACAACCCCATCTTTATGATGACACGAGGTTGTATGTCATTGGACATCTTGTATGATAAAGGCAAAACACCCTTCCAACGTTGGGTTCGCTTCTCCTATATGATTCACCAAATATAACTACTAAAAGATGTATACAACACACTTGTCTGCTTAGGAGAACTACACAAACTAGAGACCACCGCTCTATTCCACTTGTTACCCCAACGACCCAAATTTACACTTTTATTACCTCGAAAGGAATTATGAAGCAAAAGGGTGAGCACAACTAGCTCAAGAAAAGAATATTATGACTAAAGATAATTAAATTATCAATAGCATTCATCAATAACAAATCGTAGATTTAGAACATATGGTAAATGATAAAATTTCAACCATAGTTGCGGTGAACGAAGCGATCCATTAGAAGAGTCAAATAGACAATACAGGTCTATTATCTTCTTCATGTTAAAAGTCCACCAACAATGTTTTATCCACGTAACATCAATCAACAGTTCTTTTCCACAATTATATGAATATCTCATAATCATAATTGTAATTCTAAATTCTCTTACGCATCTAATGGCGAATATAATTTTCATCGCATGTCTTTACCCGAAATATCAAAGATCATGGTTATACCAAATCACGCCTTCACATTCATAATCATACTAATAAATTCATCTTTGACTTTACTACCAAAGATATTCATCCACGATTCATCTTCGCACCATTGGCGAAGATATTCAACAATTAAATCTTTTGCACTACGGGCCAAAGATATTCATTAATGAGTTCATCTTTTGCACTACCAGCCAAAAGATATTCCTCGACGAGTTCATATTTGCACTACGGGCCAAATATATTAATATCTCAAAAGAAATATATAATCATTTCGAAATTTATATAAACAATAATTATAACCATGTTGATCAATTCACCTTTGACTTAAGCTAAAGATATTCAATTATAAATTCAATGGTCATGATCATACCAAATACAATTCAACTTTTCACTTGGCGCCAAAGAAACCCTAATCATGATCATACCAATAATATATCCATCTTTATACTTTCGAGTGAAGAGAATTTCAACATCGTGGTTATAAAAATGTTATATATGATAATAAAATCAATATAATCAATATATAGTTTTAATCTCCAGAGTAATATTCATAAATCAACTATAATTTGGTTAGAAAAAGAAAACCAATTTTGTAGTGAATAGTACAACAAAATAGTAACTCGTGAATAAGAACTTCGTGAATAGTAACTCATAAATAAAAACCACGACACAAAAAGATAGAAATTCTACAATAAAATCCATACCAATATTTCGGTATAATGATATTGAAAGAATAACATTTCTTAAACTTATAAACAATTTATTTTAATTGTTTACACTTTACTAAATAATGCATTTAATCATCATAAAATGCCAAATTTATAAGATTTCATCACCAATAACCAAAACTCTCATCAAAAATCTGCATATACCACATATATGATTCTCAAGCCATAAAATCATATTTTCCAATTCTCTTCCTTCACATAACATATTTAACTCATTTATTTATAACTAGTCTATTTTCATGAAAAATACCAAATCAGTTCCAAAAATATTTCTTTTCTGGGATTTAGCAGAATATAGTCCCATATTAAACATATATTTTTCTTAGAATTTTTAAAATTTATTTACTAATTTTCATATGGCCAAAACAGCCGAATATTTAGACATTTATCATAAATTGTACTTTTATCTAAAAATTCCGAAATTCACAGAGTACACTGATATTATATAGATGTACTCTCAATAAAAATTTCATCAATTTTGGAGTTAACCACAAGGAGTTATAAGCGGTTACTTTTAAAATAGTTTTTTCTCATAAAATTCATAACTCTTAATTTATACATCCAAAAATCACTATTTTTGGACACAATCAATAAAACTCATCAAAATATCATTTCAAATTTTTTTCGAATTTTAGAAGGTCGGGAAGAAATACTGATCGAAAAACATAATAACCATTAAAATCCTTTACTATCCTTACCTCAAAAAAGCGAGACTTCCGATTTGGATATCTGATATGACGATTTGAAGGAAACTTGCAATCGATGAATATCAACTCACCAAGTATCTAAATACTCATAAAATACACTCAACAATCTAGAGAGAGAAGAGAAAGCTTATGTTTACGGTGTGATTTTCAATTCTAACTTAGCTCTCTATTTATAGGAAAATTTTAGCGAGACTTGACCAAGAACATGATGGCTTTACTTCGCTACTATTCCCACCCACCACATTTGAAATAAAATTCAGCACATTTATTCACCAACCACAAGTGGGGCCCACTCAATTCTAGAATTTTCCACCAAAATGCTAAATTCGGATACTTGATAATTTCTCGAACCATTCACCTCTTAAACTTCATAACAAATCATACGTTCATTTTTAACGGTTCAAAATTTGTGGACATATACTCAACTTATATATGTATAACATATCCAAAATTACAACGATCCAAATCGGTCGGATTAAAAATTATAACTCACGCAATATATCTCAAAAACACTTTGGTTTAATTTTTAATACCTTCATTCCACAAAAAAATCTTGATAAAATACCTCAACATTAATTCATTCATTTATAACCACATAAATAAATCCATCATTTATATCCACATCAAATAAATATTTCCTTATCATATAAATCAATAATTAATTATTCACAAATAATATTACGAATCACAATTATATGACCAAAGTAGTTTCGAGGAAAGAGGGCTTTTCGATAAGAATTTCTCCTTCTTGGTAGCCATGATTAGGTGACCAAACCTCTCCTTGTGAGCGTTTTGAGACATTGCGAATAATGCTATCTAATAATATTATTCAAATAATATGAATTATTGATCCGATAATGAGAAATATTGTGCGTTGATAATTATTGAAACAACAATAATATAAAATATCAACGCAAAGAATTATTGAATCAATAAAATAAAATATTGAATAAGATAATTCATGTAATAAATTATTGAGTAGTGTCTTCTTCACGTAAGAATCAATAATTCAAAATCACGTATTACACGTGCGGTAATAACTCTTGTGCAACGTAGCAGACATTACTTTATTTTACCAACCGGTATTCCAACGGTGTTAACGAACGATTACTGCCGTTATTTATAAAAATTTAATTTTGTCGCTTTCTTCATCCGACGCTTATTACATTATGGGGCCCACAATGGGCATGCCTTGTGGTAATACGAATATTCCCTAAGTAAAGAATATTCCATGACCAAACGAATATTCCCCGACAACAATGAATATTTTATAACCACTTGTGTATTTTGAAAAAAATTTCATATATCACCCTTAACTTTAACTTTTATCAATTTAACCATTTACTGAATAGTAATTATAAGAAAAATTGAATACTTTTATTTCATAAATTTCGGGGTCTTACAAAATAGGTCTAATTAAATATGGATTCATACCCTAAACTTTTAAAATATGTCTAATTAAATATGGATTCATACCCTAAACTTTTAATATTTTTTCACTTTGGGGGATTGTCTTCTCAAATTTTTTAATTAGGGGATTAATTAAACTTTTAATTTTTTTTTTCATTTTGGGGATTTTCTTTTCAATTTTCTCCATTAGAGGATTAAAATTTTCTTATTACATCTAAATTGATAGTATCACATAAGAAAATTGATGACATGACTGCGACATGTGACTAAAAAAATATTTATGTGTAATATTGAGTCTCACTTTAACATTTATTCAATTCAATTATTTTTTTTGTACCAAAAAGAATAAATATAAGACCATTATTAATTTTACTTTAAAAACCTGTCATTAAATTTACTTTAAAAAAATTAATTTACCAAAAAATTAATAATTTACCAAAAGGGTAAAATTATCATTAAATTTACTTTAAAAATTAATAATTGTTTAAAATTAACAATGATCCTATATTTTACTTTTTTTTGGTACAAAAAATTAATTAAATAAATGTTAAAATGAGACTCAATATTACACATAAATACTTTTTAGTCACGTGTCGATGTCATGTTGTAAGACCCCGACTTTTTATTAATAAAATGAAATTTCCTCTATTTATTATTTTGAAATAGTAAGGGTTGATTTGATTAATGTGGATAGTTATGGGTAAAATACGCAAGTATTTCAAAATAAGCAAATGGTTATAAAATATTCATTATTGTTTGGAAATATTCGTTTGGTCGTGGAATATATTCGTCTTCGTTCGGAGAATTTTTCGTTTACGGCGCAACCCATGTGGGCCCCATAACTGAAAAGCGATTGGAGGAAGAAAACGACAAATATAAGTTGTTTAAAAATAACTACATAGTAGTAGTTATACTGCGATTTATATTCATTGGAATACCCCGATGGTTAAAACACGATGAATACGCGTTGTTACAGACAAGAAGATACCGCTGATTGCACCAATTATTGATTCTTACGTAAGAAGGCACTACTTTCAATAATTGTTACGAATTATTCGCTCAAGATATTTTATTTTATTGATTCAATAATTGCTGCGTTGATATTTTATATATTGTTGTTGTTTCATAATTGTCATTACACAATATTTTTTCATTATCGAAACAATAATTCATATTATCCTAATAATATTATTAGATAACATTATTGGCAATGTCTAGAAAGTTCGTGCAAGGAAAGGTTTGGTCACCTAATTATTGCCTTGCCAAGTAAGAGAAAATTCTTATTGAAAGCCCTTTTTCTTGAATCGCTGCAGGTTGTCAATATCTGTGATTCTCAGAATATTATTTGTGAATAATTAATTATTGATTCATATGATGAGGAAAATATTGATTTTATGTGGATATAGATGGAGAAAATTTTAATGTGACAATTGTTGAAAAATTGAAATTTTATCTTTTTCTGATAAAATAATTCATTTAAATATATTATTATATTTTAATAATATAATAATGGTGATATTTTTATAACGAATGTGGGATATATGTGTATACGAGGAGGAAGAGTATTTTTGTTGCAATAAATATTTAAAACATGTTAAACATGTTGGTGGACCCCATTTCTTGACTGAAATTTGATTATAGCCTGTAAAATCGCTCGTTTATGGATTTCGGTAATTTTTTCTGTTTGGAATTTGGAAAAACTTCCTTCTGCAAAGTTGTAGAGAATTTAATTTCATATAAAAATTCGCGAGATTTAAATTTTCTGACAAAAGGGCTATTTATTGTGAATTATTGAAGTTCCGAAGCTCCGAAATAATTGATTTTTGGAAGTTTAAAATAATTTAAATAAGAAAAACGTTTTTGGCAATAATGGTGGGTCTTGCATGTGATGTTAATGAGTGATTTCAGTTCTTCAAATGTTAAGGCGTAGGAATATTAATTAATATATTATTAATTTATTAAATTTTCGCTTTGGTGTTACTAGCATTTTCCTATAAATAGAGAGCTTAGGTTAGAATTGAAAATTACACCAGAAACTGAAGTTTTCTCTCTCTATATTATCGAGCGTATTCTTGTGAGTATTTTGAGTATACTTTGAGTATTGCTATACGGTGAAAGTTCAAGTTATAACCTATATATTAGTATTCCAGTTAGAAGTACTGTCTTTCCGAGGTAAGGAATATTATTTTTTTTTGTAATGATATTATTTCTTCAATATCATTATGCTGAAATATTGATCTGAAGTTTTTATCAAATTTGGAACTTTTGGTGTCGGTTACTTATTCACGTGTACTGACGGACTATTCACGTGTCTGATCTTATTCACGAATACTAAGACTATTCATCGAAAAATGAAAATTTTCCTTTTCGTCAAAATATCTATTGTGGATACTAAACTTTGATTGTATCCATGTTTTGATCATTCTTTAATTTTACACCACTATGATTATTTTTGAGGTATTTTTGGGACATGGATAAAACAAAGTACGAATCCTTAATCCTTAATCCTTGTCATTTTGTTTCACTAGATTCGCTTTAAAAAAATTTTTTCATCATCCTCGGTCTTAAATGATGATATTATTGAATATCTTTGGCTTCAGTAGTGCAAAGATGAATGATTTATGATGAATATCTTTGGCTGTAGTGCAAAGATGAATGATTTCGATGAATATCTTTGGCCGTAGTGTAAAGATGAGCAGGTGTTTAGATGAACATGACCAATCGGTAAATGTCCTCGACACAGTAGTGCAAGGATGAATATTTGATCCCGGATATATATTGATTGATGTTACGGGGATAAAAAATAGAGCGATAAACTTTAAAATTCATACATAGAAGATAGTAGTTTGCATTCTCTACTTAACTCTTCTAATGAATTATTATTTCATTGCGAATATTGATTTAAAACTTGTTGTCTATTGTATTCTATTATATTTTTCCTGTTGAAGACTAACGATAATTTTGTTGTATATTATCTTAGTCATAATATTCTTTATTTAGGCTAGTCGAGCTCACCCTTTTCCTTTTTTGTTCTATTTTTCTTCTCGGGAGGCGAGAATATAAGCGATTTGCAGTCGGGTCGGGTATGGAATGAAGGTTCTAGGGAGAGTTGTTTAGTAGTCCTCACCATTGTTGTAAAATAATGTATCAATAATTATGATGAGGATTTATTTGTATGTGGATATTATCAGATGGCAATATCTCGTATTTAAACTCACGCTTTCTTATTGTAATAATAAAGTTGTAGTTATTTACATCACAGCGTATTGACAACTCGAATGGGTGATGTATACCTATTTTGGGGGTGTCACGATTTATCGAGCTTAGGGATATGATCTCCATGGAGATCGGGAATAGAACTAGGAGGGAGAGACGAGTAAATCCTTGCTAGTGTGTCCTACCTAAGCTTATTTGTTAGTTGTCAAGATATAAGGATATTATGTGATATATTGATTTGCTTAATTAACCCTTATTTTATGACGGTATTTGAGAATGTCGAATGAGAATATTAACAAAGGGAAATGAGACCGGTGGACGCCTTTGTACTCACCAACGAGGAGAACGTCAACAGTGGTAATGTTCCTCCTGTGAACAACACCACAGAAAGCGAGATGATGAACGAGGGATGTTTAGAAGCTTTTTGCGATTCATGCAAAATCGCATTTGAGGAGACTCGTGTTCAAAACATAGGAGAAATGATAGCAATTCACGGGTTGCCACGGCCAAGCGAGTTCAAAGAGTTGGGACCACCATAATTTAAGGAAAGCTGATCCTATCATGGCGGAAACATGGGTCAAGCAAATTACCAAGATATTCGATGTCTTGGGATGCACGGAGAATGAAGGTTCCATTCGCCACCTTTATGTTCCGTGGCGGCGAAAATGGCATCACTGGTGGGAATCGTGAAGCGTACCCATCCAAATTGCTATTCGGCGTGTCTCGGGAGACGCTTTAAAACTATTTAATGATAAATACTTTCCGAAAGTGTTAAATGCGTACGAAGGAGGTGGAGTTTATTAGATCGGAGCGAAACAACATGACGGTGTCTCGAAGACGAGGCGAAGTTTGCGAGTTATCCGTGTTTGCACCTCATTTGGTGGAGAATGAGGAACGATGACGCGGATGTTTACGAGAGGTTTGAAACCCGGCGTACGTCGATATCTCATCTCTCATAAATTTTCTCTCTATTCAGAGATGTTGTTAGCGAGGGGCTCAATTGTTAGAAGCGAGATAACGAGTACGGTCAACCGAGGTACCACAATCGAGGATCATACTGAGAGATAGCGATCAACAAAACAACAATAACCAATGGGAGAAAGAAAAGTAGCGACAAAAATGGTAACCACTCTGGTGGTAATCATGGCCATGAAAATAGAAGAAGTGAGTCGGAAGGAGATTTTAAAAGAGGAGATTCAACAACGACCATGTGAAGACAGCGATTGCCGGCTAAAGAATTCGAATCGAGAAACCCACCGGAGGAGAACCACCACCATCTATATATAAATGGGAAAGAGGGACATATTAGTCCAAACTACCCACAACAGCCTGTATGCTATAATTGGGGAAAGGAAGGACATATCGCTTCGAGATTGCACCAGTAGCGAAACCCTAGTTCGATGGGGACGGTGACTCAAAAGATCGTCCCGGAAAAGTCAAAGTCAACAGCCTCGGAAGAAAGTTTGTCATGACCGTCAAAATACAAGAACCCAAACGAGGTGATCACGGGTAAGCTATTTATAAATTCTTGTGAAGTTTATACTTTCTTTGAATCTTGCATCTTTACCCATTCATTTATCTCTCCTACTTGTGCTCAACGTTTAAATTTGACTCGGAAAATTAGACTTTGACATATCTGTGGAAACTCCGTTAGAGAAACTTTCATCACATCCACTTGTTTATAAATCTTGTCTAATCCAAGTTGGCACCCTCACCTTACCCGTTGACCTTATCTCTTTAAAGATACTTGCTTTTGATGTGATTTTAGGGATTGATTGGTTAACTACTCATCATGCCAAAATTGATTATTTTCGTAGTGTTGTTAGCTTTCATATTCCTAAACAACCCGTTGTGCGAATTCAAGCAACTAAACCATTAAAATCAATCAACGTCATATCTAATCATAAAGCTATTCGTTTATTGAAAAATGGATGTCAAGTTTTCTTAGCCCATGTTATGGATTTGAATAAAGACACGCCAAATTTGAATAATATTCCCATTGTTAGTGACTTTCCGGCGATTTCTGAAGAACTTTCCTGGCTACCCCGTAACGTGAAGTTGAATTCTTTATTGACCTTGAACTCGATCTGAAAGCCCATTTCTAAAACCCCATATCGAATGGCTCTATTGAACTTCAGAGTTAAAGGTCCAACTACAAGAATTGTTGGACATCGGTTTCATTCGTCCTAAGACATCTACTTGGGGTGCTCTGCTTTATTAAGTAAAGAAGAAAGGCGGGGTATGCGACTTTATATTGACTATCGGGAATTGAACCATGTCACCATCAAGAATAGGTATCCTCTACCTCGTATTGATGACTTGTTTGACCCGATTCTGAGGAGCACAATTCTTTTCAAAATCGATCTTCGCTCGGATATCATCACCAAGATTAAATCGAGGATATTCCAAAGATCGCCTTTAGAACTCGATGCGGGCATTATGAATTCTAGTCATGTCTTTTCGGATTGACTAATACTCCTGCGGCTTTCATGGATATGATGAACCGAGTATTCAAGGAATATTTGGATCGATTCGTTGTTGTCTTTATTGATGACATCCTCATATATTCCAAAAGTCGTGAAGATCATGAGCACCATTTGAAATTTAGGTACTACAAAGGCTTCGAAAACAAGATATATGCCAAGTTAAAGAAATGCGAGTTCGGCTTGAGGAAGTAGCATTTCTTGGGCATGTGGTGTCAAAACATGGAGTATCTGTTGACGGCCAAGATTGAAGCAATACAAAGTTGGGAGCAACCAAGACGGTGGATCAAGTTCGTAGATTTCTTGGCTTAGCCCGGTTATTATCGGAGATTCGTGGAAGGGTTTTCTCGAATCGCTACTCTCGCTAACTTCGATTAACTCGGGAAGGATACAAAATTCGTTTGGAGCGAAGAATGCGAGAAGAGTTTTCAAGAGCTTAAGAGAGACTTATTTCTAAGACTGTTAAACAATACCATCCGGTTCGGATGGATTTGTTATCTATAAGCGATGCTTGAGCAAAGGGTTGGATGTGTTCTCATATAACGTGGGAAAGTCATAGCCTTTATGCCTCGCGATAACTTAAAGAAATATGAGAGGAATTATCCTACTCATGATCTAGAGTTAGCGTGATCGTTTTCGTATTCTAAAGATATGGAGCACTATCTATATGGGGAGAAAGTGGAGATATATTCGGACCATAAAAGCCTTAAATATTTCTTCACTTCAAAAAGAACTCAACACGCTTGGCGGACGTGACGTTGGCTCGAGCTATTGAAAGACTACTGACCACACTATTCAATACCATCCTAGAAAAGCAAATATAGTAAATGTGACGTTGAGTAGAAGATCATATGTAGAACGAACGAGTGCGATGATGTCAAGTAGACGCATAGAGCCAACTTTAATAGAAAAAGTTAAGGTTGCTCGAGCCAATTCCCGAGCCAGGCGTCATGTATGAAGAAGAAAGTACAAGAAGGTGCTATATCGGGAAGCGAGAATTGATGAAGAAGGAATACTTGAGTCCACTCTAGACTTTGTGTTCGAGACTTATTGTAAGACCGATTTTATTTTATAAAAGTATTCAATTTTTTATAATTACTATTCATGAGTTCTTATTCACGAGTTACTATTCATTCATAATTTACTATTCACGAGTTCTTATTCATGAGTTCTTATTCACGAGTTCTTATTCACGAGTACTATTCATGAAGCATGATAATTTTTTTTGTAAGAATGCATTACTCGATAATTATTACGATAATTCTTTTTCAATATTTTATTTTATTGATTCAATAATTGCTACGTTAAAATTTTATATTATTGTTGTTTTAATAATTGTCACTACAAAATATTTCCCATTATCGGATCGATGATTAATATTATTTGTGAATAATTAATTATTGATAAGGAAAATATTCATTTTATGTGGTTATAGATGGAGAAAAAAAATTTATTTGACAATTGTTGAAAATTGATATTTTATCTTTTCTAATAAAATATATTATTATATTATAATAATATAATAATGGTGATATTTTACAATGAATGTGTGATATATGAATAAATGAGGAGGAAGAGTAGTTTTGTTGCATTAAATGATAAACACATGTTTTGTGTGTTACAAAAATGTTTAACACATATTAAACATGATGGTATACTACAAATTTTGGTGAAATCGATTATAGCTTGTAAAATCGCTTGGTTTATGAATTTGGTCAATTTACATTTTGGAATTTGGAAAAACTTTCTTACGTGAAGTTGTAGAAAATTGAATTTTCTATAAAAATCATGAGATTTGAATTTTACGATAAAAGGGCTATTTATTATGAATTATTGAAGTTAGGAATAATTGATTTTTGAAGTTTTAAATCTTTTTTTTTTAAAAAAACGTTTTTATCATTGTTGTGGGACCCACTTGCACATGTTAGATGCTTTGAATTCAGATGGTCAAGGTGGGCTAAGGAAAATTTTATATATATATTATTATTATATTAAATTTTACGCTTTGGTGTTTCTAGCGATTTTCTATAAATAGGTCTTTGGGTTAGAATTGAAAATCACACAAGCTGAAGTTTTCTCTCTATTTCTCTCTCTATATTATCGAGTGTATTCTTGTGAGTATTTTGATATCTTGAGTGTTGCTATATCGGTGCAAGTTAGTTCAACGTTATTCGATCAAAAATCTTCTTTCTTTTTGAGGTAAGGGATATTGTCGTTAGTATGTAAGGGTTATTATGTTTTTTCAATTTCAAAATTTTTCTGAACCTTCAAAAATTCTGGAAAAATTTGAAATGCTAATTTGATGAGTTTTGTTGATTGTGTCCAAAAATGGCGATTTTTGGATATATAGATTAATAGTTATGGATTTTATGAGAAAAAATACTATTTTAAAAGTAAACCCTTATAACTCCTTGTGGTTAACTCCAAAATTGATGAAATTTTTATTGGGAGTACATCTATATAACATCAGTATATTCTGTAAATTTTGAATTTTTGGATAAAAGTGTAATTTATGATAAATGTCTAAATATTAAGCAATTTTGGCCATATGAAAAATAGTAAATGAATTTTAAAATTCTGAGAAAAATATATATTCAATATGGGACTATATTATGCTAAATCCCAGAAAAAGAAATATTTTTGGAACTGATTTGATATTTTTCATGAAAATGTTCTAGTTATGAGTAAATGAATTAAATATGTTTTGTGAAGTAAGAAAATTGGAAAATATGATTTTATGGCTTGAGAATCATATATAAGGTATATCTGATTTTTGATGAGGGTTTTGGTTATTGGTGATGAAATTTTATGAGTTTGGCATTTTAGGATGATTAAATGCATTTATTAGTAAAGTGTAAACAATTAAAATAAATTGTTTATAAGTTTAAGAAATGATTAAAATATTGTGGTAGTATTAATAATATTAGATTATGAGATTATTAAGTGATTTATAACATTTTGATTAAGGTGTTATGAGATCATTGATTTATGAATCTTACTCTTGAGATTAAATCTATATGTTGATTATATTATTTTTATTATCATATATAACATTCTTATAACCCTAATGATGATATTTCTCTTTGACTTGAGTGTAAAGATGGGTAGATTATTGGTATGATCGTGACTATAGGTTCTCTTTGGCGATGGTGCAAAGTTGAATTGTTGGTGATACGATCATGACCATTGAATTTATAATTGAATATCTTTAGCTTAAGTGCAAAGGTGAATTGATCAACATATATGGTTATAATTATGGTTTATATAAATTACGAAATGATTATGTATTTATTTGAGATATTAATATATTTGGCACGTAGTGCAAATATGAGCTGTTGATGAATATATTTGGCACATTGCAAATATGAGCTGTTGAGGAATATCTTTGGCACATAGTGCAAAGATGAATTATTGAGTGAATATCTTTGGCCGTGGTGCAAAAGATGACATGTTAATGAATGTTTTTGGCGTAGTGCAAAGATGGATTTATTAGTATGATTATGAATATGAGCTGTGATTTGGTATAACCATGATCTTTGATGTTTCGAGTAAAGGCGGTGATAAAAATTATCTTAGATTACGGATGAGAAGAAATTTAGAATCACAATTATGATTATGAGTTATTCATATGATTGTGGAAAGGAATTGTTGATTGATGTTACGAGGATAAAATATTGTTGGTGGACTTTTAACATGAAGAAGATAATGGACTTTATAGGTCTATTTAACTCTTCTAATGGATTGCTTTCGTTCATTACTGCACTATGGTTGAAAAGTTTTATCATCTACCGTATGTTCTAAATCTACGATTTATTCTTTGTTGAAGGCTATTGATAATTTATTTATCTTTAGTCATGATATTCTTTCTTGAGCTAGTTGTCTCACCCTTTTTGCTTCACAATTCCTTTCGGGTAATAAAAGTGTAGGCATTTGAGGTGAGAGGAATAACAAAGGGAATAGAGCGGTGAATCTACATAGATGTTGAGGTGAGGTGAATTTAACTTGGAAGGGTGTTTTGCCACTATCATACAAGATGTCTAATGACATACAACCTTGTGTCATCATAAGGCGAGGTTGTGCTCATCCAACTTCTTTGAGTATATCTACCAAAGACCTTTATCTATATGATCTTGGAGTCTATTTGAAATATAACCCTCAATTAGAGGCAGTGGAGATAATGATATGTCGAGAGACTACGCCATTGGAAAGAATATGATAGTAATCTTCTCATTTTTCTTTGGGGTCTATTAGATTGACGAGGATAATTACGTGGGCATATGATATCTATAATAACCTGAGCATGGGCCTCCCATATACGAAAAAGGTTTCCTTGAGCACTTCCAAAGATTCTTGAATTTTTAAAAGCAGGTTTTGACTATACCTTTATGTAAGGTGTCATTATGAAGGTCTTTGTCCACGGTTGGGACATGAGTCCGATAGTTGATATATATTTGTATCCAAACTCACGACATATGTGTTGTTGTATTTTGCACGACAATTGTTGTAATAAAGTTGTAGTTGTTTTACGTACCATGTATTTGGCGACTCGAATGGGTTGGATGGAATGGACCTATTTTGTTGATTAATGTGGATAGTTATGGGTAAAATCACGAAGTATTTCAAAATAAGCAAATGGTTATAAAATATTCATTATTGTTAGGGAATATTAGTTTGGTGGTGGAATATTAAATCTTTGTGGAGAATATTAAATATGGCCAAAGCCTTGACCGTGTGTGGGCCCATAACTGGAAAGCGATTGGAGGAAGAAAGCGACAAATATAAGTTGTTTAAAAATAGCAGGCGTGGTTATTCTGAATTTACCTTTGTTGGAATACCCGGTGGTTAAAACACGATGTCTGGCGTTGTTGCCGCGATGGCGCGGTATTGCACCAATTATTGATTCTTACGTGAAGAAGGCTTTACTCAATAATTGTTACGATAATTATTGTTCAATATTTTATTTTATTGATTCAATAATTGTTTGCGTTGATATTTTATATTCTTTGTTGTTTGATAATTGTCATTACACAAATATTTTTTCATTATCGAAACAATCATTCATATTATCTGAATAATATTATTAGATAACATTATTGGCAATGTCTAGAAAGTTACATCTAAGGAGATGTTTGGTCACTTAATTGCGGCGCAAATAAGGAGAAATTCTTATTGAAAGCCCTTTTTTTTCGAGGAGCTGCACGATTGTCGATATTGTGATTACATAATATTATTTGTGAATAATTAATTATTGATTCATATGATGAGGAAAATATTGATTTTATGTGGATATAGATGGAGAAAATTTTTAATGTGACAATTGTTGAAAAATTGAAATTTTATCTTTTTACGATAAAATAATTCATTTAAATATATTATTATATTTTAATAATATAATAATGGTGATATTTTTACAACGAATGTGGGATATATGAGTATCTGAGGAGGAAGAGTATTTTTGTTTTAATAAATGTTTAAAACATGTTAAACATGTCGGTGGACCCCATTTCTTGGTTTGAAATTTGATTATAGCTTTTAAAAATCGCTTGTTTATGGATTTCGATCAAATTTTGTTTGGAATTTGGAAAAACTTTCCTTCTGCAAAGTTGTAGAAATTGAATTTCCTATAAAAACACGCGAGATTTGAATTTTTTCGACAAAAGGGCTATTTATTGTGAATTATTGAAGTTAGAAACTCAAAATAATTGATTTTTGGAAGTTTAAAATAATTTAAATAAGAAAAACGTTTTTAGGCAATAATGGTGGGTCTTGCATGTGATGTTAATGACTGATTTCAGTTCTTCAAATGTTGGCGTAGGAATATTAATTAATATATTATTAATTTATTAAATTTTACGCTTTTGTGTTTACAAGCATTTTCCTATAAATAAAGAGCTTTGGTTAGAATTGAAAATTACATCGAAATCTGAAGTTTTCTCTCTCTATATTATCGGCGTATTCTTGTGAGTATTTTGAGTATACTTTGAGTATTGCTATACGGTGAAAGTTCGATTATAGCTTTATATCCGATTATTCCAGTTAAAATCTTGTCTTTTCGAGGTAAGGGATATTTTTTTTTTTCGTAATGATATTATTTCTTCAATATCATTATCTTTGAAATATTGATCTGAAGTTTTATCAAATTTAGAACTTTTGGTGTGAGATTCTTATTCACGTATCGACCTTTATTCACGTATATCTGATCTTTATTCACGAATCTGGCATTATTCATCGAAAAATGAAAATTTTCCTTTTAAATCCAAAATATCTATTGTGGATACTAGCTTTGATTGTATCCATGTTTTGATCATTCTTGAATTTTACACCACTATGATTATTTTTGAGGTATTTTTGGACATGGATAAAACAAAGTCTGAATCCTTAATCCTTAATCCTTGTCATTTTGTTTCAATTGGATTCGTTTCTTTTTAAAATATTTTCATCATCCTCGGTCTTAAATGATGATATTATTGAATATCTTTGGCACAGTAGTCAAGATGAATGATTTATGATGAATATCTTTGGCTGTAGTGCAAAGATGAATGATTTCGATGAATATCTTTGGCCGTAATGCAAAGATGAGCAGTGTTTAGATGAACATGACCAATTGGTGAATGTCCTTGGCACGTAGTGCGAGGATGAATATTTGATCCCGATATATATTGATTGATGTTACGGAGGATAAAAAAAATGAGGCGATGAACTTTAAAATTCATACATAGAAGATAGTAGTTTGCATTCTCTACTTAACTCTTCTAATGAATTATTATTCAATTGCGAATATTGATTTAAAACTTGTTGTCTATTGTATTACATTATATTTTTCCTGTTGAAGACTAACGATAATTTTGTTGTATATTATCTTAGTTATAATATTCTTTTCTTGGGCTAGTCGAGCTCACCCTTTTCCTTTTTGTCCATTTTTTCTTCTCGGGAGGCGAGAATATAAGCGAGTCTGAGTCGAGGTATGGAATGAAGGTTCTAGGGAGAGTTGTTTAGTAGTCCTCACCATTGTTGTAAAATAATGTATCAATAATTATGATGAGGATTTATTTGTATGTGGATATTGTCTAGATGACAATATCTGTATTTAAACTCACAGTTTTACTATTGTAATAATAAAGTTGTAGTTGTTTCTGTACCGTATATTGACAACTCAGAATGGATGATGTATACCTATTTTGGGGTGTCACACATGTCATCAATTTTCTGACGTGACACTATCAATTAGACGTAATCGTAAAAAATTAAAAGTTTAATCACTTAATGAAAAATATTTAGAAGACAATCCTAAAATGGAAAAAAAATTAAAAGCCTAATCCCTTAATGGAAAAAATTTATAATACAATCCTCAAAGTGAAAAAAAATTAAAAGTTTAATTTCCTAGTTAAAAAAAATTGAGAAAACAATCCCCAAAGTGATTTTTTTAAATAAAAATGTAGGGTATATTTATGCCTTTAAAGTAATATTCTATCTATTTTGTGACACCCCCAAAATAGGTATACATCACCCATTCTGAGTTATCAATACATGGTACAGAAATAACTACAACTTTATTATTACAATAGTAAAACTGTGAGTTTGAATACAAATATTATCTTCTAGACAATATCTATACCCAAATAAATCCTCATCACATTTATTGATATATTATTTTATAAAAATGGTGAGGACTACTAAACAACTCTCTTTATAACCATCATTCCATACCCAGACTGCATTTCTTACATTCTCGCCTCTTGAGAAGAAAAATGGAACAAAAAGGAAAAGGGTGAGCTCAACTAGCCCGATAAAGAATATTATGACTAAGATAATATACAACAAATTATCGTTAGTCTTCAACGAGGAAAAATTTAATAGAATACAATAGATGACAAGTTTTAAATCAATATTCGCGATGAAATAATAATTCATTAGAAGAGTTAAGTAGAGAATGCAAACTACTATCTTCTATGTATGAATTTAAAAGTTCATCGTCTATCTTTTATCCTCGTAACATCAATCAATATATATCCGAAATCAAATATTCATCTTTCAGCACTACTGGGCGAAAGATATTCATCGATTAGTCATGTTCATCTAAACACTGCTCATCTTTGCACTACTGGCCAAAGATATTCATCAAAAATCATTCATCTTTTGCTTCTACGGTGCCAAAGATATTCAATAATATCATCATTTAAGATTGGGGATGATGAAAAATATTTTTAAAGAAACGAATCCAAAGAAACAAAATGACAAGGATTAAGGATTAAGGATTCGTACTTTGTTTTATACACGTCCAAAATACCTCAAAAATAATCATAGTGGTGTAAAATTCAAGAATGATCAAAATATGGATACAATCAAAAGCTAGTATCCGAATAGATATTTTGAGACGAAAAGGAAAATTTCATTTTAAATGAATAATGCCGTATTCGTGAATAAGATCGTATCGTGAATAATGCCAGATATCGTGAATAGTAACTCTCAGACACCAAAAGTTCCAAATTTGATAAAAACTTGATTAATATTTCATAATGATATTGAAGACATAATATCATTACGAAAAAAATAATATCCCTTACCTGGAAAGGCGATCTTAAGCTGGAATAATGGATATAAAGTTATAACTTGAACTTGCACCGTATAGCAATACTCAAAGTATACTCAAAATACTCACAAGAATACGCTACGATAATATAGAGAGAAAAATTTTAGTTTACGGTGTGATTTTCAATTCTAACCCAAGCACCCTATTTATAGAAAATGCTTAGAACACCAAAGCAGAAAATTTAATAAAATATTAATAAATTTATATAAATCATACGCAAACTTGGAAATTCTGATTTCAGCATATTTTGCAACACATGTGCCCACCAACCAACCACAAAAACGTTTATGTTATTTTAAACAATTAAAACTTCTAAAAATCAATTATTTCAGAACTCCGGAACTTCAATAATTCATAATAAATATCCCTTTTGTCAAAAAATTCAAATCTCGCGAGTTTTTATAGGAAATTCAATTCTCTACAACTTTGCAGAAGAAAGTGTTTTCAAATTCTAAACAGAAATTGACCGAAATCCATAAACCAAGCGATTTTACGGCTATAATCAAATTTCGAACAAGAAATGGGGTCCACCGACATGTTTAACATGTTTTAAACATTTATTGCAACAAAAATACTCTTTCTTCTCGTATACTCATATATCACACATTCATTGTAAAAATATTACCATTATTATATTATTAAAAATATAATAATATATTTAAATGAATTATTTTATCGAAAAAAGATAAAATTTTAATTTTCAACAATTGTCACATTAAAATTTTCTCCATCTATATCCATATAAAATCAATATTTTTCTCATCATATGAATTAATAATTAATTATTCACAAATAATATTACGTAATCACAATATCGATAAACCGTGCGCTCCCGGTTCGAAAGAGGGGGCTTTCCAATAAGAATTTTTCTCTTCTTGGCAGCAATTAGGTGACCAAACCTCTCCTTAGACAAAACTTTCTAGACATTGCCAATAATGTTATCCAATAATATTAATCGGATAATATAAATTATTGCTTCGATAATGAAAAATCTCGTGTAGTGACAATTATCAAACAACGATAATATAAAATATCAACACGAATTATTGAATCAATAAAATAAAATCTTTTGAATGCAGTAATTCTTTGTAACAATTATTGAGTAGTAAGGCCTTCTTACGTAAGAATCAATAATTGGTGCAATACTGTCTTCTTATACGCAACAACGCCAGACATCGTGTTTTAACCAATCGGTATTCCAACAATGTAAATCCAGAATAACTACTGCCGTTATTTTTAAACAACTTATATTTGTTATTTTCTTCCTCCAATCGCTTTCAGTTATGGGGTCCACACATGGTCATTTAATCGCATTTAATATTCTCCCGACGATTTAATATTCTACGACCAAACGAATATTCTCCCAAACGATAATGAATATTTTATAACCATTTGCTTATTTTGAAATACTTGCATGATTTTTACCCATAACTATTCATATTAATCAAATCAACCCTTACTATTTCAAAATAATAATTAGAGGAAATTAAATTTCATTTATTAATTATTTGGGGTCTTATATATTGGATCTATTTTGACTTTTTTAAGTTACTCTGAGTTTTTGAGATATTTTAAATTCAAAATGACGTAATTTATTTAATTTATGAAAAAAATAATAATATTACAATTAATACTTTTTCAATTCCAAAATATAAGATTATTATTTTCTTTTTGAAGTAAGCTTGAGACATTTTTGAACTCAAAATCAGATATGATTTTTTTTTAATTTTAGTTAATACAATAACTAGTATCGTAAATTATGTAATAAAATATTATTCATTGTAAGATTTATTATTTCATAATTTTAAATTTGAAAATGTATTCAACTGACTTTTAAAAATTAACAATAATATTATAATTTGGAATGAAGTTAGTAATACTTTGTAAAAGCTTATAAATGTTTTTATAATTGCATTGTCTAAAGTTAAAGGAATTCTATATGAATTTTAACCATCGCCTCCCTCTCTTTTTGCCTTTAAATTTAATAGTAAAATAGTGAAGAAATTATTTAGTACCGGAAATTTGGAAATGAGATCTTTCTTGTTAATGGTATCAAGGTATACTCGGAGTACTAATTTTGGAATAAATACAGCAAATCCCTAAAAAAATAATCCCTCATCATTAATGATGGAAATTTAAGATTTGATTGTCATTAATTACGCACACTTAATTAGTACTGTAGATTATTTCCTATTCCCAATTTTGGATATGCTATATATTCTTCCTATATATATATATATAGGTCTTAACCCCAAGACTTCATCATCTGAATTTTATATAAAAACTAAAAAGGAAGGAGATTTGTGGGTTGAAAAAGATCGATGGCTAAGCTCTCAGTTCCGTTGACGCTAATTGTTGTTGTTCTCATGTCGTCAGGTACTTAATTACTTACCTGCTACTACTACTACTACTTTTTCTTAATTATTTATTCAACTTGCATGCATGCATTCTAATGCATGTTTTATTTGGTAGGGCAGTGTTGATTCCAATGATTTGTGGAAAGAGTTGTGAGACCCCAATTCTAACGGTACCAGTTCTTTATTGTCCCAAAAGCGAAACGGCGGACTCAAACTGCTGGTATAATTGCCAAACTCGTTATGGAAACCAGGCCACGGCTTCGTGTAGGGCTCCCGTTGGTTTTAATGACCCACTTTGCTGGTGCCGATTCCCCTGTTAATTCATTCCATACCCTTCATTTTTAGTATCTGCTTTAGGATTGTAAATGGTAACCGGAAAATTCGTATTCGTCCACATCCGTATTCGAAAAAAAAACGAATATTATTCGTATTCGAAAAAAACGAATATATCCGTATTCGGTTTAAAGGTATCCATAAATAAACGGATACGAATACGGATATAAGCGTATTCGTATTCGATTAACATCCGTCCGTAAATATATCCGGCGGATACGGATATCCGGATTCCGATATCTGGAATCTGTATCCGAATAACTTATATATATATATATACACACACACACACACTTAATATTTACATTAATTAAGTTATTAATTAATGTAAATTATTAATTAATAATTTACCTATATAAGTTGTTAATAATTTAATATATATATATATATATAATATGTATTTATTAATAACTTACATTCATTGATTAATCACTTACATTTATTTATATAAGTTATTAATATATACGTGTGTGTATATATATATATATATATATTAATAAATCATAACTTAGATTCATTAATTAATCACTTTAACTTATATTCATTAATTAATAACTTACATATACATTTATATATATATATAAGTTATTATATATATACACACATATATATTAATAACTTGCATTAATTAATTAATAACTTACATATATATATATATATATATACAATATATACACACATATATATATATTAATAACTTACATTCATTAATTAATCACTTACATTCATTTATATAAGCTATTAATATATATTTATATATATATACACACTTACGTTTAAGGACAACTAGCGAGAGAGGCGGGAGCAATGGACAATATAATTTTATTGTTAAAATGTGTTAGAGTCCGAATTAATTTAAAATTAATCTGAAGGAGAGTTAAATAAATTAATTCACGTTTATGAATTTTTTGGTGGAGAGTGTAAGACCCCGATTTTTTATTTTTTATTTTATAAATAAAATGGAATTTTCTTTATTTATTATTTTGAAATAGTAAGGATTGATTTGATTAATGTGGTTAGTTATGGGTAAAATGCTAAAATTTTACAAAATAAGCAAGTGGTTATAAAATATTCATTGTTGTTTGGGGAATATTCGTTTGGTGTTGGAATATTAAATCTTGTCGAAATATTCATAATGACTGGCGCTATGACCATGTGTGGGCCCCATAACTGAAAGCGATTGGAGGAAGAAAATGACAAATATAAGTTGTTTAAAAATAATAATCTACAGTAGTTATTCTGCTTACATTTGTTTTGAATACCCGGTGATTAAAATACTGAATATACGCGTGGGTGCATGAAGAGGCACCAGGTATTGCACAAGATATTATTAAATTATTGATCCTTACGTAAAGAAGCACTACTCAATAATTGTTACAGATAATTCTTTATTCAATATTATATTGATTCAATAATTGCCATGCGTTGATATTTGGTATCACTTGTTGTTTCAATAATTGTCATTACACGCATTTTTTCATTATCAAATCAATAATTCATATTATTTGAATAATATTATCGAGATAACATTATTGGCAATGTCTAGAAAGTTACATCTAAGGAGAGGTTTGGTCACCTAATTGCGCTACCAGGTAGAGGAAAATCCTTATTGAAAAGTCCCTCTTCCTCGGAACCGTATCGGTTTTTAGTAATGTGATTCTATAATATTATTTGTGAATAATTAATTATTGATTTATATGATATTGATTTTATGTGGATATAGATGGAGAAAATTTTAATGTGACAATTGTTGAAAATTAATATTTTATCTTTTTACGATAAAATAATTCATTTATATATATTATTTTAATAATATATTAACGGTGATATTTTTATAATGAATGTGGGATATATGAGTATATGAGGAGGTAGAGTATTTTGTGGCATTAAATGTTTAACATATGTTTTTGTGTGTGGTGGACACAATTCTTGACCAAAAATTGATTATAGGCGTAAAATCGCTTCATTTATGGATTTGGATAATTTCGCTTGGAATTTGGAAAATCTTCCTTCATGTAAAGTTGTAGAGAATTGAATTTCCTATAAAAAACGCGAGATTCAATTTTCTCGACAAAAGGGCTATTTATCATGAATTATTGAAGTTCCGGAGTTCAAATAATTGATTTTGGAAGTTTTAATTATTTATTCTAAGAAAAACGTTTTTGTGGTTGTTGGCACATGGGTGGCTGATGTTTTTGACCAAAGAAGGCATGCTAGAGTTTTCAAAACATGTGGGTAGGAATTTTGAATAAATAATAATATATTTTATTAATTTAGTCTCTTTTTGCGTTCTAACATTTTCCTATAAATAGAGGGCTAAGTTAGAATTGAAAATCACACCGAAACTAAGTTTTCTCTCTCTCTCTCTCTGATTATCGAGCGTATTCTTGTGAGTATACTTTGAGTGTTGCTATACGGTGCAAAGTTTACATACAAGATAATCTAAAATTGATCGGAAGACGGTTATTTTGAGGTAAGGATGTTATTTCTTTCATGAAATGATATTATTTTCTTCAATATCATTATGCCAAAATCTTTGTTGAACTTTTATCAAATTTGGAACTTTTTCATGTATGGGGTTACTATTCATGAGTTCTTATTCACGAAGTTACTTTATTCATGAGGAGTTATTCATTCAGCGATTCTTATTCACGAGTACTATTCATGAAGCGTGAAGATGTTTTTTTTTGTGAAATTTCTATCTTTTTGTGTGGGTTACTATTCACGATACTAAGACTATTCACGATATCTGACCTTTATTCACGAATACTGGACTTTATTCAATTAAAAAATAAATTTTTTTTTGTCCAAGATGTCTATTTTGGCTACTATCTTTGATTATATCCATGTTTTGATCGTTATTTTGAGTTCTACTTCAAAATCGTTTATTATAAGTATTATCGATCTTGATAAACCGTTATCTGAATCCCAATATTTGTCCTTCTATCTCACCGGATTCGCTTCTTAAAAATATTTTTCATCATCCTCATTCCTTAATGGTAATACTTGATGAATATCTTTGGCCTCAGAGTGCAAAGATGAATGATTAAATTGATGAATATCTTTGGCTGTAGTGCAAGATGAATGATTAAATCGATGAATCTCTTTTCGGCCCGTGGTGCGAAGATGAGCAGTGTTGAGATGAACATGACCAACTAGTGATACAAATGAATATCTTTGGCTGTGAAGTGCAAAGATGATTAAAGATGTATATTGATTGTTATTACGAGGATAAACTATCGATGATGGACTTTTAAACCTTAGAAGCGATGGGAATTCTTTCTCTCTACGTGACTCTTACAATGGATTGTTGTTTCCATTGTATTTGTTGATCTAAAACTTGTTATCTATTGTATTACATTAGATTTTTCCTGTTGAAGACTAACGATAATTTGTTGTATATTATCTTAGTCATAATATTCTTCTTTGGGCTAGTTGAGCTCACCCTTTTTCCTTGTTGTTCCATTTTCTTCTCGGAGGTGAGTAACATGGCGAGGATCGAGTCGGGGTATGGAATGAAGGTTCTGCAGAGAGTTGTTTAGTAGTCCTCACCATTTTGTAAAATAATGTATCAATAATTATGATGGGGATTTATTTGCGTGTGGATATTGTCAGACGGCAATATCCGTAGTTAAACTCACGAGATGTATTGTCGTATTTCACACGACATTTGTATTATTGAAGTTGTAGTTATTTCGCACCATGTATTTGGCGACTTCGAGAATGGGTTGGGTGGAATGGACCTATTTTGGGGGCGTCACGGAGAGTATTTATCACTTTCATTTGCCTAATTATTTAGAAACTAAAGTCCAAATATGTAAAATAAGTTCAATGTCAATTTTGAATCAAGTTAGATTAACTAGTTGTCACACATACATTATAACTTTCTGACTCCATAAATATAATGAAATCAAATAATTTCTTATAACCATGTAATTTATTTATTGAGGATAAATAATAAATAAATCTCCCATAAATATTACTATTCATTTATTAAATATTAATTTATTTCTCTTTTTTATTATTTAATAAAATTTGAAAGAATAATATTGAGATTTTAATTTCAATTTGATCCATCAAACAAAGTATCGGTTACATTATTGAATCTTTTTATTTTCACCCAAAACGTCAATTAGCATGTTCCTCCCTTTATGATTAGGATGTTTAATAAATATGTATGGTTTAAATATTAAATTGTGTTTAATTAATATGTATGATTTAAACTTTAATTATTTTTTTTCGTAAATATTTTGAATGAATTTTATATTAGGTTACTGATAAACGAATTCGGATATTCGGATATCCAAATAATTTGTCTATTCGGATAAAATAAACGGTAACGGATATTATCCGTATTCGAATATTTTTCCGAATACCGGATACGGATAATATTTTTAAAATCCGCCGGATACCGGATATGGATACGGATAGCGAATTAATTTTCCGGATACAAATACGAATTTACCTGTATTCGTATCCGTTTAATACCGTTTACACCCCTGATCTGCTTAATAAATTAATTACTACTATTTATGGAGTATTATGTTCCTACGGTACTACGTACAACTGATTAATACGTACTAGCTATCGTTGTTAAATATATACATATTTATTGGGACATGCATGATTTATTTTTTGTGACAAGATGATGAGAATATGGTGCAGTTTTATCCTTGATTTTAATGGTGCGTGCGTTCATGTTCATGGTCATGGGGATAAATACAACTTGTAAATTTATTCACATAATCATAAATTCACATAAGTAGCTACTATTACTCCTCAAATCACTACTTTTATTACATTTTTTGAAAATACAAAACATGGGATATGTTCTTATACAGTAATTTTATTGTACTTTATTCGCTCCCCTCCCCCTCCCCCTCCCCCTCCTCTCTCTCTCTATATATATATATTTCGATCGATCCATTTGGGGAAGAACTGCATGCATGGTTCCATGTCCCTTTTTAGTTCTGGACGAGCTTTTCCAGATTGGCTGCACATAAAAACATTACATCATTTAAAGAAAGAAAAAATAGCAATGATTTTTTTAATAACAGTACTGGACCCAAATATATTATATATATACCACCCACCACACAAACCACATAAAGCTAGCCGGCTAGCGTTGCAACAATTTTAATAATAAAACGTACGTCACACAACACAAAGATGATCGTACCTTTGAATTCTTGGGCCCCACAGTCGCTGTCGCACTTCATTTCACAGAAGGTGTAGCCTTTGTTATCCTTATTACATTTGTCCTCGCAGTCTTGGAGGCATTTCTTGTAATCGTTCTGAATGGCGTCCTCGGCCTCAATCACCGCAAGAAAAAGGCACATGATCAACAACACTGCAACAATCTTCTGCCCGGCCATTTTCCAACTTAATTTAATTCTCTCTCTCTCGTATATATATACCCACCTATTCGATCTGTTGCTTTTAACTGTTTAATTTGTTATTTGCCTCGGCCTTTTTAATTTGGAGATATGCATGTTTTATATATAGGGATGGATTACTTTAGCTTTGTATTGGATGGATGATAAACCTTAAACTATGGAAATACATACATGTGGTTTACATATGGCTTAGGGTTCTCCTAAAACCATGGGGGACCTCCTATCCTAGTCCTACCATGAACCAACAACAACAAACTAGCTAGCTAGGTCCACCATCCATAATTAGATACTCCTATATTGCAAAAATTTAGGTTATGTTTGAAACATAGAAATTAATAAACCCACATTTATAAATTTGTTAGATTTTTTAATCTTATATATAAAGGTTTGTATATATTTTTAATTTTCAAAACTTTTGTACTTTTTATTGGTCATATATAATCTCTCTGCATGCGTTATGATTTATTGATTTAGAAAATGACCATAAAAATCAATACAAGAGACAGAGGGAGGGTTATTAAGCTTGCAGCTAAATTTATCATTTGCCTCTCATCATAAACACATGCAGATCAGACTAAATTCCCAGTGACATTAATGTATATCATATGAACACAAACTTTTATTTAAATATTACTGTTGGCCTTGTCTGGAATACACAATAAATTTTAAAAAAATGAAATCTGAATATTGATTAAGGCATTAACCGCCATATAATTGAGTTACAATGTATTTAATTGTATGCTACAAATAAACTGGTTTTCTGGATCTGACTACACCCCAATAAGAATATTTAAACACCAAACATATATAATGATATCTAAAAAAGGACCTATTCTAGTAGTAGTAGTAGTTCAAAATCATGATTCCTACAAATGCTAGCAGGAGAGAAGGCGATGAATTGTAAGATGGATTAGAAGCAGATGTTGGGTTGAGCACTGGTCGACTCCCCGGAGTTGCAGTTGGATCCACCGAAGAAATTGGTGGACTTGCCGCGGGTGTTATGTCTGAAGTGGTTTCAGCTGGTGGACTTGCTGGCGCCGAGATTGATGCTTTTGAGCCTGACATAAAAAAACCAAGGCCTAGTAGTTATTATCATAGTTTTTTTAGAAGAAAACTTTCTTGATTGATTTTAGTTCATCCTTACCTATAGGACTAAAAGGAGAGGCAGCCGAAGTAGGTGGAGGAGTTGGTCCAAACAAAGCAGGACCTGCCAATTATGATTTAATTTACCGTTGGATAAGTTAACTAGAATGTACAAGTCCACTTGCATTTTTTGGTTAGCTTTTAATTGTCAAACCCAAGTAAAAATGTAACTTTTGGTAACTTTTCAAATTTCATGTATTTTTTCACTTTCTTGATTCTTATTATTGTTTTATGATTTATCTGATATAAAGAAATTTTTACTCTACTCAACAGGTCTTTTATTTGGGGTGGAAAATTTTTACTTTTTGCAGCAGAGGAAAAAAGGACATATACCTGGAGCTGGTAGAGGGACACCAGAGGCTGCAACATATTAACAGACTGTTAGAGATTTAATAAAAAAATCAATTGAATGGTGAAGGCTAATATTTGAAACATAACCAAAGTTTTTACCTTTGCATTGTACCGGAACACAGCAGATTTACATGCTCGTGGAAGTAAAATTGCTAATGTTCTGTTAATTGGTAGAGAAAAAGGAACATTCCCCGTGACTATGAGACAAGCACAGTCCATGCTAGCACTTGTAAAAGAGCGTAGCGAATCGCAGCAGGCTGCTGTTGGTGAGCCCCCAGTACCAGTACTTCCGGTAATAAAATTTAAGCACGGGGTAAAGCTGGTCACCATTGAACTGGTGCATGGTGTGCTAATTTGCCCATTAACAGAAATGGCTGAAAAAAATATTGCAATTGCAAATACTGCATGAATAACCTTGAAATTTTCCATGACTAAGAAAGAAAGATTATGAGATGACTGGTGGGATTTGCTGATTGTTTATAGGTTGATGGGAGTAAGGAATTTGGAGGGAAAACTGGTAGATTTGAAGTTGTTTTGGAGTTCAACTAACTTGAATAATTAAAGGGGATCAATTCTTGATTGTCTTGAATATAAATTTTATGGGAGTTCAACTGTTCTAGTTAGGTAGGTGTGGCATATTGCTTGGGATTTGTTATTTTTACACGTTACATATGTTAAACAATAAAAATCATTCTAGCATTGGATCTCCCATTTAAGCTCTCTTCATGACTTGATTAGTTTAAAACCATACCTAAGTTCTTAGTTTAAAACCATACCTAAGTTCTTTGACTTTATATAGTATAAATGGAATAGAAATATGAAACAAAAGATTTTTTTTTGTTGTTGTTGAAATTTCTTACACTTAACTGTACACTTGATATGTGATTTTAAAAAAAAATTATAATATGATTTTTTTTTTCATTTAGATTATTATAATTATAATATGAATATAGTTTATGTTTTACTTTTCTTTTCTCTATTGCTCAATTTCTGAATTTGATACATAGTCCTTAATACTTACTTTTAAGCACTTAGAGAAAATAAGGAAATTGAATACTAAAAAGGAAGATCTTGAACTCAACCTAAAATATGCAATTCTTGCATCTACCAAAGACAGTTATCTAACAGCCCACTTTTCTTTTCCTCCTTAATCTAAAAAGTAAACAAACCATCAGTTTGGAGTTGGTCACCCAAGTTAACCTATATTTCCTTGACCTATTATTCACTTCATTTTTCATATTTATACCCCAAGGCCTGCCCTTTCCTCCACATCAACCAAACATCAAATTTCCAAATATCTCATCACCTACACAAAAAACTTCTATTTCTTTTATTCTCTGAATCTCTAGCATCCAGAAAAATTCAGTAATGGCTTCTAAAGGGGTTAACATGGGTCTAGTCCTGGTCCTAGTAGTGATGCTGTGTGGTAGAGCCAAGGCTCAATCAGGCTGCACTAGCGCGCTCCTGGGCTTGTCCACGTGCCTAAACTATATTACTGGAAATTCATCATCAACTCCATCATCTTCATGCTGCTCACAACTTGGAAATGTTGTTCAGACCCAGCCACAGTGCCTTTGCTCTGTGCTCAGTAGTGGTGGCGCCGCTCTTGGTATAACCATTAATCAAACTCAGGCTCTAACACTCCCCGGTGCTTGTAACGTGAAGACTCCACCACTTAGCCAATGCAACAGTAAGTTGAATTTCATTTTTTTGGCTATATATGTTAATTACATTTTACCTTGAAGGGACTTGTACCTTAACAGAGTTTGTTGAATTTGGTAAATGCAGCTGCAAATGGACCGACAACATCAGCAACTACTCCAGTGAGTTCACCAGTGGGCTCTCCATCTGAGTCTTCTGATGACACACCAATTACACCATCAGACTCGGATGGTAAGCACATAGCATTAGTCTCAAATATTTAAACTGTAGGTTCTATGTCTCATATTTACCAACTTTTGAATATGTTTTCCATTACACGAAATTCGTATGCCATTTGACACAATTAAAAATGAAGCAAAACAATAATGCACAAGTCAAATTCAACACTAACCTTGCTTGTCGTCTTAGACTAATCTAGTTAAACTAATCATTCATTAAGATCGTGTAATTCTTCAATAAATAAATAAGAAGCTTCTTAATATTGATAGTTTCTAATCCATCTTCATAATTTAGTATAGTATTGCTAATGCATAACTGATATATAGCAGGAAGAGGATCAAAAACAGTCCCCTCCACAGGTGGCACCACATCTGACGGAAGCAACATCAAAGTGCCCCTTCATCTCGTCCTCTTTGTTCTCTTCATTGCATCATGTGCTTCAACTGCCACCAGATTCTGAGCTTTCAATTTCTCAGGCCTTGTTATAGTATTGTAATGATTTGTTTTCCCCCCTACTATATTAATTAAGGATATATTATACTGTAATGATTCATTTTTCTATATTGGAGATTTATTATTCTATTTACTGTCAATCTTGTAGTGATTAAATTTCTCCCTCCTTTTGAGATGAAGTTCTATTGCGTCATTTATTCTCAGTAAAATATGATAACAAGATGCGGCCTTTTATTGTACCTTATGTAATAATGAAAAGTTCAATGATAATAGTTTTTCCCCCAGAAAGATAATAACAATATAGTTATTATTGTAAATGAGATGTCAAATGCTAAAAAGAGAGTGGATAAGTACATAATAAGATGGGATGGTGAATAATCAGAAAGATAATGTGATTTTATGCTTGAAAATATGGAGTACATCAGAATGAAACTATTAAGATCTAAGAATAGAATGCTTTTCTTCCCAATAAAAAAACTGCAGCCAAGATTTACTAACATATATTTTATATAAATGTGATCCGGCTACATAAAAAAACTATGAAACTAACACCTATCAACTAATTTTGCCCTGCCAAACCATTAAATTAACACCAGTTAGGGGATCTTCCATGGCTAAAAGCGCAAGGGTTTAACATACGTGACAATTTACCTAGATCACTTTCATAATACAGCTCAAAAAAATCTGGAGTTACTGAACAAAGCACCTTGGCCCAATGACAAGCATCAAATTCCCAATAACATGTCAGCTAAGGATTCAGATGAACTAAGCAGACTCGCTCTAAACATATATAGCTTATACATGTTCATCTTTGTATTACTATAAGGTTGATTTGCAGTAAGCTGCTAGCTAGCATTTTCCATTGCTGAGGTCCTGAGCAAGAGAATTGAACATCCAAGAGCAATGTTAGCCTAATGGTAATGTGGGACATATAGTTTAACTCCCTTGCTTTCTAATGTTTTATGCCAATTGAAGAATAACGATCATTTTTCAAGTCAGATCTAATATTGGCTTCAAACACTTCCCTTTTTAACTATTTTTTTCTTTTTTAATCCTTATGAAGCTGAAGTCGACTACGGGTTTCTACTATGATTATGTAGAGATTTCACATCTAGGGTAACTTACAGCTAAGTATTTTGTACAATATAGAAGGAAACTGATCTATCTTATCATTATAATTCTCCAACCAAAGTAATTTTGGAGCAAGGAGAACCATTCTGCAGCTGAACATCCAGTCAAATTTACTACCTACTACCTGTACACCTAAGCACATTTCTTATAGTAGTTTTAACTAATTTTTGCTTAATCAGCGGAGCTAGGTGCGAATAAGTAAGGAGTTCACCAGACCTTTTCTTTAAAAACCTATAAATGTATTTTTAATATGTAACAGTTAGCAATCTACTATAGATTCCAATTATTAATTGATGACAGAGCTTATTTTTGAAAGCTGTTTAATTATTAGGAAACCCCTATTTAGAAAGAGTTGGCCACCCAAAAGTACCTATATGCATCGTCTCTTATATTCAGGTTTTTTATATAAATCCATTACTTCCTTTTATTACACACTCAAATCTTAAGTCACAAACACAAAAACTCTTGCAAACCCCCTCACTGCTGTGCCTTTTGTTAATAGCTACTAAGGAAACGCAACTTATGGCACCAAAAGGGACTGAGATGGGTTTGGTCCTAGTTTTTGTTGTCATGCTATGGGGTGGAGCCACAGCTCAATCAGGCTGCACAAACCCAATCATAGGCTTGTCTCCATGTCTAAACTTTGTCACTGGAAATTCATCAACACCATCATCATTATGCTGCTCAAAGCTTTCCAGCATTGTTCAAACCCAGCCACAATGCCTTTGCTCACTGGTAAACGGTGGTGCTGCAGCTCTTGGTATCGCTATAAACCAAAGTCTTGCTCTAACACTTCCTGGTGCTTGTAGTGTGCAGACTCCACCACTTGGCCGATGCAATGGTAAGATTAAGTTTTTTGTTTTTTTTAGTCTTCCCTCAAGAGACAGACTCGATACCTTAAATAATATATATTGAATTGCAGCTGCAAATGGACCGACAACATCAGCAGCTACTCCAGCAAGTTCACCAGTGGGCTCTCCAGCTGACTCCTCAGATGAAAGCCCTGATATTCCAACCACACCATCAGAGTCAAATATTCCATCAGGTGGCATTATATATTGAAAACAGCTATTACACACAAAAAGTTTTATGTTTCATCAGATAATCTTCTAATCAAAGTTTTCGTATAGACACCAAGTCATTGACATTTCTTTCCTGCTAAATATTTGATTATATTAAAACTCATAAGATCTTGGCATGACTAAAGAATGAAATAAATAACAAAATGGGCAACTTTATGACGATCTATAATATTTAAACTGAAGTCAAATTTAACACCAACCTCGTTTTCTAGACAGATTTAGATATAAAATACTTCACCACTAAAATTTTCAAATGAGGCAAGAATGTCTGCATTGTTCGCAATATTGAAATTAAGTTAGTACGCCGATATATTATTTTATTGTATCATAAACTAATGCATAACTCACTGCAGGAGGAGGGTCTAAAACAGTCCCCTCAACAGGTGGCACTACATCTGATGGAAGCAGTATGAAAGCGCCTCTCCATCTTGTACTTTTTGTTCTCTTTGTTGCATCATGTGCTTCAGCTGCCACCAGAATTTGAGCTTTCAGACTGCTTAGGGCTTGTTATAGTATAGTAGTTGTTCATTTTTCTACTTGTTGATGATTTGGTGCTATTTACATTGTCTCAGTATTCTAGTGATTATTTTTCTCCCACCTCAATTATTGGACAAAGTTCTGTTGTACCATTTGTTTCAGTTAATATATGAACAAGTCAGGGGACTTTTTGTTGCACCTTCATTGCTTTTGAATGAAAAGATTTATGGTTGCTGTGAAACCAGTGGGAGAAGGATGACTATTATACAGAATTTGAATATTATTTCCCAGAAAGTTAACTGTATTCGAATTTTAGGAATTTAAGGAACAAATGATCACTTAAGAGAAAATGCAGAAGCTTTTAGCTAGGGCAACAGATCTCATTGAATAAGAACACCATTGCTCTATCCTAGTGCATGAATGGATTCATACCTTCATTGCTTTCTACAGCAATGCAGTCATTGTTCTCAATGAGATAACAAATTAAGAAGAAAGTTGTCCTAACTAAGAAGATCATATACTGAATAAGCATAGAAGTAAAGTCATTAATACTTTAAAAAACTACCTCAAATGAAACTATTATGATCAAAGGATAGAACGTCGAATTGAGCACCTTAGTTACTGGGGTACTAGGAAAGACATTCGGAGATACTTTGCATAACATTTTTAGAATGATAAGAATTCATGTGCTAGTTAATTAATAAAATTGCAGAGGATTTGTAGAAAATATCTAATAGATACGTGTAAATTAAACTTGAGGCCAGGATGTAAGATTCTAAATGCAATGATGCAAGAGATAAATCTCAAAGTCGAGATTGGTTGTTAGATAAGCCACAAATATTTCTTCCCAGCAAGTAAAATAGCAGCCATGACTAAAACTTTTGTCAAGATTGGATCACACGCGCACACAACAATAAAGAATTTACGTGGTTTCCCAAACTCGGGTACATAAGGTTTTTACAATAGAAATATATATATAACCGCTAAATCTATTTCAACACTAATTCGCATTATAACCTGAATACCCATAATACCCTTGTAACATCGTACCATACCCTCCATATATATATATATATATATATGCCCTTGCTCCGCTCCGCTCAGCACGAACCTTTTTCAAGAACTTGTCAGTACCTATCATACACTCCATCTGAGCCACAAGTTCCATCAACTTTAAAAGACAATGTACCTTAGGCATTGGACTACAGCAAAAATATTGCTTATATTTCCTTTAGATGTTCATATTTTCATTAATATAAGTTCGATTAGCAGTGCAGCCAAATAAAGCAACATCAATGCTCACGAAGAGAGTGGAACATCCAGGGACAACGTAGTAACGCTAAAATGGGACCTATAGACTACATCAACTTCAAATACTTCCCTTTTATTTTTTAATTTTTTTTCCCTTTTTCATTTCTTAATCCTGATGAAGCTGAAACTCGATCCCAGGTATCTACTATGACTGCTTAAGGAGTTACAGCTAGGGTAGCTGACACTTTTGGCTCAGAATATATATGTTGTTTGTAACAAAGAACTTCTTAATTACTATAAGCAGGAAATTGATCTATCTTGGCATTGAAATTGTTCAACATAATAAAGTCAATCTTATCACTAGGAAAATTTGATCAGATTGACTACTAACTACCTGTACGCCTAAGCAGATCTTACAGTAGCATCAAATGTATTTTACCTGCTAGGTGCACCTAAGGAGTTCACCAAATCCATTTTTCAAAATCAACAGAGATGTGTTACTATAAGTAGCAGTTACCTATCACATATCAGAATAAATAAATGTAGAGCTTATATTTGAAAGCTGTTTAGTTAGCAATATATTTTTATTTAAGAAAAGTTGTTTACCCAAAATAACTGCTTGTATTGTCTCTGGTACATTCAAGTATATATAAATCCACTTATTTCTCTAACTTCGCACTCAAATCTTAAGACTTGAAACACACATAAGCTTTTCCAGACCCCCAGTATTGTTGCTTTTGTAGCTGGAAAAAATAAAAAACCAACTTATGGCTCCAAAAGTTGCAATGGGTCTAATCCTAGTCCTAGTTGTCATGCTATGGGGTGGAGCCAAGGCTCAATCAGGATGCACAAGCGCATTCATGGGCTTGACCCCATGCCTAAACTTTGTCACAGGAAACTCATCAGCACCGTCATCATCATGCTGCTCAAAACTTTCCAGCGTTGTTCAATCACAGCCACAGTGCCTTTGCTATCTGATAAATAATGGTGCTGCAGTTTTGGGTATCACTATTAATCAAAGTCTTGCTCTAACACTTCCTGGTGCTTGTAATGTGCAAATTCCTCCACTTAACCAGTGCAATGGTATATACTGTCCTCATGCTTTACATAAATTCATCTATCAAAAATTATTAAAATGAAAAAACTGAATTAATCTGACTGTAACCTTTAACAGCTGTTGCGAATGGACCGACCACTTCAGCTAATTCACCAGTAAATCCTCCGACTAACTCCCCGCCAGATTCTTCAGACGATGCGCCCGAAACTCCAACAACTCCATCAGTTCCAAGCATTCCTTCAGGTAAGAAGGAGATTATAACAAGTTATTATTTAAATTAGGAGAATTCTCATAGATTAAAATTCAAACAATATTGAAATTATGCTCTATTTGAATGTCATACTAAAACATGGAAAATGCAGGATCTGCATCAAAGACTGTCCCAACAACTGGGGACACATCTGATGGAAGCATTATCAAATCATTTATTCAGCTTACAATCTCCGTCCTCCTAATTGCTACATGTGGTTCTAATGTTTTCAGATATTAATCTTCCATGGGGTTTTGGACGTTTTCTTTATTTTATGATCATACCTTGTTCTGACTGTTGGATTGTACTACTTTTCTATTTGTTTGCATTTTATTATTTGGATTGTGTAATGCAATAATGAAACATAGAATTTATCATACTTCCATGTTCTTCAATAGACAAGGTCTATATTAACCACATTACTAGAATAAAAGACCATAACACAATAAATGTGCTTCTCAAATAAAAACCAAACGAGCATACATTGTCATGTAAAAACAAATAACAACAGAGTTAGTTCAAGAGAAATTGCACAAATAAAGTTGTAACATACCTATGGAGAGGCTGATCCATTGTGAAATAATCTTTTGTTCTGTACATTGCTATTTCAAGCTAGCCCCCAGGTTGTTTTATCAGTATTTAAAATCCTGTTCAGGGTGAAGAAATAACTGAATCGCGGACTTACTATCTCACAGCTCTCAACTCATAACCACATGTCAAATCCATTCTTATTAAGAACACAATTCAATAGTATTATTAATCATAAGTAAGCCTAGGCAATGTTTGATTCATCTTCAGCATCCATTTATTGGCATCTGTTTGCATCTATTCTGATGCTTCAGCTGATAATTTAATCTAAAAGGAAACCTCTCTATGCAGCCTACTTCACAGCATGCACGAGTATCAATGGGAAGTGAGTAGCAAATAATTTTTTACAGACTTTATCTCATCATTTAATTGGATTTAAAAGCTGGCAGCCTGTACTGCAAACAGCCTATTACAAAAGCCTCGAGACTATCAACACGCGGATGTGCGATTATCAGTAGACTTACTCAACTTTAGTGCATTTGCATAAACAATCAATGTCTGAGAATAGCTAATTCTAGTTGGACTACTTCAGAACAATTGTAGCTTATATTAAGATATAATACAGGCATGGAAACAAATACTAGTAGCCTCTTTCACCAATATGATTTGAACCATGCATTAAAAAAAATCGTTATACACAACTCAGAGCATAGAGCTTATAACTAGAAAATAACATGTACACTATTAATTATGTAACAAAAGCTAATGTTTACTAAGCATCTGTCGTTGAAAAGAAAATGTTGGTGACCCACCTTTTCATTTTCTCATATTTCTCTACATATAAATAGTACATTGCCTTCTCATACAACATACATTCAAACCTCATAATAAAGAACCATCTCATCCATACATATTGCAACTGGTGAGCTAAAAAAGATCAATGGAATTGAAAAAGATGGAGATGGTACTAACCATGGTCTTTGTGGCAGCTATGTGGACAGGGGCTGCGGCTCAATCCAGCTGCACCACTGTGATCATTAGCTTGGCTCCATGCTTGGGTTACGTTACAGGAAACTCCTCAACCCCGACTTCTGGATGCTGCACTCAGCTTGCTAATGTTGTCCGGTCACAGCCACAATGCCTATGTCAAGTCATTAATGGTGGCAGCTCATCCCTTGGAATTAACATTAATCAGACTCAGGCTTTAGCACTCCCCAGTGCTTGCAATGTCCAGACTCCCCCAATTAGCCGCTGTAATGGTAAGAATAAGATAATCCTATAACACTTTCCTCTAATTATAGTTGCACTTCAATCAGGAAATGTAACAATTGTGCTTTGAATGACCTTTCTGATATGTCTTTTACGTGTAACTGGACAGCTACTTCTCCTACTACCGATATTCCCTCAGGAACATCAGGTTCTCCTGCAAATCCTTCAGGTACAAAATTACACTCCCTCTATTCAACTAAAATAGTCTCATACGAAAAAATTTCAAATATTAAGGATGCAATTTTGTTCCATGTTTATCCCTATAAATAATAACTTGCTAGCTTAGTAATGATGACATGATAATGAAATTATATATGATGACAAACTTGCTACTATCGAAAAACTTGAGTATATAAATTTAATTAGTCTTGTCAAACTCACATGCACACGTTACTAGTTACTACTAGGTACCTGCAGAGTAAACGCAAGTTAGCAAAGCAGTATATGAATGATCACTGCTAACAACAATATATAGATTGTTTTAATCCAACATTTTGCTGCCTCTTTGATTAGTACTAGTAGAATTAACATAATATATAATTGCATTAATGTTGTATTTGTGCAGGAAATGGATCAAAGACTGTTCCATCAACAGGAGGAGACTCGTCAGATGGAAGTTCATTTTCACTACTACTGGTCTTTCTTCTCTCGACTGCATCATATGCTTCAATTTTCACTTCCAACTGAGCCATCACTGAATCTTGTGCCACCACTGGCCCATCCTAAAATTACTGGGTATATTTTCCTTTTGTTGTTATGGCATGTAATGAATTGTGATCCCTACGGCTACTAGTATTGAATTCAAATCTTGGCGTTAACAGGTTTCATCACATTTTCCATTTAAATATAATTGCTTGCTTGGTTGTTTGTTTGTTGTAATGTTTTATAATAAAGTGTTGGGCCTTGGAACATTGAGAAACTAGTCTTGCCTTTTTTATATACTCATTATGATCGATCTATTCTGAACCATTCGGCTTAGAATAGCCATGGGAAAACCACCTTACATATATAATTTCCTCTTTTTGTGGAAAAGAAAAAAGAGGCCAAGTATATATTATTATGTGTTTGAATGGAGGGGAACTACATGTAAAAAGAAAGCATTAGAACAATTTACAAGTGCCTTCAATTCCAAGCACCAACCTCGACAATAAACAAGCAAATAATTGAAAAATAAAAATTACTACTACATAAATACTTGCAAGTTTGTTAGTATTGTAGTAATAAAGTCCAAAGTGGCAGCTGCATCATCAACCAATCTGGAGTCTGGACCAAATGAGGGTCTCCTTACTCGCACAATCCTATTAAATTTCAATACTAAATGTTCAATTCAATCAACATCGATCCCTTGTATATACTGCTACTAATATATATGTATATATATACACACACACACACACACACACACACACAAACACACAGACTTTGATAGGGAGTAGTTGGTAGCATTAAAAGGATCGTACTACTATTTCATTGCATTTGTTTAACAATATAATTAATTAATAGCCAACTATGATATGAGATACATGGAGGGTGGGAAAAATATTTGTTTGCTCCACTCCATCAAAACTCAAAACAATATTTTTATATAAATTGATAGATATAAATATCAAAATTTAAGAAATTATACAAAATTGATTTTTGAAGAAACTAGAGAGAGTGAGAGAAAAGAACTTTAGTGAATCTAATCTCTAGAGAAGTTGTGAAAAATGATCATAGTATCGAGTTCAAAAATTTCATTGGAATCCTAATGTTATAGTATTTGATAAACTTGTTGTGATTGCTTATACAATAAAATAATATTAAGACCCTTAATATTATTGTAAGCATGTGAAAATGAAAGAGGTGCGTGCGGTTGCAACATGGAATGGAATATCCCTCCCTCTCAATTCAATGCCTGTTATATACTACTACTATATTCTATCCCAGAAAGTCCACTCTCTTAGGTAACCCTACCCTCGTAACTTTCACAAAAATAAGCACTCTCGTCATAAATCATAATCAAAGTTGAATGAGAACGTAGTTGTATTGGAATTGACCCATTATTTTTTTTCTACGCTAAAAATTGAATCTAATTAGTATTAAATGAATTTATTCACTTCATACTCAATACAGTATTAACACGTATTAACTCACAAACGAAATAATAATTTTTCTATCTACTTGTCAATATTATATTAATCGTAAAATATAAATTAATTTTATACTAATCACTCCCTGAAAATTAGAATTGGGCCTGTCGCCCATATCCCATATTTCATATTTGTAATAGAATTAGTACCCAACAAAAAAATCTTGTTGGAACACATGATAGACGTATGGTACTTATATTGGTATTGTTGCACAAAATATTGATTGTAGT
Source organism: Panax ginseng (assembly GCA_020205605.1). Lineage (NCBI taxonomy): Eukaryota > Viridiplantae > Streptophyta > Magnoliopsida > Apiales > Araliaceae > Panax > Panax ginseng. The sequence goes on along the minus strand of CM035138.1, from coordinate 5,908,734 downwards.
AACATTGTTTATCTTTAGGTTGTATATGTAATTTTTTTTTTTAATTCAATTTGATGTCAGAAAATACGAAAGAAAGGCCTCTCAGGCATATCTTCGCAGCCATCTAACGCTACTTCTGGTTATTTGGCCTACCCCTTTCAGTCTCTCTCTCCTCTCCCTCACGGAAATCTTGAAGAACTCGGCTCAAAAAAACTTGTTTTCTACATCACTCTCACGTAAATCTTTCTCTCTCTGGGCTGCAATTCTTTTGGTCTTTTGACCAAATTAAATTCAGTATCAGTTAAAACTCGATTCAATTATGGAATTGCTTGAAACCCAATGTTCAATGACTTAGATTGAAAGTGGGTTTACGCCAAAATTCTGCAATTTTAAGTTAACACGTCATTTATACAATAAAGTGTCCGTCTTTGATGGAATGTTGGCCTAAATATTAATTGATTTCTGTTTAATTTTTTTTTCGGGTTATGATGAATTGGTTGTGTTGTTTTTTGTGATAATATGTTCGGTTATTGTTGTAAATTGTATTATTTATGCGGCAATATCAGTTGTTGGCGAATTGCTTTTAATTGTCTGAATAGGAAATGCACATGGATTATACTCTAGGACTGAAAGTTTTGACGACTACAGGTGTTTGAAAAACATATTTTGTGCATCTACTCTGGTTCTGGGCCTGATGGGTTGTATTCTATGGTGAAAGTTGTATCTTTCTATTTGTTTGTTTCTCGGAGTCCTGGTTTTAAAAAGCTGGTTTCAGTTCAGGAGTATTGTATGCAGGTATTACGCTTGTTAAGTTGTTTTCAAAAGCCCAACTTTCCTTTTTGCATCGTCCCAAGATGCATCTACTTTGAAATCATGGCACCAAATATCATGATCTCAAATATATTGGTCAGATTTTCCTTAATTAATAATGACTTCCAAATGGGGCCTTCAATCAGAGGACAAGAGTATTTTCAGTTTGCCACTCTCTTTCAAGATCAGACGTTTGTTTGTTAAGGGTCTTTTGTCTTAGTTTTTTATTAGTCTTTCACTCCTTTCTCCCCTGATCAATCCTTATATTATTAAAATCAGCTTACAAGAAAATCAATTTCTTTTTCTTTTCTTTTATTAATTCAACCAATTCAAGGGTATTACTGAATGTGGCAATCCAACCAATGGTCCCTTGGTATTTTCTCTCCAGCTCAGGAGCAGTTCTGTTAAACTATAAATATGATTTTGGTCAACTGGCAGAGATAGACTGTCTTGGCTGTCTTCAAAATTTTATCTTCTGTCTGATTAGAAAAGCCCTAGTTTCTTGTATCATATAATTTTGAACAGAAAAAGTTAATGGGCGCAGAAGTTGCATTTCAAAAGTTCAATGTTTTTATATCTTAATATTTTTCCTGACACATTCATAAAAGACCCTCTTTCAGATAAAAGAATGATGAAACTTATATGATCAAACTGTTAACAATGACCTTGCAATGGCGGGGGAGTGGGGGGGGGGTTGCAGAGTGAGCTTAATCTACGCTTAGAGAGAGATTGTCTTTCCTGTTTGTTTTTCATTTCCTTTCTTTGAGGATTTCATTGCCTCACGCTTTCTGTTCTCTTTTATTTCTTGATAAAAAATTTCTTTTATCTAAAAAGAAACTCCTGTGTATAAAGATGCTATAGAAACACTAATTTAGTAAGGAAAAAGTTATATATATGTGTGTTTGTGAATTGATTTTATCTGAAAAGTACATTTATGTATTGATGTATTTAAGCGTTCAGAGTTTAGCATAGCTTGAGGTTTCAGTTATAAGGGGTGGTCATGTCATACTTTTGTCCCACATACACACTTGACATCTTTTAGGTTGCAATGGTTAGTAAAGTGGGTTGTATAAAGTTTGGAGCTTGGCTTAGAAGGGTGACCCACTCTTGACTCATTTAGCAGTACTCTTCTTTCCAGAAGAGTGATGGGAGTGTTTTTGGATGTAGAAAGCTGTTATTATGTACTATTTGTTTCATTTTAGCCAGTTTTATGCTCAAAATAAGAACTTACACTTTGTGTACCATTATCAGCCTCCTAATTACTAATAGGAATTTCCCTTATTTTCATATTTTCCGGTACTACACCTAAGATAATTTCTCTATGCCATGTATTTCAGAATCAATTTGTCTTATCTACTGTACTGTGTCAGTCAGCTCTCTGTTGAACCGTTCAGGTGTCAACTGATACAAGGTTGTTCATTGGTTTTTCTAAAGGTTTGACATTTCATTCATCATCGCTTTTATACCTTTTTCTGAAGACGCTTCTACTTTTGAGCTAGCTAGAAGGATTTAGCATGGTATCACTTGTTATCTTACCTTTCTCGTTAGAAATGAGAGATTTTTATAGTCTGATGATTTTTAACTGAATTTTCCATGCTAGGGAACTTACTTTTGTTATGCTGATTGCTGAATTTTTTTATCCTATTTCATTCGCTCAGAATGTTGACTGAGTTCACCCCTAATGTTTACATATTCTTGAGACTTTCATAATTGAAAAACCATTTTCTATTTATGCACTCTAACAAGGAGTCTAGATTTGGAATAAGTATATAAAATCAAGTGTGCATTAGATTATAAACCTTTTTTTCTATATAAAAATAATAGTTTCTTGTCCGGGTACAATGGTTTTATGAGAAACAAATGGTCCGCACCTCAGATAGAAATAAAATGAACATGAAATCATATATAGTTGTGTCAGAGGGGACGTTTAAAATGTTATCTATCCTATGTCTAAAAATTAAAAGTAAGATGTGAGGGGACTCTTATGTTTGGTTCAGCGCTCTCAAAAGATGGGTTTGAAGACGTAATCAGCAATTCTATTATGGGGGAATTGTTTAATTGTGGGAAGAGGGGGGGGGGGGGGGGGTGCATATTGTAAGAGTCACAACTTTCTCATGGATATTAAACGGTTCTACGTTTTCTGCTTAATCAGTTGTGTATTTATAGCATATGATGTATATTAGTTTTGTTTATGTACTTAATATCTCTAGCATTTGAGAATGATTTGCAGTGTTTTTTTTAATGACAACTGATAGCTGCACTTTTCGATTATTTGAGTGTATTTGGTCTCTATGAGACTGATGGATTTTCTTCTTATGGGGCAGCACTGATAACGAGATTTTCTTTTCCTTGTCTTGTTTTTGACTGTATTTGAAATACTTATCCAGTCATTGTGATAACTGATGGCTATATCATATGGATTGGGGGGTTTTATTTATTTATTTTTTTGTTAAATGGAAGCTCACCATCAGATGAGTCGATTTCATTTTGTACATTATCAGTTGATCACACTCATCACAGTGTGCATCTATTATTTTTCAGTTTGAAATTTAATGTTAATGAACTTTTTCAATATTTCCATACATTGATATTCTTAATCATCTGTTTGACTAATTAAATTATTTTCTTGTACAGTCACTAGGAGGCTGGCTGTAGTTCAACAGAGTATTAACGAAGCGGATGCAATAGTGATCATTATGTCCGGATTAATTGAAGGCCTCCCTGATGACGTTGCTATCAGGTGCCTTGCACGTGTTCCTTTCTACCTTCATCCTAAGTTGGAACTTGTTTCTCGTTCCTGGAGAGCCACCGTTCACAGCACTGAACTATTTAAAGCTCGACAAGAGGTCAACTCCATGGAGGATTTTTTATGCGTCTGCGCCTATGATCCTGAGAATTTATGGCAGCTGTATGATCCCCTTCGAGACCTTTGGATCACCCTCCCTGTTCTTCCTTCACAAGTTGGGCATCTTGTCTACTTCGGTTCTGTCTCCACTTCAGGAAAGCTGTTTGTTCTAGGTGGTGGCAGTGATGCTGTTGATCCACTAACTGGTGACCAAGATGGAAGGTTTGCAACCAATGAGATGTGGTCATATGATCCTGTCACCAGACAGTGGGCTGTTTGTGCATCCATGATTGTGGCTCGTGCCATGTTTGCATGCTGTGTACTGGACGGGAAGATAATTGTAGCTGGCGGTTTCACTAGCTGCAGGAAATCGATCTCTCAAGCAGAAATCTACGATCCTGAAAAGGATGTATGGGTTTCGATACCTGACCTCCAGCACACTCACAATACTCCCTGCTCGGGAGTGGTTATAGGGGGGAAGATGCACGTCTTGCACAAGGGATTATCGACAGTGCAGATCTTGGATAATGAAAGACAGAATTGGACAGTTTACGATGATTTATGGCTTGAGGGTCCAATGGCGGTTGTTCGAGGTTCAGTGTATGTAATGAGTCAGGGCATAATTTACAAGGAGGGGAGAGAATCAAAGAAGGTGGTAGTTTCGGCAGCTGAGTTCTGTAGGAGAATCGCGTTTGCGATGATAGGTTTAGGGGATGATATCTATGTCATCGGTGGAGTAATTGGTCCAGTGCGATGGAAGTCGTACATCAAGATGGTGTCCGATGTTGATGTTCTAACGCTTGGTTGTGAGAGACCAGTTTGGCGTCAAGTTACTCCTATGACTAGATGCAGGGGAAGTATACTCGGCTGTACACAGCTGAGAATATAGGATTTCCTTTATTCGGATGAACCTGATAGTTCCTGTTTGGTCTTGTTTTAAATCTGTTGTCTTTGAAGGTTGACTCCCTGGGAATGAGGAAGGAATGAGCCCTTTTGCAGTTTCATGATGTTTTATGCTTAATGTTCCTTGAGGAACTTTGTAAAAGTATATGCAGAAGATATCAAAGGGCTGGCACACAAAATATACTGTAGTATTAGATTATGATAAAGACAATTGTTTTTTAAATTTCATTTGTGTACTTGAAGATAGATCAATTCGTTTCTCTTTTACATTACTGCTTTCTTTTGTTGGAGATGCATGTTTGGTCTTCTTCCTTTAAATATAAATGATGGTTTCTGTCTTAGCAGCATTTTTCATTATTTTTGGTTTGGCTGGGTTTATTGGCACTTCAGCAGCCAGAGGATGTCAATTTCAAGGACTCAGAGGTACACGCAATAATCTACCAATTAAATTATAAATTACAGACATTTTGATATTATATTATAGAATTATCATACTATATTAGTTGAATTAAAATTAATTGATGTGGTTTATATTTTGCCCAATGAGCTCATGAAAACTGATATTTTCACATAGTGCTCTCTCTCTTACATAATTACATAATTAGAAAGTGGGCAGAATATCAAAAACTCCGTATAGAAATAGTGTTCTCATAATTAAATTTGAACAAGTTTTAATTCATGGACTACTTTAATAAGCTTAAGCTAAATTGAGAACCCTATGCTCCTATTAGATTTTTGATTATATTTTACACACAGTTTTGCCGTAAATACATTACACAAGCTATGATTAAATATTTGAAAATTTGTAAAAATTATTAAAATATTATTCTAAAGTGTTTTAATTTAAAATTATTTTTTTTCATCTAAATTTATGTTTAATGCCAAATATGATTTGGACATAGGCAATATATAGACGAAGCTTTGTAGTCAAAAACTAATAAAGATAAAAAATGGAAGAGTCTGCCATGGAAGAGGGCGACCACAACACAGAAGTGGAAGTGGCACCCGCTTTAATCACCGTCCACCCGACCCAACAGTCCGTAGCTGTGGCCGTCGGTTCGGACCTCCGGGTATTCAATCTCCAGTAAGCTAAACGGACTCTCCCCCTTCTACTTAGTTTTTGATATGATTAGAAACATGTCTGATGTGAAATCACTTTAGTCACGTCACTGTGGCGGGAAAGAATAGAAATGAAAATTTGTTGAATTTGCTTTGATGTTAATATATTTCCCTTAATTTGGTTTCTGAAAGACACAAAATTAGGACGTCTTTTGATCACTTATAAGTTATAACTACGTAAAATTTGATGAAACCTTTTTTTTTTTCATTTTCTCATTAAGAGAAAATATTAAAATCTAAAGTATAAGGCTGGAAATTTGTATTATACTGTCTCCAAATAGTTGGACTTTTTTTTGGGGTTCAATTTGAACTTCGTCTCTAATTATCCATCCTTAAAACTTATTTGTTTTCACTTCCTTTAAAATTGTAGAAATTCACTAGCCTTATTTATCAATTCGAGAGGCCAACTTTCTTTTCTGGAATGTTCAAAAGTAAGAGTCCACTAACACAAGCAATGAACTAAATGCTATAATCCATACAAGTTTCGATCTTGGTGGTTAATTATGGTAATGTCAGAATTTCCTAGAAAGCTTTAACCTTCAAATTGGAACTCTTTTTCTGGAAAGGATGAGTAGGTGGCTGAATTATATGTTCACCGTATGTTTTTACTTTCTGCATCCCAAAGGATTTTATAAAAGCTTGTTGTACTTGCAATTTTCAGAGCAAGAACAGCATAACATTTCATTTTTATCAATGTTTTTATTTTCGTGAGCAATGCTACTATTGGAAGATAAAATCTGGTTTGAGTGACATAAAACAATATTTTACATCGTCTTTACAGAGAGCAAGAAAGCAGAAACGACATAAAAATTCATTTTGATCGAAGTTTTACTCTTTTTTTATATATAGCAATGGTACTAGTGGAATATTAAATGCAGTTTGAGTAACATAAAAAGATTTATTTTTATTTTTTCCAGAGAAGGTTGCCCTTTTTCGTTGGTGGATGATTCCGGTGGACCTTTACATAAGGATTCCATTAGAGCAATTCGTTATGGAGCAAAGGGAAAGCTCTTTGTATCTGCAGGTGACGACAAACTTGTCAAGATTTGGAATACAGATTCATGGAAGTGCATCTATACTGTGTAAGTTCTCATCCCTCCAAAGGCTTCATTAGTTGAAGATATTTAGCATTCTTAGATGTAGCATAAGAAACTGAATGTATCACTTTTTTGTAGCCAGAGTTGTGAACATCCTTTTAGCAATGTTGTCTTATGTGTAAAGTTGTCGTTTTATTATTGGTATTATCATTTCTCCTGGTCTTTTTGCACATCTGAAAATAACGATCGTAGTCATAATTACATATCAATTGCTCTAACAATGCCCTTAGTAACTAGCGTTTCTATAACTTATTATATATCTACTTACCAGATGGTTGAAATTGTAACAGATTATCAGAAAAGAGAGTGAGTGCAGTGGCGATAAGCAATGAAGGTCAGTTTGTTAGTTTCGCTGACAAATTTGGAGTTGTTTGGGTTGTGGAACTGGAAGGGTTTCATGAGAAGTCTGCTATGATTGATAAAAAAGCAGCACCAATTCTTGCCCACTATTGTAGCATTATTACTAGCCTGGTATGTGATGTATCATGCTTGATTTGTAACCATTTCATCTCACTTTATATACGGGCTTCTCTCGGAATTCCAGCTAGCAAGTTTGTGTCCGTATTGGTTATTTCCTTCATCTCCTGTTTGTTGACAGAATCAAATGGAGTGGACTGTGTTTTCGCATATTCTGTACCAGAAATTGCTATGATGTGGACAGGTTAACTGAGATTCCCACCTCAGAGCTGTCCAATGCGCTGATTGCATGTAATAAAAGTAATCCAAGGGCTCTGAGGTGGCTAGCCTAGTGAGCTCAACCTCATCATACCATTACTCTTCGTTTTCTTTGACCTTTTCCTTTTTCCTTTTTCCTTTTTCATTGAAATTTAGATATATTATTGACTTCTTTTTATCTCTCTCACACAAATATCTTTAAATGATTATTTTTCTATAATTCTATTCTTAACTAAGTTTGACATTATTGATGAGCTGTATTACTTGTAACAGAAATAATATCTTGCAGGATTTTTCACCAGATGGGCAATTTATTGTTAGTGCTGATCGGGATTTTAAAATTCGTGTAATTCTTCTGTTCTGACCACTGAAACTATTGTATTTTCAATTTGATAGAATATAATTTTTACCATTTTTGACTTTTCTTTATTTTTCTTCTCTGTTGATAGGTTACTGCCTTTCCCAAGAAGCCATTAGATGGAGCACATGAGATACAAAGTTTTTGCCTTGGTCATACCGAGTGAGTTTCTTATAACATGCTACATATTTCTTGAATCGGGAAAAGGTAGAAAATAGTTAACTAGAGGGCTCAAGTTCATGCTAAAGTAGATTGCTTGATAACCTTATTTTGATCTTACCTTCTCCCCAGCTCTACCTTACACATCCAATAAATTTTGACGAAGTCATTGACACGGATGTTTAATTGGTATGAGATATGTGTAAGATAAGATAACAATTATGATAAGCTTGTTTAAGATATATAGCATGTGTAAATACTGTTATAGTTTCCTTTATCGTTGACTAACTACTCTACTGTTGTCAACCTATTGGCAGGTTTGTTTCCTGCTTTACCTTTGTTTGCAGTCAGGAATATCCACAGGGGTTTCTCGTGTCTGGAGGTGGTGATTCAACAGTGAGTAAATTATTAATAATTTTAAATAAAAAACCAACTTACCTGCGTCAAACCACTAACCTATTATATATCTCATTTTTGCTTTGTAGGTTCGCTTGTGGGATTTTGCATCTGGGTCTCTTCTTGATACCTGTGAAGTTGGAGCAAAGGTAGCTCTATTGCTCTAAACCCTAAAGTTTTTAATGTTTGTCCTGAATATATCTTTTTTCTAATGTAACAGAATTCCCTTGGTAGGTTTTCTTTCTATGCATCAATCTGGTATTGCAGTTTTCCATCGTTAGCTACCATTCATACGCCAAAGTCAAATGGGTGTAGAATGAACTTTTTTCTTGTATTTAATGTAGCTTTTTTAGTTTTATCAAAAGCGCAATCGTTCCGAATTTAATGACATTGCAAGGTGTGTCCTTGTGGTGCATTGTGGAGGGTTTGGTGGTTTTGGTCTTGTTACAGTACTTTTGCTGTTGTAAAACTCCTAAAAGTTCTACTCGCAACAACTTCTTTTACCACTTATCTACCTAAAATCATTTGAGAATAGTGACAGAAACTAACAAGAACCTTACATTTACTCAACATCGGTAATTTATCTAGGATCTGGAATTTAAATATAACTTATGTCTGTCGGTTGCAAGTATCAGCCTGAATATTTTTTTCGTTTGAATTTTTTTGTTTTTAGGGGTTAATTATATTAGACTGTATAATATCTTTTGTGGAGTAGGATATTTGGTGATTGGAATTTGATTTAAGGGGTTCTATTATTATATATATCATTGGTTGCAAGTTACTGATTACGGAAGTCTGGAATAGATAGAGTTATAATAATGTTTTTAATATTAACATCTAGAAAAGTTAGTGAAAGTTTATCAAGTTTAATTGCCATTAAAGACTATTGTAAACCCAATCTGTATGTTCCTAAAGTTATATAGCTGATTATGAGGTGTGATTTCAAAATAAAATTTTAAAGCGCAAGTTTCGTGTCCGTTATGTAATGTCCGCATTGCTGGAATAGCAACTGTGACGATGACTGTAATTTAAAACCATTTATACTAGTAACCTTTTGCTAATAACCTAATCATGTTATGTTTTCCTTTCTACTTTGGTTTTAACTTCCACTGGCTTTCTGAAGGCAGGACTTCTACAGTCTAATGGGAGAGAAGAGGATATCCAACCTGCAATTACTGATCTATGTGCCTCCTCTGACGGTTCGTTTGTTGCAGTAGCCATTCAAAGGTAAGTTAGTGATCAAGTCTCTTGACAACTCTCAAGTACCCTTGATGGCCTCTTTGAAGGACTTTGTTAATCCGCTAAATTTCTAATCTCTAGTTCTGTACGTGAATTGTAGCTTACCAGGAATAATGCTTTTGAGTTGCAACCTATCTGCAAAAACTTTTTCAGTTGCCAGGGTAAGTACCCTGATCTCTATTCATTAATAAGGGCACATCTTGCCTTTTGTAAGGGCAAACAAATGAACTTATCAGTTGTGGTGCTTCTTTTCATGCCATAGTTTGATTCTTGTACGGTCTTTTCCCGATTACCTCTATCTCAATATCTTTTGACAACAAATAGCAATCTTCCAACAGCCTTTTATAGAAAACTTGTCAGACTTGAAGCCAAAGCTACGTCTGTTTTTTTTTTCTCCTGAACTGTGCTTTTGACTAAAAGAAGCTGCACATATGAATTTATAAACTGGTGGAAAACCATCCAACTTATATGTATTATTTCCAATTTTCTTTTAAATTTTTTTGGCCTTTTTCTTACGGGTAATTTCCATCAGCGGGGAAGCCTTCATTCCCACAAGCTTTGGAAGTAGTTCCACATCAGATCTGTTTTGGATGGTGATGGGTGTCTCCAACTGGGGTGGTTCTGATACAGCTTCTCTGGCGCGAGTGAGGGCTATTTCTGGTTTTGGATCTGTTGAGCATGAGGCAAGCATGTTGGCAGATAGTGAAATCCCTGGGGGAGAAAAACTGCTTCAGAAGGTGCAGGGAAATCTATCCATAGAAGAAGAGGTGTTCTCAAGGGCTGCTGAAGCTGTGAAAACGGCAATGCACAATCTACTAATTAAAAAACAGTATTCTGTTGAGAAAAGAGAGTTCAGGAAAAGAGGCAGAAATGATAAGAAAAACAAAAAATAGAAAGATTTTGGAATTTTTTCCCCCTCATTTCCTTTTCCATTTTTATTGGTAGTTAGAGGGGTAGTAGAGCGGTGATAGGGGAAACTGGGTTCAAATTGCTCACTTCAGTTATTCGTGATGATATATTTAATTATGAGATTATATTGTACTTAGTTTTAAAAATCAACAAATTTATGAAGAGGTCATATATTGTATGTATTATGTTAAAAATTAAGTTGTTTATTAAGCTAGGATAGGATAGGATAGGATAGGATATTATTTCCCTAAATAAAAGAGTAGCATAAAGGTGTAATTAAGTTAGATCGGTCATTTTTTGTCTCCTCCATTTAATTAGCTTCTTTTAGTATAGTAGTATCGTGTCGTGGTTCATCAAAGTGTAGTAGTAGAAGTCCCAGTCCCAATTGCTTTTCTGGAACATCATTATACTACTTGTGTGTAACATGTATTTCATTAGTCAAAAAGGGGTGGGACATTACTTACTAATTATATTATTCCTCCTCCAAATCTCATTAACAAGGTAATTAATTTTAAATGAGTTAATCTCAAAAAATATTATTAAATATTTTGTGAGAATAAGGAATATTAATGATGCTCTAAATAATTTACTTTTTGGGTGCTGTTAGTCTTTCTAGGAGCTTCAATTTCTCAACATATCAACAATACTCATCGATCTTAATGGATTTTCTGTTTTAACAAAGCCTTTCCTTAATCCCCTTCAAATAACAAAAGAGAGCTAGGTTTAACAATTAATAACTGTCATTTTTAATTAAGTTTATTTTAAAATGTCTCAAAAATGAATACTATTATTCAAAAAACAACATATTTTCTCCATAAAATTAGAATATATAATTCTAAATGATTTCCAGCTAGCTCATTCTTGGGATCAATCACAAAATTATGGAGTGGAGTGGGGTGGGGTGGGGTGGGGTGGGGTGGGAAAATGATGATATGATGACAGTGGCTAAGACTGTGAGAAGACAGACATGCAGACGTCCCAATTGTGGAACCTCCCTTTTGAAATTGCTGCTATATATATATATATATTCCGATAACCCCTACTCCCTACCTACAACTATTCTACAACTCCCTCTCGATCACAACCGGGAAGAAGTTAAAGTTAGGGTCAGGGTTATATTTTTTAGTTACGACTAAACTGAAATATAATATTACTAGCTCTGTCCATCTTCAAAAGCATTATTTTCACATTAATTAAAATAATAAAAAAATTAAGAGAGATTATATATTTTTTCTGATATTTATATGAGGCTTTAGGTGGAGAGATAATTAGACTATTAAAATAAATTATTTATTTTGGAAGCGGAGGAAGTAATTATATCTACATTACACAAGCTTTTAGTTGGACGTGAAACTAAAATATCAAACTTTGGTAGGCTTAAATTAAAACTTACTTTAAAATCTCCCAAGAGAGTAATAAGTAGGATATACAGATGAGTAGAAAGAGTTGTGCATTAAAATCAGGAAAAAAATTGTTACAAACTGCAGAAAAAGTAAAAGAAAGGGAAAAAAAAGTTGGTAGTTTTCCCGTGCATGGGAAACTACTTTGAAAGAATGAGAGAAAAAGCCACGTGGTAAAAAAAATTCTGTATACATGCCGGACAGGCCCAAAAAGGAATCCGGTTGGTATGAAGTTATTTTTTTGATAAGTTAATTAATTAACTAATGGAATACTGATACACATACAACTTTATCTGCGTGTCAATATTCTATTGATCAATTAATTAATTTACCTTAAAATAAATTTTGTGCACGCCTCTAAGTTATGTGGATTGGAAATTTGAACCTGATTTATCCCATTTACTCTTTTTTTTAAGCTACATACATACAGCCTACACTACATACACTATTGGTATATAGGGAGAGAGATCAGACTTATATGTCCACGTTATATTGATCAATTGATTAAAATTAATTTTACATTAATTGTTTTCAAAACAAAGGTCTCATTGAATACATCTAAAAACAAAAGATACTTTCAAGATAAAGTAAGTACAAAATAATGTTTGATCATTTTAAGTTTATTTTTAATTAAAAGTGATTAAAAATAAACAAGTAATATTTTTCAAGATAAGCTAGACGCTTTGACTTTTCTATTACAAATATTAAAGCTTGCAAACATTAATATAATTATATATGTATTTCTTTTAATAATAAACATATTATGTCTTAAATTTTAAGATTTACAAATATATATAGTTATAAAAAGTATGTCTAATTATATTTCTATACAATCCTAAAAAAAATATTGATTAATATATTAACAAAAAGGTAAACTATTTATTTTGAGTAAGGAAACATTACTTATTGAGGACAAAACAAAAGTAGCTGTCCTGTCCTGTCCTGTCCTGTTGTTTTGCATGTGTCAGCAGAACTCTAACTATTGTTAGTTAATCTCACAACTAAGCTTTCCTCAATAATATTATTCACTTAATTATGGATGGGAGAGAGAGAGAGAGGCATATCTTTTTCTTTTTCACTTTTAAGTTTTTTAGTTCAAGAAATCAATAATATTTTGGTTTATTCTCAAGAGTAATTCAATCAATTCTGAGGACCCATCCACTCTCTTTGTGTGTGTATTTGGGTGTGGCACTGAACGTGCTTATAGATATACGGAAGTGGTTACCGGTTACTATGAAGTTTATTTTTGAATAATTTGGTCAATCGATCAATAGAATCTTGATATCTTGGCGTCAGGATGCACAAGATTCTATACATAAGTAATTAATGGAATTTACCAAAAAAATAACTTCATACTAACCAGATCTTAGATATACATACTCGTGTCATCTGGTTTACCTTATTGTATGCGTAGTGATTTTTTCTTTAAATCGTGGACATCCATTCAATTTCACCATGCAGTGTATACATTATTAGTATATTAATAAGATAAGGAACGTACAAGAGAGCTTCATGTGATGTGGGTATAGCTTGCTTTTGATTAATTTTGATCTTCCTCTTCTTCTTCTTATTATTATTATTTAAAACTCACCAAAAACATAATCTTCTTGTTCTTCTTCCTTAAATGTTTGAAGGGAGAAATATAGGCGAAATAGATTGTATAAATAAAAACCCACAAGTCATTTCTGATTTAGTAGACATATATACAGAGTTACTCCCTCTGTAATAATATGGCTAGGTTGTATTTTGAGTGTGATCTTAATTTTCTTATTTTCATGACAAGTACTACATAATCAAGAAAACTGAAAAGAGAAAAAGAAGGGCGACTTTTTTGGGGTTTCCATTTCTTTGTTTTCTAGCTACAAAGACTGAACTAAAAAACAACAGTCTTTTTCTTTCTTTATTTCTTTTCTGTGTTCTTCTGAAGCTTGAAGGTTTTATTTTTTTGCCTATTTTTTCTGGTTAACAAACTCATATTCATTCAGGTACCTACCACTTTTTCTCAATTCTGGTCTAAATCTAATTTTGTACACTCTGTTCTGTTTTTTGGAGTGAAATTTTTATACATTTTGGTAGAGATCTTTCTGATAGATTTAGTAATGCTGAGAAATAGATCTAGAACAGTCACTAGCAAACCATCTCTAATGGCCGAGGCCGACCACAAATCTGTTCCATCTCCAAGACCAAATCAAACCACACCCGTTTCTTCTTTCTTTGGCTCCCCAAGGTTTTTGAATGGATTTTTCACAAAGGGTGTCACTGATTTTGAATCTGTAATGAGTCCAACTTCCATTCTTGACGGCAAAAAAATCCCAAATTTTGATAACCCATTTGGCTATGATCAAAACCAGTCTATATCCCCAAAGAAATCCACAGAAAACAAACGCCTCAATGAGATTTTAGATTGTACAAGAATTGGCCTTGCTCTTATTGACTCACTAAATGATGAGAAAAATCTTGACAATTTCAATTCCACCCAACAAAACAGCAGGAAGGTCCTGTTTTGGTCAAAGTTAAAGGTTCAAATCCCCATTATTCTTTCTCCGTCTGCAATTTCCCCAACCCGGTCACCAAAATCTCCGGCTGATTTCGGAATTAAGACCCGAAATTCCCAGTTTTTGGGAAATTCAACCCCATTTGGGGGACTGAATTCTGGGGTTCAAGCAAAGGATTCTCCTAAAATTTCAACAGGTAGTCTTTCTTTAAGAGAAATGGAGCTTTCTGAGGACTATACATGTGTGATCTCACGTGGGCCTAATCCGAAAACCACTTGGATTTTTGACAATTGCATTGTGGAGAGCTGTTGTGGTGTTGTTGCTGTATCTGACTTGAAAAAGGAGTTTAATTTGAACTCACCATCTCGGAGTTTTCTTAGCTTCTGTCACACTTGCAAGAAGAATCTTGGAGAGGGCAAAGACATTTACATGTACAGGTTAGTCCAAATTCACTTGTTTCTTGAAATTGAAATTTTTATTTCAATTCAAATATCACTGCTGAATAATGCACTAAATTTCAAGTCCCAGTAGTTAGAAAAATAAAAAATGTTGTAAGATTATATGGAGATTGAAAATGTCCACTATGTTTAGCTAGGATTTGGGAGGATTCTGTTACTTATTTCCTGAAAAGTACTTAAAGAAAGGCAATCATAATTTTTTAATTGCCAGTTTGTATTCATATTAGTTTCTTTTTTCCAAAACTCCAGAGAAAAATTGTAGTACAATTCTTTTGAGGTTTAATATGAGTTGAATTGTGTTGCAGGGGTGAAAAAGCATTTTGCAGTAGTGAATGTCGCTGTGAAGAAATGCTCTTAGATGGATTGAAGAACTCAGAAATGGATAATAATGGGTTTTAGTATTTGCTCTTGATTCCCTCTGCTTCTCTTTCCGGCAGCAGACCCCATGAAAAATATAAATATAAAAAAAAATCATATGAAGATGGGTTAATCCAGAGGCCATATATCTGTTGCATCTATGTGGATTTTTTTTTTTTTTAGTTGTTGCATTTCCTTTTCATCCTCTCCCCTGCATATTAGAGATAAAGAGAGGCAGAGAGATAATGTATAAAAAGAAGGAAAAACAAAAACTTTTTTTGGAATGATTCGATTGCTTCTTAGCTTTACAACCATTTTTGGGCTTTTCGTTAGGTGTTGGTGTATGATTGAATATAACATTAAAAATTATTGCGTTTTTGAATTACAATGAAAAGAAAAGAAAAATATCATTTTTACAAATTTACCTTTCTATTAATTATAACAATTTAATCATGAATAAAAATATGCAAGATAAATTTAATTAAAAAAATTTCATAATCAAATACAAATATCTAAATAAATGTTAAACAAAAACTACTTCTACAAAATCATTGTCATACCATACCCAAAAGTTATCAAACATAATCTGTATTATTAATACTAACGAAGATTAGTTTTCAAAAAATTCAATCTCATATCTAATAGTAACTCAACCCCTGCTCGTGTCGAGGCGCGCACGGAATCGACAGTCTTGTGCAAAGGGAAAATGTCATGGTTGTTGGGTGAAGGTCTAGTAAAGTAGTTAATATAGCAGCTCAAGTATATAGTCATTTCAGATAGGTCATGAGGGCTGCATTGACGAAAGAACGATTTTACAAGTTGAAAGTGAACCAAGCTTTTTTGAGAAGCTGTAGATCCTTGGTGAAGCTCAAAGTAAGCCATAAAAGAATCCACTTGAGGATCATCAATTAGAATATTTCCAGCAAGAGGTCTGCCTATTAATGCATGACCACGAGCAAAATAGATGCTAAACCTATTTTGCGCACTTCCATTACAAACAACGAGAATAGATGTTTTAACTGATTTATCTATAAGATCCATGGGTTTATGTTCCCCACAACTCTCCTTTCACTTCCTTCTGTTGAAATGCCTTTTCTGAACAGCTTACCCAATAGGGAAAGCCAAGACTTGCTTAATTGGTGAGGTGAGGACTCTTCAATCCTTTATTTCACATTTTGCATACAACATTTGGAAAACCTAATTTAACAGCCTTTCAATCAAAACACATTTATGTTGATTCAAAGGTGTAATTAGAGTACTAACTGAAAAGGATCAACCACAAAGTTTGTCCAAAACATACCAACCCAATTAGTTCATGGGACATCTTGCATAACAGAACAGCTAGAAAATAGTGCCTAATACTTTCGGGTACAAAACACAATCTTAATATAATCCACTACCAACTTTGCTTCAAAAAGGTATAAGAAAATGACTGACATCCATAAGAACAGAGCATGGCGGAGGAACTGCCTTGCCTAGTCTTCTCTATGTAAGCTCCTCTTCTTCACATATAAAGCACAGACTATTAGTACCAAATATAGAGCAAGTCAAAAGAATCAGCATAATAAAAAAATATGCAAAAATAGGAAACCAAAAAATTCTTACTTTGGGAATAGCTTGGAACAATCAACGATCTCCATTGATGACATTTACGAAGACCAAGAAGAAAGTTGAAACAACCCACTTAAGGAAAACCTAATGGAGCCAATAGTACAACATTGAAAGACCTGAAAACTAAGGAACAGAAGTAGAGGACACAGAACAGTAACTTTCACTTCCCCTTGCCACTTTTCCCCCTTAAAAACCAGAAAAAGTGGTCAAGTGGAGGTTAACACCCCCAAAAAAGCAAAAGATGCAAGAGGTCAAGATTTTTCAAGAAAATGAAATAAAATTGATGACCGTTATAGCAAAGAGATTGGACAGCTCGGGTAAATAGGAAGCAAGTAAAAGACAAACGGATTACCTAGTCAGCAAAATCAAGTAACACTAACAAAAGAAACAAGGATTGGACAATTCGGGTAAGTAATGAGCAAGTAAAAGACTAGAAAGGATTATCTAGGAAGCAAAATTAATTAAACACTAAACAAAAAGAACAAGAAGGAAATTTATCTAGTTGGACTGGTATAATGGGAAGATGCTAGAGGTTCAAGGGGCCTACTGTTATGTCAACAAGAATAATCTATGATCCTATAGAAGAACTATAACTAATCAAGTCAGGATTCTACAGTAATATAGTGTATGGAACTGAGAGCCTAAATCTAACTTAGGAAGGAGGCAAGAGAAAATCATGAAACCTGCTAGGAAAGTATTCAAACGAGAATTCAATGCTTCGCCAATCAACTAGTTTCCTTTGAAGCTTGAAGATGGGACAAGTCCATTTCTACCCTCAACAAGGGACTCACTGCTACCAGCCACTTTGATAGCAAACATGTACAAGTTCCTTTCTGCTACCTAAATATTCATCAATGCTCCCAACTCACGTTCTTTGAAGAGAGATGTCAACAAATAAAAAACCACATATGCTGATGCATATGAGAAGATTAACCACTATCCATCACTGCTCTGGTACCACCACTACATAGATAGCAAGTTTTAACCACCACATAGCCTGTAACTGTACCACCATCACATACCACTATTCAAACTATTAATAACTCTGGGCAATTTATTCACTCTATATACAACTACTGCTAAACCAGTTTACACAAGTAGATTTACTTATTTACAGTCATGTCAAGACTCCTCACACTCATTCATCAGTCATGTCAAGATTGAGAATGCGACGCAGGTCCTTGGTGGCAGTAGAATAGTCAGCACTGTGAAAGAGGTTTCTAGCAGAATTGTTATGCTCCCTTTTGGGGGATGGGGGAGCAGACCTAGCAATGGGATGTAAATATATATCAGAGACTGAGGAAGCAGGCAAATCAAGTGACACAGTTCGCTTTGGTGGAACAAAAAACTTGGGTATGGGCAAAGAACTTGGAGGAGGCGAATTCGAATAAGCAGGTCCAGCCCAAAGCTCAGAATAAGAAAATTCATCAGAAAACAAGGATCTCTCCTTATCAGAATCAACTTTGATGTTAATAGGAATCGGAACTGAACTACTTTTCTTCAAGGTAGCTCTTTTCAAGTGTTGGTTGTTTTTTTCTTCAGAGAGAGAATTAACAGATGGTGACAATGGTGTTTTTGAAAAAGAGGAAGAGGGCGAAAACCCAAACCCCCGTTTGGTCACAGGTGTAATGCAAGCCTTAAATGGGTTTGGAAGTATCCCTGCACCAGATTGAAAAGTTCTACAATTTCTCTCTCTGAAATCTCTAGAAGGGGGCGACCCATGATTCCTCTTTTTGCCATAGTATTGATTCCTATGCTGACCAATAACAATAATCGTATTCATCAAGTTAAATTACCGAGTCAACTCAACTAGGATTAACTGTTCCAACAAAATTACTTTCACTATTGCTCTAATCTACCACCACTACCTCAGAAAAAGAAATAATCTTTGGGGGGTCAAATGCTATGAAATGAAAGTAACTTTTAGATTTTCTCCATAACCACCAAAGTCTGAGCAAATCAACATTAATCTCGGTGAATCCGAACCATACATTGAGCATATAAATATGTATACCACCAAGTACCAAATCACTCTTCAGTTTCTTCAGAGTAACCAGATCTGTTTCAAAATAAAGCAGATCCATGGGGGGAGGGGAAACTAATCAACACAGTGCGAGAAAACCTAGTTTATTAATCAATTTCATTTCATTTTCAGAAAGAAAGTTAAAGGAAACATTACCTGATAAACGGATAGTTTTGAGTGAAACGATGATTACATGGGCTGAAACAGAGATGAAGATGTCAGGGGTTTTAGCCTTAGTAAGATATTTTCTAGCTCTACATACATGTGTATATCTATTAAATCTCCATTACCAGTTCAGCCTCCGAGCTTTTAAAACCACAATCTACGGATCTGAAACGACTCTCAGTCGTATTTATCTATCAATACAAGCACTGCGTTTTACGTTTTGATAATTAATACTTTGCTATTACACTATTACCCTTATATTAACTCAAAAATTCAAAAATACTACTCCCTCATGTTCATATTAAGTGTCGTTGTGGAGAGTTTCATTTTATTCAATATAAGTGTCATTTTGAAATCCCTATGCAATATTGCACTATTTTTTCCTAATTTACCTCTCTATTTAATTTGCTTAGTAAATGTAATTCCATGGACCATTGTGGAGAGAGAAATAATTAATTAGGGATACAAAAAATATTTTGTGTTATTTCTTAATAAGTGTGCTTAACTCTAAAAAGACATTTAATATGAATAGGAGGGAGTATAAGATTCTTTCATACAAAGATTAGGGGTGGATAAAAAATTCGATAAATTCGGTTTTTAGTGAAATAGAACCGGTTCAAAACAAATGATATCGGTTCGATTAACGAAATTGATACTCCCTTTGTTTTTAAAAAATTGTCGTTTTAGAAAAAAAATTTGTTCTAAAATGTTTGTCGTTTAAAACTTTTGAGGAGAATAAATTATTTACTTTTATATATTACCCCTACCTTCTCTCATTGTTACAAGAAATTTTCTTCCTTGTATTAATAGTTTTCAACTTCCTATAAAGGGGTAGTGATTAAATTTCAAACAAATTTTATTTGGTAAATAATACTTTCTTAATCCATGTGCAAAAATCTTAAACGACAATCTTTTAAGAACGGGGGTAGTATATACCGGGTTCAGAAAGCTATTTTGTATGTTCGGTGAGAATCGCACCGAACCGGTTATACCTGTTAACTGAATAAAACATTCTTCTGTTGTCTATATTCTTTTCTTCGGTCTTTGGCAACCAGATGATCATCACAAAGAGGATGGGGATGAAGAAGCAGACCCTTTGAAGATGAGGAAGTTGAGAGTCTCGAGATTAAAATAGATGAAAGTAAAAACAGTTTTAGCATTCTTCTTTTTGTTTTTACTTCCAAATATTCCCCCCTTTTTATTTTTTATTTCATTTTCCCCAATTTCTGAATCCAAATATCACAGCTTTAGAGTTCAATTCAGCACACTTTCTCTCTTCTCAATCCTTTTTGTTCTTCAGAGTCATTCAAAGCTCTATTTGATCAATGACCTCCTAATCATAGTAGCTTTACTAGGCAAGTGTTTTTATACATTATACACAGGGACGGAGCCAGGATTTGATATTGGGTGGGGGCCAAAAAATTTTTTAACAACATAATATATATTCATTACTAAAAAGTAAAGTTCCACAATTACAAAATATATTTTTACTAAAACAAAGATAATGTAATAATATAATTTTCTTTGACAAGGATAACAAAACATAACAAAAAAAAGTCTTTTAGAATATATAAAAGCTCCGTCAGAATTGCACCCGTCGTTCTTTCAAATCACAAAATCCATCTATTATAGTAAATGGGAAAATAGAAAAATGGAAAAATATTTACTCATAGAATTATCTTCATAATAGTCATTACTCAATAATATTATACTAAGCAACAACCAGTCTGATTAGAACATTAAAATTTTAGATTATTCTATTTTTTGTAAGGCCAACTTGGTATTCTAATAAATTTAGCTCAATAGTCATTAACTAATATTTATCTTCACAATAGTCATCAGCCCACTTAGTATTCTATTGCTTGGCCCAAAAAATCTTGGGGGGCATGTCCCTCCAAACCCAACGCGGCTCCGTCCCTGATTATACATATATGTATCATTCGATTTTGATTTATTTGTTCATTTTCTTTGTATTTGAACTCTGATTTAATTGTTTGGAAATGGATTTTTCTGTTTACAGTTCAATGCTAAATAATATTTTTTTTTGGCTGAATCTTCGATTTATAGATAATGGAACTTTTGATGGGTTCCAAGATCTATATTACCCTCTGTTTATTTTGCTATGTTTTCTTTGTTATTTACATACAACCAGTACAAGAATAGATAAAAATCAGCCGCTTCAATATATCGGTTCAATCGGTATTGGTATTTTGAATATATTTAGTAATTGGACTTGTGACGCCCCCAAAATTAGGTATACATCACCCATCTTGAGTCGCCAGATACGTGGTACAGAATTCAAATACAACTATCGTGTACAATACGACAAAACATAAACTGTGAATTTGAATACAAATACTGTCTACTACATAGTATACAAACTCAAAAGGAATTCTCATTACAATTATTATCACACTATTTCACAGAATAGTGAGGACTACTAATGCAAACATCTAGGATCATCACTCTGTTCCCCGACTAGTCCCAGCTACGTTCTCATTTCACAAGAAGAAAAAAGGTGAAAGAAAAGGTGAGCTCAACTAGCCCAAGAAGAAATATTATGACTAAGATAATGCGAGAATAATTTATCGTTAGCCTTCAACAAAGGTTAAACCGATAAAATATAATAACTATCAAGTTTAACTATGGCGAACAAAGCAATCCATTAGAAGAGTCAAATAGAGAATAAAATCTATTATCTTCATGATTTAAAAGGTTTTTCATGACTTTTATCACGAGAGACTCGACTTTAATAAATAATCCACATCATCGGATCATCCCTACACTACAAAAGCCAAGGATATTCTTTAAGAGTATCACGACCACGAATTATCCATGCACTACTGGCTAAAGATAATCATGTTTTCATCAATCTGTCTTGATCATGCCATAAAACAATTCATCTTTGCACTTATGGCCAAAGAGAATCCATAGCCATAATCATACCAAAATTGTCCATCAATGCACTATGGGCGAACGAGGACTTTTTCTACATCATTTGTAACATTACGGTTATGATTATCTAGAATAATCCTCGGTCATAATCATACCAAGTCCACCTATACCACTACAGAGCCACGGATGACTTTCAAAAAATAATCATGAGGATGATGACAATGATATAAGAATTCAATAAAACAAGTTCAAGAATTAATTTATCTAGGAACCGATAACGTCCAAATTGTCAACATGATCTTCGCTTTGTAGAGTAAAATTCAAGAATGCTCGTAAGAATATTTTCATGAAAAGATCTTGGATGAAGCACAAATATCAAGGATATTCCACTAATTTCATGGAGTATAAAGTCAAAACTTTAACCAATTTGAATATAATAAAGAATGAAATAACAAAAGAAATAACCATGCACGCGGATTGGCATGTATGCAAGTTATTCCAACAGAATAATAATAACGGAACGAAAGTCGGTGTAAATTAGACCGACGGGATATTCCAACGTAATAATAAATAACGGACCAGTCCCATATAAAGCACGTATGACAGGATATTCCAACAGAATAATTGTGACGCCCCCAAAATTAGGTATACATCACCCATCTTGGGTCGTCAGATACATGGTACAAAATTCAAATACAACTTACTAATACAACTATGCAGGTATGCGATACGACAAAACATAACTCGTGAGTTTGAATACAATTATTGTCTACTAGAGATTATACAAACTCAAAAGGAGTCCTCATTACAATTATTAACACACTATTTTACGTAATAGTGAGGACTACTAATGCTATCCTCTGGACCGTCACTCCGCTCCCAGAGACTAGTCCTCGCTATGTTCTCATTTCACAAGAGAATAAAGGTGAAAGAAATGGTGAGCTCAACTAGCCCAATAAAAAATATTATGACTAAGATAAAGCAAAATAAATTATCATTAGTCTCCAACAATGTTAAACCGATAAAATATAATAGACATCAAGTTTAATCTGCATGATGAACAAGCAATCCATTAAAAGAGTCAAGTAGAAAATAAAATCTACTATCTTTTATGATTAAAAGGTTTTTCATCATTGTTATCACGAGACTCAAATTTTAATAAATATTCCACATCATCGAATCACCCCTTACGCACTACTACCAATGATATTCTTTAGTATCAATGACCACAATTAACCATGCACTACGGGCCAAGAATATTTTTTGTATTCATTAATGGTCATGATCATGCCAACAATCATTCATCAATGCACTACGGGCCAATGAGAACTTTTACCACATCATTTGTAACATTACGGTCATGATTACACCGATAATCCCTAATCATAATCATACTACCAGTCCATCTACGCACTACATACCACGTGATGACTTTCAACAAAATATAAACATGAGGATGATGACAATGATATAAGAATTCAATAAAACAAGTTCAAGAATTATTTTATCCGAGAATTATTAACGTCCAAATTGTCAACATAATACTTTGTTTTGTAGAGTAAAATTCAAGAATGATCGGAAGAATATTTCCATGAAAAGATCTTTGGATGAAGCCGCAAATATCAAGGATATTCTACTAATTTTATGGAGTATAAAGTCAAAACTTTAACCAACCGAGTATAATAAAGAATGGAATAACAAAAGAAATCACCATGCACGCGGTGCTTGGCATGAGCGGAGTTATTCCAACAGAATAATAATAATCGGAACCGGTCGCAAAATTTGCACCGGCGGTGATGTTCCAATGAATAATAAAGATTTTAACCAGTCCGGTGTAAAACACACGAGCAGGATGTTCCAATAGAATAATAGAAAAATGTCACCAAGTATAGGGTGAAATAGATATACAAAAGTTATTCCAATGAATAATAAGAAATGGAATAACAACAGCCTCTTCATGAATAAGAAAGAATAACACCCTTACCGTAGTAAAAGAAATCGAATATAAGAATAGGGAAGTAGCGAGAATACTTTTCTATAGTTTCTCTATAATTTCTCTCTAAAGCTTCAAAGTGAATTAGTAAGAAAATAATGAAGGAATGAGCTTCTATTTATAGAAAAATAGATTGCGTAATGAATTCAACTCATTTAATCTAGGATTGATTTACTTTTAATCTGACGGTCCATAATTAAAAGCAAAATTTTTAAATAAAATATAATATATATTATATATATTATATTATATATATATAACATATCTTATCTTATTCATTCACTGGATTACACCTAGTGAATTTCCCCACTCACTTCATTCATTATAATCATATATATATATATATATATATAATATAAAACACATATATATATATATAATATAAAATATATATATAATATAAAACATATATATTATATATACATAATACTCCCACTAACTTTTCCTTCATCCAACCCGGTAATGAAACATAATATTTCACCCAAGACTTTGCTTTGAACACATGGGTCCCACTCGTGGGCCCCCACCTTTATTATATAAAATAACTTTCTCTACCGATTATTTTGAAAAAATAGGTAAATATGGGTCCATAAAATAAGCAAAATTTACAACAATCACTATATAGCAATAATTGAACAAAAGCGAGTGACTTCTCACGTAAGCATCAATAATCAATCTCGTGTGCTTCTTGCAACTACGCTGGCGTATTCTTGTACTTTTAACACCGGTGTTTCAACAGTTAACAGTAAAACTTCCACTGTTATTTTCATAAACTATTTTTGTCATTTTCTCGATCACAATAATTTTGTTGTGGGTCCACCAATGATTGTGCTGTCGTCGGGAATAAACATGTGAATGATATTCCTATTTAATATATGATTTGATTATGATATATATATGAATGAATATGCAAGTATGCTTTGCATGAAGAAAAACTCAGAAAGTCCTTTTGATAGATAATAGAAATATATGTCTGAGGACTTAGAATGAATTGATCAAATATGTTAGGTTGATCCTACATAAGCAAAAGCGACTTTGTGAAGTCCTTAAAAAATGATATACAAGGACTATAAATATAGAAAGATCAAGCATGTTAGTTGATCAGTATGTTGTAATAGATAGACTTGTCGATCGTCGAAAGATCGCACTAAAAGTCGTGATCTGCCGGAGAGAGTCGAGTCAACTCGGGGAGCTATCGAGGCGAGAATGAAGAGTATCTGCAAGATAGTGAGATCTCGGAGTTCGTAGACTTCGGGGGAAGCGAAGAAGGATCGTGAAATAGTCGAGAAGAAACTTTCCTGGGATCGTAGTGTCTTGAGAAGTCGTGTTCGTAATCGTGAGAGACGACTGTTACTGTTAGAACGACCATCTGCCGGGTTGGCCAAGTATATGAACGTAGACTACACTCGTCGTCGTCGAAAGTCTAGCGATGTCAAAGCCAAGATAAGGATCGTGAAAGCACACTCTCGAGATCGTAGAGTCCACTTGAATGAATCTGCGAGAGATCGTAGTCGGCAAGATCGGATGAAACAACAAGCCTGAAAGCAAAAAAATCGTAAAGTGTCAAGATCTCGATCTCGGGATCGTAGTGTCTGCAGTAAACCGAGTGAATCGTAGAGTGCGAACTATGACTCAAAAGAAGTGCTCATGAATGCTAAGTTAGGATCGTAGATCGAGATCGCAGTTCTCAACGAATGAGCACTCCTGCAATATCCAAAGGTACGAAGCCTCCGTCAGCAATCGCAAAGATGCAATCCACAGTAAGGGAACCAGAGAGAGCATTCAACGAATGACATGCGAAAGCTAAGCGGAGAACTAAGCAACAATCCAATCAAAGATCAAGATTGAGTTGAAAGGCCATTCGTGATGAAGTCTTCCACAAGATGATTCAAAGAAGACTTCAAAGAAATGACTAAGGAAAAGTCGACTAATGCGATTCGACAAGAGAGAACAGAAGACAACGACCTTGGAAGTAACCAAGATCGTAGTGTTTGCCAAACAAAGAAGAGACTGATGAAAAGTGAACCGAGATACTGGTCAGCCTCTGAAAAGCAAGGCTAAAGTGATTAAGTGTCGTGTCAGATCATTGATGATAAATGAACGGGATATCACAAGGAGAGAGTAAGCTGGACGCACCACAAATCTGAAGTGTCTTAATATTCAGAAGAGGACCAGGACAAGGAATCAGGCCATCAGTATCTGAGAACTGTCAAAGCAAACAGAAGTATTGAAGCACTATATAATACAAGGAAAGGGTGTTCTACATTGAAGATCCAATCAACACTCTTCCAAATCGTAGTGTAACTCTACCAACCAACGAGCAACACTCAACAAGACACTACGATCGAGTCCTCAAGACATGCATCGTGATCGAATCGTGGAGTTCGAATACACAAGACTCAAGCATTGGCAGCGGTTCAATCAAGAGTAATATTCGAACAAGTGTTTATTGAGAGCATCAATGCAAAAGGACAACCTCTGATCTAGAAATCAGAAGAGATAAAGTCTTCAACCTGCCCAAGACAGTAAAGTGATACATCCGGCAGGCGGTGTGAAACAAAGAGACTGCAGAGTCGGAAAAAAGTATGTCATGTCACATCAAGCGGTCTACCTCAAAGCAACTTGAGATCCGTGAAGACATTTGAATAGCTTCCAACCAACTACTTTCCAACGGAAGGATTGGGAAGGTGTATAAATGTAGAAGAGCTTCAAAGATCAAAGGTTGTTGGAGTTGTCAGTTTTGGAGAGAAGGTGGACTGATCTAAACCATGTGATAGTGAGTCCGAAGGCTCACTTTACGATCCACCAAGAACACTCAGAAGTCAGATCAAGAAAGAAGTAGAAGTGTGAGCTCTACTAAGTAGAAGTGTGAGTTCTACTATGTAGAAGTGAGAGTTCTACTACTTGAAGAGTGTTCTGAACTGCCAAGAGAAAAGAGAGCATCATGCCATCTGGATGTCCATCATGGGAAGACTCTAAGTACAATAGAGAAGAGCTTACGGTCGTCTTAACAAGTCCATCATGAGAAGGCATCGAGTAGCAACAAGGGTGATCACAAAAGCCATCTTGGTGTCAAGAATGAGAAAGCTTCTAAGTACTTTACGAAAGAGCTTGGTCCATCTTAAAACCTCTCATATGCAAATCATCAAGTACCAAGAAGAATGATCTTCAAGGCGGTTCATCAAGGGGTCATCCGGAGTAGTTTAGCAACCTAAGAAGCTGAGCATCATACAACACTCAACTTCTCTTCAAGGATTATCAAGCCAAGTTGCTAATGATAGAAGATGTTCAGAGCATGAAGACATCTTAGCAGCTCAGCACCGACTTCAATAACAACAAACAAACAACTCAACGAAGCCAGGGCCTGAGGGGTCCTTGTCCAGAGGGACTAAATGAAGCAGGGCCAAGAGGGTCCTTGTCCAGAGGGACTAAACAAAGCAGGGCCAAATGGTCCTTGTCCAAAGGGACTAAATGAAGTTTCAAGCCTACTGGGCTTGAAGAGTTCCTAGGGAACTAGAGGAGTCCTAAGGTGGCGGCCTTGAAGAGTTCTTAGTGAATGAAGTCCCAAGGCTAGCGACCTTGAAGGAATCGTAGAGATTGAGGGTCTTGCCACTTCCTTAGTGGAAATCTGCTAGTTGAAAAGTAGAAGAGTGGATTAGAGCTTGAGTCTCCGAACCACTTAAAACCCTTGTGTCTTTTACATTATGTCATTTACATTATGTCTATAACTGCTATGTATGTTCTAACTGCTTACAATAAACTAACCCTATGAACAATGTATGTATGATTATGAATATATCAATGAAGGGGAATCTTTTACTTATTCCGCTATGCTTGAAAAGATTCTTATGTTTGTCATATACTCTAATATGAACAATACAACATAAACCAGAAAAGTATTTGAAAGAAAAAGGATCTATTCAACCCCCCCCCCCTTCTAGATCTATTGTGCCCTCTGGGAACTAATAATTGGTATCAAAACAGGTTCTCATGCTATATTCAAAAGCTAATCGCTTTGAGTCTGATCCAAGGCACCAACATTGTTCTAAACTTAGTTTAGTAGTAAGTAACTTGTTATATGCAGAAGAGCTCACACGTTGGAAATATTGTGTATAGGTAAAAATGTGTATACACCAAGGCGCTTTCAGATTAGTCCATATCCTCGATCTTTATATCAACAAAACCAATCCTAGCTCAGATCAATCTTGTAGAATTCAAGACAAGACGAGAGAAAGAGAGCAAGAGACATCGGTGACAAAGAGTAAAGCATTCATCATCCTAAAAGATGAAGAGGTCACGCAGCGTCTTAAGAAATGTTGATCGAGAGGAGAAGAAAAATCTTCTCAAACTTATGAGTGACCAACCAACAACCGGGTGTTATCTTTGTAAACTCAAAAAATGTCAAAGATCTTAATGCTACGATTCTCTTGATCTACATCTTCAAGACCACGACCGATTGATGGAAGGCCAACAAGAGCATTAAGTTCGAAAGGAGCAAAAGTAAAAGCTATGCACATCAATACCGAACTCAAGATATCTAAGGTAAATGACTCATTAAGAAATTGACAAGAAAAAAGGTACTTGCCTCACCATTATCAATGTATACATCATATTTGCACCATCCTATGAACTATGATGATTCTCATCAAGAAGTCATAATCTACCTAAAAAGGTGAAGAGATAAAGTAGTCTAAAGATGGAAAATTCAAATGTCTACAAACTTTCTCTTTAATCAAGTTTTAGTCAGATGACATCTTGAAGAAAATCTGAAATAGATCATAAAGAGTATCATGCACTCCAAATGATTTTTATGTTAAGTAATCATTCTTGATGTGCTTTGAAAGACAAGCCTTTGTTCTAAGTGTTTTGACAACACACGTAGAATGATCGGTTCAAGAGGATCTTGTTGATTTGTAGAAACCGATCACATCCATAAATCAACTAGATACTCATAAATCGTAGAGTTGATTCACACTCTGTGAACACTTAAACATTGTGAATATAACCCAGTAAATGATGAAACCATCGTAAATAGAGAGTGTGTTATTAAATGCCATATCTCACACACACTCACCAGCTTGCATCTCGAAATATATTATTATAAGATAGTTGCATGTATGGATATGTCTGTTGATGATAAATATGATGATTATCCAAATAAGAGGAACAGGGGTTTAAAAAACTAACCTAGTAGGACCCATTAAACTATGGGTACCAAAAATAGATATATATTTAAACCTGCAGGTGTTTGGTCAGTCTGACCACTCTAAGGAATGATGAAGCGTAAGACTTCGGTCGAAGATACTACCAAATAGAAGGCTAAGGACCTGCTTTAAAAATGAGTCGATAAAGTTCCTATATATCCAAGCCTGTCCTTGAAGACCTTCTGAGCTAACTGGAATGGAGCTCACATGGCTGCAAATCTGTATATGGGAGCATGCCATGCAGCAGAAGATAAAGATGATTCTATATGCTCATATCAAGAGATATGCTTTATGGAAAGGATCCTCGAGGAAGCTCTGACAACAAGATCATTGAAACTAAGACAAAAGGAGTTCTTTATGAAGCGTAACTTCTCAAAACAAAGGATCGACAAAGAAGACTACGTTCAGTAGTCATTCAAATGATCGTAGAGTGATCGATCCACGAAAATACTCATCTCTACGATACAAGAAAAACTAAGCAACGATGATGATTCCAAATCGGAAGGAGAAATGTTGGGCGACCTTCAAAATGAACATGAAGAAGGAATCACATCTATCTCGAGAAGACAAAGATCAACAATGGGGAACGGTGATCCATTAAGGAATAACAAAGACCTTTAAACTTGGAAGAGATGTACTAGCTACGAGTCCCAAAACTTTGTGGTGATGAACCAAATGAAGATCCATGAGTCGGTAGGAACGCCTCAAAACGCGTACTCACGATAACCCTTCAGCCACCCAATTTATAATCGTGAAGTTCCTACGATCAAACACATGATCGTAGTGTAAGAGAAGAAGGACACCACGATTTCAGCATTGCAGATATCCAGAGCTGGAAGAAAGACCTCCCCATCAGAAAAGATCTAATGAGATGTCATTGAAAATCACTGTTTTAGTACTTCATCTGAAGAGCGCCTTAGGGACAAACCTGACCCTTAGCTCACTCTAAGAGGTTGGCCCTTCCTGAGCTACCTTATCACAGAAGGAATGCTTGATCGAGTTCATCTCAAAAGAACCAAAGTCGATCGACGATCGTGAGAGTTGAGTTTGAAAAGGACTAAACGATCGTGAGTGCAGAATCGCTGGCGATCGTAAAAGACAACTCAACGATCATAGTTCTACCAAAGGGTACTCCAATTCAAAAGGAGCATGAAGAATGAGACATCTGCTAAGCCATTCAAGTCAAGGAGATAAGTTCAAATACATCAATGATTGAGCTATGCTGCATCGAAGTAAGGAGGAAAGACGAAGACATCCACTGCAGCATCTCTAAGAAATTGATCATTGAGTCAACAAATGAAATCGTAGAGTCTATAACTATCTCATCATGTTACTCTACGAAGCAAAAGGTCAACGGTCAAAGCCACGATAATTAAACGTCCACTCCTTTAATAACCGAAAAGTTGTGGGGAGTTACACTTATCTTGGGCAACGTCAACTAATAGACAGTTGACACATCACCGAAGTATCAGAGTTGAAGGAAGCGCCATAAAGACAAGTTCAAATCTGCAGACGAGCTTACTAAAAGATATCGAACCTTTCTCCATCCCATTTTCAAAACCCTGAAAAGCTTTTCAAGAAACAAAAATCGCTTAACCTCCAGAGCCTTACCAACCGAACATGACCATCTTGCATAAACTTCTATATCTAATACCCACATTCTTTAAACTACTCAAAATGGAAAACTGGCAAGTGATTACTGGTATTCAGCTTGGAACAAAATCGTTTGAGAAATCTGAAAATAAGTTCAGGGACATTCTCGAGCTTGTAAAGAAGGCTGGATTTTCAGAATGCCTTGAGGCAAATACTCCAGTCTACTGCAACCTGGTTAAAGAATTCTACTCAAACGTCTCTATAAATTCAGAAACTCTTACTACCAAGGTTAAATGTCAGTCTCTTCAGTTAAAATCTTCTGACCTCAATCAATTCCTAGGTTTTCCTAACCAAGGGCTAAAGAACCTTGACAATGTCAACACTAAATTAGCAAAGGAAGTTATGGGGTATCAAAGAAACCCTAGTTTTAAGGACATGAAGAAGAAGGAGTTTCCTGAGCAATATGAGTTCCTTGTTGAAATAGTTGGAAAGTGCATACTATGTAAGAACACTGCACATGACACAGTGATCGCCCAACAATTGAAAATCATGTCAGCAATAGTTTTAAAGAAACAAATCGACTTTGGAGCTATCTTGTTTGATCAGATCTCCAAATAGGTAGAGAAGGCTGAGAAGAAGCCCCTGACCAAGGTATTTCATAGGAGGCTGTTGAGTATCATACTGAAGAAAAAGCTAGGGAGAAAGATCAAGGATGATGAGGGAGAAGCCCTAAATGTGCACAAGGTGATGTCTCCACAGTTATTTGAAAACTAGAAGAAGAACCCCAATGAGAACAAAAGGCTGACAGATGGGAGCAGGAGTAGAGCCTCTGCTAGAAAAGGAAGATAAGCAGAGACAGAGAGAGCTCTGAATCAATGACTCAGAAGAAATTTGAAATCACACTAGCCAGAAGAAATCAAAAGTGGTGAAAAGAGTTGGTGATGTGAAGAAAGCCCAGGCCCCACCAAGGAGAGTCTCCTCCTTGAACAAGAATGAAGAAGAAAAGGCCCAAATCAATGAAACCACAAAAAGAAGAAGCAAAAGTTTCTTCAGGGCCAATCAACAAGAAAGTTAAGATGGATGACAAACCACCTTTTAGCTTAAATCAATATATCTCAAGAAATGGACGGGAGTCGTGGAAGGGAAAAACAGAAGATGTAGTCCAATCCTACACATTCGACATCCAAAGAATGAGAATGGGCGAGATGTGATAAAAGAAACTGTAAAAAATGCTGAAGAAGAAAAGTGCTCAAGCCCCATGGTCAATCCTCAGAGCAGTCACTCTGATGAAGAAAAATAAATTCATGATGATCAAAGTGCATCCCCAAATGCAATCGCCTTCTAACCAAATTTCAGAATGGGTCGAAAATGTTATTCAAGAAGAAGAAGAATGCTCTCACGATGGCTCAAAAAGTGATGAGGCCAAGAAAGAAGAGTCTGCTCCTGCCAATGCTGATCTCCGAAGAAGTCTATCTGATGAGCAAGAGGAGTCAGAGACTGAAGAAGAAGAAGAAGAAGAGTCAGTGTCTCCATTAATTGAACCTCTACGAAGAAGGAAGAGCTACGGTGTCCGCAAGCCCGGTTTATTTCCAAAAGGAAATGATAGCCAATCAAATGCCATTATTGAATTAAGTGATGATGAATCAGATCCCCAAGAGAAGATCTTTGAAGAAGAAGCCAAAGAAGAAGAAGAAGTATCTAAAGAAAGTCTTGATGAAGAAAGTTCGGATAATGAAATTCAAAGAAGAAGGATTTTCTCTGTTGGAGATGATCAAGAAGAGTCCGAACATGAAATGCAACATGAAGATGATCCCTCTCATCAAGTCGATCTAAATGGTTCGGTTCGAGAAAGGAAGAAGCAGAAATGATTCCAACTCAAGATCGGGAATCGAAAAAACGTAACTCCACCTGTTCTCTCACCTACAAGATTTATCGGAAAATAGTAGTAGAAATTCCCAATGAACCATCAGAGACTCCTCCTGACAGATGGATAAACCATGGAGGTGAACAGATCAGAATAGTAAGAATGACCTCCTTTGACTTGGTCAAGAATTGGAACAACATAGAAATGGACTGCACAACCATTGTCTACAACCCTGATGATCTGCTAATGAGATGGTTCTTCTAGTGGATGCCATGGCTAAAGGCCATTACTAAAAAAGATGGAAGCTACTTCAGTTGGTGTTATAAGCAGTTTCCAAGCATGGAATTGGTGGCTCGGAACTTTCCAAGAGTGAAGAAGTTTGCCACCAAGCTGATCACAAACCAGTCCCACTTCAAGATCTATCGACATGCTGGAAATCTCTACATCCCCTACGATAGTAGGGTGGACTCTGAAGGAAGAAGAACCATGTCCAAGAAGCTGATCGTAGAGTCTGATCACTCTACTGCTTATGATGTTCAAATCCAATCTCAGAAGTCTCCTTATGATCAAGCACTGCTAACAGACACTCCATCATCCTCCACAGTGCAATTGGTACTCCACAATTGTTCGGATTATCCACACCTTTAAAAATCATCCCAAAGATGACAATCATAGAGTCCAATCCATTGCCCATCTGAAGCTACCAATCAAGAGGATCAAACTGCTTTGGAGCGGGAACTATCGAAGAAACTCGATGATTTAAGCGAAGAAGATATCTATGCTCATCTGAAGAATCACAAAAGCGAATATGCGAGAGAGATGACTCTTTCCAAAGACAAGCCAAGTTATTTTGGTGATGTATCTCTCAAACTCCAAGAGAGATAACATCTATCGAAAGGCCATCCAAGATCGGGGCGGAAGCTCTACAAGTTCGTGAGGCCAATGCAAAGCGGATCGAAGCCCTCCGACAAAAATGACGATCTAAAACGGTCCTTCTCTTCATGCAACTTGAACTCCTGACGTGAAGAGCTAAAGTTTGAAGTTGCAAACTCCTCCCACCGATGGAGCGACTTATGTCCAACATGGAGCGCTTCTCTCAAATGATTAATGACAAAAGGGGGAGAAAAAGAGGCAAAGAAAGAAGAAGAAGAGCAGAGGTTAAGGGAGAAGAAGTCAAAGAAGAAGATAGATGGCGGCGGATAAAGAATCATCATCCGAAGGAAGCTTTGAAGATGATGATACCAAAATCATAAGTTTGAAAGGAAACCAGATCGTAAAGGTGATGAAGGGAGCCAAACAAAGATAGAAGATCATCATCCGAGGGGAGGGGGGAGCAAGAAAAAGAAAGCGAGAATCGGATGAGTATGCGATCAACAAGCATCCCGGAAACATACATGGAGCTAAGGAGGTACATCTCTAATCCATTAGTATGTTCGGATCCGTGGATGTAGAATGTCCGAATATATAATTGCCATATTAATATAAATAACATTCATGATTAATCGTTTAGAAATACAAATTTTCACCCTTTGTATCTAAGATTCATTCATAACATGCATATGCACTTATTGTTTTTGTCATAATCAAATAGGGGGAGATTGTCAGGAATAAATATGTGAATGATATTCCTATTTAATATATGATTTGATTATGATATATATGAATAAATATGCAAGTATGCTTGCATGAAGAAAAACTGTAAAGTCCTTTGATAGATAATAGAAATATATGTACAAGGACTTAGAATGAATTGATCAAATATGTTAGGTTGATCCTACATAAGCAAAATAGCTTTGTGAAGTCCTTAAAAAGAAATGATGTACAAGGACTATAAATATAGAAAGATCAAGCATGTTTGGTTGATCTGATGTTGTAATAGATAGGCTTGTCTGATCGTCGAGCACTGCACCAAAAGTCGTAGTCTGCCAGGAAAGTCAGAGTCAACTCGGGAACTATCGAGGCAGAATAGGAGTATGCAAGATAGTGAGATCTCAGAGTTCGTAGACTTCCAGGGGAAACGAAGAAGGATCGTAGTGTGTCGAGAAGAGCTTCCTCGGGATCGTAGTGTGCTGAGGAAGTCATGTTCAGAATCGTAGAGACAGCCTGTGTACAAACCGAACGACCATCTACCGAAGCCAAGTATGAAACGTAGACTACACTCAGAGTCGAAGAGTCTAGCGATGCCAAAGCCAAGACAAGGATCGTAGGCTACACTCTGAGATCGTAGAGTCCACTGAATGAATGCAGAGATCATAGTCGGGCAAGATCAGATGAAGACAACAAGCACAAGGCAGAAATCGTAGAGTGTCAAGATCTGATCTCAGGATCGTAGTGTCTACACAGCCGAAGCTGAATCGTAGAGTGCAGAACTACGAATCCAAAAGAAGTGTTCACAATGCTAAGTCAGGATCGTAGAGCAGATACGGTTCTCAACGAATGAGCACTCCCGCAATATCCAAAGGTACGAAGCCTCACGGTTGGCACCGCAAAGATGCAATCCATGAGTGGAACCGTAGATCACTCAACGAATGACATGCAGGCTAGCAAGAGAACTAAGAAACAATCCAATCAACATCAAGATTGAGTTGAAAGGCCATTCATGATGAAGTCTTCCATAAGATGATTCAAAGAAGACTTCAAAGAATGACTAAGAAAAAGTCGACTAATGCACGATTCTTGACAAGAGAACGAAGACAACGACCTTGGAAGTAACCAAGATCGTAGTGTTTGCCAAACAAAGAAGGGACTGATGGAAAGTGAACCGAGATCTTGATCGACCTCAAAAGCAAGGCTAAAGTGATTAAGTGTCGGTCGGATCATTGATGATAAGTGAACGGAGAGATCACAAGGAGAAAGTAATTGGGCGCACCACAAATCCGAAGTGTCTTAATATTCGAGAAGGGGGCCAGGACAAGGAATCAGGACATCAGTATCTGAGAACTGTCAAAGCAAACAGAAGTATTGAAGCACTATATAATACAAGGAAGGGGTGTTCTACATCGAAGATCCAATCAACACTCTTTTAGATCGTAGTGTTAACTCTACCAACTAACGAGCGAACACTCAACAAGACACTACGATCGAGTCCTCAAGACATGCGATCGAATCGTAGAGTTCGAATACACAAGACTCAAGCATTGGCAACGGTTCAATCAAGAGTAATATTCAACAAGTGCTTATTGAGAGCATCAATGCAAAAGGACAACCTCCGATCTAGAAATCGGAAGAGATAAAGTCTTCAACCCGCCCCAAGACAAGAAAGTGATACATCGGCGACAGTAAGGTGAAAAGAATAGGCTGCAGAGTCGTAAAAAAAGTATGTTATGTCACATCAAGCGGTCTACCTCAAGCAACTTGAGATCTGTGAAGACATTTGAATAACTTCCAACCCGCTACTTTCCAACGGAAGGATCGGGAAGGTGTATAAATGTAGAAGAGCTTCAAAGATCAAAGGTTCTTTGGAGTTGTCAATTTTGGAGGAAGGTGGACCGATCTAAACCATGTGATAGTGAGTCCAGAAGGCTTACTCTCACGATCCACCAAGAACACTCGGAAGTCGATCAAGAAAGAAGTAGAAGTGTGAGTTCTACTATGTAGGAAGTGAGAGTTCTACTACTTGAAGAGTGTTACGAATCGTCGAGAGAAAAGAGAGCATCATGCCATCCGGATGTCCATCATGGGAAGACTCTAAGTACAATAGAGAAGAGCTTACGGTCATCTTAAAGAAGTCCATCATGAGAAGGCATCGAGTAGCAAGAAGGGAGATCACAAAAGCCATCTTGGTGTTAAGCATGAAAAGCTTCAAGTACTTTACGTAAGAGCTTACACGATCATCTTAGAAGCCTCTCATGTATGCGGTCATCAAGTACCAAGAAGAAT
Source organism: Panax ginseng (assembly GCA_020205605.1). Classification (NCBI taxonomy): domain Eukaryota; kingdom Viridiplantae; phylum Streptophyta; class Magnoliopsida; order Apiales; family Araliaceae; genus Panax; species Panax ginseng. Next base: position 5,872,308 of record CM035138.1, on the reverse strand, counting down.
GATCTTCAAGCGCGGTTCATCAAGGGTCATCCGGGAGTAGTTGAAGCAACCTAAGAAGTGAGCATCATGCAACACTCAACTGCTTTCAAAGATGATCAAGCCAAGTCATAAGGATAGAAGATGTTCGAGCATGACATCTTAACAACTCAACAATCGACTCCAACAACAACAAACAAACAACTCAACGAAGCTGGGCACGAGGGGTCCTTGTCGAGAGGGACTAAATGAAGCGGGGGCCAAGAGGGTCCTTGTCCCGAGGGACTAAACAAAGCGAGGGCCAAAGGGTACTTGTCCAAGGGACTAAATGAAGTTCCAAGCTGCTTTGGCTTGAAGAGTTCTGAGGAACTAGAGGAGTCTCAAGGCTTCGGCCTTGAAGAGTTCTTAGTGAATCAAGTCCCAAGTCAGCGGCCTCAAGGAATTGTAGAGATTCAGGTCTTGCCGCTTCCTTGGTGAAACTCACTGCTAGTTGAAAGTAGAAGAGTGGATTAGGAGCTTGAGTCTCGAACCACTTAAACCCCTCATGTCTTTTACATTATGTCATTTACATTATGTCTATAATCGCTATGTATGTTCTAACTGCCATAACTAAACTAACCCTACGAACACCGTATGTATGATTATGAATATATCAATGAAGGGAATCTTTTACTTATTTCATTTGTCTTTGAAAAGATTCTTATGTTTGTCATATACTCTAATATGAACAATACAACATAAACCGAGAAAAGTATTTGAAAGAAAAAAAGATCTATTCAACCCCCCTTCTAGATCTATTGTGCCTTTGGGAACTAATATGTCGTTGTCATTTATTCCTCGCTAAAACGAATATTCCCACCAATCGAATATTATATAACAACTTGCGTACTTTTGCAAAATTTATAAATATTACCCATAACTATTATATCAATTTCACTCCATAATATTCAAAAATAATATTTATAGAAAATTCATCTTTATTCAAAAAGTTGGGGTTTTACAATAATAAATAACGGAACTTCGGTCCCACGTAAAAGCATGCAGACGATATATTCAAGCAGAATAATAAAGAATGGAATATTAGAAGAATTTCACCATGTATGCGATTTTTTGCATGAAGCGTTTATTCCAACATAATAATAAAGAATGGAATAACGTAAGAATTTCACCATGTATGCGATCACTTTGATATGTATGATGTTATTCCAACATAATAATAAAGAATGGAATAACGTAAGAATTTCACCATGTATGCGATTTTTTTATGCATAGGTTATTCCAACATAATAATAAAGAATGGAATAACAAAAGAATTTCACCATGTATGCAAATACTTTGCATGAGCAAAAGTTATTCCAACATAATAATAAAGAATGGAATAATGTAAGAATTTCACCAAGTATAGGGTAGCCCACGATATCGTGGTTTTCCAATGTAATAATAAAGAATGGAATAACAAAAGTTCTCTTCATAAATAAGAAAGAAAGAGTACCCCTACGAGTACAACAAATAATATTCTCTACCTTAGAAAAGAGAGTCTTGGATATAAAGTAGTGAAGTAGCGAGAACACTTTTCTTTTTTCTCTCTATAGTTTCTCTCTCTAGAGTTTCAAAGAATTAAATAAGAAATAATGAATGAATGAGCTTCATTTATAGAAAAATGGACTACATAAGTAACTAACTCATGAAACGGTCCAGATTAATTTACTTTAATCGGACGGTCCATATTTAAAACAAAATCTTTTAAATAAAAATATAATATATTCTATTTATAATCTAATAAAACGAATAACTTTATAAAAGATTTTACTATGCAAATACTATCTGCAGAGCCTTATGCATAATAAAATATAATATATTTTAATTATTATACAATAAAATGATAACTTTATAAAAGTATTCTGCTTTTATATAAAAAAATTTTACTATGCAAAATACTATCGCGAGACTTTATACTGACACTATGCATAATAGAATATAATATATTCTATTTATAGAATAACTTTATAAAAGTATTACATTTTTATATAAAAGATTTTACGTATTATTACATTAATAATACCAACAAAACCTGAGTGACTTATCACGTAAGCATCAATAATTAATACCGTGCTTCTACTATGCAACCACGCCGTACATCGTTGTTTTTTACTAAAGAGTTGTTCAACAAAGATTAATTGGTAAAACTTCCGCCGTTATTTTTATAAAATATTTTTGTCGTTTTTTCAATCAAATGATAATTTAGATTCTTGAGGTCCACCAATGATTGTGTCATTGCACGAATATTCTCTGATAAAACAAATATTTCCCGACCAATCGAATATAATATGACAACTTGCATACTTTGCAAAATTTATAAATATTACCCACAACTATAACATTATCTCAAATCCACACCATAATATTAAAAAATATTTCGAGAAAATTAAATCTTTATTTATAAAATTTGGGGTCTCACAGGTCTAGTCCGATTCAGATCGATTTTGTACATTATCGATGAACAACCCTAACAAGATAAAGAATTTCAGTTGTAATTTAGTTTATCCAAATAAAATATCGTTGTATTTTAAAAGCTGAAAATGGATTCCTAGTACAAACACACGACGTTTAGTCACTATAAAGATTTTTTTTGGAAAATAGATGTGTGAAATACTTTAATCAAAAACAGCAAACAAACACAATATAACATCTTTAATTATAACCATAAGAAGCAATAATATTAATCCAAATATATAAATAATTAAAAAGGGTTCAAACCTGATTTGAAATAACCTCAAAATTTCAAGCGAAACTCTTATTCGATACTTAAAATTTGAATTTATTTTAATATTTAGACATTTATACGAGTCGAATATAAGTTGCTTATTATTTTTTAATTTAAAATATCGAATTTTTTATATATCATCAATCCTTACTTGATACAAATTCGTTAGTATTACTCTTGTATAATATTGACGAGTATATTCAATTTATTTAATATATACTCCCTCGGTTCTTATATAACTGACGTTGGAGGCCAAAGTCCACTTATTAAGGAAAGTAATGGTAGGTCAAGGTAAAGTCTAAATTGCCCTTTTTTTGTTTTTGTTTTTTTATAATTAATGGTGGGTCAAGGTTGAAATTAAATAGGAGTCTTGCACTTGAAAAGATGATATATTTTAAGGGTAATCTAGGAAAATAAGAGAAAAAACCTCCTAGAAATATGAAAACGTCAATTATTTAGAAATTAATTTTTTTCTCTAAAGAGTCAGTTATATAGGAACCGAGGAAGTAACATTCAACAATTAAATTCTTCATGTACTTTGAGAAGTAAAAAAGATTTTATGTTTTCTGTACATGTCCATCAATTGACTAAATAATGATAAAATCATCTCATTATTTTTATTACACTCGAGACATAGTTTAAAATTTTTAAATTATTCTAAATAGTTGACTTAATTAATTTAATAGGTATTATCATAATATAAATAATTCAATTTCGATTCATGCATGTCTCAAATTCGAATATATTTAAAATAATTAAAAATTCAATCGAATCGAATTGAACTCGAGTATAGTGTATTTAAATCGAGTATAAATTCGAATACTTAAAAAAAACTCGAGTAAAATTTGAACAAGTTACCGTTGGACTTTTTCACCCCTAAAATAAAGTCGAACCGTAAATTTTGTTACTAATAAATAAACTCCGAAAATGGAAAAAGTATTTGTATTTTCCATTTGAAAAATATCAACTATCAAGTGGGTTCTTTGCTTAAAAAGAGAGTAATAAAGCTGTTAAAGCAAAACGCTTTTTTATTAGAAGTCCAACTTTATAAATCTTGCACGCCGAAAGAGATGCCAAACAGCACTTTGGATCTATATAGGCTATGACCATTTCACCCTTAAGCTAATGAAGTGCTATTAGTAGTGAACAATTAATTCTTCAACTCAAGATTACATTTTTAAAGTGTGCATATAATTCATTATCGTATACAAAATAGTTTTGGTTAGTTTAGGACTTGTGTCATTTTAATGTAAAGCATGCATAATTTTAGCCACTAACCAACCAACCAAATGTTGTTTTCTTCAATATAATTTATATAATAATGGTCACAGTCCATTTCTGATGCATATCTTTTTATTTTACATATTCTCATCTTCACTATTTTTAGTAGACGGACCTGGGATAATGATTTTAATCAATCATTATATAAAACATATAAACAGTTTATATGTTATGGCGATGCTGATTCGATCGTAAGCTAAAAAGTTAAGACGACGGTTTTTCTACAATATACGCCGATTTTAATCGAACCGCTTCCAGTCCCATCGTTAAAAGTAGTAAATAAAATATATTAAATAAAAGGATATGTATTTGATCTTCTCCGATAATGGACATATCTAAAATGAAGATAATGCTCGATCTTATACCACTGAGATTATAGGTTATGTAGTTTATTTGATATTCCACTGAGATGCAGGCGGCCCCAACTATACATGTACCTCCCATATATGATATACCTTCCACTTCTAAATCTAATCAATCATGATTTATTTTTTGATACATCTGGAAATGATCAATAATTGATAAATGACCAAAATTATAAATATTAATTATCATCTTAAAAATTGTACACATGTTATGGAGTATCAACTATGAGTTTCGATCAATCAATCAAACAATACAAATATATAATCACATAAAAATTGAGTAGTTTTGTCTAGATTTCTTATTTTATCTTATTAGTTTGGTAAAATTGAATGGAAAATTTTGATTTATAAAAAAATTTAAATGAGTTGAATTGAATAGAAGATCTGAGTATAAAATAAAATAATATGTTTGATAATTGTTTGTCCAAAACATTTAAATACATGTACTATTCAATTTAAAAATTTTGAATTGTCATGAACAAATTTATTAATGTAATTATAAATAAATAATGTTATCTAAGAAAAATTAAATATAAACTTCTAACAACTTTTAATGGAGTAAACTAGTAGTAATATAATTTTAGTAATAAAATACTAAAAAAATATTAATAACAATCTATAGTACATAAAATAACAAAAGATTACAACCACATTTATTAAATAGGGTATTGACTAATTTGTTAAAGAAAAACCAAAAACAATTTATACATAACAAAATTTGCTTACAATAGTAAACAAGATGGACATTGAATGTAAAATCATGAGTATGTAAGTAAAAAATAGATATTATTCAATACTATTTCTTACTCATTCAGTCAAAATTTTTTAAATAAATTGTTCGACACAGTCAAACATATTCAGAGTTTAAAAATTATTAAACAAACAGTTTGAATGACTTATTCAGTCAAATTCAGATTCATTCAAAAATAAACAAACATCCCCCAACTCAAATACCTTAGAAATAGGACTCTGACTACACAATAAATTACACGTCATTTTTTTTATGTTCACTATGAAACAAAATTGATTATAAAGACCAATGTTATCATACTAAATGAAGAGCTACGTATTATTTTTTCAATCAATCTATTAATCATCGTCTCAAAGTTATAAGTATTTTTTTTTCAAACGACAATATAACTTATTTAAAAATTGCATGTCGCGAAGACAACAATTCATAAAGAAATATGATCATAATTTTTTTAAATTATTTAATGTAATATATATTCGATTAAAAGTGACATATTATAATGATTTTATTTGAAATTGAAAAATTATTATTATAAATATTCGCTCAAACAGATAATTTTTAAAGTTTGTCCAATATACAACTTCTAAAATTTATGCGTGCTTTGCAGGAGTTATCAAGTTTGTAATTAGAATTTACATTTAATATTTACTCCCTCCGTCCTTTTAGGATAATTAAATTTATAATAAAATATAATACATAAAATTTTGAGTAAATATATTATTTAGCGGGATCTATTAGTATAAAAAATTAAATTACTTATTACTTTATATAATGATAAAAAAAAATTCTTAATATGTATAAATTGTATTTTATTCATGTTTTGAGGAAGGAGAGATTAACGTATTACTCATCTATCCATAATTGTTCAAGGTTGGGTAATAATTGTATTGAAGGATAACTAAATCCCTAAAAGCTGTATCGAAATCATATATATCATCATCCGCCAGCAAATAGCAATAGGCAATAGCGTGTGAAAATGGCAATCATTTCGATGAATTTGAACATCATATTATTAAATGATAAAAATAAAATGTCACCGTGATATCTTATTTTTATATCAAAATATGTGGGTTAAATTGATATTAAATTAAATTGCCACTATAGTTTTTAAAATATCAATAATTTATCATGACTTTTACTAGTAGTATTAGAAGTAGGCTAAGCCTTATTATTAATTTCAATTTGGATGGTATAGTTATAGATGATACCACTTGTGTTCTAAGCCTTATTATGAAGTATGAACTTCAATTTGGATCCGATAGTTATGTTATGGATGATACCAATCATGTTCTAATATGATTTAAGTATAGAGATTAAATTGATATGTAGTTTTTTTATAAAATTATGACGTACTAAACTGACCGAATCCTTACATGCACATTATTAATAAATAAAAATTATAAATAATACTCTCAAATGGAGATGCACTAAAGAAACTCAACTCCCATAGTCCCATTTAATGGAATTAGAATCCTCTTCATTTCAAATGAAATTAAGACTTCATTTCAAAGCTTAGATTTAAAATAGGGTCCTTTAACACTAATATACAACATTTAGAAAATAATTACAAAAATAAAACATACAAAACATAATTACAAAAATAAAACAACACAATATAAAGTTGCTAAAATCACGTATATATGTCAGTTACACACTTTTCCTATTTACAACTAACCGCTCCTAAATTCAAGCAACTGAGATCCAAAATTCAAGCAACTGAGATTCAAGCGACTGAAATTCAAATCTTCGTCATGCGACACACCTCTGAGATCGGAGAAGATTTAAACCTTTTGCAATGGCCTTGACTCTGAGATCGGTAAATAGCATACAAAATCAACAGCAACTTCAAGTTCAGTAACAAAAAACAATCGTACTGCAGTGATTGTTGAATACAAGATCCCAACAACTTCGATACAAATCAATACGAAGGTATGTGAGTTTAAAATTAAATATGCATGTATTTACCTATGGTTTACTACAATTCCTATATTGATTACCTTTCTTAAGTTTTTCACACTTAAAATGATCACTGATTAAGAATCTTTTGAATGTTTTGAATGGTCATTAATATGTTTTATATTATGGTTACTAAATAGATATAAATTAGTTCTTGTTTATTATGTATTTAGTTGCTGAATAATGTTTATTTGATTGCTTTAATTTTTATATGAGTTCTACTGATTTTTTTTATATTAATGGTTACTCATCAAATACATTGGTTACCTTCCTGCAACTGTCGGTTACTGTGTAATGTTGTCTTGGTTACTGTGTAACATTATACTGTCTAATGATGTATTGGTTACTGTCTAATGATATCTTGGTTACTTTGTAACATTAAATTGATTCTTGACTAATCTTGACTTAGTTCTTGTGTAACATTATAATGAATTCTTGATTATTGCTTAGTTGATTCTTTGTGTAAAATTATAATGGTTAGTGCGTAATATTACTTACTAATCTTTGACTTGGTTATTGAAAAATGATGACTTGATTCTTGATAATCTTGACTTGGTTCTTGCTTTAACATTATATTGGTTCTTGTTAATCTTGACATAGTTCTTATGTAAAATTATAATGGTTACTCATTAGTCTTCTTGACACAGATTCTTTGTATTAATCTAATTATATTTATACTTATGTGTTTTATATTAATGGTTACTTGTTAGCTACATTGGTTACATTCTTTACAACATTTAGCCTTTAGTTGGTAACAATCGAGTTATCTTTTGGTTGGTTTTTTATAGAAATGCAATGGAGAATGTGTTTATCTTGTGGCTACTAAATAAATATGTGTTGGTTACTGTATAATGTTGTTATGATTATTACTATATAATATTACGGTGTTTTATATTGGTTTATTTTATTATGATGGTTACTTATTGGCTACATTTGTTACCTTCATACAACTGTTATAGTTTAATTGGTAATAAATATCAAATATAATATACTGATTATTTCCATTGTAAGATGAATGTACAAATATATTTTATGTCTTTGATTCTTCTTATCATGTAGTTTAGTTCTTGGTAACATTGATTTGGTTACTTTACGATTATTTATTCATTTGTCGAACAATGGAATTGATTCTGTTGTACTTTATTTCAATTCAGATACGTGGACCGATAGTAACCAATACACCAAATTTGAAGTTACCGGCGTACTAGTTCCATCAACTTGTTCGTTCAGAGAAATGCAAAACATGATATGCATTGTTCTATCAAGTTTGGAGTGTCGGATTTTGGCGTTTTTAGAGCCTAATTTCATTGGAAACGGGTCAACGATCAAAAGTCACTAGCTTTGCTGGTGAACTGCAGGGTTTTTTGGTCAAATTCCATCATTTAGACCTTCAAAATTGCATGTAAAAATGTGGTTTATATTCTGGTTACTAAGATTATGTAATTTGGTTACTGTCTAATATTAATTCGGTTACTTTACAATGTTTATTCAGTTGTTAGACAATGGAGACTGACACTACCCAATACAACAAATTTAATTGTTTACAGGAATATATAATTGTTTACTGTTAGTAACCATTAACCACATAGTTGGTAACATTTTTGATGATGTACAGTAACCAAAATTGATGTTGATTAATATTTTAATTTTTGATTCCATCATGAGTTGTCAATATAAAGTAAACATATACATTGAACAATTGGTAATTGTTCTGAAATATTTTTATGTAAATTTGGTTACCCATCTAAAATAAAATGGTTACCTCTATATTCATATTTAGTTACCAACTGGCATGGACCATTTCAAAATAACTTTTATAACTACGTAATTTAAAAGTATCCATCAGCTAGATAAATGTGAACCCTCACATTTACATTAAACACTTGATAACTGTTCTAATATAAGTTTTTAATTATTTGGTTACTAACAAAAATTAAAATAGTTACCCTTATATGCAGGTTTGGATACCAACTGCACATCTCAAACTATATTTATTTTAATATGAGATCTATAAATGACTATCATATATATAAATGGGAACTCTTAATTGGAGTTTCTTATTCCATCATAATGACAGGGTATAAATAAAATATATACATTTAACACTTTATAATAGTCCTCATACAAACTTATAATTATAATAAAACAAGAACCATACAATTATATGATAGTAACTTGAATGAGTTTTAATGGTAACCAAAATGAAACATCATGTAATGAAATCCGGTTTAGGCAATTCATGTATACTAAACAATTACATATTAACCAGAATAAAAAATAAAAAAAACCAAAATCCCACATTGAGGACACAATGATAGTAGCGAAACCATAAGATAACAGTAACCAAAACATAATAAAGAAGTAACCAAATAGTTATATAAAAGTAACCATAACATGTTTTAATGGTAAACAAAACAGAAACAACCTGTATATCAAACCCAGTTTAGGCAACCTATGTATACTCTCATATGTACATTTAACATTTGATATATGTCATGATCTGAGCTTGTAAATATTTGGTTACTACCAAAAAATAAAATGGTTACCCTTACATGCATGTTTGGTTACCAATCGCACTTTCAAACAATATATCGAGACCTGACTTAGAAGTAACAAATACGAACCAACAAACAATGTCAAATAATTGATAATATAATCAAATATGTAATCTCATTTACATAAGCTCCAATAAACATTACATATTTACTAACCATAACAAATGGTTATGGATATCCAACAAAAACCAAAGTCTGAAACACAATTCGGAAGGACAAGACAACAACAACCGAACTAATCAAAATCATTACAAATCTTCCGAAACTTTAGCTTTTGATCACTTCTTTACTTTTTCTTCACGACCGCTTCTCATTCTTTAGAAAAGACTTACGCATTATGTATGAACACATGGGGGAAGAGAAATACCTTGGGATTAGTGAATAGAGAACCCATTAACCATATGTATCATATCATAATATAACATTAACCATACCATAATAAAGCGTTGACCAAAAATTATATTATATAATCTAATTGTAACCAAAATATAAACAACATACAAGACAAAACCATTTTATGTAGTAAACAAAACAGCTTATATATAATATTAACCAAAACATAATTTAATTTAAAGGTCACCAAAACAAAAACATGTATACCAAAAATATACTAAAGAAGTAACCAAACAGGTTATGTGATGGTAACCAAACCATGTTTTAATGGTAACCAACACATAAACAACATGTAGACTAAACCCAGTTTAGTCAACCAATGTATACTAAACAAATACATTGTAACAAAACAACATATAAAAGTAACCAAAATCCAATTAAAGGAAAAAGAATGGTATCCAAATCATAAGCTAAGCAAAACAAGCTTATATGTTAATAATTGATTATATGTATACCAATGAAGTAACCAAACAGGTTATATGTTAGTAACCAAAATATATTTTAATAGTAACCAATACATAAACAACATATAGACCACACACAGTTTAGTCAACCCATATATACTAAGCAAATACATGGTAACCAGAACAACAAAAAATAGACCAAACCCAGTTTAGTCAACCAATGTATACTAAGCAAATACATTGTAACCAAACCAACATATAAAAGTAACCAAAATCCCAATTGAGAGAAAAAGAATGGTATCCAAATCATAAGGTAATAAATAATAAAATCATCATTGCATTCTTCACAGTAAAGATTATCAATTTCTTGGTAATAATGATGGGGACTTTCATGTCACACCAATATATAACTTTTCCAGTGAATTTTCTGTTGCATTCCTCACAGTAAAGATTCCATAACTGTAAATAAACAAAATCAAATTTACACAGTCATTAGTAACCAGATATAAACAATATTTATAACATAAACAGTTACGTAGTGACCAACAAATAAAAGCATACTAACCAAAACATAATATAACAATTACACAGTAGCCAAAACAGACTATAACAAATAACCAACATCCCACATTGGTTGCCAAGATAATAATTATCATATCATAATATAACATTAACTATACCATAATAAAGTAGTAACCAAAAAGTTATATTATATAATCTAATGGTGACCAAAAATATAAACATGTAAAATGCAGACCATTTTATGTAGTAAACAAACAGCTTATATATAATATTAACCAAAACATAATTTAAAGGTCACCAAAACAAAAATATGTATACCAAAAAATATACTAAAGAAGTAACCAAACAATTTATATCTTAGTAACCAAACCATGTTTTAATGGTAACCAACACATAAAACAACAAGTATACCAAACCCAGTTTAGTAAACCAATATATACTAAGCAAATACATTGGAACCAAAACAACATATAAAAGTAACCAAAATCCCAATTGAGGGAAAAATAGTTTCCAAATCATAAGCGAAAAAAAAAAATATACTAATGAAGTAACAAACAGGTTATGTGTTAGTAAATCAAAACATATATTAATGATAACCAATACATAAACAACATATATCTGAAACACAATTTAGTCAACCCATATATACTAAGCAAATACATGGTAACCGAAATAACAAAAAAAACAAAGAACCAAAATCTCAACTCAAGAAAACAAAAATAGAATCCAAATCGAAACTAACAATAACCAAAAATATACTAAAGAAGTAACCAAATATTTATATGATAGTAACTAAAATATGTTTTAATGGTAACAAATACATAAACAACATGTACACCAAAATTAGTTTAATCAACCATGTATACTTAAACAAATACATAGTAATCATAACAACATAAAAAAGTAACCAAAATACCAAATCAAGGTAACAAAAATGGTATCCGAATCACAAGCTAACAGTAACCAAAACATAATGCAAAAGTAACCAAACAGGTTATATATAAGAATAATAACAAAATTTAAATTAGCACACCTTTAAAAATTTTTGGGTTGAAATATCTTCCTGCTATGAACTTGATCGACCACATCTTAATCACCATCTCATGATTCTTTCCTCTTCCATCCTTCTTCCTCAGATCAACCATTCTATATAAAACATAAAAACAACATAAACCCAAACAATCAATACCCATTCTGTTAGAAACATAGCGTATATATATGATCATATTGACAATTAATTAGTAAAATGAGAATTAACAGAAATTAGAACCAAACCTTAGAGAGAGAAACCAGAAACCAGAGAGTTGGCGAGAGAAATCACGTATTCGACTGTCAGAGTTGGAGAGAGAAAGTCACGTATCAACCTGAAAACATAGCCTTTCACGTATTGCTCGCGACGGCGGCGGAAGAGGACGACGACGAGTGGCTTCGAGAAGAGAGAGAGAGTAGTAAGGGAGAGAGAAGTAGTAAGAGAGAAGAGAGAGAAATAGTAATGGCGGATAGAGAGAAACTGAAGGAAGATGAAGACTAATTTGCTATGTCAGCCCATTAATATTAATCCCTTAATTTAAGGAATTTTAATTGTATTAGGATTGAAAATAAAAATGATGAAGTGTATTATTTTTGTAATTATTTTATGACTGTATGATTTTTGTAATTATTTTCAAAAATGTACTAATATATGTAATTGTTCCTTTAAAATATAATATCATAATAATAAAAAAGAAAAAAATAATAATAATGAGAAATATATAGGAGGCCCATCAGATTTCTCATATTAGTAATCAGCAAGCCCATGTCTTTAAGTAGTTGTTTCATTAATTAACCTAACAACCAATTCATCCTTAATAAATCACATATGTTGAGCATCCTAATTTATAGGCCTAAACTGTTACACCAGTACCCTTAAATTCGCCATCTACTACATAAATTGCCTAATTTCATATATATATATATATATATATATATATGGAATTCCATCCACAGCAATCGGTTGTTGGGAGCAACCCATTTTTAATTTGTATACCGCTATGTATTTTATCTCTAAGCCCTTATGTAATTTTTTTTTAAATAAGTCGCTACAGTGCTATAAATACTGGCCAAAAATGAATTGCTCTCAACAACCGGTTGCTGTGGATGAAATCCCTATATATATATATATATATATATATATATATATATATAACAAAATACAAATGATTTTGAATTTTTCGCTCATCCTAATAAATCATCCAGATAGTCAAAGTTTGAGATAAATCTTGAGACACACGGTGTTGCTAGTATATATATATATATTTTACAGAGCTAGTACTCAACACAAATTACTACTACTACATATATATATATATATATATATATATATATATATATATATATGCTCATATTGAGTTGGTAACAATTCCACTTAAATCATACCTCTGCTCCATGATAATAATAAAAAAAAAAACTAGGTGCTGCTAATTCCATACTTTATAATACTAAAATGCTTAACTCTTTCTTTTAAATTAAATTCGTCTTACTTTTATTGAGTACTTATACTACGTTTGGATTGAAGGAATAGAATAGAGTAGGAAATGGAATAGATGAGAGAATGGAATAAAGAAGGAAATGGAATAATTTTTTAATATTCCATGTACATATTTGGTTGATGTTATGAATACATCTAAGAATGAAATAAATAATTAGAAAGTGACCTAATAACCTCCAAATGTTCAAATTTAACTTAAATTCAATTTATATTAAAAAATTAACACATAATATTATTTTTTTGGGTGGGGTGTGGTGGGGTGGGGTGAGGGGTGAGGGGTGAGGGGTGGGGGGTTGGAGGGTGGGGGGTATACATAATCACATAATATTATTTTTTTTGTGTGGGTGTGGGGAGGAAGGGGTGGGGGAGGGGGGGTGTGGGTGTGGGTGTGGGTGTGGGTGGGAGTGGGGTGGGGGTGTGGGTGGCTCTGCTCCTCTTTCACTCGCCTCTGCTCCTACTCTTTCGTAGATCGATAGATTGATTGAATGAAAGAACATGAAACCCTATTTTATTTTTAAGGGGCATATTTGTCAATTACTTAAAAATAATAGATGGAATAAGTTATTTCTGACCCCCTTTCCAAGAATAAAAATTACTCCCTCCTATTCATATTAAGTGTCGTTTTGGAGAGTTTCATTTTATTCAATATAAGTGTCGTTTTGGAATCCCTATGCAATATTGCACTATTTTTTTCTTAATTTACCCCTCTATTTAATATCCTTAGTAAATACAATTCCATGGACCATTGTGGAGAGAGAAATAATTAATTAGGGATACAAAAGACATTTTGTGTTATTTCTTAATAAGTGTGCTTAACTCTAAAAAGACATTAAATATGAATAGGAGGGAGTATAATTTTAAGTTAACACCTATTCCACTAGGAATAGGTTATTCCGTTGAAATAAACAAACCAAACAACATTTTTATCATTCTAATAAAATGATTCATTCCATTCTCCCTCCTATTTCATCGATCCAAACGTAGCATTATTGCTACTCCATGCTCCTTAACGATGACCTTGTAGAAAATTCTTCTCGAAACATCATATATTCACCGTAGGTTAAACAATATTACTTATAGAATATTATATGATCAGTACGTACTGTATGGAAACAAATTAAAACAATCAAAAGTTATAGTATAAATCAAGGTATGTTCGAGCAGTTAGAGAGAGGGAATTAAGAGAATTGGATTCAAACAGTCTGAAACAATTCCTCAATAATTAAAGCAACTATTGTAATAATTGCTTGAAAACAAAAACAATCATAAACTTAATTATGCCTCTTTTAACTGTACTAATTAGCTAGCGAAATAGCTAAGGTGTATATATATATATAGAGAGAGAGAGGGGGTGATAATTAATATTCCTATATATGCATGTGAAGACTTAAGGAGATCAGAAACGTTATGAGTTAGTTAAGAAAGAAAGAATTAAGTCGTCCGATCGATGAGTTGATTTACAAATTCTACTGGAGAGGCGGAGGGGTAGGTAGGGTTAAAGAAATCTAGAATATGAAGCGGAGTTATGGGGAAGAGGATCGGAAGCTTCCATCGAAGGAATTATGGGGAAGAGGATCGGAAGCTTCCATCGAAGGAATTATGGGAAATATATATATATATATATATATATATATATATATATATATATATATATATATTGAGCTCCTCCAGGTGGACATGAAAATTAGATACAAGTATATTTAAATTCTATCTATTTATATTTTTATCAATCATTAGAGGTCAAAATATAAATAAGTGAAATTTAAATGAGTTCACATATAATTTTTGATATATAGGAGATGAGTTGACAGTCGAAACCAAAACTCATGTGGGTGGGTTAATTAAACGAGTCGGGACATTTTTTTGGGAATTGGATTGTTGGATATTTTCAAAAAAAAATTCTTATAACTTTTAAAAAATATATAATATTTATTTTAACTGAAATTTTTATAGAATATAATGTTATAAGTGTAATTTAAATATATATAAATATTTATATATAGTATTTATGTCGGACTAAACTTATTCTAATTAAACAGGCCTTCTGCACCAAAGGCCAAAGCTCTAATTCAGTTTGCAACAGTGACCGAGGTAAAAAAATATTTGTTGTTCGTACTTTTATTATTTTATACTACTAATATTGATATTGATGGATCTTCTGTACGTAGTAGTCATAACCATGCAATAGTTATTGGTATGGCGTGGGAAAATGTAAGTTATCAATACGCATTATTACTGGAGATGGTAAAATTTTAAACTGGGCCTAAATTTAATTTATATAAAAAAATTTGAGTTTTAATTTAATATATTAAGAAATTAAGTTCTTTCATTTAATATTAATCGATAATGAGATTTCTCCGATAATCAGTTTTGATAAGATTTATAAACTGGCCTAAGTTTAATGTATAAATACAGTAAGTTTTTTAACTCAAAATTAATTAAAATAAAAATAAGTTGATCTTAATCGTTATATACTATATATATATATATATATATATATATATATATATATATATATATATATATATGATATTCGATATGAAACAACTTATGTAGTCTAACATTAAATACAAATTTTAAAGTAATAGTATAACACTCTACCTTAAGTAATTTAAAATAATATTATTTCATCTCTTTCACAAAAAGTACTTATTTATAATTTTATTTTGCTTTTAAAAAATAGTTTCATGTCATTTTATAATAAACAATTCTCAATGGAACATGCATTATCGTATGTAATAACTGTAAAGATATGATAAAAAATCAATCAAATTTTTGAGATTAAAAGAGTTAAAAAAGATGAAACTATAATAAAAACAAACTTGTAGAATCAAAAAGAAAAACAAATTTGTGACACAATATCAAGTAGTGGTTTTTTTTTTCTCCCTTAATAAAATAGATTATGTAATATTTTTAATTTTTTATTAAAATTTCTTAATCATATACAAATTAAAAACTTAATATTTCTAAAGATATATATCAAATAAAAAATGTACTATTAATTTTTATAAAATTTAAAATGATACAAAGGATCTTTCATGCATAGAATATAAAGTATTTTCATGAAATTTAATATTCGTATTCCTAAATTTGTAAATTGTAATCCTTTATAGTTAATTACTCAACCATTACACGAACATAGTAAAATATTATAAAATTTAAGATATTAGTATTTCTTCATGTAATTATTATAAAAATATATATTCTATAGAGTACATATTTGGAAATTAAAATTATTTATTTTAATATTCTTATACATAACACCTATATATTAATTAATGTATCAAATTTTTATTAATTAATATGTGAATTATAGATGTGAAACTATTAAAAAATGAGTCTCCTGCAAATCGGTTTATTCCTAAACTTCATAATTAATATAGTGTTGTCCAATATATATACACAAAATTGCTTATATTCATACCTCTTGGTTCAGATTTCCTAACAAAATTTGCAATCTTTCAAAAATCCCAACTGAAAAGTTAGGGCTTTTTTCAATTTTGAAGATGAAGGTTCACCCAGTTCCGAAGAAGCGGAACATAACATTCCGATACGATATCGCATCTGCTCTGTCGCAAACCCTGCAAAAGAAGCTCCGAAGACTCCCTCACATCTTCGCTAAAGTTCTTGAGCTTCCTTTCCACTCAGACGCTGACGTTTTGGTACAAGAAACCTCCGATTCTCTCCGTTTCGTCGTCACCACCGACGATGATATCGGCGACGATATCACGGCCCACCCGATCGAGATCTATCCGGGTGTTACCAAGATCGTTGTTAGAGGAACCAACGTTCTCGATTTGTCCATGGATGAGCTGGAGCTAGATGTTTGGCGGTTTCGCCTTCCGGCGGCCACTCGGCCGGAGCTCGTTAGTGCGGCGTATATTGACGGTGAACTGGTGGTAACGGTACCTAAAGGAGATAATTCGGATGAGGAGGATGGGGATAATCAAGAACAGATTTTGGGCGAGGGGAATGGACGGCTTGTTCTTGTACAGTAATAATTGCATCTCTCTTGCTTAATTTTATGTTTTTGTTTAGATTAAAAAATGTTGTTTGAGGTTCATTAACTGTTACCCTCAAGGATAATTAGATAGTATATTTTGGCTTTCAATTTTGGTTTTATATTATGCTTGAATCATTGTTAATTAATTACTTAACCACATTCCAAGTTTCTTGAATTCATAACAAATGGAAATCTAATTGGCTCAATGGCATGTGCTCCATCCACCATGATAAGGGGGAGGCCATATGAACAACCCCTGTCAACTTTAAGGGGTATCCACACAAGCTTATGCCTAGATTTACATATGCCCTGTGCACACAGAGCTAGTGGGGGGTGTGTACAGATTAGTCGAATCCTCTAAGAGGTTCCAACACACATCTTAAAAATATAGAAAATAAAAATAAAATCTGGTTGATATGTATGAATCCTAATTTTGCTCAAGACTTCAGAACCTTTGGTAATGGGTTATTTTGATATAGCTGACTTAGCGAGTAGCTTGCACCATATACATATATTGTGTAGAAGCTGGCTAATCCTGTCTTTATGAATTTGGTTAATTATCATAGAATTGTGCATGCATGTGCACATACAGACATAATTTAAATCTAGGCTATTTTTGTTTGTAAAAAATATGTTTGAGATTGGACTTTTTTGTCTTAATTTAATATTACTTCGGACTATTTAATCTTTTTATGAGGGACTATTAGTCCCTTAATGTAGGATAATTAGTTCCGTAAAGTCATTCGATAGCTTAAAATTGGGGGACTATTAATCCCACATTCATCATGAGATTATATAATAATTCCTCATAAATAGCCCTAGGAATGACACAAAATAGTCCATAGGACTATTTAAAGGATTATTAGTCCCCCAATATGGGATAAAATAGTCCGAAGTAGTGTTAAATTAAGACAAATTGTCTAATCTCGATTATATTTTTTGCAAACAAACATGGACCGAGTGCTTTAGTTTCAAATAAGTCATCTTCGGTTTGATTAATGGAGTTGAAATAATATAGTAGGATATGGTTCTATATCTTTCTCTAAGGTTTTCTCTCTGATCAGTGTTTATCCCTCTCATTTATTGTTTTCTTTTTTGGAAAGATTTCAACTGATAGGATGATTTGCCGGCTATTATATGCTTATTTTTCAATCTTTTCCTAATCCTAAATATGCTGAAAAAAATAAGTGGGGTCATTTCTATACATGTTACTTCCATCCTTTCTCCTGAATCTTGATTATCAATTCCCATCAATATTGCTTCGGATAACACTCAATAATTTTTTTTGGAAATAAGTGTACATGTTATTGATCAGCTCCAGTGTTTCTGCAGTGTTCTGTGATTTTTTTATTTTGTCTTGAGTTTTTTGCTTATAGTGTTCATTTACAGCTATATAGGTCCTTTCAAAATGCATTATACGTCTTAGTATAGGTCTGGGTCTTGTGTTGCTGCTAGGTCTTGGATGGTCTTTTAAAGACTCGGATTCTAACTAACTGGTTGTGCATCACCTCTATTGTTGAGATACTTCATACCTTATATTGTGTTGTGCTTCACTTACTACAGCAACTCTGGATTCGCCACGTATCTTGACCTGGTGTTTGCATAAAAATTGATGGTGTGCCTCCAATTGCTGAATGCATGAAATTTTCACTTCCACTGCTCAAACTGCTTGTATGGATGCAAATTGTCCAATAAAGTCTTCTTTTGTTTGTGACAGTTCTCGACACCTATAAATCAATGGTGGCAGACATGGATATGGAGTAGTGTCGTTAGTGCTGCACAGTGACCCTTGAAAAGGGATTATTATTTGTTCTTTTATAGGCACATAGAAGATTCTACACTACAGGAAAGTTGAATAGATACCTGACCTTCAAACTACCTTTACCTAACATTTTCAATAGAGTTGTCTATTAGAATTTAAATGTTATTTTTCCAGTAATTACTTGTTATTGGAAAAAATTAATGGCAAATCTATAATGAAATGGATTCATTGGCCATATTCTTCATGTGACACCAATATAATACGATACCTTATGGTCTTATATCTTTGTCTAACATTTTCTTTCTCTCGTCAGTGTCAGTGTTTATACCTCTCTTTTATTGTTCTCTTTTTGGAAATATTTCAACTGATAGGATGATTAGCTGACTATTATAAGCTCATTGTTTAATCTTTTCTTAATCCTAGATATGCTGAAAAATTTAAGTGGGGCCTTTTATTATACTCCACATGACTAGTGCTTGCTTTTTTAATCCTTTGATTGTGGGCATTTCTCAAAGCTGAGAAAGGGGAAACTTTTGGATTTCTAGATCGAAGATGAACAATGGCTACATATCTTTTTGCTTTTGAGGTAATAAATTCTTCCACTTGGTGCAATTTAAGCTGGACCACTTTGGACTTTCTTCTAAACTGGGATATGGCACAGATTCTACTTGGAGAGCATGGAGTCTTGATACGGCTCTTCTACAATTTGCTTTGATGGTCGTTAACAATCTGTCTCACCGGAAGCATTAACTTTTCTTTTGGATTTTATTTTTTTTCAGTGTAATCATGTTTTACCTAGTTTTAAACTTAGAACCAGTGTGTTTATTTTTCTACTCTTTGCATAATTTCCATTTTTATTATATTTGTGCATGGTAGGCCAGTGGGAGGGTTGAAAAAGAGAAATAAAGAGGAGAGAATTTTGTTTTCCATATCTTCCATCTTTTCAGATTGTACTGAAATGAAGGAGGATAAAGTATATGTAATACTAATAGTTTATTTAATTCGAATCCTGTCCACCTCTCTTTTCTCGGTGCATAACAAATTAAAAACATTTTCGCCATCTCGATTCTTTCTCAACTTAAAAACACCAAGGTCATCTTTGTTTGCAAAAAACGTGTTTGATATTGAGCTATTTATTTTAATTTAATATTATTTTTTTTTGTCATTTTTAAAGCTATTTTCGAGAAATTATATAATCTCATGATAAATGTGAGATTAATAGTCCCCTCAATTTAAGCTACCAAATGATTTCATGGGACTAATAGTCCTTCGTCAAAAGACTAATAGTTACTCGTTAAATGATTAAATAGTTTGTAGTGTTAAAGTATGACACGCATGCTTCTTACAAACAAACATGACTAAAGGGAAATAAAATTTAATTTTTTTCTAATTTTCCCCCTTTTCCCTTAAATTTTTCTACTTAAAGTAGAAGTCTTGATTCATTTCCCATATCATGTTGTGGACATTAGACGTTTTAGAAAGAGTTATTTGCTCGACTCCAAAAGATGGTTTAACTGTTGAAGGTTTAAAATCTTGCAATCGTTAAATTCAAGTTTCTTTGGCTGTCATCTAGTAAATAAAACTAGTGAAATTTGAAATATCAGTTTGAAAAGTCCTATTTTTGGATTGTAACGAAGACAAAGAATACTCAAATTTATAAATACTCGCCCAGTTCTAAAAATAAGACTTGCTCAGTTCTAAGAATAAAACGTATATCCTTCAAATTTACAAATGAGACTCTTTTGATGAAAAGAGAGATTAATTTATAAATAATTGCGTCAGGCCAGATGAAAAATCTCATTTACAAAATCCACCAACGAAATAAACTCTCTAAAACATTTCTCTATTTTAGACGCAACAACTCTGTTATTGTATATTTACACATATCCCAGGTCCGAAGCAACACCTACCTGCAATGGAGAAGCAGACCTTTTGAGTCGCAAAGAGACAACTCGAACCCTCTCTCACATTAAGGGGAAGAAAAATACAATATTCTGCACTGAATGCTAGAGAATTCAGGAACAGGAGAACAAAACAGGACTGAAATTGCAACCCCCAGTAAACTGAAGTGAAAAACCTGCCTCAAGGTTATATCAATGATTTGAAAAGGAGGTTAGCTCTCAACACTTGAACAGACTTGAATAAATGATGGTTGAAACACCATAATATCATTGACACCGGCTCTCTTATAAAATCAAACTAACTTTTGAATATCGACATTACAGAAATTGTAAAATTGTCTAAAGATAAATATATATTAAACTTTAGCTGAGTCACCAAAACAGTACAAATTACCAGATATGCAATGGGCTCATTAGTTCAAAACTTGTTTGATAATAGATAAATCCAACAGAACTGAAAGAACAATGGAGAAAGAGAATGCAGGTAAAGTCTATCGCTTCTTGGAGACACCAACAGTCTTTCCCCTGCGGCCAGTAGTCTTGGTATGCTGTCCACGCACTCGAAGACCCCAGTAGTGGCGAAGACCACGGTGATTCCTGTTAAAATTTAAATGACAAAACATGAAGAAGAAAAAAACTCCAACTAGGCAGCCAATTCTTTCTACATTTATAGGAACAAAATTCATAACTCCAAAAGAAGAATGCCTGACCTAATCTTCTTCAAGCGTTCAAGATCATCTCTCAGTTTCATGTCCAGGGCATTTGATGTCACTTGAGAGAATTTCCCGTCTTTGTAATCTTTCTTCCTGTTCAAGAACCAGTCTGGTATCTTGAACTGACGTGGGTTTGCAACAATAACCATCAGGCTATCAATTTCAGCAGCTGAAAGTTCACCAGCCCTACAAGTGATCAAAGAATAAGGTTAGATAATCAAGCAAGCAAAAATAGCTTAAGAGCAGATACTAGAGAGCCTAATAGATAACTTGCACATCCAAACAGAGCTCAGTAGATATTACAGTTGTGTATGACCAAAAAGATAGAAAAAGTTGCCAAAAAAAATTTGATAGATAAATGACAGTATCTATAGTCTCTTATTACTAGCCTTATTTATATACTTTTAAATAATCAACAACAAAGGCTACACCAATCACTCTTCATTCTTTAGTTACTATACTTTGGAACTTAAACTGCATCAGGAAATCTAAAAGAAGACATTTAAATGGGACAACAATTAATTACAAATTAAGTGCTGACAAATATGATAAACTTGGATCAAGAAAATGAATGATAAGACTCCATACTTATATAACAGAATAGTAAAGGTAATACAAAACTAGCAACAAGTACACTTGCTTCAAAGATTACCTCTCCAAAATGTCAAAGAAAATACAAGCTTTTCCTACATGCTTTCAAAATTTTCATCTACAAGAACCAAAACTAGTAAATCACTTTCTATCATTACATTTTTAATTTCATAAATTGAAGAGCTACTAGAATCATAAATTCATACTCATACATAAACAGAAACATCCTATACTATAGTAAGACTTAACATAAACACAATTCACATTTGAGCTGTAAACTAAAGCAAATTCAGGTCATATCACATAGCATTTATATTCAGATGTGTAATATACAAGAGATAAATTAATATACCAGAAATAACAAGACCAGAAATAGTCATTACAAATATAAAACCAATAACAGATGCATATAAAACTAATTATTATATTTTCAAAAAACAATGATAAATCTATTAAAACTGAATCAGTTAAATTGACATGAACAAAGTTACCCATATGTAATCAACAGAACAAAATAAAATTAGATTGGTCACAAAAAATATTATGACAATGAAAAACAGCAGAGCAGGAAACGATTACCTTTTGTTCATGTCGACGTCGGCTTTCTTGCAGACGATGTTGGCGAAACGACGGCCGATACCTTTGATTGAAGTCAGAGCAAACATAATCTTTTGCTTTCCATCGACATTTGTGTTTTGCACACGAAGAATGTGTTGAAAATCTTCATTTGCTACTAGCGACTGCAACCAAAATTAACATCAAACCACAATACAAGATTAGATACAGAGTGCAAGTACGAAGATTGTTGAATCTACTGAGAAAACTCACTGACCATGGCTGCCTGGGATTGAAATCTCGCTAGCCGGTGCTAAGGAGCTCAAATATGGTCGCGGCTAGGGTTTTGAGTAGATGTGAGATTTTAGATCTGAATTTTATAGGGGTAGTGAGCTAGTAGTATGTTAAACACTATTAATCGACATGTAACAGAGGTTCGGGTTTTATTCGTATTAGTTGGATTAAAAATTTAATTTAAGTTAATTTAAAATATAAATTATTTAAATATAGATAAATTTTAAAATTTAATAAATTATTTAATTTTTTTAATTATAATTATTTTTATTAATATTCACTTGAAAATTTTAAATTATTCGAACTAGATTCGAATTTTTTTTGTAAATTTCTTAATTTCAACATAAGTCCTTTATATTTCTTAATTTATGGGTTATGGCAAGAGTCGTTTTTGTAAGTTTTAGTGCACATTAACTCTCGTAAGTTGTAAGTTAGGAATTTTAAGAGTGTCAATTGTTGAAATAGACCATGTTTGATTATTTATAATTAAAAAAAAACTTATTTAACAATTTATAGATTATTTATAAATTATTTTTAAATTCTAAGAATTGAGTGACAAGAATGCCTCTTATGTAAATTATTTAACAATAATGTTATTATCACATAAAATAATTAAAAACCAATTTAAGTCTTTTTGGAGAACATTTAAATACCAAAATAAAATGAAACCAAACTAAACTCTTGGATTACAGTTTCATAATAATGAGCTTTAAAAACATGGGCAGCGTCTTGATCTGAAGAAAGAAGGAAATATCGGGTTAGTTGGGGCAGACAGGAGGAGTGTGATTAAATAAAATATGAGTTGAAAAATGATTAACCGGTTCAGAACAATATTTGTTTTAAAAAATATAGTTCCAAACTTTAACCAACCTGAATAAATAAAAATAGTTAACCGACTTTCAGTTAATATAATTTGACCCAACAGTTAACTAACTATATTGCCAATTCTATCTTTAACAACGGCCTAAACAATGCCAGATAAAAAATAAAATAAAAATTCCTATGTGAGGTCAGTCACTTCATTTACAATCAGAGAAAATGCAACTAGTAGGAAGCAAAAGTTGCCATTATACTACTATTCCCAAGAACAATGTGAAGTTGCACTTTTTTTTAATCACCAAAATCCAAAGAGTATCTTTAACTTCTGAAGGGCATATATGACCAATGACAAAATAACAAAACTCTACCATTATCATCTGCACTAAGCATTCATTCCCCATGTTGGTATTGAAACTCTACTGTAATGTATATCATCTTTGCCTGCTATACTAATCATGTGCATTTCTGTACAGCCAGATACAACAAGATCCTGCAGCAAGCAAGAGAGAGAACAAAAAACTAGTAAAACAGGTTGAAACCAATTCTTCTAAACATAAAAAAGCACCCACAGATTGTACTCAAAACATTATGTCAATTTCGCTATTGAGTTGGACATTTTCTTTAGCATAAATATGCGACAACAAATGAAGCAAAAATGCTACACAAGCTCAAGATTTCCATCAACTTGGCCCGCTTTGGCAACCTAGCACATAATGGGACACAAATATTTCAAAAATTTCCTTCCAAAAACGTAAGCTACCAGATACAGGTGGTGCCGGATGCCAAGAGCAAGAAAAAGCATTTTGGGTCTGCAATAGCGAATAATTGCACCACTGCTAATGCAAACCCGTTCATTTAATTTGGGAAGTAGGGAGTAAAATATTCTTCCTAATTAGGATCTCAACATCTAGTTGATAAGAAAGTACAAAAAACATGGACCAATAGGAAAAATTAAAGTAAGAACAAAAAAACATACCTCAAAAAAGATACTCTGTTTCCCTTAAAGATTAGTATTTACATTTGTCATAGACAGGACTCCACAGCTGATAAGTTAGAATGCCAAAAGGTTGGGGTGTGCTTCATCTCTGGCAACCCCGTTAAAATTTCCCTAGAACCCGTTTTCAAGCAAAAGTTTTATTTACAAACATCTACTTTCCTACGACTGATTAAAACGTCCAAATAGTAAATGGAGAAACCTTCCAACAAGCATACATGCTCTTCAACATTAGCATTTAACGCTTTCATAAGCCAAATGAAGGTTTAACATAGCTTACCACTCTTCAGCAGTCTACAGGGACCAACCTGTGAAAATATAAGGACCGTCTTGTAAGATAACATTCTACAGTTAGTAAAAAGATGTTGACTTACCAACAAGCCCGTTAGCCAACACGATACAATAAGAATGAGAACTGAATAAGAACACCAGCCACTTGAAAAAAATGTCATAATGAAGAAAGCACTTCTATGAGAGAAATATATAACACTTGGATGTTTAATGTATTACTGATATACGTAAATGTATTGAATGACAATTGCCAGTGAGTCATCAAAAGTTCATTTTAATTTGGATGTCCAAATTCATAAATATTTATGAAATTTAATTCTAGTCTTCAGCTTAATGAGAAGATCAACTGAAGCTTAATCGAAAACAGGCCAAAACATAATAAGTCAGTAACACGTTTTAGAGAGTAATCACCTCAGTAACCCCAGGTGTGCTACAACTGCTAGAAGTACATAGACGATTCACATCAGGACAGGAGTTTGAGTTGCACAAGCGTACAGAATCATCTGGAGTGAGAATAGAGAGATCAACCTCGGACCCCGACTTAGACTGCTCAAAAGGTTTGGAGCAGAACTGAAGCTCGTTCGTAATGGTATTGGCATTGAAAGAAACGTGATTACTTTCAGTAACAACAAAATCTTCTTTCAGGTGATGCATAGCCTCGGAAGAAGTGTCACAGGTAGCACCAATAGGGCAAGTAAAAGAAGATGAATTTCCACCAGCTCTATTATCACCACTATCCACTCCTGGTTGCAAGTCTGAGGACTTGCGAAATCCGTTATTCATGCAAGAAGCATCAGAGCTAGGTCCAGTAGTTGAACTGGGGACGGCATCAGCCGAGCAAGGAAGTTGCTTCATGTCACATAAAGCAATAACTTTGGGTTCACAAGTAGTAAGATCATCCCTCTCAGAAGAAAAATTAGGGATATTATTGCCAGCAAAAGATGCATCTAAATCATGTGCAAAATCTTGTATTTTTCGAGGAGATGAGCAAGTATCATTAAATAATCCACCAAGAGAATTTTGCATTTGAGTTCCGCACTCAGCATCAAAAGACATTGTGCAACTCCCAGAAACTTGACACCCATGCACAACATTGACGTCCAGAGAATGTTGCAAATTTTCATCAGAACTGTGGAATGAGTCTTCAGCAACAGATATGCAATTGTGTTTAAAGTATTTAACTTCTTTCGTCTGCTCAAATTCAGTGGCATCTTTACCCTCTTCTGTTGCATAAATAAGCTTTTCCTCGAAATTTGATACATCAGAATTAATCTGAGGAAAAGCAGACTCCACGCTCGTCTTATCAGTAAGCACAGTAGTAACAACAGATGTGACATTTGGACATTCCGTCATTTTCTCTGGAGTTTGTTGTCCATTAAGTTCGAGAGCATCACAGATGGAACCAGCAGAAATCGTGTTATTTCCATCATGGTTCAAACTAAGATGAGATATGCATGATTCTTTATCAGCAGATTCTCGCAGAATGACTGAACCACTTTTCCTAAATATATCAATTAGATTATCAGGGGGATGCAATATGGATTTAACAGCACAGGCTTCTTCATTTATTCCACGTGCATGTTGAACAATGACCTTGCAGGAAGCACTGGTATGGCACCCAGACATGTCAGAATTATCTGGTGTTCCATGTACATCTTGATGTTCCATGCTAAAGGCAGAGGACTTCCCAACTACTAAACAAATGTGGTTCAGAAAACTAATAATAATGTTGATAAAAGGACAATAAAAGCTTACAATAAATACCTGCAGCTGAAATCAAGTTACAGTTAGCTATCTGCTCTTTCAGTATAGGTTTCTGCAACATATCTGTTCCAGGGAACACAATCACGCTCATATGTTTCATTTCTTGCCTCTTTGACTCTTCAAGGGGCTTGAAACCAAAAACCGATGTCCATGTTTGATGAAGTTCAGAGATAGCAGGTATCACCAGTTTCTCAACATCCAGAGAGCAAAGAGCCTGACACCAGATTGAGATATAGTGACACCAACACACAAGCAATGTTGCTATTAGTCAACCCAAATGATGAAAGACCGCTACCAATGGTCTTTATGATATATTATACTAGTACTATAAAAGAGAGGAATAAAACTAGGAAGAAAAGTTGTACCATCAATAAAAAGAAGTTCAGTGAAACAACATATACAATTGGTAAGGGTTATGCATGAGAAAACAAACTGAAAGGAGGCACTAAAAAACCAAGTAGAAGTTCGAAGACCATTATCTCAAGCAAGTCCTATCAACCTTTTCCACTTCTCTCAAACAAAAACCACAACCCTCTTGCTGTTTTTTTTGTCACCAGCTGCACGAAGGTTTTTAATCCTGCCAAGCATAAAGTAACTGCAACTCTATCAAGCATGGAGGATGGCTCAGAAGAACAAAATCCAGGATACTAAATTCTAACCCTTATGCTTACTTAATAAACTTATATTCAATTTAGACCTTATGAAAAGATAAATCTTTATAATACAGTAATGCACACTTTACGTGAGTATATTCCTGCCAATTCTCAATTCTGGTAGTCGTCCTGTTGCAAAATATAATATGAAAAGTAAAAACTGTTTCACACTTTATTATAAGGAACACCAGTCATCTAAACTTAAAGCAAGAAAAGGTGCACAAAATGCCCAAGTATTGTATGGAAAGGAAAATGTGCATCAGATAATTTGCTATGATGAATAATGTCTTAAAACTTGAAAGAGGTAGTTTATTTTGGCAATTCAAATGTTAAACATAGGTGTAATAACACAAGTTTTACATTTATTTTTAATCCAACTTTTGTCAAGTATAATAGATTAAGTCATCCAAAAACTGTACAGCAGAAAAATATTAAGCATTCAATAGAAGTTTACATAGAAGAAGTCAACATACCAATTCAATTGCATTTAGAAGCCTACGGCACATCCCTTGACGCCTATATATATGGCGAGTCCCGATGAATGGCATCTCTGCTAACAGATTCCCATGGATCCTATTTTGAAAGAGGTAGCAAAAATGATATTGTTTGTATTAAGTTTCTAAGTCACCAAAATAACCATAAATAGGACAAACAGAAAAGGCATTTAGATTCTCCACTAAATAATATTGCATTTCATTATGGGCGCAATAGTATAAAAGACAACAAAACATTTAAGGTGTATTTGGCATTGAATACAAAACACCAGATAGAGAAAAACTAAGCCAATGTTAAGCTACAATTTTCAAATGCCATACATGTGCTTTCATTTCAAGGATGAAGTGTATGATGAAACAAAGATAAAGACTTCATTCACAGACGCTTATCTCTTTTAGTATTGGAATTTGGAACAGAAAGATTTTTTTAAAATACGTCAAATTTGTGAGCAACTGAAATTCAGAAGTCATTAAAGATTGTGTCGGGAAGGGGGTGGGGGGGGTTGAGGCCCACAGGGAAGCTACAACAACAAGATCCACTATGCATACATAGTAGTCAACCTCACAATTTAATAACAAGTTATTCAAGATTTGCAATCTAGGAAATAAAAGCCATCATAAAGTATAACTATACATGCAAACATCACTTGACCATATAAAGAAGTTACCACAAGCTGTTATTAGTATGCACAATACTGTTCTCAAAATACAAGATATGAAGCGTAATGATGATTTAATATCACAAGTTATAAATACCACAAAAATATGGATATTAGAGATGAGACAAACCACATCATAAAGTACATGCACCAGTAGTCCAACATAAATTTCTTATAATTCATGATTTATGCATGATTTGAATCTGAATTTAATATGTACTAAACAACTCCCTTAGTAGTGATTCAATTTTATTTATAATGTGGATAACAAAAAACTAGACACAAACTTAATTATAATAATCAGCATTATAATTGCATGAAATGTTATGAATTACTTTTTTAAAAAAATTATATGAAATATTAGACCACAATTTCTACTCCGGCCTATGACAACTCTATCACATTCATAGTTATTAAATTCCCAAAACACACAAAGGCATCGAAGTCTCCGAGGAAGGTGCGACTCATTGATGAGTGAACAAAGGTGCATACGATATGATGTCACATATGATGAGTTGAAGCTTATGCTCTTGAACGAGTGACAACAAAGACGGTTTATGGTTTTGCTTTTGTTGCGATGCACACAATAATAATTTAAGTGTATATTAAATACTAATAATAAAAGTCAAACTAATCCCTAAACTATCAGTCAATTATTTAGTCAAAAGAATAGTAATATGTGTGACATAAAGAAAAATTAGTACAAAATAATTGTCATACATTAAAAAATGACACATGAAAAAAAAATCCAACAACCATTAAGAAAACAATAAGCCACGCTTAATAGAAAGAAAAGGAGAAACATAATTGCTATAAGTAATAATGATTATACTATAAATAGATTATAAAGTATAACTATAATGTAATACTCCCTCCCCTTAGGATAAAAGTTCTGGTTGACTTTTTGCGCATATTAAGAAATATGATAAAATAAAAAAATTGTCCATATTTAATTGCTTATTTTTTTGCACATAACTATTGATACTCAATAAATATTCATAGAGGATAAAAATATGACAATTAATACTAAGGGTAATATAGGTAAATTAATGCAAAAAATAGATTATTTAAAATAAGTAGACATTTAACTTAGAACTATCTAAAATAATAATAATGACTTTTATCCAAGGGAGTATAACATAACAAGGCACATATTACAACTTTTTTGATTTAATTGTGAATACAAAATGTCTAAGGGATTAAGTGCAATTTGGTCGAGTATAATTTAAACATATTATGTATAAAATGGTAAAAGATCATAGATGGAATTGTTGTGGTGGATCTCATTACACCTCTATTTTCACAAACAACTCGTACCTATAAAACTCATCTCACCTTTGTCTCCCAAGAAGTCGAACACCCCTAGCCAAGTCAATTGAAAGAGATGTTCGATGGTGATGGATATGGAATCACTCAACAACAATGATGGTTGAAGTCTTGAAGGGGAGTTGCTCAACAACGACAGTGGTCAAAGAAGACTCGATTAATGGCGATATCAGGTTGCCATTCTTTCTCCTCTTTTTTTTACTTGTTCTATACCGAGTCAAATACGAGTACCACAAAGCAATCGAGTCTCAACACCTACCAAGTTATATACTCCACAATTCTCAATCACACACCAACTCGGCTCGCTAGTCAACTCGTCCGAGACAAATCACTATAACAACTATGGGTGTGCTAGGACACACCTTAAGTCTATATCTCTATATCTTAAACATAAAACGTATGCACCTAACTAAAAGATATTGGGCTTGAGATTATGCAAAGTGCTCCATTGGAGATTTGCTAGAACCAATTTAAACAATATGATCACAATATCCAAGTCATGATGGTTTCAACTAAAAACTCAAATGGGAAGGCAAAGCCATTATCCTAATAACCCTTCAATTATGATGCTAAAGCAAAAAAATATTAGGGGCTTACAATCCTGTAACTTCGTCATCATCGCAATTGAAAATCAAAATTTGCCTTGTCATGTATGCAAAGGTGTGCAAAGATAATTTGCCTCAGACCACAAGTGACAAGTCCCAAGATCAAAAGGCTAGAAATTTCACATTTTACAGTTACTTCATAATGGGTGTTCAAGCACGTAGAATTGGCTTACAAACTTAAATTTCAGTATGGAAATATACTTTACGTTCATAATTAAGATAGAAAGTTTAATGAACCCGAAAGTAAATAAATTCTTAAAAGGCAACCCGATTATCAACTAATAAAGTCGGTCCATAATTAATGATAACTAAAACTTCCTTCCAAGTTCCTACCACATATGAGGTAAAATTGTATTCTTAGGTATGACACAAATTCTACCACCAATTGCCAAATTTAACAAAAAAAAATCAAATCGTAACATTAAAAAATCTTTTACATCTTAGAAAGTGTCCAACTCCAACGAAGCATGAAACTAAAAAAAAATAATCAAAAAACATGTAGGTAAAACGAAAAAAATGTACATCTCTCAAGCACTTTACCAATCCAGCGAGAGGAGATATCTATCTATGAAAGTCAAAACATGTAAATAAAGCAAGAAAATATTCATGTAAACACTTCGCAAGTATTTTAATATCTTGCAAGATACTTCTTATAGTAGCATAGAAAGATTAACTTCTAACCTTAGTAAAACATAGTGAATTTTAGAAACCAATTTTTTCTCACAGATTTCGCTTTTAACACTTGTTATAATTTATATTTCATCATGTGTTAATTAAAGGTTACTCAATTCATTCGCATACAGTGGCGGAACCAAAAGGTTTTCGTAGGGAGGTCAAAATACATCAGTAAATTTTTTTTTTTATTGACGCTTGAAGTGCTTCTTTCGTTATACGACTAAGAAGAGACAACTGTATCCTGCGAGTCTGTATAGTTTGAAAACGTCTCAAAATTTGTTCGTTTTCAATTGTTAAAAAAATATAATAATTAAATGTGTTTGTAAAAATAAAATATAATGAAAAATAAAACTATGACAACTTATCTTTAGTCGCTTTGTTTGTTATGGATCATAGTGCAAATGGTAACGAGGATTTTAGCTTGGTGCTCAACAACTCAAACATGTTTATCCTTCCTCAAAAGAATCGAGATACGTGTCGACCTCACAATCAACCCACCCCACTAAAATTAATACAACCTCCTAACTCGACCATTAAATTCACAAACGCTGACGTGTCTTTTTCCCCTAACTCCCTCCATAAATTGTAATTAAAACCCTACGGGGTCTCTCTCTCTGTCTCTCTCTCTCTCTCTAAAAGACTAAAACCCCATTTCTCATCCGCTGCGATCAGATTATCCCTCCTCCGCCTCCTATGACATCACCGCCCACAACCAATTACCTGCACGAAGCAAGGGCAAAATCGCGAAGAATAATAGGTACTCTAGCCTCTAGAGAGAGTCACGCTATTAGCTTTCTCAAAGGCGAGTGCCCCCCTAGCCCCCCTGGTTCCGCCTCTGTTTGCATATAGGTTTTTATTATGATTTCTTAGACTTGTATTATTTCATTACAAAAAAAAATGTCCTAGTATTATTCTTTAGTTAATACATTCCTCTTAAAATTTAGTTTTTATCACTTGTTATAATTCTGGATCAATTGCTACTCAAAGACCATTAAGCCTATAGGACCTCAAACAAAGTTCATCCTAATGATGTCCAAAAAGTCTCCATTTTGGTATTACGGTTTAAAATAAGATTAACTAAATCAAATCAAAATTTAATCCCCCAATGACACGTATGTGAGGATATCATAACAAATAATTTCCACTACTTAACTTACCAATCCAAGTATAGATTTTTTTTAAAAATTTTTTTGATGAACACAAAAAATATTGATAACACTATTTATTCACATAATTGATTACAAACAAACTCTAGCTCCAGTGGTAAAACTCTACTTTACATAGAAATGGTTAAGGGTACAAGCCTCGATAACATTATTTGACCTAGCCTCGGTGGAGACATTATTTTATAGCATACAAGGTCATATTTATTGTAGGTTTGAAGTAATCAATTCAATGTGATTTTAAAATTCAAGTATGTAAAGAGAGAACAACACAATTTTTCCTAACCAATTATAGAACTCGAAAAGAGCCTTAAGCTACCAAGCACATATGGTTTTCTCTACCATAGTGGTGGTTCAATAGCTAATAATAATTGATAAGCAAACATAATGCGAAAATGTAATGTGAAAGATGAATACTGGCACTTTTCAGACATCAACAAACCTAAAAACTCCTCTTGGTCATATTTATAACTCAAAAATGAGATTTTAATTTCAAATGCATCGAGTAACATATAGCATCTTGAATGCTCACCACATATTGGAAGTTTATATTTGAACTTTTTCAGCCGCAATTGAAATATAATTGGTAGGATCAATCAAAGTAAAAAAGTAGAATAAAATCCCTTGAAAATTGTCTCATTTCTTTTTTTGAGAATTGAGATGACCTAGACTCTTGTTCACTTTGACAAATGAAACCATCATCAACACTACTTTTTCAAATTTAAGTTCTTATTAATGCAACAAATTGGCGATACTTCGCAAAACACCCCCGTAATAACGAGCCTTACGAATTACGAAAAATATCATCAATTATTCAATAGTTTGTATGTATTCAAATTCGCTTTCCTATATTTAAGTGCAAAATCAAATAGCAAAATCATTCAATAACGAAGCGAGTAGTTTTTATCGTTTAAAACTAAAATTTCAAAAGAGAATAAGCAACAATTGATATAATGTCATCGCATTTTCCGTATCTTCTTTTCATATAAACATAAATTGAGGTTTTTGTCTCGCCAAATCAACATGTCATGTCTACGTCTATTTTCATGTTTCATGGGTTCAAATTTCACCAATATAAATACACGAGATATGTTTCAAATGGTGAAAACAAATAGCGAAAAGTTGGTACAAGAAGATAAAGAAGGTAACACCCTTAAAGAATTTGACTATGGTAAATCTTATTTTAGTTTGGAGGTTAAGGTGGATTATGCTCGTATAGACTATATAATCCTTTGGTCCTTTGACTTGTTAAGGAAGATGTATAAACTTGTGTTAATATCTTAGTAAAGAATTTTCAATTTTTACCTAGGGTTTCTTATAAACAAGGTTAAAGCACAACCTAAACATAAGCTCACTAGCTAAATTACATGAACTTAGATGGCATGTACGATTGGCCACAAATACTTTAAAGAGTCCGATGCAAATACTTTTCGATTTGCCAATTTTTTACTGTAAAATGAAGTATCTAGCATTCATTCCTTTATTAAAGTATCCAATGTCCAACACGAGTACTTCGAGAGAAAGTGAAGAGCTCATGTAACATAATTCAATAGATTTCGAAAAATCTAGCATAACCATGATAAAAACATGGACGTCATTATATGCAAAAGACAAGTTAATAAACATAATATGTATATCAAACAAGAATTGTACAAACTATAAGAGAGAAGTTTGAATATTTCACCATTACAAAGGAAAGAAATTATCTTCATGAAACTAAAGCAAAGAACAATTTGCACAAGTACAAATTCTACCCGTGAAGCCTCCACAATGAAGGTCATGATTTGTTTTTTGCCTGAAAGTTGTATAGCGAGATCACGTACCACAACTTTTCCTACAAGGTCCGAGTCTTTAATTCACAAGGAACGACCCACGTATCCTTAATCATTCACTTCATCATGAAGTAAATCTGAAGAGTTCCCCTTAAATGCAGCTTTCCTCATTTGCTTAAGTTGTAGAAAGCCCCGTATGCACAATCACCTTCACACTTAGTAGCAAAATTTGTTAATATTGCCCAAAAGTGTAGACGGCGTAACCTGCATGACCCTCATGATACCACCTATGACGATCACATTTGAATTTTCTAAAGAACACCTTTTGATATTGAGTTTTATTCCAAGGAGACAATGATCCTGATTTGGCAAAGCGGCAAGCTTAATAGGCTAGCTTCTAGTCTCGTTAGATTAGTGAAAATGGAAATGCCCTTCAAGTCCTTTGCAAATTGCAATACACAAAAATTGATTAACTAGCAACAGTACACAAAAAAGAATCATACCACCAATTATATCCTCGAAGGATGAATAGCCAGAAAATTGAAGATATATAGATAAGCTCAAAAGTTGTTACA
Organism: Panax ginseng; assembly: GCA_020205605.1. Classification (NCBI taxonomy): domain Eukaryota; kingdom Viridiplantae; phylum Streptophyta; class Magnoliopsida; order Apiales; family Araliaceae; genus Panax; species Panax ginseng. The sequence continues at coordinate 5,837,205 of CM035138.1, read as the reverse complement.
CCTAGGTCCTTAAATGCCTCTACAAGTAAGATTTATAGTGTTACTGAAAAAACAAAAGCATGATTATTTAGTCAATGCTTCACAATTAAAGTAAGCTCAAACTCTTGCCAGATTCAATCCAAATTTATATTGTAATCTCTCTTAATCCCAATAACTATAGCATATTAGAAACTAAAAGCAGATACACTTCCACCAAGTAAAATCTCCATGTCGGACACATGATGAACAAGCTAACACTCTCAAAACACAATTAGACATTTGTCCAACCATTTCGGATCCAAATATTACTATTTCGTGTTCAGCACTTCAGGAAACTTGTCTCGCTATGCCACGTGTCTCCGAGGAAGAGATGTGCTCCTCCAGCCAAGATGTCACCTGGCACAACCAAGGAGTGGCACATGTCCAACGTAAAGTCACAGATCACTTGTACGATAACATGGACGCCTCGCTTGGCTCTCAAGGGAGCACTTCAACCGCTAGGAAAAGCATCTACTTCTTCGAGGAAATCAGAGTATGTACGCCTCGATTGACCTAAATTATGTTTTTTTTACCTATTTGCTATGGAATTAATAAGTAAGGATATGATTAAAAGCTAGAGAGATATAGTAGCCCAGGTGTATGGGAGGTTTCGATCTGATCCTACTTGGCTTATAACAGTATAAGGAGCACATCAGGCACATGACTGGTAGGTGGCACATGGCCAAGTGGTACCTTGAGTCATATAAATACCCTCACTATGTGATGATGAGAAGAGGATTATGAAGCAAAATATATCGTCAGAATCTTTTCCGCTAGACAGTAAACTTATGAATTATGAAAAGCTCATAAGTAAAATTTGAAAACTAAGCTGGTCTATAAGCTTTGCAACAATAATAAAAACAACCAACTTTACTTCTATTTTGACAGCTACAAAATGGGTTCTAGAAATGCAATAAGGAATCTGCCTATTTTCTGCAAGAAACAGATAAATCTGAACGAAGTTAGAAATAACCTTATAGATGCTGCTGATATCATATCATCACCCCTCTCAAGAATAATGGTGAAGAATCCACCGAAATTTAGCCGACTGAAGTTTGACCTGACAACAGTTTTTCAAAAGGAGACATTATTACCAAGTAATACTGGAATTACGAAGATGTAAGTAATTAAAAATTTGTTACAGCTTACACAAGTTTCACAAATGCAGATAATTAAATAGACGCTGAAAAATCAATGAAGACACCAAGAAAAAGTTGGACAATATAAATTAAACCTTGACAACAAAGTATTAAAAGCCGAACAACCAACATAATATCCACGAGAACAACTTAACCAACAAGGAAGTCCAAATATAAATGTTGAATGTGCACCGCCAAGTTACAATCGCATTTAGAATTTAGAACATTACATTGTCACTGCTATTATGGTTTGATTTAGTAGTACCTTCTTAAACAGGAACTCAACTCAATTACGCCTTTTATCCCAAACTAGTTGGGGTAGGCTGCAAATGAATCCCATATGACAGCGAAAGAATAGAAAGATAAACAAACATTAAATAAATTCAGGGAAAGATTTAGAACATAAACAGGATGTCCATCAGCAAAACTCTAAAGAAATACCAAAAAGAAAGGGACATCAACATTTAGTTGTCTACATTACAATTAATATTTTTGTTAATCTTCTGTTAGTAGCATGGGCTTACACATATCCAACGGTGCTATCAAGGTGTTATAACTCATTTTAATGCACTTCGTACCTAAGTTGAATCTCACTTCTTGGATTAGTATCTGAGCTCAACAAAGAATTCAAAAGATAGTTGTTTTCCCAGCCAAGAAATGAAACACCTGATCGACTTGTTGTGCAATTTTAATTATTATGACAATTAATATAGATTAATAAAATATAAGTGTATAGCCCAGTGTTAAATGAAATCTCAAAATAAATCAATCATCATTTTCCCATTTTAATTATTCTTATTCTTTAAGGGGCGAAATGGCGCTCTGAGAATTTTTTTGTTCTTTTTAGAATTGAAAGAGTAGGACAGTTTCAGATAGAATAACTTACAAGGAAAAATCATTAACATTCAATGAAACTCTCACACTAACTGGAGCATAGAAGACAATAATGGAAAATAATATACCTGCAATATGCAACAATTGTCTAATGCAATGATCACACAAATTATTGCAAAATGTTCAGTCGCAAGGATCAAGAAGAAAACTAGAGGGTTCTATCCAATAAAAGCAACAGCAACCATCTCCAGTTGATTATATTTGTGTCTTATAATAAAATATTATATTAGCGAATCACAATAAGATATCAGATTGGAAAATCAACTCAAATCTCATATGCTATATGTTGGCTATGACATGAATTCTTGTTGGATTTGGATTCAAGTATTACCTAAAATCCATGTTGGTTTAGGAAAGTTATATTTCCTAGTCATACACAATTTCGTATTTCCTATCCTATTTGGTTATAGAATTTTCCTATGGCCTATAAATATAGGAATTAGGTTTTTAGAGAAGAGACATTCGGAAACATTCTAATTATAATCATAGTTCACTCTTTATCTTGTATTCTTCAGATTTTTATTTAGTGAATTTTTTCTGCCTTTCTCCGTGGTTTTTTCCCAATTTGAGTTTCCACGTAAAATCTTATGTTATTGTCTTTATCTTTCTGCGTTGATTTATTGTGTTTGTCATAGTTTGTCATAACACTATCTGAAGAGAATAATAAAATCCAATTCAACTATTTAAAGAAACATTTTAGCTCATAATTTGGACTACCAACACCCATCTGTAAGGAATGAACTTCAAAATCAAAAAATAAGACGGCAAACGGGAAGGTTTCAGCTTCATTTCTCAATTTATAATACGGAGGTTCAAGTAGAAACAGTCATGCAATTCTTACCCACAACTGTAGACAACATTGTGAATCATATTGATCCCACTCCTCTGGTCAACAATGGGGCAGAAACACTCGTCCATAATAGAAAATGCAACAGCTAATTTAGCGTTGCACTCAAGCTTAAGCGGAGCACCACTAAGTGACATATCTTGACTAACATCAGAATGCTGAAGAAGAGTCCATGAAAATCCATCTTCCATTTGATGTTTAACCCCGAGTAGCACATTAAGTTGCTCAAACAGCTGTTGAGAAACAGGTATATATTCACTTGAGCGAACAATAAGTACAAAAGAGACATCATTTCATTCTAAAACCTTAATATTTTTACATTCACATAGATAAATATATGACCTTACATTATGTAAATCTACCAGAAAATAAGAAGACAGGGAATACAGAGAAAGACACACTCCAGGTCCAATGATCTACAATAAACACTGTTGATCAAAAATAGGCATGTCTACTTCTTTGAACTGCTAGTTATGCATAATTCAAAATTAATTTACAAATCTCTAAGATAATTCAAAGTTCAGAGTGCAGCTGCAACCAAACAGAAATATACATAACAATCGTGATGAAAAATCTCAATTAGGATATATCTATAACTGGGACATTTAATTATTCTGATCTAAATTATTAACACGCTCAACTCATCAAGTACAAAAGTTTATTAACAATCAAGTACAAAAAAGTATTAAATATAATGGTGATCAAAGAAGGCAATTCTAAATAAGCATCTCTTTATTTAATGATCACATGATCAAAATCATAAAGAATTCAACATAACACAACAAAGCTAATATTTACTACGTGGCATAAATTTTGGAGTCAAATTTTTCATGCGTCAGCATAACCAATAGCAACTACCAAAATAATCTTCCCCGATTAGTTATGTGATAATATAGGATCCATAAAGACCAAGAGTTGTTTAATTATTTAACTAATACTACTCTTTGAATTTGATCATTTTAGAAATAGTTTACTGAAATCGATGCAATATGCAATAAAAAAACACTCTGTAACTAACTTTAGATCATAAAGCTACCATATACTATCCTATATTATGATATTGTCAGGCCATCTATTCTTCATCTTAGCAAATTGTCTTTCATCAAGTTAGACCTTATTATAGCATACTAAGAAGAGCTTAAGATTAATAGCCACCATGACATTTTAGGATAGTCCTAAGTTAACATCAATTACTTCAGCAGATATTCATTTTCAACAAGTCAAAATATATATGCTGAAATAGCTTAGAGAACTTTTTTTATCAGAAGATAAGCACTACTCTTATACAAATATAGCCACAAACGTTAAAGAAGTTCTATTAATCTTTCAAAAGCAAGGCAACAGTAATGCATTTACACTAGTAAACTCAAACCTATATGTCTACCACAATACCTTTTGGCAGCTTGTCCCACAGAAAGATGAACAGTTGGGATTAACTTTCATAGCATCCTCCCCTGGGATACAAAGTTGGTGGACTACATCGGGCAATAGTTGTTAATGATTGAGATACAAGTACCGCTTTGATATAATAAGATAAAACCGAAGATAAAAAGCTAGGCATATAAAAACAATTGGAGAACTACTAAAACTAAAGAACATACATTTCTCCTCACACAAACGGCATGTGAGCAAGTCAGAGGGTGTTCTGTGATTATCATCCATTTGTGAGACGTTCCCATCAATTGTCTTGCAGAATTTGCAAAAACAGTATATGCATCGCCACTCTCCTGAAGGAAACTTCTGCAAGACAAATATAAATAAGTTTTCTTCCACCAGAGTAAAATCAGTTGACAAATAAAATATGTCAATATTATATTACACCAGATCCAAATTGTTGGCTCTTGTGAATGACCTATTATACCAATATTATTCCAAAATAAAATATAAAAAGAAAAAGAGGGGGCGGGAGTGGGAGTGGGAGTGGGAGTGGGAGTGGGGGAACAAAAACTAAAACAAGGTGGTGTGATCTTACTTCAATATCTAAGCAACTTTGATGAAATGTTGACGGGCAACCATCGCAACAGATCAAGTCGCCCCCATCAGCGCAGATGTTGCATGTATCGTCATTGGGGTCCTCACCGCCAATATCCACAAAACAAAATTTAATTGGATCAGACTCCTCTTGTTTACTCCACGAATTCACTAAGCACTGTAATAGAGAAACTCCAGACCCTAAATGTATATCATTAAGTGGATGAGAGTCATGAGATACACTAGTTCCAGTGTGGGAAATAAACTCCAAAACCGGGACAATGTTATTACAACAGCCACAAAGAATTCCTTCTCTGGTAATTTTTCCTTCAACCAACACTTTTGTCCTACTATCCATATACTTCACCTTTGCACCACAAGGAGCAGTTCCCAAATCAATCATCCAAGACCACAGACTGCGCTTCCCATTATATGATCTAAAGCCATCACTATCTGGATGTGAACCCTTTGCAGCGCTACGAGCCAACAGAGCACATGGTTTTCTGCCTTTTCTAATTTCCTGATTTGATTGTGGCATTCCCCTACTATAGTAGCCAGCTGAATCATCTTGTTTACGGTCTGATGCATCTCCTTTCTTTCTCTTTTTTAATGATTTCTTACCTGTTTTTAAGGCAGAACTCAGTTTACCTTTGTGCTTTGAGATACTTATGCTCTTCGTATCATATTTTTTCTTTGATGACAGTTTTCCAGCGATTGTTTTGCCAGTCTTACTTCCACTCTTCCCTCCTCCCTTCAATTTCTTACCTTTCGTTGTCACCCGGAATAGTTTGCTAAGTATCTCCTCTGGTATTGTTATAAATGCAGAAACAGCCTTACTGTCAGCATTTCCATTTTCAACTTTCTCCTTAAGCTTACGGTAAGCCAGGGTGACTGACCAGTAAGTTCTTCCTTCACAATCAACATATACTGCATCATGGTAATCTTTGCCTTGCCTTGGTCTGTGATCAATGGTCCAGCCTGCATTAATAAGTATGCTGATTATTTGCTCTCTCAGTAACTGCTTCTCTTCCCTCCGACCCATTTCCCCTGTTTTATTTTCCTTGGGTGTTTTAATTGGTTTCCCAGTATCATTTTGTTTTTCAATCTGTGAGGCACTATTTAGCTTGTTCTGCCTTCCATCTACTGCAAACTCTGAATCCTGAATGGTGAGTTTGACTCTTGGCTGATCATTATTTTTCATGAACCCAGTGACCTTTTGTTTCTCATTAGCGATCACCTCTGATGTACTTTGTTTCTTCTGCATCTTGGGAGACTTGGACCTGATAATAATGTCTTCCTTAATCACTGCCACTGTCCCATTTCTCCCCTGCACCTTAGGGGGTCTTCCACGGCGACCTTTTAACTTTTTTGGTGTGCCAATAGGATGAGACCTTTCATCCTTCTCAGTATCAAGGATTTCCACCACATCACCACTCCTGGACCGCAGTGCCCTTCCACTAACCTGCACTGCACCAACCCTGACCTTCTTTCTTCCATCTCTGTCATCCTTGTTGCAGTCAAAACTCTCAACATTTTTCCTTTTCCTCCCCCGACGACCTTTGGAAAGCTTTTGTTTACCTTCATCCATATCAACCCTACCATTGGCATCAACCCTACTGTTGCGGTCAAAACTCTCAACATTTTTCCTTTTCCTCCCCCGACAACCTTTCGAAGGCTTCTGTTTACCTTCATCCATATCAACTCTACCGTTGGCATCAACATCTTTAAGGCATTCCATGCCTTCAGGCTCACACTTCTCCTCCTTCCCATATCTTTCTAGGGCAGAAACCTCAGAATCTCTGGAAGGACCTATACAATTTGAATCCAACGAAGGTCCTCCCTCCTTTTTAACACCTTCACCAAATTCATCATCGCCATTCTTTGGACTCCCAACATTTTTTCTCTTTCTCCCCCTCCTGCCTTTACCAACCGTATTCGTATTTTTACTTGTCTCAACAGTGGCAACAACATTACCGTTGACACTAAATTTAACATCATCATCATTTTGGTAATTTAAAGGGGCCTCGGCCTCAACATCACCATTGACACTAACATCAACATCAGCAACAACAGCATCATCATGTTTGGCCTCAACATCACCGTTGACACTAACATCAACATCAACAACAACATCATCATCATGTTTGCAATTTAAAGGGGCCTCGGCATCAACATCAATGTTGACACTAACTTCGACATCAGCAACAACATCATCATCATCATGATGTTTGGCCTCAACATCACCATTGACACTAACATCAACATCAGCATCATCATCATGTTTGCAATTTAAAGGGGCCTCGGGATCAACATCACCATTGACGCTAACTTCAACATCAGCAACATCATCATCATGTTTGCAATTTAAAGTATCAACATCACCATTGACACTAACTCCAACATCAGCGACAACATCATCTTCATGTTTGCAATTTAAAGAGGCCTCTTCACTTTCATCAGACTCACTCTTGGTATCAACAACCTCGCTCTTGGCATCAACAACCTCTTTTGGGAGCTGCAAACATTTTTGTTTTCTCTCCCGCGTGCATTTACCGAGCTGATTTCCAACTTTATCACCATTGCCACCCCCATTACCACCAACATCAGAATTTTGCCTGCATTCCTCATTTTTAAGCTCACATTCTCCCCTCTGACCCTTGACTTCTGAAGAACAAATAGCAGTATGACCAAATGAATCCCCGTCATTAGACTTGGACACCTTCTTCCCAGATCTCAATCCCTCTCTCATCTCATTCAGCAATCTTTAACCAAAGTCCAATTTCAAAACCCACGTCCTTAATTCAATAAAAAAATCGCCGAGTAAATTATATAATAAAACCAGAAACACCCACAATCTTTAAAGTCTCAATCAACACAATGAGCTGAATAATCTCTAAAATTTCAACAAAAAAAAACAAAAATCAATAAAAACAGATTTAAAGAGAATTAAAAGATTGTAAAGAATCAATTCGACAAACAGAAGAAGAAAAGAGTCTTACCAATGACACAAATCCTCCTGAGTTGTGAGTTGGCCCGAGAGGAGTATATGTATGTTGAAGTGTGAACGGAGAAGATGAAGAGAGGGGATCGGGAGGAATTTGGGGTTTTAGAGAGAGAAAGAAGGGGATGGGGGTTTAAGAGAGAGAGAGAAAGGAGTTGGGGCTTGGAGTCGTTTGTTGTATTTTTTTACTTTCCTGGTACGTTTATTTTGTTTGTATTACAAAGTGTCAAATTCTCAGCCCTGAGGCAATGAATGAGGGGGCGGGATTATATTTATTTCCAGATTTTCCCCCCGTCCCCCCCAAAATTGAATTAGGGAGTATTTTTTAGTGCAAATATCACTAACTTTTACTACAAGATAGACCGGGAAACACACAAATTAATTTGTAAATTATGGTGTTTAATTTATTGACTTTTATTTATAAATGTTTTGTTTTGGTCTACATATTTTTTGATATAAAGTGATATTCGTACTCATAGATTGATTTTTTCACAAAATCTGGACCCACTTATTTTTCAATTGAATAAATCCCCTCTAATTAATGTAGTCTCTTGGATAACTTTTTTATTTATTGAATAAACATCCTCATTAACTCTAAAATTACATTTATTTTTTTTCTGACACGGGACAGGGTGGAGGAGGAAGTGCTTATAATTTTAATCTTGGTACAAACGTTTAAATTGTGATATCATCACATGTTATGCCATTACATTTATTTTTTTTGGCCAATTATGACATCCTCACGTTTATATAGTTGAATATTTTTGTCAAATTATGACATCATCACATGTTATATTTTGTCCATTTATGACATCATCATTTGTTATAATGACTCATTGTTTTGTCCAACAATTATATGATATAATCACATTTTATTTTGACCACAAGCAAAAATTAATGCATTACTTTTCTTTTTGAAGTTCAAAACATAAAACACGGGACACTTGGCTAGTTAATTACAATACACACCATCTTTTATTCTCTCCCTATCTATAAGTACATAATCCAGCCTCAGACCAGTGTTCTAATGGTCACAGAAAAAGCTATCCAAGACCTGTTTAGAGGTCTATTATGACCAAGAGCTTGTTGTTTAACTTTTAAGTCCCAAACTCAACCCACAAAAAAGTGATGATGTAAGCTTGATACTTGAAAGCTGCACTTATGTTCCCAAACATTCAGAATGTCTTATAATCGTCTTTAAACTGGCAGCTGTTATAGTGGTCTGAGGTAGGAGGTTGGAGGTTGGAGGCTGGAGGGGAGCCAAGTTCAAAAGTTTATATTGATTACAACCCAATTCCAATTTAAGAAGAAAACTTCTATGAAAGATATAACTAAATTATAGTAGTATTCAGTCTATAACTCAACATTTATATGCCAAACCTTTTACTATCTATCTCATCACGAGAAAATTTAATATATATAATAAAACCCATTGCCTCTGCATTTGGCTGCACAATCACATTCCAGAAGCTCATTTCTTCTTGCCAGCCTTGGCTGCGTCTCCAGCCTTGGTCTGCATATTTAATTACAACGTCAGTTAAATTTGAATTTATATCTTTTTACTTCCCATAACTCGTGCTTTGAATCTAAATTATTTTGGGAGTTTTTATATTTAAGACTGCAATGATTTTTGCTACTTTTGGAAGTAGTAGGAAATTAATAAGGGTAGGTTGACTAGTTAATCTGGATCCTACAAAAGCTAATGTTCTGAACCTTTTAGTGTATATTTCAATAATACATCAATTTTCCTCTCTTGTTAATAACGAATTTCAGATCTTTTACTTGGGTTTGTAAAGTATTAAACCTCTGCTTCAGTTTTCCCCTAAATCCTCTCATTAATCTTTCTATAAGTAACAGTTTCTGGCTGCATCAAGTGCCCAATGACCATAAAAACCGGAATAAATTATTTCCCTTACCTTCTTTACACCACGGATCTTCTTGGTCCTGTTTTTTCTCTCCTTCAGCTGCTTCCTTGACCTCTCCACCTTGGTATCCAGACCATTCTGCCAAAATTAAAATGAAATAATATAATCATATGACGAGATAGAGAGCCTGGCTCTTTAGTGCATTCTATTTTACAATAACTCAACGAGTACTCAACTATATAAAAACATCAATTAATGAATATATCAATGATATTTTCTTGTGGAAGAACACAATACAACAACTTGACTATTTATATTATTAATTACATATAAAAACATAAAGCGAGTATAAACTAGACTTGACACCCGAGGAAAAAAGAGCAGGGTATGAAAAAAGAAAGTTCGAAAAGACAATAGCTTTAATTGTTAGTTATGTGATTGGTATGAAGAATGCCCACTACACCTTTGAGGAATATGTGCAATTCAGTTAAGAGAACACTCTAATGAATTAAGTTGGAAAGAGGGAGGATGCAATTTGTAAATCCCAAATTCAGCAGTGCTGATGGTTTGAGACATGGAACATAAGACATGCACTTCCATAAAAGAAGATTTAAAATATATGGCAATATAACTAACATTATTATACACTTCAATTTGTTTCTTAAAGTAGCTGATGGCCAATAACCAAAAAAATTGATACGCGACAGCCGTCCCAAAAGCACAGTATAATTATAATCATACTTGGACTAAAACTACAGCAGAAGGAGAAGCATACAATTGCTAATTCTTACTTGAATCCATTTCCATGAAGGCTACATATTAAATTCCACTTCTTACTATCTATGATATTATCAAAAAAGTAGCCCCTAATAAAATTGTATGCAACAGAGAATTGTACTCTTTAATTCTCTTGAAGCAGTTGGATCCCATATAGAAAACCAAAACCAGCATGGCATTTTATAAGTTGAAAATATATGTTAGCACATTAGATCAAGTAAGTAGAGAGCCGGCAAACCAGTAAAACCAAAAAATTGGTCTATTGTTCAACAACTGAACTAGAAATTCGAAAAAAACAGCTTAAGCTATTCAACAATTAGCAGCAAAAGGTGACAACAGTAAGGCAAAACACTGAGGGGGTGTTTGATAAAAACTAAATGAATCTGAATGAGCTGAATCTGAATGAAAAAAGTTGTTTGATAATTAACATGTCTGAAACATCTGAATGACAAAATTTTATTATTTTACCCCACTGAAAAAATTCAAAGTTGTTGTAAATTTATTTAATTTTACTTAATATAATAATTTTTAATTTTTTTTTATTTTATTCAGCTGCTCATTCAACCATTCAACTCAATCATCTGACCGATTCAACCATTCAGACGATTTTTTTCCAAAACAAACGCACTTAATGGTTGATAGATTCAGCCATTCAACCATTTAAATGTATTCAGTTCTAAACAAACAACCCCCGAGTATTTCCAAAAGAAAGGATTTTAATGTTAACTCGGACAAAATTAAGGCAGTGTTCGATTGCATCTTAACGGTCAACCTTTTAATGCATCTTAATGTTTGAAATTGGGATAAAAAAATTCCTTAATGCCTCTAAATCATTATCTACGGTGGCCAATTTTTAAAGATTACTATAACAATCTATAATCGGACAGTCAAACCCTGTCCGTATTAGATATGTTCTTCGTCTGTTATAAACGGACAGCTAATACCTGTCTGTTTTAGTATAAATTTTTTTACAACTTAAACCAAAATCTACAGATTTTTAAATCATATAACAGAAACAAAAGATCAGTAAATCACGCCAAGATTTTTACATGGTTCAGCCCCTATTCTCTACTCTAGTGACCTAATCTACGTCCAATACCAAATGATATTGGACTCACTTTATTAAAATAATATTCAGCAATTACAAATAAAATAAAACTCCCTGTTACAATGACGATCGATTGGACACCTCTGTCCCCTTTGAACTTCTGCAACACCTCTCACCTCTGAGACTTTGATAGCTTCGTTGGACAAACTGAATATTACTAAAATAAAACCCCAAGCCAACCTAGACTTGTACTATGTTTACAATAGATATTAAAAGAAGAAATACAAAAACTACACTGTAAACTGAGACCTAAAGAGTAATATAGTGACTTGTATGTATCTCAGATTAACTTTTTGATAAGTTACTGTTCTGCAGTCTTGTGTCCCCTTGAGCCGAGCAACCAGTATATATATATAAACGAGAGAAGGGCAACGGCTAGAACAAGCAACGACTAGTTCTTCTTAATTGAAATAGGAGATACATGTTAGCAATAAAATCTCATCCTGCTATAAAATCTAACAGATAAGATATACTCCTTCCTATTCAGATTAAATGACGTTTTAGGGAGTTTAATTTTATTCTATATAAGTGTCGTTTTGGAATCTCTATGAAATATTGCACTATTTTTTCCTAATTTACCCCTCTATTTAATATGCTTAGAGAGAGAAATAATTAATTAGGGACACAAAAGACATTTTGTGTTATTTCTTAAGAAGTGTGCTCAACTCTAAAATGTCATTTAATCTGAATAGGAGGGAGTATAACATAAAACAGCTCAGTAGATATATATGAGATATACTGCTATGAAGGAATTAAATAATATCCAAAGTCTAGCTGAAAGAATCCAAATAATTGTTAGCATGTTTCCTTCAAAAACACAGCTCTTATCAACTTTGAATGATATTCCTTAATTATACAACTCCTAGAAAATCTCCAAATCACGTTCAAATTGGTAACCATATATATATATATATATATATAACCCAACAATTTAAACAAATTTAGATATAAATATAACCATAAATTTCCTATGTATATTAGTTTCCATAAAAAAAACTGAAGCACGTGGCAAAGATAAACCAACCTGTTTTAGTCACTCTCCAACGTGCAGTAAACTTTTATGGGCTACCAAACAAAGTGATTATCAACCCATGTAATAACTCATGCAATCTATTAAAAAATATTTGATTAACATAGCTGAGTCAGATTATAAGCCAATATAAAATCAATTAAGCCTATATAAGAATTGTCATCATTAAAACCACAAAGTATATATACTAACACAAATATGAGTCTAAACTATTTAGAGAATCTCTTAATACAAAAATGTGATACATTAAGAGGTGATATGTTAATTAAGATGCAATCAAACACCACCTAAACCTAAGATGCATACTAGCATGAACGTAAACATAAGGCGGTTAAACAAGAAAAGGTAATTACCCTGATGAGTCGATACTTTGGTTCGTACTTCTTCGCATTCTCGACCGAATCATAGATCAAACCAAAACCAGTAGATTTGTCCCCTCCGAAATGGGTCCTGAACTTGAACACAAATATGGAATTTTGATCTCTCACATCATACACGGTTGCTAGTTTCTGCTTCAATTCCGCCTTCAATGACAAAATAGAAAATGCACAAAGCCAAAAAAAATCAATTAAACAACAAATCTGTATGGTAACAACCAATGAATAATCACATGCCAGTATGCCACAAACATTAAAAGAAATCAAGTATAAGAACTTATAATCAAAATCAAAATTAAAACAAAACCATATATCTGGAAGAAAAAAAATTCATACTTCACATACATTAAGAAAAATAATCAAACCAACGCCCTGTAATCTTCATTACTTATTTACATTGCTATCCTTTAGTGACCAAATAAACAAATTTTTCTTCCCTTCATTACATTTTTGGCACAAATACTACTTCAATCTAGCTCAAAATAACAAGTTCTTAATAAAAATTGAATTTAAGCAGCTAACCATAGTAAAATATATATACAACTACATTTGTTCTAAAAAATACATTAGAGGAAATAAAGTAAGATATCAAACCTTGGAAACATTAGCCTTTCCTGGATGTAAAACATCAATGACCTGCATCATCAAACCAGAAAGAAATGAAAAGTCAGAAAAACACATGGAGAATCAAACAGAAAATAAATGTTTACGAAGACTCACGAATTGCTTCCTGGAGAGGAGCCGATTTGTCATGAACTTCCTCGTGCGAATTGTAAATACCGACTGCTTGTCCGCCATTGTTATCCTAAAAATTACATCAATGTTATCTTCACGAATGTTTGTGCATATAAATATATATTACAAGTACATAATTATATATATATTATATATATATAAGGAGATGAAAGTTACTCTTATTTCGTGACCCTTTCGGTGCCTCTGTTGTCTGGCCGCCGCCGCGAGGTTATTACTGTAGTGTCAGAGTGATCCCATTTTTAGGGTTTAGGCCTTTTAGAGAGCTACGCTGGGCCCGGGTGTTCATTCAGATGAACTGCTTTTTGTTTTAAAACAAAATAAATAATTAATAAACAAAATCTTTTAGTTGCTTTTCAACTGAAGCTTTTCAATTAATAAACGATAGGAACTGGTGCTATGTTTTCAACTGAAGTTTTTCTAGATCTCAGAGAAGCTGAGTGACTAGATCTGTTAGTGTTGCCATGATCATCTCCAAATCGTTCACCACAACAACCCGTAGCAGGTGAGGATATTCCAGATCTGAGTGACTAGATATTCCAGATTTGTTAGGATATTCCAGATCTGAGGTTACCGGCGGGTGGCAGGTGATTAACCCGGAGCTGCTGGCGGTGATACTGGTGAGGTTACCGGCGGAGGAGATGATGAGGGTGGCGCCGCTGGTTTACAAGTGGTGGAGGGAGGTGGTCGCCGGACCATACTGCTGGACCAACATCGACCTGCAGTGGTGGAGCCGTCGCCGCAACAGCTCCTACGATGTTGATTCTGCCGTCAGGAAGCTGGTCCGTCGCAGCAGGTGTACCTTTCAGCTCCTACGATGTTGATTTAGTATAAATTTATTTTTCAAAAATAAATTTTTTCTCAATCTAGATCTATTTCTGGTGTACTCAAGATTTTTTTGATTTGAGATTATTGGTTGTGCTTCGAGCCTTCGATGGTTCGGGATGCTCTGCCGCAGTCGGTCGGACCGTTTGTGGGTTTGAGGCCGAGTCGTGGGAATGGATCGGTGGTACGAACGGATCGATGGTGGCGGAGTGGGGGTTGGTTGGTGGCGTTGTGGTGGGTCGACGGTGGGGGGAATGGTTGGTGGCGTTAGAATTTTGCAGACCAGGAATTCTTCAAAAGGAAGAAGACTGCAATTTTTATATTAATTAATTTAAGATTATTTGTATTAATTAATTTAAATGGACGAATTTTTGTTATTTGTTGTTAATGAATTTTTGTGACTTATTTATTGTTAATAAATTAAATATACATATTTATTTTGTTTATTAAATATAAATATTTATTTTGTTTATTAATTATTTATTTTGTTTTAAAGAAAAATAAACTAAATAATTCATTAATAAAAAATAGATTTTTTAATTATTTGTCTTAATGAATTGTTGTACACGTCAACAAATATTGCCACATGTCAACCATATTAACACCCGTTAGTCTAGTTGGCAGATTTATTAACGGCAGGGGCACGATCGACCCAAAAAATATAACGTTAAAGGTATTTTTGGACCAAAAAAAAGTATAAGGTGTTCGATAGACATTGCAATAAAAGTCGGAAGCATTTTTAACCCTTCTCTCATTAAAATTATGAGTATTACTACGCTTACAAAATAATGTATCAACATTTTAATTATGAGTATTACTACACTTACAAAAAAATAACTTATAATATCAAAGTAAAATAACTAGATAGTCCACCGTACATAACCAACTACAATAAGCATATTCTTTCTACATCAAAATATTTGAGAATAAATACAACAAAAATTAGTCTTCCTTATGTCAGAGAATAGTAAAAATTATGTTGCCCCCTCTATTTTAGAAAAAGAGTTGTTTTACAAGATTTATCAACTTTTAAGCGTATATTTATTGTGTTGTTCCAAATCTGTTTTTTTTTTTTTCGCTCATTTTTTTTAATATCATATTTGAGTTGTTAGTGGTTGGTTGCACCGTGCTCTCACTTGGGTTGCTAACTATTAATGTTTTGCAATCGATTCTATCTTGTTCTTTTTAGAGACTCAGTGTTTTGGGCTGATTGGGGTCAAAATTATTTTTGATAAAGACCGCTAGTTATTATAGCGGATGACGAATTTGGATTTTCAATCCTGACCATTGATAACTGTAATGGAAGGTAGAGGTGGTAATTTTTGATCTATAACAAATACATGTTATGAATCATTGCCCTATATATATTTTGCGAACTTGATTACTATTTTATTTGGTCAATTATACCCCCTTAACAACGAGTTAACGGAACAAAAAATACTGTAAATAATTTGTTTTTAGCGGATGCATTGTTACCTCGCTCAAGAATAGTTGCTTATTTAATTTCTGATTTGGTTTGTTGGGGTCTGTTAGCTTTAGCTAATTGTTGTCGCCATCGCTCGCTATGTTTGTTTGATGGTTTGCAATCTATCTCGCCCGACTCTTTTGGTCCTTGCTGGAATCTGGGTCCAGTTATTGGGCGTTTAGTCTGGTAATGGGTCTTATATGTTTACGGTGGTCCTATTGCCTATCAAGGACCACCATTGTGTTGTTCCAAATCTGATTTTTTGTGTGATTTTAGCTCGACCTTTGTTTTGCATCATATTTGAGTTATTAATGGTTGGAATCAATTTTATCTTCTTCTTTCTAGCGGACTCCAGATTGGGATATTATCGTCCAAAATTATTTTTGATCTAGTCTGCTAGTTATTGCGGACGACAAATTTAATTTTTTAATCCCGACTCTTGATAATTATAATATAAGGTAGAGATAATATTTACCTATTTTTAATCCATAATACTTAAAATAGCATCATTGACACACACACATATAAAGGAGTTTATAAGACACTTTTGAGCTATTATATAGATTTTTCTAAAATAAATAATTAATGCTTCGTCTCCATCTAAGTCAGATTTTGATGGCAATTGCAACAATTACAGGTAATTTATACCGAGATAAAGTTTCCATAAAATGTGAACGAAGGGAAGGTGTTAAAAAAAAAATCCCTCCACTGGGCTTCGTTGATTAATCACAAACAAAACAAATTGAGAAGTGACATCTCAAAACAAGTTGAGAAATGGCATCCCGAAATTAACATGGAGTTTCCAATAGATTTACTTGGTACATATACTTTGGGCTCCAATAGTGGAGTCCTAATAATATCATTATATCTCCATGATATTCCAAAAGTCAGACGAATTATTTGAATATCCTCCCTGAATCAAGGATAAAACAGCATGTTAAAGCAAAGGGAAGGCCATATATAAAATAAAAATACGGGAGAAACAATCAAAGGTGTACTTGATCATAATGAAATTCAAAAGATGAGTTGTATGTGCCTCCATGCACACTACCTCCATTAATTATCACAATGTTGGTCTTTTCTGGTTAGAAATAAGACCTGGCTCAAATTGTTTTACCTACTGAAAATTTAGGCAAAAAACTCATAAACATTTGCATACAAGCTACTGACAGTAAACAGTGGTGAATTCTCAATTTAAAGAGAACAGAGCCACAAATTCCCAAATTTTAGAAACTAAACACAAAGCTGACACTTCCCCACAAGAGTGTGTGTGTGTGTGTGTGTGTGTGTGTGTGTGTGTGAGAGAGAGAGAGAGAGAGCAAATAAAAACTCACGGAGTATACTGAGGAATCACCCTCACACAGACAGAAAGTCCACCTCATCTGAACTTTCCTCATAACCTACAAAACTGGTATCCCGACTATCCTCATTCCCACTGCCCTGGTCGCTGTTATAGCTACTCTCAGATGTATTCATGAAAAATGATCCATCTGAAGTAGGACTGCTTAGCTGTGATGGCAGACTTACATCTACATCACTGCTGATCATTTGTTCAACTTCGATGAAACTGCAGCAGAATAAATAATGAAAAGGTGCTTGTAGATAGTCTACTTGCTCATTTTTTATAGAAGAAAGAACAACCACTGGACAAACCTTCCTTCAAGAGGAAACTCGGCCAGCAGGCAGAAACCAGGCCTTTCTTCATATAATTTCTTTATAGGAATGAAACTGCACATCCAAGAAATAACAATAAGAAACCCAAACAATAATAAGAATCAGAACGTCTAGAAGGGGAAGAACCACCTTGGGCTGTAACACCTACTGTACCAATCATCTTCAGATGCTAGACCTTCCCGGTTGGATATGTCCTGTTTGAAGTACACGGAGTTATTAAAAAAAACAATTATATAATATTTGGGTAATTTAATGTTACAACAGATCAGGAAAACATAGTTCTACTAACAAGATGTCTAAGGAACTTAAAATCTCCTGCAAGAACTGCTGAAATAAAACGTTCAACTTCTGCCTGCACATGAAAAACTTTTCTGAGACACTTGCACTGTGCATGCATACGACACAGATAGAGGAGAGAGAGATATATAGAGAGAGAGAGAGTGAGATACAGAGGGAGGATGAAGTTGGAACATACTTTTTTAAGATGCATACAGTCCCGTAAAATCAAAACCTCCAACAAGTTCCCACCTGAACCACCACTAAGCTTCCTAAAAGATGAAAGGTAATGAGTGTCACAGTAAAGAACCACTAAAAGATAACTAATGTGACGCCTCCAAATCCCTGTACTCGCTAAAGGCGATTTGGTGGTCACTATCTCAATACTACAACATTATAAGCTTATATTACAAGCTAAAAGCCATCTTACAACAGAATATATACATTACATTGTTCAACTGGTCTCTACTTCTATTACAAAAGTTGGATACCACTATCCAAAAACTATACACTATTACAACCTTTATTAACTACTCCTCTACCTTGAGAACTCCCTTAACCTTATCTTGGCTACAGGGATAGCCTGGGTTGTACAATGTAATGTATTATATTATGTTGTAAGATGGCTTTTAGCCTGTAATATAAGCTTATAATGTTGTAGTATTGAGATAGTGACCACTGAATAGCCTATAGCAAGTATAGGGATTTGGGGGCATCATAACTAACTTACCTGTTGAAAAGGAAAAATAATTAGTACTTGATACAATATTAAAAAGAATCATCTGCAAGAACGAACTTACTTTAAAAAGACGCCAGTGATCGAGTATGATGTTGAAAAGTCAAGATATTTGAGCTTACGAAACCCCTGCTTATGTATATACACAGACATATAAAACACACTGAATCAAAAAAGCGTCTGCAACAGCACTTAAAGGAACCAATTCTTTTGAATTCTGTCTGTGGACCAACAAGAGTATATGCAGATAAGCAGTGATTTGGTGCTTTTTAAACAAGATTTTTCATCACCGATATTAGTTCTGGTTAAAATATTAGCAGTATTAAGATCAGCATTCACAATATATAATAATAGGATACTATGTATAGATCTAACATCACCCCGCATCCCTGACTGAAAATTTGGAATTCTTCAATACAGTCAGTCTTATACTACATTAAGAAAAAGGATGGGGACCCTCTGAATTTCCTCCAACATACAGCCCCTAAGCATTTGTATAACAACGAACACTCTTCTGTGTTCCCATATCTACCAACAAAGTCCCAAGTGACAAACATTGCTAACTTTTCCTATCAATACTGCTGATGTCAGCATAAAACTTTTTATGAAAATTAAATTTACTCACGACTTGAAGCAATCAACTAAATTGGGACCCAGTGGTCAAAAACTCCGTCCATATATTAACACTCAAGCTGTTAAATGTGCGTCCACTCCCTAACGAACCACTACACAGTATAGTTTTCTTCTTCTTTTTTTCCCCTTTTTGCAAGTGATGGTTCTAATTGGAGATTTATCATTCAAAGAAATGAAGTATAAGCTCATAGGTACTTCTGAAAGAGTAAACAATCATAAAATTGTATCATCCTCCACTATTTTTACGGCTTTCAATCCTGAAATCACTTATCCATATGAAACTTCATCTAATTATTTTGTCTAGCTCCTAGGCAAAAGATCCAAGTTTAACAATACTATGATACTATCCACCAAAAAGGGCTAGTCTTCTTCATTGGTTGATGCTGGGTCCTTTAAACTAAGACGGAGAATAAAATTTTTAAAAGGCCAGTCCCTGAAATTAGAAAGTTAAAATCAAGCAGCTAATCTTGAGTGCAATGAATGGCTAGGACCAGTTCCCTAAAATTAAAATTGAACTACAAAGCAAGAGGAAATTACTCATTAAAAGGGAGAAAAAGAAAAGAATGAAGTCAAGAAATGGGGAAGAATATATAAATATTTGTTTACCTAACCATACATTACCTTAACGAGTGCTAGAACTTTGAAGTCCTGCAGCTTGAATCCCCTAAGTGCTAAAGAGTTTAGATTAGGACAATTGTGCACTAAATCACTGCAGGTTGGGGACAATTTCAAACTGTCATCTCTACCTACATATAAGACATCAAAAGTAAGCAAAAATTTATTTATCCTTGAAAATCCAGAACACCATGTCTAAAGAATATTACCTGTTTTTGAAGATTCGAAAAAGAGACGCTCTATCAAATGACAATATTTGCTTACCGACTCCAAAGTTTGCCTCAATTCAACATGACTGCAATGATAGAATTTGTTCCAGTAAACAATATAACTATTCAATTAAGAATAACAAGATGCAGAAACAGGTCGGATGAACTCAATCATAAAATAGATTTCACTTCATTGGTATCCTGACAATTTCATAGGTAAAGCAATATGTTTACCAAGTCGACTGAATAGATAAAAAAGAAAGACTACATTTTGAGAAACTTATTCAAATCCTGAATTAGTGCTCAATAAATATAAACAGTGTTGAATTCATTTGGAGTTTAGAATGCGCAAGTGCTGGAGTCCAGTTTCCAACACAACCACTCTTCAACGGGGACGAGGAAAATAATATGGAGATCCGAGCATTAGGGGCATGGCACAATGCCAAATAAAGTAAAATGTTTAGCAGCCAAATAAACCCATAAAGTACCATCAAGGAGTTTCAAAGTTTCAAACCACAAAGCAGCAAAGCCACCCCTCCCATCAAATAAATACAAAAAAACAAAAAGGAAAAGCAAAGGAAAACTTAAATGGGACTTACAGGCCTACAATCTCTAGATCAAGGAGAGAAGGGCAGACTGATAATGCTGCAGAAAGTGCTGTATTATCCATCCGTTCAATATTATATAGGTGCAACCGTCTCAACATAGCCCTTAAAATAAATAAATACGAAAATACTTAAAACACAAAATAAAGAAAAATTAAATATAGAGCAGGATTTTTCTTTTGGTAAAAGACTAGAACAATACCCTGGAGCACCTGTGTCCAAACTTAAAGAATTTAAACAGGACCGTGAAAGAATAGATGATTCCCTTCCTTGTCTGGATCTCTTATCATTCCATGAGAAACCTGATACATCTGTGGAGTTCCTCATACTATAAACTAATGGTTGAGAAGAACCAAGTGATGTGGTGGGGCCAGGCACTAAACCAAGCTTAATAGACCTGAATCCAGGGGAAAATGTCAAAACAAAAATAATTATTAATAAAAGAAGCCACATAGAAATGAAATGCAGATGAACGGATGGCAGTACAAAAAGCAGCAAGGAACACATAAAACATAAACATAGCAAGTAACTAACAAAATTTGTTCATGTTAGAGGCTCATAGTCATACATATCTCAGTCTATAACAAAGCACAATATGAACTTAGAACCATTATTTGTTCCACACATACACGAGAATTATAAATGCCATCCTCGTTCTATGTACCTTTCCACCAATATGACTTGCTCATACTGAAGCATGTGACTCACAAGTGTACTACATTTATTTTATTTACTCAATTATTTTGAAGGAGGAATGGGGTAAAAAAAACACTGTCAGTAAGGCTGCAACAATTGTTAGAAGAAAATTTTGGAATGAACTCAACTGTAACTGCTATAATCCAAATCAGTAAACTAGAGACTGTGGTTATACTTACAATAATCAAAAAGAGCCATCAAGGTTCTCACAAGACTATGACCAAATGAAACAAAGAAATAAAGGTATGATAAAACAGCAGCTATAAAAAGAAAAACTATATGCCAATATGAATGAATAAATAAATCTAACCGAAGTGCTTTTCCAGCTCGTTGAATCATTGTAGAAACTACAAGATTATTAACTTTTGGGACTACTGTCATCAAGTCAATACTGGCATAGCACAACGGATCCAAGGCACACTTGCGGAAAAAGGAACAGGCTGCAGCAGCATAACACACGCTTTGAGTGTCAAGCATAGAGAAGACCTGGAAATCAGCATTACAATAAAGCCATTAGAATGCGATACTTCCAGCACTGTAAAAAGGAAAAGAAAACCTGTGTCCTGAAAACTGAGAGCTCACCACTTCATATTTCGTATGTCTTAAAAGTAATTCCACCTTCTAAAAGAATACCAAAAAAGTGACATACTCCTCTGAATTTACCTTAATGATAAAGCTAGTAATATCAATGTTGTAATTTAAATTGAGTTAAGCAAATAGACTGAAATTTGACAACTCCTCCAAAAAATAAAACTTTAAAAGTCCTCTCAATGTTAATATGTATATCCAACTTTTACTTGCGCTAATTTTGTTTCTCATAAAACAACAACTATAACTTAATAAAAATAAAGAAATAAATAAAATAAACAATGCAAGAAGAACAATGAATAAGCACAATAAAGTTATAAGCTCAAACATGAGCAACTGTAGAAAGAAAAAATGCAGAAAAAATGTGACTGGAAATATCAGAATCATTAACTTTCACGCACCAATTAAATTATCAAAGACAACAAGCAATGCAGCAGAAAAACATTCAAATTCACATAACAATATGAATAAAGATTGTGGACCCAAGTGCAAAATTAGGGTTCACATGACCTAATTGAATTAAATGCACAATTTGGGTTTCACGACCTCATTAAATGTGCAAATTAGGGTTCGTATAACCTAATGGAATGAAGATGGAAAAGTCATAAATAAATGTGCTAGACCCGGGATAAGCCTCCACGTGTCCCGAGGCAGAAGACTCGTGGAGGCGGCTCGTTTTGGGAATTGATTGAGGGATTGGATTGGTGGCTAGAAGGACAGGGCAATATGAGCATTATTCTAAGGACTAAAGGGTATTTCTGGAATTTCCCTGAAATCATGTGCCTTGCACATGACTACTTTCCAGAGAACCCTATAAATACCCCTTCTATTCCATTGGAAAAGAGACACACAAGACTTGGACCCTTTTGGTGACTTAAAGGCTTGGATTTTTCTACCTAAAAGCACTAAAGAGTTGAGACCTCTCTTCAGACACAAGACTTGGACTCTTGGAAGATCAAAGGACCCTTTCTGGTGACTTAAAGGCTCGGAGATTCCACCTAAAAGCACTAGAAAGGGGTTTGAACATTCTCTCAACTCGAAGGACTCAAGAAGGCTCTTGGAATCCTTGTTACCCTAACACGGTTCCCGGATTCTAGGGGTTCTGCCACGCGTCGTTGGAGTAATCGTCCACCTGTCGTTCTCCCCTCTTCAATCAACCAATCAATTCCGTACTTTTCGTGGATTTCTCTCCTCCTCAGCCAACACGAAACCCTAACCCTAGCAAGGTACGATTTCCTTGCCCACATTCTTTTGGCGACTCTGCTGGGGAGGTGTAGAATTAAATGAAGGTATGCCCACAACTTCGAAGTGGGAGAACTACGGAAGAGCCACTTCACCAACAAATAGCATTACTTCACCGGATCCGGTTCAAGGCAAGTAACTCAAGCATTCCAAAGGCGCAAATCTGGATTTTGACCAACCACTTATTAAAGGCGCTTGGAAGGGAGTTCAACATCACTATACATGACGATCAACAACAAACCAGCGAGAAAGCAAAGGCGAGGATCTGAAGTGGAGAACAAATGAATGTTGTGCAAGCCCGGAGATGCTCAAAACATTGAAGGAAGCACGGGAAGGACAAGGTATGATGATGGCCATGATCTTTGGAGATCTGAAAAGGAAGCAAGAAGAGATGTGGAATTTCCGCCCGACAATTGATCGAGATCCCTACCTTGAGGCCATGTTCCCGAGCAATTCGCATGGAGAACAAGTAGGAGTGGAGGACAACAACAATGGCGGCAACAACAAAGAGAACAGTTGTACCTCCATTGGCGGAAAATCGATCGGTTCCGATAATCAACTTGGAGCTCGAGCGGTGGTGACGGGCCTGACCCTAGGTTGGAAGCAAAGCCGACCTCAAACGAACATCATCCCATCATTTTCCACGGTGCAAATGCCAAACATTCAAAGCAATGTCCGGTAGTGAGCCAAAGACTTCCACGATGCGGGTTGTGCGCGTGATCTGGCGTGCATCGACCAACCTCTCTACCATACACATTTGCCGTCACGGCGGTATATCCTGAACACCCGGAGAGTTCACGCCACAAGCGATGCGTGGCGAAGGATGATATGATCGGCGTGATCAATCAACCCGCAGACGGACATCTCGACCCTCGGAGTTAGACTTTACTCCTCCTTACCTTACACATTCGGAGGCAACCTTACCCAGCGGGGTATATTGAGCACCCACCGCGATTTCCAAAATACAATGGGGAGAAAGGAAATGCGGAGAACACGTTGCGAGTTAAGTGAAGTCGATGTCTCCATGGCTAGGATATGATGAAGTAAAAAACCACAACTTGTTGATGAGGGAATTCAACAAGACTTTGTGGATAGTGCCTTGATTGGTACTACAATTTGGAGAAGGATCGATCCATGATTGGGATGATCTAAAATTGCAATTTTTAAGAAATTCTTACATGTGCGAAAGCGGTAACCATCGTAGAGCTCATGCGATTCAGCGAGAAGCGAAGCGAGGAGGCTGTCGGATTATGTGGATAGGTTCGGGGCCCAACACGAAGTGTGCGAGCGATTGAAGAAAAGAACTTGGTTAGCATATGCAACAATGGTGCTTTAGGCGCCTTGACCCCACCTCATCACGAGGCTTGTGATTCCTTCGCAAATCTCTCATCTTTGCCTGAAGACTTGGGGAATCATGACATTTCCACCGATTCGTGCGATGGATACATGGAAGAAGCGAGAGGGCGACAAGCTGTGGCTTTAGTGGATTCTCGGTCAAAATCACGAGAAGCGAAGGAGAAGAATGAGAAATTTGAGCAAGCAGAGAAAAGCACGAGGGACAAGTATACTAGAATGCCGGTTCGGAGGCTATCACATGCGGCGAAAGAAGGCGTTCGAGAACTGTCTGAACAATGGGTCGAATGCGGATAGTGAAACCTCGAGGCCCGATCGGTTATGGCGAAGAAATGAAAAGAAGATCGAGACTTACATGTATACCACCGATCGCGAGGGCATTCCACTATGGATTATTACGATCTGGAGGATATACCATGAGAAAGCTGGCCAATTTGGGGAGATTGAACTAGGAGAAAAAGCGTGCAACACCATCACCCGTAGATGCGATCCTGTAAGTCGAGAACTCAAATATTGGCTCTACGTACCATCGAACAAACTTTGAACTACTGAGATGAATTAAAAATCCACCCAAGATGGTGGTCCACCAAAAATGTAGGTTTAAGTCCTCTGGAATATCCTTTGCCAAGTAAATTGGATGACCAAGGAGGAGGCACAAGAATGTGGGGAAAAAAAAACCCACCAGATGGTGGTCCACTCTAAGCAGTGGTCAAGTCCTCTTAGGCGCACTTGCCAAGAAATTGGGCGACCAGTGGCGAGGCACCCGATTTCAAGTCCTCGTGAATCGCCTTTGCCAAAAATTGGATGACTAAAGTGGCGAGGCACCCGATTTCAAGTCCTCGTAGATTACACTTGCCAAAATATTGGGCGACCAGTGACGAGGCACCCATTTTCAAGTCCTCGCATGAGTGCACTTGCGAAAAATGGACGACCAGTGACGAGGCACCCAGAGTGTTACACTTTATCATCAAAAGTGAATGAGGCACTTTTTATTATAAGCCCTCGGACGAAAAAGTTACACTTTATCTCTAAAAGTGGTGAGCGTTATGCTTTCACCAAACAAAAGCAAGATTTATTATATATGAAATGTTATGCTTTTAGATTAAAAGCAATTTTATTATCAATAAATTGACAAACTTTCACTTATACTTGAACACTTTTTTAAAATTTCTTAAAAAAAAAAAAAAAAGAAAAAAAAAATATAGATTCAGTGTTAGTTTGTATGAAATAAATGTACATGATTTTACGATACAAGAAATGAAAAGAACTTCTGACGAGTTCATGATCGAAAGGTCGCGACACATCGAATTGAAAATAGAGGAATACCTAAAGCTTGGTCTTGAGGCCATCGGTGAGGTCTTGATCTTTATCGATGAGATCTTGAGGCTATTATCGGGCCTTGATCTTATTAGGCCTTGAAGCTATCGGCGGTCTTAAACACTTATCGGCGAAGACTTGAGGCTATCGGGCCTTGAAGCTATCGAACCTTCACGAAATGTTTGGTTCTCGATGACTTCTTGATTCCAAAAGAAGAGAATTTCAAGAGATGGTAAGAAAGATTAGATCGAAGATTTTCAAAATATCCCGAGAGCTCTCTAAGGCTCTCCCTTCTAAGGTTTGCTCCTGAGGTTCCTCTCCTAGGACTTTCGTTTTGAGGATTGCAAAACATCGAGCCCATGAAGTGTTGGACAATTGAATCAAAGACTTGACACTTATAATATTTTGCGCGATCATCTCACCAAAGGCGTGACTCACGCTTGAGGGGCAAATACTTAGAAAGAGGCATAGACATCCTCCGAGTAAAGGTGCATTCACCCCAGCGGTGATGAATATGTAGGTCTATTGGATATGAATGTTCTACATGGTTTGGATCTGAAGTTATCCACATAATCGGCATTCCTAAGTAGCTAGTCGATCGATGTTGCTATTCTTGAAGGTGGTTAGATGAATCGAACAAGAAGTCATCCCAACTTCCATGGCCGTTGGATATAGAAACAAGCCTTCCTTACATGGTGGAGGAAAAGTTATGCAGGCATAAGTTTGGACTTGCTTCCAAAAGATGCGAAAAAAGACCAAGGAGGAACCCTTTCCCGATCATTGAGAAAGCAGGGCCTCTTTTGTTTTGTTCCCAAATCTGCGAGAATGTTCAACGAGGGAGGGCTGCAAAAAAAAAAAGAGAGTTCGACATAAGGGATCTAAAGAAGCGAGGAATGGGCGTCGAATAAAGTACTTGAGCTCGAAAATGCTCACCATGCCAAAGAAGGAATATCAGAGAGTAAAGCTTGAAAACACACGAAAAGAAGATGAAACAATGTCGAGAAAAAAGTTAGGGTTCACCCCTGAGGTTCGGCTCCACAGGGCGGTTTCACTTTGCATCTAGAGCATTTTTCTTCCTTCGTGTTCTTCGTGAACGAAACGTCAAGTCTTTCTTTATTATCCGAGGGAAAAAACCAAGATGTAATCAAGGTAATGGGGCTCGGAAGACAAAAGAAAGATTGGGGAGTCCTAAAAAAAAATTGTGAGGTTCCGCCCCCACAGGTTCGACCATGTTGGCTTTGTAGGTCTCCTCGCTAGCTTCGTTTTGATATATTATGGGCTCCGAAACTCCAAATGAGTCAAAAGTTATGATCAAAATAGTAGTTGCTCCTCCAAAAACTTCATCTTTTTCATTAAAACTTCATTTTTCCCATAGGGTTCGGCCATGTTGCCTTAGGCTACCTAGGGTTCGGTCATGTTGGCTTTGTAGGGCTGGTTGATATCTTTATTTTGATATATTATGGGCCCCGAAACTTCAAACGAGTCAAAAGTTATGATCAAAATAGTAACTGCTCTTTCAAAAACTTTATTTTCCCCATAGGGTTCGGCCATATTGGCTTTATAGGGCTCGTCGATATCTTCGTTTTGATATATTATGGGCCCCGAAACTCCAAACGAGTCAAAATTTATGATTAAAATAGTAATTGCTCCTCCAAAACTTCATTGTTCCCCTAGGCCATGTTGCCTTAGGACACCTAGGTAGCGACCATGTTGCCTTAGGCCACTGAGGCGACCATGTTGCCTTAGGCCACCTATGGGTCGTTCTTTTCACCCTTTAAAAAAAAAAAAAAAAAAAATCTATGTGAAGCTTGGCCATGTAGTCTTCGACTATGTAAGCCTCATTACTGAAAAACATTACCCTTCATACCTTTGAGGTCTGTTGCTCTGTCGATCAATTGCTTGAAATGAATGCTCCTTTCTGCTGCGAAGATTTTCCAAAAGATAAGTATCTTTGAATTCATTTCAAAATAAAAATATATAAAGATATTATTTGCTAAATATAAAGAAGATTTAGTTTTATTCCCAATAAGGGTAATTTTTGAAAATAGATTATTTATATGCATATATATATATATATATATATATATATATATATATATATATATATATATATGTATAAATAAGTAAAATCTTTTGCTTTCAAATAAAGAAAGATTTGGTTTATTTCCAAAATATAGAAAGATTTGATTTATTTCCAAAAAAAAAGCTTTGATTTTATTTCCAAAATAAGATTAAGATTTGATTTATTTCCAAAACAAAAGCTTTGATTGTATTTTCCAACATAAGATTAAGATTTGATTTTATTTTCAAAAAAATAATATTAATTAAGGTCCGATTTACCAAAAGAAGGATTTTATTAGATTAAAATTTATTTATATTTGATTATATTTCCTTGTTTCCATTGCGGAAAAAAAATAAGGAAACAAATATTGGACAAGATATGGAAAGATTTTTGGAGAAGTTCCCAATTTGTCTAAGAAAGAGCCCTGCAAAATCATTGAAAACTTATAATTTTCTTGCGACGATAAATCTATTTGGGAATCGACTCTCTGTGAGGGGCAAATGTGGGCCCAAGTGCAAAAATTAGGAGTTCACATGACCTAATTGAATTAAATGCACAATTAGGGTTCCACGACCTCATTAAATGTGCAAATTAGGGTTAAATATAACCTAATGGAATGAAGATGGAAAAAATCGAGAAATAAATGTGCTGAGACTGGGATAAGCCTCCACGTGTCCCGAGGCGAAGACTTCGTGGAAGCGACTCGTTTTGGGAATTGATTGAGGATTGGATTGGTGGCTAGAAGGACGGAGGACAATATGAGCATTATTCTAAGGACTAAAGGGTATTTACGAATTTCCACAAATCATGTGCCTTGCACATGATTACTTTCGAAGAACCCTATAAATACCCTTTCTATTCCATTGGAAAAGAGACACACAAGACTTGGACCCTTTTGGTGACTTAAAGGCTTGGATTTTTCCACCTAAAAGCACTAAAGAGTTGAGACCTCTCTTCAGACACAAGACTTGAACTCTTGGAAGATCAAAGGACCCTTTTTGGTGACTTAAAGGCTCGGAGATTCCATCTAAAAGCACTAGAAAGGGGTTTGAACATTCTCTAAACTCGAAGGACTCAAGAAGGCTCTTGGAATCCTTGTTACCCTAACACGGTTCCCGGATTCTAGGGGTTCTGCCACGCGTCGTTGGAGTAATCGTCCACCTGTCGTTCTCCCCTCTTCAATCAACCAATCAATTTCGTACTTTTCGTGGATTTCTCTCCTCCTCAGCCAACACGAAACCCTAACCCTAGCAAGGTACGATTTCCTTGCCCACAAAGATAAAACTAAGGAATAACAAAAATAACCTCACAATTCAAAATCACATTCTAAAGTCGCATGCAGAACAGAAAACGAGCTAAAATCCAGAGAGACAACGGAATAGTATAATACCTTGATGGTAAGATCAGGAGGGAGGGGCCAAACGCCGGCGTTCTGGACGGAAGCACGCTTACGAGCAGATCGTTTGCCTGCTTCTAGTAGCGCGGAGCCTAACCGGAGAGCGCGCTCGATCATGTTATGCTGATCGGAATCGGAAGGTGCAGATTCGATCAATCGATCGAAAGAGAGATCGAGAGAAGGAGAGGAAGAATCGGAGAGAGATAAGAAAGATTCCAAAAGATCGTCTATTTCGAGAAATTCGTGGCGGCGTTTGGGAGACATTGGGGAGGTTGAATTTGAGGGTTTTGGGAGGATTTGGGGATCTGGCGCCGTGGCGGAGGAGCAGCAGGGGCGTTTGGCGGTGGATGGGGAGTAGATGAGGTGGAGGAGGGTATCCGTTTCATGTGGAGGAGAGGGGGGTTTTAGGAGTGCGTGAAATTACGGACAGAGGTCGTCATCGAGTGCCACGTCGGTGTTGGGAATTTGTGTACGTGTTGGTGAAGCGAGTGAGTGTACGCAAGCGCGAACCGGTGGCCGGCAAGGGGGATTGTGATTGCGTCACCCACAGAGGAATGAAGTCGTCGTCTTTTTAAACGTGGTTAGCTTTTCTAAACAGTGGATTAGATTTTACAAGCTTGCGACTGTGTGAGGCCTGGTTAGTTTCTAAAATATTTTATTTGTATTATTAAATATTAGTAAAATTTTAGATATATTTTTGTTAATTTTATAAGTTATATAGTAATTATATTTTTTAAAAAATTGAAGAAATTATTAAAAAAATAATAATTTATATTAATTATTTTTGTAAAATTTACCGATTTGATTTACCTTCCACCATTTTGTTGCATGTCTTATGACTATCAAATATTTTGTTGGTGTTTATAAAATATTTTTACAAAATGAGATTGTCATATGAACCAAAATATTTAATATCATAGTATTTACAAGGATACATAATATAATAATATCATATTTAAAAAAAAAGAGCATTATTTTTAAATAAATTTTTGATATTTTCACATCATTTATTTTTATTTTATTTTTTTTTTTAATAAGAGAAAATTATGTGAAATATTAAAATACACGTAAAAATATTATTTTTTAAAAATATACATATTATAATACTATTAATTAATGAGTCGTTTTTTAAAACAATTTATTACGAAAATAAATTGTTATGTTTGACAAATAAATGAAATATATATATATATATATATATATATATATATATATATTTTAGGTGTATAATAAAAGCCAGTGTTTTTTAATTTTATTTATATAGTATATTGAAAGTTTCGATAAGCTGCAATAAACGGGACCTTAATCTTTTAAACCCGGCAGTCCGGGCCAGGGAGGATATTGGATGTCGGGAGGGGTCGGTATGCAAATTTCTTCAGACGCCCCCCGCCTCAGTGTCATCCTAGCTACACGTATATTCTTGGCTTCCGCATCTGCAAATCATCTCACCGAGAGTGTAAAAGTTTATTTATTGATAATGGATCAAGAAAGGGGAGGATTTGTTAGTTCTTCATTTTGATACGACGTGTCCAGTTCAATGTCACGTTGGACAATATTGCAATTTTCCGAGCAACTGACTCATGGGACAGTAAGTTCCCCTTTTCCCATTTCGGTTTATTGGCATTTCTGTTCGAATTTTTGTTCTACTGGTTTCTTTAATTCAGTTGTTTAAGTAATTTCTACGTTTCCAATAAGATAAATTTGCATGTAGTCTTGTTTAGGTAATGTGCTCAAAGCACTTCAAAGAGTGTTACTCTTTTTTTGATGGTGAAGTTATTTTAGAACAATCTAAATCCCATAATGCATGGATTGGCTTTAAATTTGTAGTCAACTGGTACCATTAAGGTACATTTCATGGTTTATGTTAGTTGGACCTAAGGCTTCTGATATATTTGCAGTCATGAAAAGTTGAAGGGCAAGGTGAGTCTTGGAATGGTCATGTCCCCTTAATACGGCTGGCAGTAATTGGCCAATAAACTGATGAACCTTCTTGAAATATATCAGTGACAATATTTAAGTTGGGTGACCTATAAAAGTCTTACCAAGAAACCTAGCTTGATTCCGCCATATAAGAGTATCAATTATTTATTCATTATGTCCTAATTCTTACTATGTGTTATTTGTTTATGATAAGTTAATATTATGTGCTTTCGTTGACCCTGAAGCGTGCCAAATATTCACAAGTTAAAGGAGTTGGACTACATAATAAACTCATAAAATTCCATCGTTAAGTCTCTACTGCTAGAGACAACATACGTGGAAAGGCTATATGCATCTCTCTCTGTAGCTGTTTGGCTTCCTGTTTCAGTGTGAATATTTTTATAGTGCTGTGTCAGGTGTACCAAATTTTATTGGGAAGTGGCAATTATAGTTTTCTTTCATCTTATATAAGAGGAGGAAGTTTTACCAGAAATTAACCTGCTTAACACCAAAAATGGAGCAATTGAAGTAGCACAAATCATAAGAAAGTGTACTGTGGTGACAGTTTTGAAGCAGTTAGGCCCTCACGCCTTTTATGTTGTAACTTAGGTTCTTTTCACCATCTTTAGTTAAAATTTGACTTAAGGAGTGTAGTTCTTGATCCTATATTGATTAAGCGTAATATTGAACGTTTGATGTTTTGGCTCCAGTTTTGAAAATCTTATCTTTCAGATGAACTAGAGAAAGGAAGAGAGAGAATAATAAATTTGCGCTAAATGCAATTCATATATTTATTAAATTACAACATTTATAACTAAAATTTCATTATGGCTGTGAGATGACAGTTATGTATATTATAAAGCCGGAGGAAATTGGGCAGTTGTTTTGGTGTAAACTCTAAAAGTGAAGCTTTTTTTAACTTTCAAATTTACCCTTAGATAGGAGTAGTTACTTTTAAACTCAAAAATTTCTATTTTCCCTCTCTCCACTCCTTTATCAATCCTATTTTCTCTACAACATTTTCTCATTCAATCTACACACACATAGTGTGCGCCAGAATACTAGTTAGTATAAAATAGTATTGCAGTCTATGGTCTTTGTTTACTGGATTTTAATGTCATTTGAATTTTTCCCCCTATTCCGTGGTTATTAATAGTTGCTTCCTTTTGATAGTGATAAGGCTTACTTTGTAGACCTTTTTGTTAGAGCATAACATACATCGACATGAAAGATGTATGAAAAGGAAATTCTTCATCTTCATTCTCTTCATCTTCTGTATGCAATCTGCAGAAAGTTTATTGCTTATACCATCTTTCTCTGACCTGCCCAAATCCATGTCATGACCCTCTTGGTTGGGCCGTGGAATTGCAATTTCTCATGCACCCGAAACCCTGTCAAATTTGCGAATGCAAATAATCGAATCTGCAAACTTACCAATGTCTCTGCTTTTAGTGAGTAATATAGTGCAACATTGTTTTAGCACTGCAATGCACTGAGTCACTGTTGTGTAGCTTTGTTATCATCGGATATCAAATCCACAGATAAAATGACTTAGAAGGGCAAAGGTGCTAGCTATAGTAGAAGTTTACACCCTTCATAACATAAACATGACTCCTCCTGCTGAGCTACAAAGAATTACTTGGTTGTTTTGTACATAAATTATTATTTATAGATACTTAACCAGTGTATGGTATATATATTATTTTCAAACAAAGAATTAAAATATATTTATGTAATTAATGCGTTGGAGTTGCTCTCGAAGGGTTGTATTATCAAATTAAATGCTCTCGTGCTTTCACCGGGTAGTAGGTCCCGTAGAATGTAACTATGCATTTTAAAGTTGTGTTAGTGAAACTGTCAATATAGGTTTCTTCTCTTGAATAATTGGTGTCTGCATCCAAGATTACAAGGATATATGCACTTTGGAACAAGATGTAGAAAAGAAACTGATCTTGGCTAATTCTTTCTTAATTAAATTCCTCTCAATTACATTGGTTTATATATACAAGTATAACAATCCCTAATTTACAGTTATGGACATCCCTAATTTACAGTAATATGTACAGAGTAATTATGGGATAAGATTAACTACAATTATGGAAATCATATCTTCCAACACTCCCCCTCAAGTTGGTGTATAGATGTCTCACATACTCAACTTGAAACATAATGGATGAAACATCTTACTAACTAAGACCCTTAGTCAAAATATCAACAAGCTGATGTTATCTTTTGATGAAAGGTAAACAAATAAGACCACTAGTTAACTTTTCTTTAATGAAGTGTCTGTCAATCTCAATGTATACTGGGTCGTTTGCAATACTAATGAATGTTTTATTATCACAAAATAACTGCATAGGCCTTTTAGTTGTAACACTCAAATCTTCTAACAAGGTTCGAAGCCACATTAGTTCACATATATCCAAGGCGATAGCTCGATATCCGGCCTTAGCACTGGATCTTGCCATTACAGATTGTTTCTTACTGTGCCAAGTAACAAGATTGTTTCCAACAAATGAACAATAACAAGATGTAGAACGACGATCCTCTAAAGAGTCAATCCAATCTGAGTTGCGAAAGGCGATAGCTCGATATTCGACCTGAACACTGGATCTTGCCACCATAGATTGTTTCTTACTGCATCAAGTAACAAGATTAACAATAACCAGATGTAGAACAACGATCCTCTATAAAGCGAACCCAATCTGAGTCGGAAAATACTTCAACTCTCATATGACCACCATGGGAAAAATATATTAGTCGATATCAGATATATCAGGTCTATTATGAGAAAGATATATCAATCGTCCCACCAAACGTTGATATCTTTCTTTATCAATCATAGGTCCTGAGCCACCTAGTAGATGATGATTAACTTCAATAGGAGAATCAACATACTTACATCCCAACATGTCGGTATATTTCCTTTGAAATAGAAAAATCCCATTGTCTCGCAACTTCAATACCAAGAAAATATTTTAAAGGACCAAAATCTTTGATCTCAAACACTTTGGTCAGTCTTGCTTTGAGATTAACTATTTCTTCTCTATTATTCCCTGTCACCATAATGTCATCAATATACACAATAAGAATGGTAGTCTTACTTTTTATATGTTTGACAAATAGAGTATGATCTGTTCGACTTTGCTTGTACCTAATTCTTATAATTGCTTTGTGGAATCTATCAAACCAGACTTTGAGAGATTGCTTCAGACCATATAAAGCCTTTCGCAGCTTACAAACCTTACCCTTGGTGACAGATGAAGTAAAATCAGGGGGTATTTCCATGTATATTTCCTCTTCCAAGTCACCATGAAGTAACACATTTTTTACATCCAATTGCTGAAATTCCAGCCGAAGTTTGTTGCACATGAGATTATGGTACGAACAGAGTTCATCTTTGCAGCTTTCATTGAACCCCATCTTGCTAGCCTGGCTTAGTATGAAACTTTTTCAGATTTCCCTAAAGAGGACGTTGCCGCTGAGCTAGCCTCAATGGAAATGGATCTGCCCTGGATAAAAGCGGATTGCCTTCCATCTGTCCATAATCACTTTGGAAATGAACCCGTTGCTCCTTGATTTCACGTAAACAATTGAGTGCCTTCTACTCCTTTTGGTCTTTTCTTTATGTGTTTATGAATCTCCTGCCCACTCACATTCTCTTTATCGAATCCTTCTAAGCAGATAGGACTACTCCTCCAGCTTGCTCTTGGCCTTGGCTGTTTTCCCTTTAGTTCGTCTTCTTGTTCATTTAAATCCACGTTGTTACTAGCTTTGTCAGTATGATCATCGATCATAGAAAAGAAATGAAGGGATATTTTAATTCTTACCAACTTGATCTTGTCGCCCCCGACAACAAACATGTATGAACCATTTCACGAAGTATGTATGAGGAAAACGTGAAAAATTGTTGTTTTATAAGCTTGTGAGGCCCATTGAAGTCCTCGGGGAAAAAAAGCTATAAGTAGGCCGTGTGTTGTTGCTATAAGGGTTGCTTGCCTTTATACGGCTTGGTTCGCTATCGCTTCTATGTAGTGGTTGGCCTAAAAGATATTCAGCTTCTGTTTGACTGTATATAACTATTTACAACCAAATGTTTTTTTAATAAGGAAGAGTAACTAGTTCCCATGTATCATTCTTTTTCAAAGCATTCATCTCATCTATCATAGCATGTTTCCAGTTCTCATCACTAATTGTTTATTTCCACCCCTGAGGAACAAATATTAAAGACGAGGAAGAAACAAATGAATGGTAAGATGTAGATAATTTATTATAGGCTAAGAAATTAGAGATATGATGTTGAGTACAAGATCTAATCCCTTTTCTAAGAACAATAGGAAGGTCAGTATCATCAGAAGAACAAATTGAATTAGGATTCTCACCATTAATATTATCAGGACTAGGTTCTGAGCATGGTTAGTGTAATGGTGCAGAAATGGTGACCTTATTTTTGTCTCTTCGAACATAGGTCCTTAATTTAGGCTCATTCTGTCTAGCATATGACTCCTGTAACTCCCCCTGTGTAGATTTATCAGAGACAACAGCAGGAACAAGAGAAGAGTTTATAGGATAAAGTGGTATAGTACTACTTTTAATACCAGCCTCAGGGGAAAGCTTCTCCTCATCAATAACATCCTCCCCTTAGTAGAAGGTGAGGAAGAATAAAAAGGTTCCAATTCCCTAAAAAGTTACATCCCGAGTGACAAATACTTTGTTTGAAAAGAGGATGATAACATTTATAACATTTTTGGGTTGGAGAATACCCAATGAAAACACACCTAAGAGCCTTGGGATCTAGTTTTTCCCTAGTGGGAGATTTATCGAGGCGAAGGATAAGGACTTGTCGTGTGTTGGAGGAAAGAGATGTGACTTATGTTCCCAAGAATTCTAAAAGGAAATGCAGCAGTTAGAACATCTCCCCGTAGAATTTTAAGTGTGTTCATAGTGAACATAAGAGTGTGGGCTACCTCTAGTAAGTGTTGATTTTTAATTTTTTCTGGAGTTTTGACACAGGAGGTTTGAAGAATGATGCCATACTGAGAGAGATAAGATGCAAAAGCATTATTATTTACTATATTCACGATCATTATCACTATGGAGAATTTTGACTTTAGCTTCAAATTGGGTTTTTATGAAATTCCTGAAAACAATCAAACACCTCATTTTTTGAACGAAAAAGATAAATCCAAGTAACACGAGAATGACAATCAATAAAACCAACAAACCATCTATAACCAGAACGGGAAACAACCCGAGAGGGTCCCCACACGTTAGTATATATAATAGCAAAAGATTCAGAATGTCGACTGTTAATAACAGAATAAATAGAACATTTTTGTTTACCCAATTCACACGGTTCACACAAACTGAGTTTTATTACACTGCTTAACTAAAGATGGAAATAAAGACTAATACTGATAAAGAGGGATGTCCTAAACGTCGATGTCATTGATGGAGAGAAGTCAAGCTGGAGTCAGAAGTAGATTGAAGAGCCTGATTAGCAGTCCCATCTGTAATTAGAGACATGTTAGACAAGGAAACATCTAAATAATATAGACCACCAACTTCACTACCACTGCCAATCTTATGTCCCGTCACCAAGTTCTAAAAAACACAATGAGTTGGGAAAAAAGTTACTGAACAATGTAAGGATTCAGTAAGACGTTAGACAAATAATAAATTTATACAGTAAATGAAGGAATATGAAGAACATATGATAATGTTAATGAAGGAGTACAAACTACTGAACCACTCTCAGAGATAGAAGAAAGGGAACTATCAGCTACTCGAATCTTGTCTTTGTCAGAGCAAGGCGTATATAAGGTAAAGAGGTTGGATGACCTAGTCATATGTTCGGAAGCTCCTGTGTCTATGATCCAACTAAGGCGTTGATAAAACATTAAAAGCACAAGAATGTATACTTGATTGGGCATAATGAGAATAAATAGATTTGAAACAGAATTTCTGGAAAGCTGAAATTTCCTCAGGAGTGAGTGTAGTAGTAGTTTCTGAAGTACTGGATGCATCAACATGAAGTGTTGTAGTAGATATATAGGCCTGAGATCCACGTTTACGATCACTACTTGACCGACCTCCTCGTCCTTCAGGACGTCCATGAAACTTAAAACAACGATCCTGATATGATTCTTTCCCTCACAGTAGTCACATTCACGGGACTCCTTCTCAACAGGAGATTGAATGGGGAAGTCAAGCTTAGGATACGAAGCAACAATGACTAATCGGTCAACATGATTTAAATTTAGAACCATCACCTGATGTCTACTTTCCTCTTGTTGGACTCTGGCATGAGCCTCTCGCAGTGATGAAAATGGTATCTGACCAATCAATTGTGGTTGAACTTGATCATACTCTATGTTCAAACCAGCCAGGAAATCCACAACTCTATCTTCACTAACTAACTTTTGACAAGCTAATGCATCTTCCGTACATTTAACTGAAAAAACTCGGTAATGATCAAGCTCATGCTATAGTGCATTAATACTGAGCCACAGTCTTCTCCCCTTGACCCAACTCATGGATTTGTTTATGAATGTCATATACCTTAGACATCACCAGAGACGGAGAAAATTTGAGAGATAGCCTCTCAAAGCTCATAGGCAATGTCTAAAAACATGTAACTACTCTACATACTAGGTTCCATCGAATTAAAAATCCAGGTCTTCAGCATAGAATTATCATATTTCCATTCTTCTTGGGCCATACTCGGTTTTTCAGGCATAGTAGTTGTTCCCTTGATGAAGTGTTGTATACGATTAGCCTCAATTGACATGCGGCACGCTTGAGACCATAGCTAGTTCCATCAAGTTTAAAGGGACTTAGAACCAATGCTGAATTAAGAGTATGATTTATAACAGCTTCTTGTTGTCCCATGTTACTGTTATGAACCCCATTGCTAGTACCACTTTGTTCCGCCATATAACAGGTAGATATAATATATATCCGAGGAGGATAAACTTTCCAAAGGATATCAAATAAGGGCACTGTATTGAGAAACAAACTTTATGCAGAAGGAGAATCACAGTAGTAAAAGTAAGCCGCGAAAACAACCGACTGAAAGGAAAAAATTGAATAAACCTGAATCAAGCACCTCAATGCTACTGTAGACAACAAGAGGTGAGAGACGAACACCATGGAAATGGTGGCGTCGTCAGAAGCTTGTCGGAAAAAGGCCCTCGCGCCGGTTGAAGGTGGCACAAGACATCGACACACTGCGAGTGAGGTGGTGCGTGGGGACGCGTGCAGTGGTGGGTCACAGGTCTAAAACCTCTATGATGGTTGCCAGACACTGAGTAATCCAATTATAATCTTAAGTTCTTCATATAGATTTGTTCAACCTGATTTCTAATAAGAAATAAGGTTGATAGTGGAAAAAGAAAATAATAGGCTAGTTTTCTGGTAAAGAACGATGCTCTGACACCATGTAGAAAAAAAACTAATCTTAGGTAATTCTTTCTTAATTAAATTCCTTTCAATTACATTGGTTTATATACACAAGTATAGCAATTCCTAATTTACAGTAATGTTTACACACTAATTATGGGATAAGATTAACTACAATTATGGAAATTATATCTTCCAACACGAGATTTCTAGATGAGCTTCAACCGCAAGGAGACATCATTTTAGTTCTCTGTTGATAGGTCGCACAATGTAAATTGTTCCTGCACCACGATTCCTTCTATTAATTTTCTTCCCAATTCTTTAAAGCCAGTTATATAAGTTCTGTTACCATAACTTCCCAAGAACTATTGTCCTTCACCCCCAAAATAATCAAATTCAGATCTGCCATCGAGTCATTGCCCATTCAGATTGGATATTATCATTGTTTTTTAAAAATTCAACAAATATATGAAGGTAACCTAGTGGGTGAGCTCTACAACTGCCATTACTACCATGAGTAAAATGGTCCAGGGTCTATATTTCTCAACATTTTAACTTATGATATCCCTATATTAATTAAATATACCTAGGCTATCATGTGAACTATAGCTGTAGACTGACCGAGTCAGTATGATTTAAAAATGAGAACAATGGTTTACATTTCTGTTAGATGTTCCTTTGAATCTTCAATTTTATAAGTAGATTGAAAAATCTCAAGTTTTGAAATCGGCTATGGTTCGCAAGGGGGAGGTTGAAATGCATGGATTAGACTATTAGCCAGTACTAATGTTGTTTAGTGCTGAGCAAATAGAAATTCTCAAATGGTGCATGCTTAAACGTATCAACTTTCCATTGAAATGTTTTAATCTATAGGAAGCAGGGGTGCGCCTACCCCCTGTTGCATTGTGCACGATGTTTGTTAGGTGCACGGGGGTGCGTACGGGGTGCGACACCAGCCGTATTCCCAAATTTTGCTTCAGGGGTGCTTGGGGTGCGCCTATGGGGTGCTGCTATATCACATTTTATAATTATGAAAAAAAAATAAGAGGGAAAGAGAAAAGACAAATCCTAAGAACGTATCTTTTAGGGCTTCGGCAATAGAGAGGGAGAGACGAGTGATGACTTTGCAGCAGAGAGAAGGACTCCTACGGCTGCTCGACTTAGGCAGTGGCGCGACTTCACCGACACTCTTCTTTCTATCTTCTTTTAGTCACTAATACGCTGCCTTTTCTTCATTTTGTTTTTTGGTTGTTGGGTTATCTTTTATTGAAATTATCTTTGCTGCCTTTTTTTTTCTTTTGGAAATTAGCTTTGTTGCTTGCTTTGGTTATTTTTTTTGGCCTCATAGAATTATCTTTTTTTGTTGTTGTTGAGATTATGATAATAATCTTTTGCTAGGTTATCTTTTGGTGATTATTGTTGCCTTGAAGGTTGGGTTATATTTGTTAAATATTTAATAAATTTGTTTTTGACTTTAAGACCGTGGATTTTGTGTGACTTTATGGTTTCATGTTTTGCTATTGTGATGTAGGATGTTGAAATTATATATTTTGTTGGAATAACATGAAGTATTTAGTTTTATTAATGTTTTTTTTTATCATATATATATATATATATATATATATTAAATATGTGTCGTATTCCCGCCGCACCTGAATCCCTATTTTTTCAAATTTGGCGAATCCATGTATCCTCATACTGCGCACCCATATCCACACACTCGAATCCGTGCTTCTTAGGTTTTGATCATAGACTCGTAGGACTACCTATATTCGATAGTGGACTTCTTCACAATATATATTATTCATTCTTCTTGCGGCTTAAGTATGTTACTTCACGTGTGCTGAGGTACTTCTTTGGGGAGGAAGACGGTTTGGGTGAATAAACTTATTGCCTTTAACTTTTATTTAATCTGTTGTTCATTTTCAGATATGAGAACAGCATTATTTCAGGACGTTGTCACTCCCCTCAAGAGGCCAGTTACTCCTGATGAATTAGAGTGTGATGAAGTCTGCTTTCTTTTGAACATACATTAACCACAGTTGGTGTTAATTTGCTATGCTTGTGACATTTGGAGATGTGATGTAGGACTTTAGTTGTGTAAAAAATGAGGGATGAACATGTATGTCTTGATCTCGATTCAGTATTGCAAACTTGAGGTGAGTTGTAGGGTACTGCCTTAATCTCAATGTTTAAACTTGTCATTTGCATTCTAATTGCTGATCAGTTACAGAAACATTCTTTCTCTACTCTAGATTGTTTGTTGTCATTTTTCTCTTGA
Source organism: Panax ginseng (assembly GCA_020205605.1). Taxonomy (NCBI): domain Eukaryota; kingdom Viridiplantae; phylum Streptophyta; class Magnoliopsida; order Apiales; family Araliaceae; genus Panax; species Panax ginseng. The sequence goes on along the minus strand of CM035138.1, from coordinate 5,796,131 downwards.
GTGGTTGTTGATGCAGGATCCTATATGAACTACTTCTATACTTAAAGTCATGCATGTGTTTTAAGGAACGTCGCGTATATATAGTAGACCAGAACCAAGCCTCCAGACTGGTATCCTGATATTCCTATTACTCCCAAGTGAGCCATTTTCTGGTACTTATCACGAAAAATTTTCATGACTGACAGTTGAATTCACTCTTTGACTCGAATGCCATTCTGCGCTTGGCCATTATGCTGCATTAAGTCTGATTAACCAGAGAATTGTCTGGCCTCTAGCTCTCTCTTTTATTTTAGATTTTATGGTCCTTTTGTGAGTTGTATCTCTGTTAGGCCTGTAATGCAAATCAGCTTGGCTAGTTTAAGTTTTGTAGATGAACTTTTAGTATAAACAATCTGAAGATTGATTTATTTTATTTTAATTTGAACTTGATTTTTAATTCATAATACCATGTAATCCATATGAGTTGTACATAATGATGACGTTATTGGTGCAAAATCCTTTTGGCTCTCAATTAGTGATACTGATAGTGTTTTGTTCTCCCTTTGACTGCAGAAATAGGCGTGGACCATGGAGTTGGGGCCGGTTATGTGTTTCCCCATGGCGTGAGATGGTGGCTCCACGTGCTATTTGAGGTGGTAATACCAAATCTGGTATTCATCCAAACAGAATAAAGCAGATCGATTTTGCTTTTGCCGTACTCATGAGTGATGATTCTGGGCTCATCATGTTTTGAGTGTTGAATTTCCCACTTTGTTTCTTTCCTATCTGCCTAATGGTACTTTTAAGGATTTTTTTTTTATTAACCACAGTTTTATCATTTTGTATTATCTGTGAATTGTATTATTGTCCCAGTCAACTAGTTGTGACAACCACAATTAGCTATTTGGGCAACCACAGTCATGATGTTTCGCCCGCAAAATTTAGACATACTTTCTTTATGTATTTGCATAATATCAGAGTTGTAAATCAAATCAAATCAAATCAAATGTACTTAACATTTGCTATTATATGAAATTGAAATTTAGTTAAAAGTAAAGTTCTCAAGCTCAAGTGTTTCTGATACGATGAAGTTCTTACAGTTAACAAGATCAAAACCAATAAATCCCAAATGTCTATTTTTTTCTTTACTGTGTTCTCCTGCTTTTACTATGACATCTCAAGACAAGCTCTGCAGTTTGGAATTGGAGCTTTGCAGTTTGGTTTTGGATTTCAGTATCTGTTTCCCTTGTCAGTTCAACAATATTTTTAGCTTTCTTGATCTTCTCTTATCTAGTCGTTTAATGGTAATAACAACAGGAGGTTAATTTTGAGCTGTAAAAAGGGCAAAATAGAGTTGGAGTTGGACATTAAGCATGCATTCCATTTAGAATTTAGATAGAAACGCAACCGAATCTCTGTGTCGAAGTGAAGACGGGCCCACTTTGTCATGTCATGTAGTTTAATGAGTTTGCCTCATTGCCTGCCATTTTTGCCAACTCATAAGCAATGCAGGAACCCACCAAGTAAAACAACCAGCTAGCTGCCTCAAAAGAGGCAAAAACTAGTAAATGAGCCTTTTCTCATATCTATCCACTAAAATAAAACTTGTACAACCCACTTTTTAAGCTACTCTTACAGCTACCTAGATTTGGCAAAAAGTAGATTTAGTTTGGTTTTGGGCTACAAAATATTGTTATAGTTTCATTAAGAACTAAAATTATATTATTTATTTTTAAAATGAGTTATATGAGTTAGAATCAAATGGTTATGGGTCTAATATTGATAAACCCATTTTAATATAATGGCTCAATTCATTCTCTCAACTGCCCAAATATGGGTCTAAACGCTAAACTTCAATCAACCCAAATAATTTAATGTAGATAACCAATTCAATTCAATGATTTTAGTTAATTTAGATTGATTCGTCGGTTTATAAACCACATTGTCAGGTCTACAGCTAGCATACACTCTACGTTTCAAAATATAAATTAATCAATATCATATATTTTGAAATAGATATAATTAGTATATGATTTAAACCAACATATATAGATTGAACTTGTGCAAGAAGTTGATGAAAAAAATGAAACTTTTTAGATCTTCTATTTGATTTTATAATAGTCCATCTTTCACATTTTCCAAATCCCTTCATTTTGAATCTATGAATGAAGCAAGAGCTCAAACTCATGATACCATTACTCAATTTTTCTTAACATGATTTTTCCATTAATTCTTGTTCTATAACCAGGTGCTAATTGCCCTGATCGATGGTCAAACATTATATATATATATATATATATATATATATATATATATATATATATATATATATATTTTCGATGCTATGCAGAGAATTAAGATAACGATATTTACAAGGAACTGTTGATCTATCAATAAATGCTCTCAAAGAGAACTTTGACGATATGGGAACTGATAGTTTCGGGATTACAGTAGGCAGTGTAGTAGAAATTCCTTGCCACCATAAAAAATGTTTGCTTCAACTTGCGATCGAGACCATCCGGTGAGTTGCTGAGCACGAGCTGCACTAGTTCTTGCATGCTTGATTCTATTATTTCCATGCTTGATTCACCATTCACCTGATCATTTAGAAATTTAAAGACAAATTAAAATTAGATATATTTTTGTTTGAATGTGCCTTATACAAACATTAATATATATATATATATATATATATATATATATATATATATATTCCTATTAAAAATTAAATATAATCGATAAAACATAAAAGGGAATCTATTTGGAGAGGTCTCATTTTTGGGAGTAGCCGATTTTGAAGACAATGTGAATATTGTTAAGCTTTAGTATGTAATTTACCTTGTGGGACTGAAAAAGACGAAGTTGGTGGCAGACTGAATTGGTGATGTTGGAGAGACGTTGATACTCAGGATGCGACAATAATTCCTTCTCCGATGCCCAACGCCCGGCGCATATATTTATGGTTCGCACAAGGAGTTCTGCTTCTCCTTGGTACACGTCGCCTCCCTCTTGCCATGTCACCAGCCACATCTCCCACTTTATTTGGTAATTTAAACAGAAGAAATAATCAAAATATTTGAATTAATGAGCACCATATTTAATTAATTTAATTTGACTTTTATGTGTGTGAATGATCAATAATCACAGTTAGTTGGTACTGATCACATAATATTTTATATTAATTATTCGATATATAATACTTCCGATTTATAAGATTGAAATTGACTTTTAAAAAATTAATTTTAAACATTTTTAAACTAAAAATTGAAATTGAGATGAATTGTATTAATTTTTAAAATGTCTTTAATTAGTTTTTCAAAAATCAATAATGTTCTTTTAATTTAGAAATGAGGAACAAGTGAATAAAAATCGCCCAACATAAAAGTTGGCTACTAGCTAGCTAACATCGCTTATAATTAAATCAAATCCATATATTGTCTATATGTATAAAGATTAGAGAGAGAAACTCACAGAGTGATGGAGGTGGCGGTGGATGTCTATACCGTGCGCTACCAGTGCGTCCAATGAGAGTTGCTTTAGGGTTTCAAGGATTGTCCCCATCAGTTCCTGTCCAGCTGCTTTGTACCTGCAAAACCACAGTTTCAGATATATATACGGAGAGGCTCTAAAACGAACGTTAAAAAACGAACCAAAGATTTAATAATTGCTTTTTTGGTGTCTATAAGCACGACACGACCAATACGGCGCCAAAGACTACATGGCTATGGCGACGGATCGAACTGTCACCATAGACACCAAAGACGACAGTTCATCTTTGATTATTTCTTTAAGGTTCGCTTTAGAGACGACAGACGATATATATATATATCGATCGGATCAAAGAGCATACCCCTTATCCAACTCACTTCGAAGCTCACCCTCCTTTTAGCGATTTTACCGGACGGTTCGGTCATATAACCGTCGTCTATACTTTTAGCGACGCTATATGTTGTTCGTCGCTAAAAGTATGAGACGGTTTGTATGATGAACCATCCATCACGGCCCGTCGCTAAAGGAGAAATTGAGCTCGAGTTAGATAAGGGTAAGTTTCTCGATCCTTCCTCATATATATATATATATATATATATATATATATATATGTGTGTGTGTGTGTGATGCATGCAATGTACTCCTACATAAAACTTTTCACAAAAGCTATTTTTGTCCTAAAAAGACAAATGATTGTATTTTTGTCCTAGAAAACTTTAACAACTGTCACAAATGCCTACAGAAAAATATTAATTAAATCAAAACGAACAACGTCCTTCAATATTGAATTGAAATATTGATTAAATGAGATCATGTTACCTCCTATAATTGATCACCCGGTCGAAATTGGCATTATTTTTCGTGAACTCATTAACAAAGGCTCTCCTTTGGTCAATGGAGATTTCTTGTCTCCCAAAATAGGATCTGATTGTCTCAACCAAGGTTGCGGTTTTAGCCCAAGCAAATCGCCCGGCTGATAATTCCTGCTCGAATAAACTTGATGTGGCCAGATAATATGCTAAGAGAAGGCTCCTTTGGCTCACCCCAAAATCCTCAAGATTGCATTCTGCATACCATCTGCATGGCATGTATATAGCTTATGTAATCAGTTCACTATAAAAAAAATGAAAAAATATTAGTACTCCTCCTTCCGTCCAGAAATAAGAATTCCATCTTCCGATCGACAGAGGGGATATATATATACTTTGTAGGTGTGTTTAATCAGAATTTTAGATGATATGATCTTACTGTTTCATATGGCTCCATTCCAGCTGATGAATAGCCTGGCATTTAGCGTAGTCCAGTTTTGCAAGCTCAAGGAAGATGTTATTGTTCACATAAGGCATTCTGCAATAATACATAGTAGTCCATAAACGGCACAAGCTAATTTCTTACGCTTTCAACTACTACATGCATGAGTAAATATGTTAACATGATGATCATAATATCCTTAATTATTATGACGTACGTGTCTATCATCTCTTTCAATATTCCTGTGAAAAATTATTCATAAACTACTGTTAATATATATATATATATATATATATATATATATATATATATATATATAATTTAAAGAGGAGTCCTAGCATCATGCACAAGTATTTTAATAATAGATGAGACAAATGCTAACTGTTGTATATGTCAAAGACTAGTATATGCACTCGTGGCTAGACTAATGGAGAATCGGACATGTATGGACATAATTACATTAAATGCTTCCAAAATTCAGTAATAAACTAAGCCAAGCTAGCTTCCATGAAATAATATATAGGCTATTTGGCTCAATCCACTGAAATAAGGAAAATATCCCAGCTGAAATCACATAAGTAGCTAGTAGGTACCTATACAAAGTCTTTCCAATCCAAACGTCGTCTTGACCGCCATATTGTTCCAAATAGAACCTCGTCTCCAGACGAGGTAAGCTGGCGTACCATGGCATTTCTAGTGCATAACCCACCTATACATATATATATATATATATATATATCAGTTTAATTATTTTGATAAAACCTATGTTTTGGATTTTCACTACAAACAAAATCTGGCAGTACTGACAATTACAGAAGTGTTACAAAAAATAATAAATATATAATGCATGGTGATAAAATTTTCCTGTATTAATTATATTTTATTATACGTATATACCTCGCCTGGTAAATCCTTGATTATTATCCATTTATCCAGGAGCTCGTTGACTGCTTGTTTTTCTCTCAAGTATTTGGATGAAAACTTTTTGGCATTCTCGAGTGTACTTTCCCCAGGAAACAGCACCTGAGAAGCCCTGTAAAGGTTAAACATTCCGGTAACTGCCTGGTTCGACTGTCCCGCGAAGCAAACGAATTCTCCGTTGTTCTCAAAATTTTGAAATACATCTGCCAATCACAAACAAAGCGGTAGGGTTTATTAGATCTTAATTTGCAGATTTTATTAAATTTTTCCTATTTTTAATTCTTCTTAAAATACTTTAAGAGGGTTATAACATTGTAGCTGCCTCCCAAAATAGAGTTTTATTTGACATTTTAACTACTTCAAGCATATTTAAAGATTTTGCCACATGGAAATTTTTTATAATTAAATGTACGTACAATGATATGTCTTCCGACTTTTCTTTTTGCTACCTATATATATTGCTGGATAGACTTAGCGAACATAACTGCCCTTGAAATTACAAATATTTACTAAGCATGCCATTATCTAGTCTTATTATGGCTGCTGGATATGTAACATCGAGTCCTAGTTTCCCACTTTGAGAAGAGGGACTAGTAAACTAACCTTCAGAAACCTGGTAACCGTGCAACCTAAGAAGCCGAAAACCCATAGCGGTGTCATCAATATCATGAACGCTTGAGTTTCTAGCCCAACAGATACCTTCTTTGGTCCAATACCTGAAGATTAGTATGAATATTTTTCATTTATATATATATATATATATGGCCATGGTTGACAATTAAATTAAGTTCAATCTGTATAATATTATGTTGTTAATTAATCGATCTATTATTAGTACCTGAAGACATAATCAAGACAGTCTTTAATCTCCGACTGGAAGTACCGTGAAATTCCCAGGCGTTGCAGCCTATCAACAACCCAAATGTGCTCAAACAGGTCCACAGGGTATACATTGGGGACTGAATTAATGAAAAGTGTACAAAATTAGAAAAACAAAAACATTATAAAAAAAGGAAAATTAATTATACATTTTAATCAATCAATTAATCAATAAATATATATACCTCCCCCATTGAATTTTTCAACAGCTTTGGTAAGATATTTCAGGCAATTAGCATCTTTAGTCTGCTTGAGTGCATAGGCAGTGGAGGAGGGGGAAAATAGGAATGACCCATCTGGACATTGTAATTTCAGTAACTTTTCCCATTCCAAATCTGGCATTCCTTCCAAACTATGGAGTAGTGTTGTGGGCACAGTATGCATTATGTCCTTTGGTATCCTATTTTACAAACACAATTATTACATACATGCATGCATGTTACAAAAAACACAGTTATATATATATATATATATATATATATATATATATATATCGATCCGGATCTTAAGCTCACCCCTTATCCAACTCACCCGAGTTCACCCCCTTTTAACGACGGACCCGGTGACGGTTCGGTCATACAACCGTCTATATTTTTAGCGACGGACAACATATAGCGTCACTAAAAGTATAGACGACGGTTGTATGACTGAACCGTCGCCGGATCCGTCGCTAAAGGGGGATGAGTTCGGGTGAGTTGGATAATGGATGAGCTTAAGATCCGGACTCTCTCTCTCTCTCTCTCTCTCTCTCTCTATATATATATATATATATATATATATATATATATATATATATTGGGACATAACCTTTCTTCCTGAATGGATTTGAAAGGTGAGCTTACTTTTGTTCACTTAATTCATTATATCCTCTAGGATAGTGGAAATTAAAGCAACAAACCATAATCATGTGGATGAGTTATATATAGCTCATATATAAGTGGTATTCTACCTGCGTTATTCACTTGCATGTACAGCCTGCATGTTTGAGATAAGTTTTACTTTTGGGGGAATAGATTTCTATCCATTCTCATCCCTATATATATATATATATATATATATATATATATATATATATATATAACTCATCAACAGGCTCTAAGTACAACCTTCTAGGTTAATTTCTATGTCCCATGCATCTGTCGACGCTGGTAACAATAATTAATTTTTTTTAAAAACAAAAACATTAACAAGTTTGAAGTTCATGAGTTATGTAAAATCTACCTTGTAAGCTTCAATTCCCTTTGAGCATAAATTTCTTGCAAGACAGGCAAATCATCCGGGACTTGAATGCCTAAACTTTGAGCCATTTGAATAAGCGAAGGGAATGCAACTTCAAACCCTATCGGCATGTGCTCAATATTTTCATCTCCAAGCCTATGTATGTTTTCTTTAATAAACGACATTCCTACAAATTAAACGACGAATTAATCCCCATTAGCTTCACTAACACGTACGTGGCTAGGACTTTTGATTATTTAGATACCTCTTTCAATTTTGTGGTGATGAAGATTCCATGATCTCAAAGCAATTACACAAGCCAACGTGTTGATTATCCGGTCATGAGCCAAAAAAATGTCATTGTCTCCCCATGAACCATCAGGGAGTTGATTATTTGCTATCCATTCAAGGCTTGAAGGGAATTGAGGATTTCCACTCCCATTAATGTCCTCCACAAGAGCAACCCATGCGGTGTCATAAGCCGACACACTTATTTCTCCATCATCCATGGAACGAAACATTGCTCGAATGAAACCCACAAATTCCTTAAATTTATTCGAAGATGACAACTACAAATAATTTGGACAATATTATTGAGTTTTATGCATGCACCACACACACACACACACACACACATATATATATATATATATATATATATATATATATATATATATATTAATGACATATTAAAAGAGAAACAAAATAGGAATTTTAATTTGATTGCACAACGCACCTCAAGATTTTCTGTTTTTGTGTCAGCTTCCAAAATCGCATGCCAATTTATCACTGATAATTCACTCTGGAAAACATCTGTATATTCTGCACATATATATACATGACCTTAATTAGTTATATACGTATGATTTTGTTAAATTCAGCAAATGAATTAATTAAATTAATACTGTACCTTTAGTGCGTGGTTTTGAAACAGCATTGTATACAATACTAAAGCTGGAGTTAACCCATTTATCTTTAGCTCCCACCGGCCATAAACGTCCTACAAATTAAAGTTGATATTAAATTCAAATACTTGCAATTTAACTGACGATATCTATTGGTGTATATATATATACTTAATTGGCTGAATAAAACTTCAGTCTATTTAAGTTGTCATCCATTTTTAAAATCGTCAATTAACTCTTTAAAATTACATTTTTTGGCTTTTATCTGATTTGACCTTTACTCGACTCATTTTGATAAATTTTGACTCCACCCCAATTTCACCAATTAATTTTTTTTAAAATTAAAAGGTTTTAAAATAATAATTAATTTTAATACTTTAAATAAATATTATTTTTAAAAATTATTATTATTTTCAGGAAAATATTAAAAACTTTATTTTTTCAAAAATGAGTAAAGTTTCAGAAAATATAATTTCAAAAATTAAAGTTAAAAATTTTAATTCTTAATTATTTTTATGAAAATTTAAGCATCTTTTAAAAATAAAATTTTTCTATTTTTTGTTTTATGAAACTAAAGTTTTTTATTTAATTTTTGGAATCTATATTTTATCATTTATGAAACTTTAATTACTCATTTTTAAAAAATAAAATTTCCATTTTTTCCTAAAATAAAGTTTACTTTTTTGAATCTATATTTTATAAAATTTTAATCATTTTTTTAAATGAAAAAATTCTATTTTTCTGAAAATAATAATTATTTTTAAAACTTTTTAATTTTTTAAAAAAAATTGAATGAGTCTTTTTATTTTATCTTTTACTGTTTTTTGTATTTTAATTTCTATTTTTAGTTTTTGTTTTTAAAATTATAATATTAAGAATACATATAATAATGGTAAATACATATTTTTTTCTTCTGAAATAAATTTTTACATAAAAATGAGAAAAATCTACTTTTTTAAAAAAAATAAAATTTTATTTTCTTAATGAACTTTTTGAATATATGTTTTTTGAAACTTTACTCATTTAATGAGAAAATAAAAAGTTTCTAATATTTTTTCCTGAAAATATTAATTATTTTAAAAAATATTTAAAATATTTATTATTATAAAACTTTTAAATTTTTTTTTTAAAATTAATTGGTGAAATTGGGGTCGGATCAAACTTGGTAGGGTTGGGTAAAAATTTTGCCAAAATGGATAGGGTTGTGGTTAAATCGGGTAAAAAGAATGGAAAAATTAAAAATTTCACTTTAATAACCTAATTGATAAAAAACTAAATTTTAGAGACGATTTTAAAAATGAGTACAATTTAAAAGGAAATAAATATCATTCAGACTACTTAATTTGACCCAAGATACAATAACTATTCCGCAACCGCCAAAACCAACAATTTAACTTTAATATTAAATTTAAATACTTTTCATTTAATATACATATCTATTCACTTTCACAAATATTTTATCCGTCTTCAAAAGATAAGCAATATATAAAACAATTTGTACACATATTTAAAAAAATAAAAGTAGAAAAAATAGAGTTAAAATAATTTAAATTTATCGACTTTTAGTGACCCTATAAAATTATATTAAATGATGAATATTCTTTTATATATTAATGGACCCCATTAATACAACTAAGGTATTGCATACCTAAAAAATATAGAAAATATTTAATGGTATATTCTATTTTTTTTATTTTTTAAATACTATTTTGTGAATAATTTGATGTGTATAGTTTGTATCCATAGTATCTATTTAACAAAAAATAATAAGAATAATTGTATGACTGCCCAAACTATACACAAAAATCCAAAAGTTATATAATTAACGCAAAGATTAATAGATGAGACGAGTCACACACATATATCACACAACGAATAGTTTTAACGAGTCACACGCATTTATCCAAAAAGTTATATAATTAAAGCAACGATTAACACACACATATATAGCGGTTTATAAAAAAAAAAAAAAAAAAAATTTGTTCAAGAATGGGTAAAAGGTATTGCTTCACAAGTGATAGAATCCATATATATATATATATATATATATATATATAATAAAACATGACTTACCGGTGAAAGGCTTGGGAGATTGATTTGGCGGTGAAGGGAAGGTAGTGGTGGCCGGGGAGAATTTGAGAAGGGAAGTGGTGGTGGAATAATTAGCAGCAACACTCATTTTGTTTTGCTAGCTGCGGTACTGAAGAGAGAAAAGATAGAGAAGGGGTTTTTAAAGGGAGGATAGAGAAAGAGAGAGAGAGAGCAGTAGGAAGCAGACAGAAATGAATTCCCAATAGATTCCCGCTTCTGAATGCATGGGATCATCCGATTCCACATATATATATATATATATATATATATATATATATATATATATATATATATATATATTTCCTTTCTACTTTCTCTGTTTATATACTCCATTTCGAAGTGAGTGAGGGCGATACTGTCCTTTTATTTTCTACGTGGAAATTTAGATTTGTTTTTTTTTCTTTGTGCATTGCATTTATTGATTGCACTTTTGGTACTCGAGAGAGTAGCATCTAGCAATTAATTTTCACTAATATTGTTCCTTTTTTTTCATTACTTTTGACTATTTAAACTCAATTTGAGATATCTTAATTTCAAAATTTGGTATGATTAATTTTACTTTTAAAAACAATAAATGTTATAATTAATAATATCTTAAATAATTTGTAATTTCTATAATTATACTATTTAAAATTAAATAATTTTATATCAACTTTGACTTTAAATGGAATCAAGAATTAAAACTTTAAAGACAATATTGAATGCAAAATGGATAAGCACATCATTTAACATTACACATTTATATATCATGGATATATGAGAGCAAATTTACGAGTCACTGCTAAATCAAACATCAATATTTGAAATATATATTTTCTCTTTTCATTACGAGTAATTAATACATGATATTTACTTTTTATTAACGTTTGGCCATGATTACTGAAGATTGCTCGACTTGTTATGATGAGATTTACTTATGTGGGGTGTAATGTCAATATCGTTCCTCACGGACTGACAAGGATTTCTAATTAATTTGACTGGTTAAAATTTTCTACTTTCTAGGTTGATAATATTAATCCTAGCTAGCTCGTTTATCTTATATAGATGTTCTTTGATTATTATGAATAAAAGGCTTATGATAAAAAAAAAGTTTGCATACCACGGTGCTATAGTGTGAACCACATACAACTGCTCATCTAGGAAGAAGTTATTGATATCTGTCTCGTTTTTTTTTGAGTGAGTTGGGTTCTCCAATCTCGATAGGTGATCCGCAACTTCCTCCAAATTGAATTTTGGAGGAGAAGGACTCATCTAATTAACCTTGGTTTTACATCTAATTTCTAAGAGATTAGATATTTGATCGCCGAATGGTCAATATACATAATGACTTTAGTTCCGATGAAATATGAGCGGAACTTATCAAAGAGATATACAGTACTAGAAGCTCTTTCTCAGTAATAAGTTAATTAAGGTATCTGTCAAGGTTTTATTGGCATAGCAGTATATAGTGTGAAACAATTATCCCTCCGTTGTCCCAACACTGCCCCAATAGCATAATCACTAGTTTCACACGTGAGTTCAAAAGGCAATGTCCAGTTAGGGGCCACTACAATAGGATCTGAGACTCTCCTTTAACAATTTAAATGTTTCTAGGCAGGTCTCGTCAATATTGAAAGACACGTCTTTTTCCAATAGACTACAGAGCGGCTTTGTAATTTTAGAGAAGTCTTTGATGAAACGTCTGTAAAACTTTGCGTGCTTCCAAAAACTCCTTACTCCTTGACGATGGTAGAAGATTATCAATAACATCAAATTTTGCTCTGTCTACTTCAATCCCAAGAAAAAGAAGGTTATATGCCCTTTGGATTTATAAATAAAGAAAAACGAGCTAATTTATTTGTGCATTATGAGTTATGATGAGATTGACAAGAAGCTAAATCCTTTCCTCTGAACGTTTTGGACTCCACTACCTTTATACTTGGGGATAGTAATGAATTTTACGATCCATTTAGATATTTAATCCTCATTTTGGACCTATTTCTGAACCAGACTATAAAGGCTCATTAAAGATTAGCCATAAATTAAAATTTTTGGTAAACACAATATCTCAACATCAAAAGCAGTGAATGCCATGCCAAAGGCCCAAAACCAAAACAAAGTGAAGAAACCGGATGGGAATCGATCAAGCTAGCAAGCAACCATGCAAAAATATGATAGATGTAACCAACCACAGAAATGAAATAAGTTTGTTTCTGAATACGGACGGGAGGGTCGATCGTTCTGAGCCTCTAATCAGAGAGGCCTCAATTTTGTTCTTAAATACAAATAGGAGGGTCGATCGTCCCGAGTTCCCGATCAGAGAGGCCCAATTATATATATATATATAATAGGATTTTGAATATTTGATTAAAGATTTTGGCTTTAGAAATACTAGAAAAAGTATATTTCAATGAATGTATTATCATATATATTTTGTTGTAATCAAACTTCACATATATTTTGTTGTAGTCGAAGTTCTCATATATTTTGTTGTAGTTGAACTATTATGTTTTAAGCTCTGAAAATGCATTTTTTTTATACAACTTTTATTTTTATTTTTCTTCTTTTATTTTTTAGTGAAGACAATGTTTCAAAAATTGTCTCGTTTTTATTTTTTGGCCTGAATCATCAAAAAATCTCAGGAATGACTCTGAATAAGGTGTGTCGCACTTTTTAAGGACTACCTTGTTAACGATGTCTTACCCTAATTAATATGTAAAACAAAAGTTTCTAAATAATTTGGTTCCATATTCAATTCTTATGAATTATTTAAATCTATTTTCATATTTTATTGTTTACCATAGAGTGAGTTTTTTCTATCTGGTTATTGTAAAGTTTTCTTATATTCTTATTCAAACACTTATATCATGAAATTCATCTATATTTATACTAATCTACTCTAAAGTAAAAGATTTAAAATATATAAAAAGAAGAAAGAAGTAGCAGGTAAGAGCTCGTGTTCCAGAAGTTGGTATAGAAATGTCAAATGATAATATAAATGTTCTTAATAAAACAAGTGGGGTCGAATCCTGAATTGGGAATAAATTTTTAGTCAAATACCAAGTTCAAATTGAATTAAATTTATCTAAACAAGACTTTAAATCACTAGCACAATAATATTTTAAACCAAGTTCGAATCGAATCAAAATAGTATTATGACTCACCTAAATGGTTAGGTCATGACTAATTCTACTATTGCTAAACCACTAGCACAATAGTATTTTCTTGGGTCATCTTAATCCACCACATGTTCGTCAAAAAAATCATAATAGAATGTATTATTGTTAATAATTCAAATGAATTCATGCAAAGTACTAATTGATTTTACTATTAATGTACAATACTTTTACTTACTACCAATTGATTTATTATTATTATTATTATTATTATTATTATTATTATTATTATTATTATTATTATTATTATTACATGCTAATGAATTCATGAAAAGTACTAATTGATTTTATTATTAATGTATAATACTTTTATTTACTACCAATTAATTTATTATTATTATTATTATTATTATTATTACATGCTAATGAGTTCATGAAAAGTACTAATTGATTTTATTATTAATGTACAATACTTTTACTTACTACCAATTGATTTTTATTTTATTATTATTATTATTATTATTATTATTATTTACTTTATGTAGGTTTCTATTCTAATTCTACTACTGTTAAACCACTAGCGCAATAGTATTTTCTTGAGTCATCTTCATCCACCAGATGTTCATAAAAAAGATCATATATAATGGAATGTATTATTGTTAATAATTTAAATGAATTCATGTAAAGTATTAATTGATTTTACTATTAATGTACAATAGTTTTACTTACTATCAATTGATTTTTTTTTTTTATTAATTATTATTAGTACATGCTAATGAATTCATGAAAAGTACTAATTGATTTTATTATTAATGTATAATACTTTTATTTACTACCAATTAATTTATTATTATTATTATTATTATTATTATTATTATTATTATTATTATTATTATTATTATTACATGCTAATGAATTCATGAAAAGTACTAATTGATTTGATTATTAATGTACAATACTTTTACTTACTACTAATTGATTTATTTATTATTATTATTATTATTATTTACTTTACGTAGGCTTCTATTCTAGCATACAAATTAACCAAGACATCATACTCTTTAATATAAGCACAGAACAGAATCATCATGTGGAAACAAGGGAAATACTCTCTTACTAAAAAGTGGTCAAGACTTTTGAAGGAAGTAAAAAAATTAGCTCCCTCTACAACCTGTAGGCTGTAGCAGCAGCAGGAATAGTTCATTATACATTAAAAATAGAGGGGCAAAGTGATAATTAACCTGTCGCATACAAGTATTGTATTTGCCGCTACAACATCTAGTGGTAGGAGTAGTTCATTATACATTAAAAATAGAGGGGCAAAGTGATAATTAATCCCAAGGTTTTTTTTTAATCAATGCCATCCTTTTTATGGATCAAGGGTTGCTTTAATAATAACCTTAGCAACCATTTGTTATAGATTGACATCCATATATATATAGTCCCCTTCTCAAGCGAATAAAAAAAAATTAAAGTAAAGACGAATCAATTATAACGACAATTTTCGAAGATATAGCCACGATTCGAACCGTCTAGGTGTCTTTTCTTTTTCAAGTATTGAAATTAAATCAGTTAAAAGTGGCTTTTTATAGAGATGAAAGTCCAGAACTCCAAGACTCTCCAAGACTATGGTTATTTGCAAGAATTATAATTTTGAAATTATAATTGATGGGATTATAATTTTAAGATTATTAATCCTAATATTAAATAGTCCTAGTCAGGTGTTGTTTTTATAGGATTATTCATGTGATAAGTTAAAATAATAGCATGTTACGTTTGTTTTTTAGGATTAATTAAAGTATTGGATTAAAAAAATATCGTTTCGACTATTATACTGTAAGACCCCAACTTATTATTAATGAAATTTAATTTTTTCTATTTATTATTTTGAAATAGTAAGGGTTGATTTGATTAATGTGGATAGTTATGGGTAAAATACGCAAATATTTCAAAATAAGCAAGTGGTTATAAAATATTCATTGTTGTTTGGAATATTCGTTTGGTCGTGGAATATTCAGATCGCTTGTCGGGAATATTCGTATTTACGGTAGCAATGACCATGTATGTCGCCCCATAACGAAAAGCGATTGGATGAAGAAAACGACAAATATAAGTTGTTTAAAAATAACGCGCGTATTTATTCAAGTAATCTTCATTAAAATACTTTCAAGGTTAAAACACAAGAAGACACCGTATTATTGCCAATTATTGATTCTTACGTAAGAAGCAAGCACTACTCAATAATGGTTACAGAATTATCGCTCAAGATTTTATTTTATTGATTTAATAATTGTTGCGTTGATATTTTATATTGTTGTTGTTTCAATAATTGTTATTACACAAGATTTTTTCATTATCGAAGCAATAATTCATATTATCCTAATAATATTATTAGATAACATTATTGGCAATGTCTAGAAAGTTCCGCTCTAAGGAGAGGTTTGGTCACCTAATCATGCACCAATAAGGATAAATTCTTATTGAAAGCCCCTTTCCCTGAGGCTACCGCCTTTCATCAATATTGTGATTCTCGTAATATTATTTGTGAATAATTAATTATTGATTCATATGATGAGGAAAATATTGATTTTATGTGGATATATATGGAGAAATTTTTTAATGTGACAATTGTTGAAAATTGAAATTTTATCTTTTTCTCGATAAAATAATTCATTTAAATATATTATTGTATTTTAATAATATAATAATGATGATATTTTTACGATAAATATGGGATATATGAGTATGTGTAGGAGGAGTATTTTTGTTACCAAAAATATTTAAAGCATGTTTTCTGTGTCGGTGGACCCCATTTCTTGACTAAAATTTGATTATATCCTGTAAAATCGTCCGTTTGTGGATTTCGGGCAATTTTTGTTTGGAATTTGGAAAAATTTTCTTCTGTAAAGTTGTAGAGAATTGAATTTCCTATAAAAATTTGCGAGTTTCGAATTTTCCGACAAAAGGGCTATTTATTGTGAATTATTGAAGTTCAAGTTCAAATAATTGATTTTGGAAGTTTAAAATATTTTAAATAACAAAACGTTTTTTCATTATGGTGTGTTACATGTGTGTGTTGAATGAGCTGAATTCAGTTCTTGAAGGTTGGCGTAGGAAAATTTAATTTATATATTAATATTATATTAAATTTTCTTTTTTGTGTTTCTAAGTATTTTTCTATAAATAGGGTGCTTAGGTTAGAATTGAAAATTACACCGTAAATCAAGTTTTCTCTCTATATTATCGAGTGTATTCTTGTGAGTATTTTGAGTATATTTTGAGTATTTCTATACGATGCAAGTTCAAGTCATAAATTATATCCAGGTGTTTCAACTAAAGTCTCGATTTTCGAGGTAAAGGATATTATTTTTTTAATGATATTATTTATTCTAATATCATTATCTCAAGTATTGATCTGAACTTTTAATCAAATTTGGAACTTTTAGTGTTGGGGTTATTATTCACGATACTATTCTTATTCACGAATCACTTTACGATTTATTCATCTAAAAATGAAAATTTTCCTTTTCTTCCAAAATATCTATTCGGATACTAGCTTTGATTGTATCCATGTTTTGATCATTCTTGAATTTTATACCACTATGATTATTTTTGAGGTATTTTTAGACATGGATAAAACAAAGTACTTAATCCTTAATCCTTAATCCTCATCATTTTGTTTCACTTTGGATTCGCTTTTTTAAAAATATTTTCATCATCCTCGGTCTTAAATGATGATATTATTGAATATCTTTTGGCACTCAGTAGTGCAAAGATAAATGATTTCGATGAATATCTTTGGCCCGTAGTGCAGAAGATGAACATGTGTTTAGATGAACACTGACTTAATGATGAATATCTTTGGCTCTGAAAGTGCAAAGATGAATATTTGATTCCGTATATATATTGATTGATGTTATAGGGATAAAAGATAGACGATGAACTTTTAAATTCATACATGTAAGATAGTAGTTTACATTTTCTACTTAACTCTTCTAATGAATTATTATTTCAACATGAATATTGATTTAAAACTTGTTGTCTATTGTATTCTATTAGATTTTTCCTTGTTGAAGACTAATGATAATTTGTTGTATATTATCTTAGTCATAATATTATTCTTTTATGGGCTAATTGAGCTCACCTTTTCTTTTTTTATTCCATTTTTCTTCTCGTGAGGCGAGAATATAATGTAGACGCAAGCTCTGTGTATGGAATGAAGGTTCTGTAGAGAGTTGTTTAGTAGTCCTCACCATTTTTGTAAAATAATGTATCAATAAATGTGATGAGAATTTATTTGAGTATAGATATTGCCTGTAAGATAATATTTGTATTCAAACTCACGCTTTTACTTCATTGTAATAATAAAGTTGTAGTTGTTTCGCATCTACGATATTGACAACCTCGTAATGGGTGATATATACCTATTTTCGTGTAAAAGGCCACATATATCCTTACCAATAATAACATATTTTGAATTTATTTATACATAAAAAAAAATTAATGTTAATTCTTTCGTACAAACACAATTTTTTTCCTCATAATTTAAAAGTTTGTATACACATGAAATGTAAGATTTAGTGATACTAAAATTGATGTTAATTCTTTAAAGTTGGGGTTTGAAGTTTCTAAAAATATATTATAATTATTTTAATACGTCAGAAGTATGGATAAAGTAAAGTAAAATAAATTAATGTGGACCATGTTGTTGTCGTTTTAGGACAATTTTTTTTCTTTTAGTAATTAAGTTATCATTTGAGATAGAAAAATAAAATAAATTAACGAGCTTATTTTCACAAATGGAGTCGATAGAGCAAGTGACGACGTAGTATAGCTGTATAGACAACAACTTGTATAAACCAAAAAGCAAAAAGGTCAAGTGCATTAACAATAGGATACACCAAAAATGGTTTCTTTGCGATTTCCATTCTTATTTTCTCAGTCCTCAAGGTCACCCAACTCCAGCGTCTCCTCCCGCTTCCGCCCCTTCTCCGCCTCAGCCGTCGCCTGCTCCCTCGCATTCGCCGCCGGTGCCGGTGTAGTCACTGCTGGCGTTGCCATCTCCCAAAACCCCACCAACCCATTTCTACAGAACACGTTGAGTTTATTGCTAACCAAATTCGCACCCAACAACAATAATCCAATTTGGGGGTCACTCTCTTTATCTCATACCCAGCCGGTTGTTACTGAATCGAGGACGGGTGTCTCATTTCCGTCGGTTGTGAAAGATTCTCAGCAACTTCTTGGAGTTGGGTTGCGGAAAAAGAGTGTAATGGGGTTGAAGAACATTAATGTTTACGCTTTTGGTACCTACTACCTTTCCTCTATTTCTCATTTTTTATCTATTTTTTATAATTCCGAATTCATTTTTATTTATTTACCTAGTTATCTTAGTATCTGTTGTTAGTAGGAAAGTACATTTTATGCTCAATTGGGTATCACAATTTTAGTATATTCCTTCAACATGTCTTCATCTTGATGTTAATTGGCTTTGATCTATATTCACACACTTTGTTTATTTATTGGCATAATTTGGAACCCATAACTTGTACTGGCATTTATCCTTATTACGATGTGGGGATGTTAAGGTCATTGTAACACCCCAGTCCCAATAGAAAAGGTTAATTTGATATGTATAACCAATGTTATCCTCTTGACTTTTTGGGTGAGCCTGTGTTGGGTTGGGTTAAGATGATCCAAAGATTGAGTCTTGGTATGATTTGATTTGATTCGGAATGGGATTTGACCCTAGTTGTTACTGTCACTCTATTATCAAGCACTTCAGTGAAATTATATTAGTTCTTGTTTGATTATATGAAAACAATACTAGTGCTTGTATGAATTATCTTGGTGTTTATGCGAATTTCAGGAATTTGAGAGAGAAATTATGTCATTGCACTGTGGAAAAACATGTAGCTTAGTGCACTGATTGAATTAATATTGCTGTGTGACATACATGACAAGGAATGGAAAGGCTCATTTGAATCCTTTTTTTGACATTATGGCTATCCTTTTGGCTAACTGGGCCAATTGGTCCCGAGTTAGTGATGAAGAATGCTAAATGAACTGTAATATTTCGAATCCTTATAAGACTTGTAATGTAACCTTATATGATAAATAAAGGATGTTTTTGTGATTGAAATTATGTGTTATGTGATTGAATGTGTATGGTTTCATTATAAGTATAAATATAGAAATTTTTTGTAAAACTTAACTAGGAAATCAATATTCATAAAAACGCTAAATCATTATTCATAAGATATAAAGTCAACTTTGGGAAAGTCAATAATTTTTGGCTAACGAGATTAGTTAGGAAAAGCTAACTAATGAGTAACTAGAAGTTAACTAGAAAGTAAACTAAGTTTGGAATAACTAAACTAAGGGCCTATTTGATAGCTCTTGAATGGATCTGAATGACCCAAAAGCTGATTCGGTAAGTGATTCAGTGTGTTTGTTTGAATCAATTACACTCTGAATGGAACAAATTGCTTTTGACCGAACCAACCCAATTTTCCCGGTCGCTTTGCTTGCTCAGTTGGCTTCTGAATGAGCCTTTTACTTAAATATCCTCTCACTTTTGAACAATTGCTTGCTATATCCAGCACTTCCTTCTCGATCTCATCTCCCAGTTTTGATCAGTAATCTCCCATTAATTTTGTAGATGAGAAATTGAAGAGAAGGCTTGGGTTTCATCTTCTAAAATTGTCAAAATCCAGCTCTTAAAGAAATGGAAATTATAGCCTCTAAGCCAAAGAATAATCCAAATCAAAGCCTTCCCCCAAAAAGAGGGCAGATCAAGATGAGGATATTAAGAAAATTGCTCAAATCGATTTTCGGCGGATCAAAAAGAAAAGAAAAGGAAAGGAAAATCAGTATTCTAAAAATTCCCGCCTAGGTCCACTTAGGCGCTAGGCCTCCCCTTGGCTCCTCACCTTAGGCTCAAGGCGGCAAAAAAATTCTCCCAAGAAACCAAATCAAATCTTGATATATTTATTTTTCTAATGATTTACCATATTCATAATACACGTTGTAGCATATCAAATCACAACAAAAATTGAACAATATCAAGTCAAAATCAATAATTTTATTATAGTTCTAATTTTTTGAACTTGTACCAATTTTAAATTATATAAATGATGATACATTTGTAATACTTAGTTTAATTCAATATAATTCTTAAATTTATGTTTAGTTTCTTAAGTTTTAATATTAAATTAAATTCTTGAAATTTTAAATTTTATTATTTAATATCAATCTTGTTTATGAGTAAAACTAATACGTTAAAAATATGTTTGAACTTTGAACAATTGCGTGTTTGTGTTTGAACTTTAAGCAAAGGCTTTTATTATCTTTATTATAGATTGTTTTGCTTTATATTATTGTTTTGTTTGGATAAATGTAAGATAAAATATTAAAATTGACTTAAGATAAAAAATTATTCCTAGGCCTCGCCCAGAGCCCCAGTATGCTAAATTTCCCCCAATTACCGCCTCTCGACTCGCTTTAATACTTTTTAGAATATTGGAAAAAATGAAATGCCTCTTAGCTCAACTTCCGCTACTCCACAGGAAACACCAAGTGGGTATAACTCACTATGTTCTAAAAATCGGCCTAGGCGGCGCTTAAAGCGCTAAAGTGGGGCCCGACGTCACACTTAAGTCAAATCGGTAAAAAAAAAAAAAGCGAAAGCTAAAGGGGGCCTAAGTGGATTTTTTTTTTTTTTAAATTACTACCAAAATCAAATCTTGATATATTTAATTTTCTAATGATTTACCATATATTCTTAATGCAAGTTGTAACATATCAAATCACAACAAGAAGTGAACAAGATCAAGTCAAAATGGATAATTTTATTATAGTTATAATATTTTGAACTTGTACCAACTTGAAATTCTATAAATGATGATACATTTGTAATATTTAGTTTAATTCAATATAATTCTTAAATTTATGTTTAGTTTCTTAAGTTTAAATATTGAATTGAATTTTTAAAATTTTAAATTTATTATTTAATACCAATTTTGTTTATGAATAAAACTAATACGTCAAAGATATGTTTGTCATACTTAGTATATGGTATTTGTCATTTTCTTTAAGTTCTCGATTTTGAAAATTACACAAAATGAAATAATTTCATAATTAATAATATCAAATGTCTCATTCAATAAACTTCACACTAATTTTTAAAAATAACATTTATTTAAATTTTTGAGAGAGAAGAAGTACGTATATAATTATATATATGAAGATATCAAGATACTTTTTACTAGTAACACTAATTCTATAATTTAATTATTTCAAGCAATGGATATATATCTTACTACTTAAGTGCAATTACTACTAATTCTATAATTTAATTATCATCTTTATTATATATTATTTTGCTTTATATTATTGTTTTGTTAGAATAATGTAAGATAAAATATTAAAATTGTCTTAAAATAAAAAATTACGCCTAGGCGCCCCGCATAGGCCCCCAGGCGCTAGGCCCCCCCTGGCCGCCCGCCTCCCGTCTAACGTCTTTTAGAATATTGATAACTCAGATGACCATTCTGATGGATGAATTGAGGAGGGATGAGAAAGAAAATGAATAGATTGGCAAGTGGGTGGGAGTAGTTTGTGTTTTCATTAATTTAACTTGAAAGTCGAAAGCTTTATGTTGAAAACTAGTGCATTTTTTGTGTTTTTGGAGATTTGAGTTTTACTGTATTTGATTTTTGCATTTAGTAGGAGTGGGGTAAAATAGTAAAAAATTGTTATTCAGATGTTCTATACATATCAATTATCAAACAATTTTTTTCATTCAGTATTTAGAATTATGTTTCATTCAACTCATTCAGATTGCTTAAACGTTCAGAACTATTTCATTCAGTTTTATCAAACACCCCTTAAGTGGGATCCGATTATGGTGTAGAGAATGGGAGGGCTTTTTGGCCAATATGAAAGTATGTAATATTTACAAACTTGTAAGTATTGATACTTGTTTCGTAGAGTTAGTCATCAAAATGATTTTTGCTTGCTTTGTAGTGCTGTTAAGCAATGGGAGGTGAGATGTGGCTTAATGTCTTGCTTGAGGTGTGTTGTCTAGCTTTAAAAGGTGAGATGTGGCCTCTTGTATGGCAAGTCATTGTTGCAAGACACAAGTGATAGGGTTTGGCCTTGTTGGCCAATTGTAAGTGGTGGAGTTGTTAGGCATTGGTGGCCTTATGTGAACCATGGCTTGGTGGCCACTTTGGTTGGTTGTGGTGTGATGACCATTATACCCCAAGTCTTGGATGCCTACAAGTAAGACTCTCATTCTATGCTAAATAACCTTCATTAAATCCCAAAGCAATTCTAAGAGAGAGCATATTAAGTATACTTAATTGAGAGGAAGATCAAGTCTTGTTTATTCAAGATATACGTAGAGCTTGCAACTTCAAGAGGTTGATCGAAAGACGCAAAATTTAGCGTAAACTATAGAAGCGGAATCAAGCAAGTTTTTCGAACTATATGCAAGTTTCTAATTGTTTTTATGTGCAACGATGTGCTATAAAATTGTTTTGAATTTCAGTTGTTGTGTGAGGTTAATTGTGATATGTGAATTAGTTGTATAACTTGAGTATTGGGAACTCTATAACTTGGGCAGTGTGAACCCTATAACTTGCAGTGTGAACTCTATTACATGTATAAACTTAAGAAGTGTAAAATGTATTATCTGTTAGACTTGCTGAGCATTTGTGCTCATTCTTGCGAATAAAATCTTATTTGCAGTTAAGCAAGAATTACCAGCAGAATCTGGCAGTAAAGAGAATGTGAAAGAAGAGTAGTTATGTATCTATTATTATTGTTGTCTTCTTTTTATGTAATAGAACTTAAAATTATAATAACTTTAGAGATATGAGTAAAAGAGTGAATTATTATAAGAATGTATTGTTTGTGTACTATACATTTAAGCTAGTAGATGTAGGAGTCAGATTAATATTATTGGAAATGTCTAGAAAGTTTTGTCGAGGAAAGTGGTTAAGTTATCTAATTGTGCTCCAATAAGGAGAAATCCTTATCGAAAAGTCCCCTATTCATAGGAACTGACTGATTGCTAATATTAAAAGTCTAGATTAGATAAATGGTGTTAAAGTTGAGAAGAAGGGTTAGTGTTGGATTGTGAGTTATAATTTATATGACTTTAGAATGTAATAGGAAATTGGAAATTGTAAAGTATACGATTCTTGAATAAATATTGTGTTGAAAGTTTTAAATAAACGAGTTTTTACCAAGCATATTATTGGTGAATGTTATGGAAGATTTGGGCAAGTCAGCACCAGATCAGGGGTTGAAGTAGACCCTGATTTGGTGGCGTGACATGAACAGTAAATATGTTAAACAAGGATATTTTTTACTTTTATAAAGTCGTTTGAGTTTTTTGATTAAGGATGAATTGAACAAGATGTGAAGAAGAATGGTAGAAATGGGTAGACATACGTTATAGAATGAGTTGAGTAAGAAGTTGAAGGGGATGATGGTTCATGGGCCATTGACTGTTAATCCTCATCTTACTCCACTGCATAAACGGAGGTGTAGCGCTCATATTACTAAACAAAATAAATTTTGGACTGCAATTCATATTTAGAAAAGCTAAAGATGAGAATTATGAAGCATTGCTTATGGCTCGAATCTGTTTCATTAACATTTTAAACTGTACATAAGGATGATGGCTTTCATAATCTAACACAGTTCTCTTCCCATTTGTCTGGTTTGAAATATTTCCCAAGTAGTCAAGTAGATGAGAATTGTATTGGTTCCTGTTTCATTCATATTGTTGTCTCTTCATTGCTGAAATGGCTGTTTGTAGATATATATAATACCATTCCTTATATCACACAACCTAGCGACCCATTTCAAGCAGATCATCTCTTGTTTATTGTGCATTAATCTACTATTTCATATCACTTGCCTCAGTACTACCTCGCCAGATTTGGTTTTACTTTGCAAAAATTATATTTGTAAAACAAAGTTGTCATCATTCCTTCAAAATTCTTACGTAGAACTATGTCACTGTACAGGTGTATATGCTGATGAAAGTGATGTAAAGAAATGTCTGAGTGAGAAATATGGAACACTATCGGTTGCTCAATTGAAGGAAAAGGAGGTCAATGGTGATCTCATGGAATGTGATATATGCATGACTATCAGGCTTCAAATTGTCTATAGCAGATTAAGCATTCGTTCTGTCCGTAATGCTTTTGAAGAATCTGTGGGAAATAGATTAAAAAAGTTTGGGGGATCAGATAATAAAGAGTTGCTTCAAAGGCATGTCATTCTCTTAATCAACTTCCATAGAGTTGTTTGCATCCTTATTCAAAAGATGAAAAAAAATACTAATTATTTTAACATTCACAGAAGAAAAAAATTGTTACGCTTAATCCAATATGTTATAATTTAAGCCTAATATTTACTTTTTATTGCAGTTTCACTTCTCAGTTTAAAGATGAAATCAAAATACCTCAGGGATCTACTATAGATCTCTCAAGGGAACGTGGTTTTGTACTTCGTACAACAAGTAAGATGATTTTGCTTTCAAAGTAGTTCAACATCTCATATTCACTGTATTATGCTTATTTTTGTTCTTTACTTGTTACTGCATTATTATCCCGTCAACATAATACCTTTTAAAAACTTGGGTCGTTAATGAATTCCTTCAGACTAAATCAAAAGATGAGACTTTTTCAATCAAATTGTTGCATATTAATAGAAAGACAAAGGAAAAAGAACTGAAAGACAATGTTTGTCGAAATCGGTTGAAATATCAGAATGCGTTATTTGGAGATAGTTTGCCATTTGTAATAGTTATACTCTTTCAGCCTTATATTAGCTATAAAATAGCGTTTGAATTTCATGCCCTTTTGATTGCAGAAGGTCTTCAGGTCAACATTGCTATCTCCCAGTTACCGGAATCCGTTATTAGTTTATGTTTCTCCTTTTCTGCTCTATTTAGGAAAATTAGTTATCAAGTCGAGTAGTTATCTACATAGTTGTTACTGACAAATAATGACCTTGTAGCTGCGAAGCTCCTTAACAGTATATAACCATGCAAGTAACAAGCATCTAAAGTTTACACCTTTGATCATGCCTCAAGAGTCTAGTATGAAATGTAGTATTCTGTTTCGTTCTGCTTTGATTGTTTTGGTTGGAACCATGTTTGTGTCTTGCAGTTTAAAACTTACTATTGACTTATTTAGATATGATATTTTCCTAAATTTTTAGCTTAAAATTGCATTTTAGATGTTCAACAATAATATAGGGAAAAAAAACTATATTGTAACATATTTCTTCCAAATGTGTTTTTTGTATGTCTTAAAATCTGTGAGACAAAATGACATTCAAAGTGGAATAAAGGGAGTATTTGATTCATCTGATTCCCTAGTAGCTTTTTAAATAGTTGGAGTTCTAATGTTTTCAGCACAACTTTTGATTAGCAAGGACTGAAGCTATGTGAACTAGGACTTTTTTTTGTATCATGTTTCGTCTCCATTATCTAAAACCCCATTCAGTTAAAGTAGCATTAGTCGGTTAGGGGAGAGATTTTATACAAGTCCGAAAGGTAATTGGTGAAGAAGAAAGGAATGGAGTATTGAGGATGTGAGTATATTAAGTTTGATGTCATATTTTGACACTCGTCTTCCGGTGCTGAAGTAGTCAATATGATCTTGCACATTCAGGCTGGTTCGGGCTTTTCAGGCCTTAACCGTTAGACCAAGCCAGACCAGTTGAGCCTCTTATACAGTTATACGATCAAGACTACTTATTTATGTACCCACTGTTTAACCGGTTTCATTTTGCTGAACCAAGAGCTTTTCTTCTTTTGTATTTTCAGTGAAGTTAAGACTAACATTGTACTATTCATAACTGTAGTTGACGGAAAAGAGGTGGGAAGCATCCAGAGCAAACTCCTCTGTCGTTCCATTTTAGATCTGTATATTGGCGATGATCCATTTGATCGACAAGCCAAAGACAATGCCGAATCGAACCTGGCTTCCCTTCTAAAAGACTAGTTTACTGCTGATAAAGATTTCCTGATAGTGGCATTATTATCTTTCTCGGAATGTTAAGGGATTAAAAGTTATGCGACCAGACGAGACGAGACGAGTTCAAGTATTTTCTTTTCTAAATGTTAATAATAAGAATCCTTTTTTGGTAAGTCATACTGTTAATATACATAATTCAATTTTTGCTCTCTATGGAGGGAAAGTTGGACCGAAACACGTTTTGGGCTCAAATCCAAATGATTCATGCACATGTTTGAACTTGGTCCAACCCAAAAGCTTTACTACCTGGCCTTAGGCAATTTTTAAAAATGTATTATTATTTTTCTCAAAACTAAAATAAAGTAAAATATGAAGATCGAT
The DNA here is from genome assembly GCA_020205605.1 of Panax ginseng. Taxonomy (NCBI): domain Eukaryota; kingdom Viridiplantae; phylum Streptophyta; class Magnoliopsida; order Apiales; family Araliaceae; genus Panax; species Panax ginseng. Next base: position 5,768,918 of record CM035138.1, on the reverse strand, counting down.
AGAATTAATAATCTTTCTTCAATAGTGGGTCCCAGAAAAATATATTTAATTATTTTATTGAGAAAAGTACTTTTTAATAGTATGTCAAAAACAAAACAATATTTGATTTTTTTAATGAAATACAAAAATATTTTACATGCATGGGTGTAAAATGTGTAGCCAAATAACCGTATTACCAAAATAAAATATTTTAGAAAGGAAATATAAGAGCGAGAAAGTGATGATATATATATATATATGTATGTATACCTTAAACCAGCTAATACAATGAAATTAATTATAGTATTGATATATGTTCCTATATATTCTTAAGGTTGCATGGGTTATAATTAAATTAAGGAAAGAGAATCAAGACTACATATATGACAATTAAAAGTTATATATGAACGTGATTTATGCTCTTAATTTCATTGTACCTTTCTACACGTTATACGCTTATATACAGCCTCGATCGCACCCTACCTACCTACCTACGTCATATATATTCTCATCCATTCATTTTCCCAACTTGTTATTTCGTCTTCGATCTGTCTAAGCTAACTAGGGTTTAATTTTAGATAGAAATGGGGTTGGGTAAGCTTAGTAAGAAAGGAATATTGATGGTGTACCTTGCAATATTTGTTGTGACGATGCAGGTTGAAGGTGAAGTGTATAAGGTTGGTGATTCTGCTGGTTGGACAGATATCGGCCATGTCGATTACACTACATGGTCCGATACCAAATACTTCCATGTCGGCGACACCATTCGTAACTAATCTCCTTCTTTTCTTCATGTATATATATACTTGTTTTATTTAACATTTAAATACCCACTTTGATCCAAAATAATTAAGAAAAAATGACCTAGTTTCGTTCAATAATATTAAGATCAAATATAAAACAAGTCTTATTAACTTTTATATTTTAAGTTAGTTGTTAGTATATTGATAATCATATTAACTTGGTGTTTTTTTTTCTTCATTAACATGATAATTTTTTGTTAATTGTGAAATCTTAAAACTCAAAATTGATATAATTTTGTTCAAGTTTTGGAAAATGATAATTAGAAGTACTTTATACTTAGTTTATAATTGTTATTCAATAATTAAATTTTGATGTCAAATTTGAAAGATAAAAAATAATTAAATATATACTTTTTGGGGTATTTTTTTAAAGTATTATGCTTGTTATTTTGGGATTCAAAATTAAGAATATTGTTGTGTTTTTTGATTTACTTAAAAATATACTTCAGATATTGTTTTGAGAACTGGGAAAATTTTTATGTTTGTATAAAAACTTAGAGAGAGACTTAAGAATGACTAAATTTCGATAAAAACCAACCAAGACATAAATTCATTCTTATTTTTCACGGTCACTAATTAATCCGTCTACGTCTAGCTACATGCAGGCTCTCTTTTTAAATAATTATAATAAAGAGTAAAGTATCATAATTGGAATTAAGATATATTTTGATCTTTTCTTATATAGTACTCCGTTCCCATTAAGATTATGCATCCCATACAGTTTTACGCGAAAATGACGTTTTTGTACAAGATTTTGTTGAAATATATATAGGTCACGGGGAAGATACATAATAATGAAAGAATTAATTGGAAATCTTTTTTCAAAAAAATTAATTAATTAGACCATTTTTTGTGTCCATATGTAATATAAATATTGTGTCCTAAAGTATGTTTATTCCATTAATTTAATTTGGGTTGGTGGTTAATTGTACAAATTTAAGAGAAAAATAAACAAGTTACATTATTTAATGATTGAATTGCATATTTATTTATCATTTTACACCAATGTTTTCTTTGTGCTATTAGTTTTTGAGTACAACAAGCAATTCCACAATGTTGTAAGAGTGACCCACAAGAACTACAGAGCATGCAACGGAGTAGCTCATCCTAACTATGGCACCCTCACCACCGGCAACGATTCCTTCACCGTCAACCACCCCGGCCACTACTTCTTTATTTGCAGCCTCCCTGGCCACTGCCAGGCCGGTCAAAAGGTCAACATCAGGGTCCCATCTCACCCTGCTCCGGCACCAGAACCTCATTCAACTTCCCCACGTTCCAGCCCGATCCCAGTTCCGAAAACTCCATCGCCGTCGCCATCACCGACAAATGCACCTCCCACTAAGAACGGTGGGTCCCCTCCGACCAGCAAGCTTTGGTTGATAACTTTGGTTTTATCGGCATTTTGTGTTTCTGGCATTGCATATTAGGAACTCGGCAGGACTTGGTTTTCACTTTTGACTTTAATATTTTATTATGACATTTAATTAATTTCACGCAGTAATATCTTATTTTTATAAATATTTTGTGGGATATGTTAATGGATAATTTAAAATTATTTATACTGTTAAAAGTTTAAGAGAATTCTCAGCCATAAACCTATATTTTTATCAAATGGTAAAAAAACAAAAAAGAAAATTGATGTTCTCATTTTGGGTGTGAACCCACCTAGAGATGTGTTTAGGGGCAACAATTTTTTCAAGTTTGATAGTATTTTAATTAGTTAGGTTGTAATATATACTTAATATATTGTTGAAATTAATATTTGTGCTTAACTAACTACCTAATTAGTTTGTGACAAAATCCATTTTTGAGGTGTTGCATTTGAAAAATGACATTATTTTGCTACTTTTGTTTGATTTAACAAATTTGTACTGAAAAATAGAAGATGCAATTAATATATAAAGCAAAATTAAAATCGTCAAGTAACAAAGAAAGCAATTGTTTTTAATTTAGATACCATTACAGAGCTTAATTAATGGTGCATTACATTATGTAATTAATAAAATAAAATAATTATTTAATGCTTGTTATGGCAATTACATTGTAATGGGATAAAAGCAAACAATAATGTTTCCTTCTGTCATAATATATGGTTTAAGAAAAAATGATGAAAACAATTTAATTTGTAGGCCTAAATATAAATTAATGTCCTAAACTTTTACTTTTTTCCACTTTAGGAATTGTCTTCTCAATTTTTTTAATTAAATAATTAAAATTTTAATTTTTTTTCAATTTAGAGATTCGACTTCTCAATTTTTTTCAATTAGAAGGTTAAATTTTTAATTTTTTATTACGTCTAATTGACAATGTCACGTCAAAAAATTATTGACATGACAGCAACATGTGACTAAAAAAATATTTATATATAATATTGAATCTTATTTTAATATTTATTCAATTAATTTAGATACGTCAATATTTAATAATGTCGTACAGTGATAATTTTTTGGTATGAGTATTTTCACTAAATTAATTACCGCGGATAAAAAAAATAGAGAAGCATGACTAAATCAAGGTGGAAGGCCGGATGAATGAATGAAAGAAAGAGAACGAAATTTCCACGCCACGTGCGTCCAACAAATGGGACAAATAAAAATAAATAAATCTATTAATATATATTATTTTCTTTGTTCTTTAATATAGGTCATTTTAGACATGTGCACAAAAATTAAAAAAATAATTGAAAAACATTAACTATAGTATCAATTATCTATAATACCATTCACCTCACTTATCTCATAAATATGAATCAAAAGATTAGGTGGAGTAATAAGGGGCAATTTGAGAAAAATAATAATCAATTCTTCTAGATAACTACAAACGATAAATAATTAAAAATATAAAAAAAATCTAAAACAACCTACATATAAAAATGAAGAGAGTACATCGTTCATATATACTCACATACAATGGCGAAGCCACATAAAAAGTATAAGGGTCAATAATCGCCTCAATTGAAAAAAAAAAAATTTTATAATGTAAGGTAAATTTTAAAATTTAAAAGTATTATATATAAATTGACCTACTAAAATTTTATAAATTTTCTATTATACGAGGTCAAATTAAAATTTATAACTTTGTCAATCAAATTTTAATCACATATATTTCATATCCTCTTAATATATGTATTTCTTTATAATATTTTAAACTAAATAATAATCTAATTTATATTATTTTTAAAAATAAATAATGAATTACTTACTTATGAAGATTGTGATTAAAAAAATCTAGTATGAGTCAATATAGTGTATATATACCATATATATTATACTCATTATATTTTTATTATAATATATATATATATATATATATATATATATATATATATATATACTCGAAAGTATAAAGTATTAAAAAAATTGGCTCGAGGCCCCCAAACCCCCGCAAAATTATTTGTAATTCAGTAATAATTTCGACCCCATTGACAAAATATCCTGGCTTCACCATTGCTCACATATATATTTTGATAACACACGTAATTTATTCTCCACGTAAACTATCAAAAATATAAAAAAGTCTAGGGGGATCGACGTTTTCCGACCGGGGTTGTAATAGGCCGGATTTTTTTTTTTGCTTTTGACTAGAAAATAATTAATGTAATTTATTGAATCGAAATTTTGAAAATCGCGATGATTTAGGTGTCGTTTGGATACGTAAAAAATAAAGTTATGCAGCATCAGTATAACCCTGTTTATTACGTGTATCCAAAAAGACACTTAAATCACTGTATTTTATAAAAATTTCAATTTCAATAAATCACATTAATTATTTTGTAGTCAAAAAAAAAAAATAAAAAAAAATCCGACCGACTACCTCGGTCGGAAAACGCCGGTCCCCTTACAAGGACTCTCAAAATATATACGAGTGGTTATATGTGTATAGGAGCTGAACAAAAACACACGTCGAATCAGTTGAAAGTAAACGGGCGAAATAAAAGAAAAAAGAAAAAAGAAAAAAGAAAAAAAAACAATCATATGATACTTTGCAGTACATCATAATAGAGTACTCTCCCTACAACAAACATCGAAAATCGAGCAGACGCGAGGGAACAAACCGCGTATATAAATAGCTACCCCGCCCTTGCCCACACTCCTCGTTTCAGTAGTGAGAGACTCCACTTGAAGTGTGACTGAGTTGTAGAGGGAGAAAGTTAAATATAAGCACATATAGATATAGAGAGAGAAATAGTGAGAAAGCGCATTGATATGCCATTAATTTCGTTCAGCAAGAAAGCGTGATCTATCGCTATTTCAAGGATACTCTCTGAAACTGCAACCTCTCACTCTAGTACTATTCTATTAGTCTATAAGCTTCAAATTAACGGATTTGTCTCTTCCTAGATATATAAAGTGAGAGAAAGCGATGGAACTGATGAGTAAGGTGACGCAGGAGATCTTCTCAAAGCTTGAGCAGAAGTGGCTCTACCATTTCGAAGGCAAGAAGACGTGCGTTCTCAGCATCGACGGCGGCGGAACTACCGGCAATGTCGCTGGTGCCGCCTTGATCCATCTTGAGGACCAGATCCGCACAAAATCTGGCGATTCGAACGCCAGAATCTCCGATTTCTTTGACATTGTTGCAGGTACTGGAATAGGAGCTTTATTCGCCGCAATGCTCACCGCCGACGATGGTAATGGCCGTCCGATGTTCACCGCCAAAGAAGCCGTCGGATTCGTCAACGAGAAGCATTCTGAACTCTACAAGGTCAGAAACGTCGGCGTTTTCCGTCGGCGACGTAAGTTTTCCGGTAAGAGCATGGATAAAGTATTGAAAGAGGCGTTGACGAGAGAAGATGGCGAGGTTGTTACGCTAAAGGACACGTGTAAGCCTCTCCTCGTCCCGTGCTTTGATCTCAACAGCTCCGCGCCGTTCGTTTTCTCTCGAGCCGACGCGTCCGAGTCACCTAGCTACGACTTTGAGCTATGGAAAGTCTGCCGTGCGACATCCGCTACTCCTTCCATGCTCAAGCCGTTTAGCTTAACGTCTATCAACGCTAAAACCTCTTGTTTGGCCGTAGACGGCGGTCTCGTCATGAATAATCCGACGGCTGCCGCCGTCACTCACGTTTTGCATAACAAGCGTGACTTTCCTTCTGTCACCGGAGTCGAAGACCTCCTAGTCCTATCGCTCGGTAACGGTCAGTTATCCAGTCCGTCTCAAACAAAATTCCGTCATGAACACGGTAAATGCACAACCTCTTCAGTGATCGACATTGTTCTCGACGGCGTATCAGAGACAATAGACCAAATGCTAGGAAACGCCTTCTGCTGGAACCGAACAGATTATATGAGAATTCAGGTAATTAAAATTGTTTTAGATTTTAATCACTTCTAATTAGAGCTTAAATTTGGTTTATATGTTAACTGACGGCGTCAAAGTACAGGTGAACGATTTGGGACTGAGGACGGATGAAGTGTTGAAGGAGAGAGGAGTGGAGTCGTTTCCGTTTGGAAGGAAGCGGTTACTGACGGAGACGAACGGAGAGAGAATCGGAAGTTTCGTGCAACGGCTTGTTACCTCAGGAAGGAGTAGTTTGCCCACAAGCCCGTGCAAAGATACCGCCGTTAGCCTTCTTACTAACGGTCGTTAGTGTTTTGTCCTTATGTTTTTAGGAGTATTAGTTTCTTAAGTTTTAACCCTTGTATTATCCTTTTTTTTTTTTTATATATTTTGTTCAAACACCTACTGATCAGGCTACTTTTAACCGTCTCTTTTCCACAGTTTAATAGATCCAAATAACATGGTGAACCGTTTTCATCTAATTTCTTCTCCCTCTTAGTGTTAATTTTGTGTTAAATATATAAAGTCCAGTTATTCATTTTTTATATCAGACCATCAGTTAATAGAATTAATGTCATTAAAAGGTATGGCAAATGGGCTTTCAAAGGCCAGTTATTTTTCTATCAGACCATTTAATTGTTGATATCTAACGATGAATGCCATTAAAAGGTATGGCAAATGGGATCTTAAAAGCAAAATGCATAGGGTCCTGGCATCAATTCCTGCTTTCATTACATTGCTTAAAATAATACTAGTATGACATAGAATCAGATCTAAGCATATAAAGGTTAGATATTGATGTAACCAAAACACAGATTCCCAATTGTCCTTTGGAATATGGAAGTACAGTTTTAACACCAAACCAGTCTCAAGATGTATCAGACCTTTTTCTATTCCACTGTTCATAGTTGTAACTTTCAAGTCCAACCATCTGAATCATTACTTCACCCACACACACACAAAAACAGAGGATTAGACTTTAGCATATACTTTATTAGTTCGAAAATGCAAGAGACTGCAAAGATGGAGTATAAAAAATGTAAAATAAAATGCTCCAATATACTGAATTAATTAACTTGGTACTGGTTAAGAGTAGAACTGTAGGAGTAGAAATTTGTGATCAGAAAGAAAGTGTTTTTCCCATGTCCAGGAAAAGAAAAAGAAAAAGAAAAAGAGTGAAGTAAAACTTTATGGAATTTTAGTCCTTTCTAAATGGAATACTAGAGAATTGTTGAATGTTTCTGTTTGTGCTCTCTAATATTAATATAGAGAGAGATCCATAAATCGTAGTGTTGGGTTATTACAAGTAGAGAACTGGAGGAATTTGGATTTTGCCTGTGTTTGGAATAAACTGTGGGCATATTCCCAACGAGACACAGAAACTACTGGAAAGGAAATTTCCAAAGACCTTGTCAAGTTATACTAGTTGTACCTTGCCCAAGATCAGTTTCTCAATTTAATCAATCTTAATTGTAAAAATATATGAAAATTTTGATTTTTTATACGTTGGGTACACAAAAGAAAGGACTGAACTTTTTGTCTATTAGTGAAATGAGAGAGAGTGGCACTACTGACTGGTAGTGTGTAGGGGTGTAAAAAATGGTCCCTAAGATTTGTTGGGTTGTGACTTTCTTCCCCTCTACACCATATGTAGAATTTTCTACTGTATTTTAACGTTGTTAGGAGGTAGATAGTTGTATAAGTTAGGTAGATGATGCTCCTTTTTCTCAATTAAACTTAATCAATTGTTATTTAATGACAGACATTGGCAACTAGGTTTTAGCCCTGACTCAGCCACCCCCGGCGGCGAGACGGAAGGGGGTGGGGGACCTCAAGGAAGGAGACTAGAAGGAGCATTAATTAAGATAATACAGAAAATAATGGAATTGAGTTCTTGCTAAAATATAAAATACCCCCTCGGTATAATTTCATTTAACCAGTGTTACCAAAGGAGGACAATATTCCACGATATTTTAGTCACATAATTAACATTAAGACCAAGAAATCGTAAATTCAATTTTTAAAAGTTTTATCAACTTTATTCCTTGTGCGAGTTTTATTAATATTGTGATCTAATGTTGATTATGTAATTCATTTGTCAATTATCCTAATATTCTTTGTCAAAAAATAATTAATGACTCCATTTTTGAACAAAGAGATTGCATGGGATGTTTGGGTCAAATATGTGTTTCTCAACCCACTTGAACCTTACAATAATGAAAGTGGGTCAATCTTCTATAATCCCAGCAGAGTGACTTGTGAACACAGATTAAAAAAAAAAGAAATTATGGCGATATTTTTTATGTAAAAATATTATGAAAATATTAATTTTTTTTTAAAAAATGTTTCACTGGAGTGGGCTCAGTGGGGGTGTCTGGATAGATTCCGGTCAGTTTTGTACTAATAGTTGCCTCATTAATTTGCCTCATTAATTTGCCTGTTGTTGTTATGGAGTACATTGTTATTAATTTGGTACCCATTAACCCACTTGTTTTTGGCTTTAATAGCCAGCCACCCACAGTTGGAGGAGAAATAATGAACTTTTTACTGGTTTGTTCTGCATTACCATAGATTGAAAACCATTTATGTAAAAATACTGATACCGAGACTTCACTATTGAAATAATATTAAAATATAATTTAATTTTTGTAAAAATTAAATCATTCTTTATACAAAAATTGACACCCATGTTTTTTTTTTTAAAAAAAATTATAAAAATTTATTATCAAACAACATGATACGATAGTTTAGTTTTTTTTAATCAACTATATTTTAATAATGTCAAAGTAGTGTGGTCACCAAGACTAAAAGCGAGATTCTAAGCCTAGACAACGTTCACCACCTCTACCATTTTTCACCTATAAATTAAGTATAATTACTGCATTCTCTCGACCTCTCTTGCTTTATTAGTAATAATAAATATAGATCAGTCCTATCAAAGCTAGTTATAGCTTAACTAGATAGATTTTTTTATTTTTTCTTTAAATTTGGTACGTAAAGTAGATGCAATATTCAAATTAATCCTACTGACAATGACAATATATATAACCATTTGTTTAGCTTTACAATTTTTATTTGGATTACATCATATTTGGATTATTATTTTTTAACTTATTGTGTTATGTTTAGGAAATTGATATTTTTACATTAATTTTTAATATTTGTTGCCAAATTAATATTAATTTTTGATTAAAAGGTAAACCCTGCATACGAAAAATATAAAAAATTAATACGGAAATATCAGATGCATATGTTTAAAGTATTTGTTTTCTTTCTTTTACGCTTTTGTAGTTTTGATATTCAGATTTGTTTAGTTGTATCATTTTATGTGAATTATTTTTTAATCCAAGTTTCTTGGATTAATAGTTTTTTCAGAAATAAATTTATTTTGCATAGCACTTTTGTTTGTAATATTTAAAAAAATAATTATAAATTTAACTTTTCAATGTATGAATAATAAATAAATAATAAATAAGTCTCACGTTCATGCGAAATAAATTTATGTATGAAAAATTTATATAATCATATGACGGTTGTATTGCAAAAGAAATTTTTTTTACCATTAAACTACTACATTACCTAAATTTATTGTTGATGTGAAGTACTACTATTACCATTGATCAATAGATGGTTTGATGATGACCGCGTAATCTAAATTCCCATACTTTTAGTGTTGTGTCATGTGTGTAAGAGAGAATTAATAACGCGAGGCTATTATGTTAATTACGGGGGCATGTACATTAGATTAAGACGCAAGTAAGTAATTCTCTCTCTCTCTCTCTCTATATATATATATATATATTAAGAATCCTAGCTATATATTCATTCCTCCCCCATTCCCATCAACCCAAGCATTGAGGATATGACCCTTGTTTATTGCATCTTTTCTTTGGCTTTTTGCATATATAATTTAAATTAGAAGAAGAAACAATGCCAAAATTAAGGAAGAATGTATTTTCTTTTTAGATGAGGGGAGATGTATGTAATTAACGCACTATATATATAAATATAAGCACCAACTTAACTACCCCTTTTTAATATATATTCAATAATTTCGTCCTTAAATTTTTGAAGAAAAATAATAATTATACGACGTTAATCACACACCTGTCTATAAATTCATCCCTAATTATTTAAAAGCATTTTAATTTATACCAAACCCACAAAATATTTCTACACTTTTACATATCTCACCATAAGATTAACACAACAGCATTACACAAACGGCCTCCAAGCCTACTCTGAGCAAGATCATCGTTCTACGGTTCTTTTGAGTTATAAAAAGGTCAGATAATCTACTTAATTTCGGGCATTTTAATGATTATGTTGTAACAATTGTAATGCTTATGTTTGATTTATTTTAGCCTTCGGACATCATTTGAACCCCAAAAAAAATAGTTATAAAAAGGTACTTGGTTTGTAAAGGTTACATTAGTACCATATGGTATCATTACTAGGAGGATGACTATATATGAAGGAGCACAAGTATTTACATGTTAAATTAATATGAAGTTAATTTTAGTCAATTAATCAATATAGTTTTGATACACGGGTAGGAGGTGATCTCTGTTTGTTTGCGTGTTAGTATTGTATTGATCAATTGACTAACTTACCATGACGTTAAATTTATGATAACCGAATCCATTACTTTATGTTGTAATTTATGTATGTTGGGACATGATATTTCTCCTATTTGGGCCGGGTAGATTGGGCTCATTTATTAATTTAATCCATTAGGCTTTTATAATTAAGTCATGGGGTTCGTTGGGCCCAGTCACTGTGTTAGCTTTATTTAATCCTATAGGACCGGGTCGGTTCGTTGGATTAACCCATTGGGTCACTTAATATCTATTACTTTGACTTGTAATGATGATATAGCATAATGATTGGACCGAGATATCTGCTATGCATTAATGTGGATGGGATTATAGCCGTACCGATAGGCAAAATAAAGGTGACCAAAAGCGATGGATAAGTTCCATACGATCGGCGAGAACTCATCGGATCGAGGGATATGTCAGATGATATTGGGTGGACAGTAATCCAAGCAAAGATATTATATCCTAGCGAGTAAGTCTTTAGAGGAAGGTATGTTTTTCATATATTCACATTCACACAACTGATAATAATAATAATCTCTCATCACACTAGATTTTATCATCCTCTTGAGTTAACCTTGTGAACAGACATACTTACTCCCACGCTGAAGCTATCCCCGTGATCCTATTGTCAAAGCTTATGGTGTTTGTCGTGTTTTGTCTGTGGCGAGGATCAAGACGTCTTTCGTGATTGGGACGTGGAGAAAGAACCTGGCGTTAACATTGGCGCTAGAAGGAGGGGTTTTGAGTTCTAGTGTCTTGAGTATTTTGAGTATTTTTCAATCATAGAGTGTGTTTTATTATGTTCAGTTTTCATGGGGAAGAGTAGAAGCCTACACTAGAAGACGTACCGATGGTGTCGGTGAATCAAAGACCATGATGTCCGCTAAAGATCGTTTGGGACCAACAATAAGTGTTCATGCTAAGACAAATATTCAAACGTTCACTGAAGGTTCTCGGTAGAAAGCGGTAAGGCAAGCGCGTGACGTAAGCTATTATTCCCGACGGAGAAGAGTCCAGCCATGGTCGAAAAATAGTAGAAGGCACCTCGCCTAGAACTCGATAATCTAAATGACCGGGATCTGAAAAGGCTTCCGGTTGGCTAAGATGGCGGATGAAGCGGATAAAGCTATGGAAGTACTTTTGAAGCAACGTCGAGGATATATTGGCGGATGGCTCGGATGACGAGTTGAGAGATGAAGAGCTCGATTATGTCCAATCAAGAGCGAGGGCATCGAAGTGGGGAGGAACTGCTCATTCGGGGAGAGAATCTGGGCCGAACTAGGGGAAGAAGAAGGTCCGAAGCCCTACTCCTCGAGAGATCAAAGAGGACATTTCACCTACTTGATTCTAGGGGACGGTGAAAGCGAAGAGAGAGGTCGATCCGAGGATCGCACTCCAGAAGCATTCGAAGAAGGCACTTGTTGTCGCCCATTCTCACCATCCGCTTTGAGTTCGAGGCGAAAGTATATCGAGAGGACATACTCCAGAGAGTCTCACCGAGGCACATACCTGTAGACACTCGTTATCGAAAAAGCCCTTCAGAGTCAAAGGTTCTTTTGAAAAGAAACCGGTCTCGCTTCATGAAGAAGAAGGGTCACCGGAGAAGGAGGCATCATCTCAACTGATAGGTGCGGTGTAAGACCGAAATTTTTTAAATAAAAAGGAATTTCCTTTATTTATTATTTTGAAATAGTAAGGTGGATTTGATTAATGTGGTTAGTTATGGGTAAAATCTTGAAATATTTTAAATAAGCAAGTGGTGATAAAATATTCATTATTGTCGGAGAATATTCGTTTGGTAATTGAATATTAAATCTTTGTCGGGAATATTAAATGCGATGGCCTGACCATGTGTGGGCCCCATAACGGAAAAGCGATTGGAGGAATAAAGCGACAAAAATAAGTTGTTTAAAAATAACGGGCGTAGTTATTCTGAATTTACCTTTGTTGGAATACCCGGTGGTTAAAACACGATGTCTGGCGTTATTGCCGCGATGGCACGGTATTGCACCAATTATTGATTCTTACGTGAAGAAGGCCTTACTCAATAATGGTTACGATGTAATTCTTTTATTCGATATTTTATTTTATTGATTCAATAATTGTTGCGTTGATATTTTATATTCTTTGTTGTTTCAATAATTGTCATTACACAAGATTTTTCATTATCGAGACAATAATTCATATTATCTGAATAATATTATTAGATAACATTATTGGCAATGTCTAGAAAGTTACATCTAAGGAGAGGTTTGGTCACCTAATTGCGCCGGCCAAGAAGGAGAAATTCTTATTGGAAAGCCCCTGCTTTCACAGGAACGCACGGTTGTCAATATTGTGATTACGTAATATTATTTGTGAATAATTAATTATTGATTCATATGATGAGGAAAATATTGATTTTATGTGGATATAGATGGAGAAAATTTTATAGTGACAATTGTTGAAAATTAATATTTTATAAAATAATTCATTTAAATATATTATTTTAATAATATATTAACGATGATATTTTTACGATGAATGTAGGATATATGAGTATATGTGGAGGAGGAGTATTTTTGTTACCATAAATGTTTAAAACATATTAAACATGTCGGTGGACCCCATTTATTATTTGAAATTTGATTATAGCACGTAAAATCGTCCATTTGTGGATTTAGATCAATTTACATTTGGAATTTGGAAAAACTTTCTTACGTAAAGTTGTAGAGAATTGAATTTCCTATAAAAACTTCGCGATATTTGAATTTTTACGGCAAAAGGGCTATTTATTGTGAATTATTGAAGTTAGAAGCTCAAAATAATTGATTTTTGGAAGTTTAAAATATTTTATTTACAAAAACGTTTTTTCATTTGGTTCCCTCATTTAACACATGACAAGTTGCTTTGAAATTCAGATTCAAGGTGTGCGTAGGAATTATTATTTTAAATAATAATATTATATTAAATTTTTACCTTTTTGGTGTTCTAGCGATTTCCTATAAATAGTGTCTTGGGTTAGAATTGAAAATCACACGAAATCGAAGTTTTCTCTCTATATTATCGAGCGTATTCTTGTGAGTATTTTGAGTATACTTTGAGTATTGCTATCTGATTGCAAGTTCAATTCATAGCTTTATATCAGGTGTTTATTTAAAAATCTTGTCTTTTCGAGGTAAGGGATGTTATTTTCTTCTCGAATGATATTATTTCTTGATATCATTATCTTTGAAATATTGGTTGGAACTTTTATCAAATTTGGAACTTTTTCATGTAGGGGTTCTTATTCATGAGTTCTTATTCACGATTCTTATTCATGAGTTACTTATTCACGAGCCTCTTATTCACGAGTCTTATTCATGTAAGCGTGATGATGTTTTTGTGAAATTTCTATCTTTTGGTGTGGAATTACTATTCACGTTATCTGGCCTTTATTCACGTATCTGACCTTATTCACGAATCGACACTATTCATCGAAAAATAAAATTTTTCCTTTTAGTCAAAATATCTATTACGGATACTAGCTTTGATTGTATCCATGTTTTGATCATTCTTGAATTTTACCCCACTATGATTATTTTTGAGGTATTTTTGGGCGTGGATAAAACAAAGTACTGAATCCTTAATCCTTAATCCTTGTCATTTTGTTTCACTTTGGATTCGTTTCTTTTTAAAATATTTTCATCATCCTCGGTCTTAAATAATGATATTATTGAATATCTTTGGCACATGAGTGCAAAGATGAATGAGTTATGATGAATATATTTGGCTTTATAGTGCAAAGATGAATGATTTGATGAATATCTTTGGCCCGTGTAGTGCAAAGATGAATGATTTCGATGAATATCTTTGGCCGTAGTCTGAAAAGATGAGCAGTGTTTAGATGAACATGACCAATTGGTGAATGTCCTTGGCACTTTGTAGTCTGAGGATGAATATTTGATCCCGGATATATATTGATTGATGTTACGGGGATAAAAATAGGCGATGAACTTTAAAATTCATACATAGAAGATAGTAGTTTGCATTCTCTACTTAACTCTTCTAATGAATTATTATTTCATTGCGAATATTGATTTAAAACTTGTTTGTCTATTGTATTACTATTATATTTTCCTGTTGAAGACTAACGATAATTTTGTTGTATATTATCTTAGTCATAATATTCTTCTCTTGAAATTTAATCGAGCTCACCCTTTTCCTTTTTGTTCCATTTTTCTTCTCGGGAGGCGAGAATGTAATGATCTACTAGTCGGGGTATGGAATAAAGGTTCTAGAAAGAGTTGTTTAGTAGTCCTCACCATTTTGTAAAATAATGTATAAATAATTGTGATGAGGATTTATTTGAGTATGTATATTGTCTGTAAGACAATAATTGTTTTTTTAAACTCAAGATATATATTTGTCGTATTTTTGCGACAAATGTATTAATAAAGTTGTAGTTATTTACGTACCATGTATTTGGCGACTCGAATGGGTTGGATGGAATGGACCTATTTTTTGGGGCGTCACATGGAAGTATCTGGTTAAAGAATTAAAGGAGCTTGAGCGAGCTGCAAAGTCTGAAAAACTAAAGACACTCCGGGAAAGAAAGCATCCCTTTTTCCGGGAGATCTTTAAAAGAAAAGTCGATCCCACCAAGTTGCCCCTATATCGAGAGTTATGATGGATCGGGGATCCTTATGACCATAGTCGGTGCGTTCGAATCAGACTCATGGATTATTATGACTTTAGCGATACTGCTAAGTGTCATACTTTTGTCACAACACTCAGAAAGGATGCCCGGTAGTGGATGGGGACCTTGCCCTCGGTTTCAATCTCATCTTGGGAAGACATGTGCTGTAAATTTCATGCTCTCTTTGGGAGCAACAGAAGAAGGGGAAAACCAACTGGTTCATTGGCTCAGGTACAACAATCCTCTGATGAGTCTTTGAGCCAGTATGTGAAGCGGTTCCGGGAAGCAGTCGGCCAAGTGGCAGATTTGAACG
This sequence comes from Panax ginseng, assembly GCA_020205605.1. Taxonomy (NCBI): domain Eukaryota; kingdom Viridiplantae; phylum Streptophyta; class Magnoliopsida; order Apiales; family Araliaceae; genus Panax; species Panax ginseng. The sequence goes on along the minus strand of CM035138.1, from coordinate 5,753,282 downwards.
ATCTACAGGCTGTGGGACTGTTTCAGAATGGGTTGGATTTGGTCAAATCGGAAAAGTTGGTGAAAAAACTTATGTTTAACCACCAAAGAGTCTCATGAAGCCTTTGACAAAGCCGAAGGCTATATCATGGTGGAGGAAGCCATGAAAGCGACCTCAAACGTCCTTCTTCGGGATCGGCTTAAAGAGACGGATCGGACAAGACCAATGGAGACCGTAAGAAGAATGAAGGGAATAAAGACCAAGCGTGAAAGGCGGGTCGAATAGATGAACAATTGGAGGCGGGGGTGGAGGACATTACGTCCGCTCCAACCCGAGAGTAAATAGGACGTACCTACGGCACTTTCAACGCAGACGAAATTTTTATCATGGATCAGATCAAAAATCAACCTATCTTCGAGCCACCTCGAGATAACATTAAGCCCGGAAAGGTGAATCCTCGCAAATATTGTGATTACCATCAAGCTTCGGGTCATGAAACGAACGATTGTGCCAGTTTAAAAGACTTCATCTAAAGAAAGGTACAAGGTGGGGCTTTAGTTCAGTATGTGGCTGGCGGAACTAATCAACAATGCGGGATCGAGAAGTCGTCCCAAAGAACTTTCAACTAGTTCAATGACATTGCCCGGCTCGAAGAACGACTGCGAGGTATGTAATAGATGTCATCACCGAGGGTACTTCTGGCAAGCTCATTGGAAAGAAGCGCCGAAGCTATTTGGATTTGGTCATGTCGGTGGCGGTACCTTCCAAAGACCCGATGCATCTTATCCGAATACTGGTAATCTCCTTTATTGATGAGGATTACCTTTGAAGTCATCGAACCGCACGAGGATCATTGGTCTTGATTTACACAAGTGGGTTCGGTGGATATGAAGCGGATGATGGTAGATAATGGGTCTTCAGACATCCCAGACGCCCACGCTTATCAAAGGATGAATCTGGGCTACGGAAGATGGAAATAGGCGGGGAGGCTCCTCTTTATGGTTTCAGCAATAATCCAGTTAAGGTGGCTGGGACCATTGAACTACCCGTCATATTCGGAACGGCCCCTCAACAGGTAAAAATTATTTGCAAATTTTATGTTGTGCATGTAGATTCTGCTTATAATGCTATTTTGAGGAGGCTACTTTAATTGCTTTGCAATCGTAACATCAATACCTCATTTCAAAATCAAATTTCCTACCGGCCATGGGGTTGGGGAGGTTAAAGGAGATTTGGATCCGCCGGAAGGTGTTACGAAATCTTTGTGATTACTTGAGGAGTGGGGTGTCGAAGCGAAGCGGAACCATGGCGATAGAGATCGAACCTTCACCGAGAGTAGTTCCGAACCGCTTAGTCCTGCCACCAAGAAACGGGAGGTAGAGCTCATCCCGCAAAAGCGACAAAAGCGGTGAAAATAGGTTGAGCTGCACGGAACCTCTCCGGACGAACCTCGTGGAGCTCCTGAGGTGCTATGTTGACATCTTCGCATGGGAACCTCAGGATATGCCGGGAGTAAGCAGGGATATTGCTGAGCATCGATTGGAAGTGGACCCGTCAAAGAAGTCGGTGCGGCAGAAGAGGAGGATCTTTGCACCTGAGCGTCAACGGATCATAGATGACGAGATTGCAAAACTGTTGGCAGCTAACTTCATCTTTGAGATTGACTACCCGCAGTGGATGGCTAATGTGGTGCTGGTCCAGAAGAAGAATGGCAAATGGCGAGTCTGCATTGATTATACTGATCTGAACAAGGCTGTCCAGAAGGATTTCTACCATTGCCCACATCGATCAACTCATTGATGCCACTTGGGTATGCTTTATTAAGTTTTATGGATGCATTCTCTGGGTATCATCGGATCTCCATGTAAAGAGGATATCTAGAAGATGGCGTTCATTACGCATCGTTCGGTATATACTGTCATCGAAAATGACTTTTGGCCTCATCAATGCCGGAGCCACGTGCAGGAGGATGATGAACCATATCTTCGAGATATCGATTCTTGTGAGAATATTGAGGTGTATGTGGATGATATGATTGTCAAAAGCATGTTGGTGCATAAGCATTTGGATGATTTAGAGGAATGTTTTCAGACCATTCGTCAACACAACTTGAGGCTGAATCTCACTAAGTGCACTTTTAGTGCAGGTCTTTGGCAAATTTCTGGGTTATCTTGTCAGTCGAAGAGGAATTGAAGCCAATCCAGAGAAGATTCAAGCGATCCTGAGCATGAGGACTCCTCAGTCATTTAAAGATGTTCAACGTCTGATTTGGAAGGATTGCGACTTTCATGAGGTTCATGTCCAAGTCGGCGGAAAGATGTTTGCCATTTTTGACACATTGAAAGAAAGTAGAAGAATGCCAAACGTTCCAATGGACTTGGTGTGAAGACGCCTTTCAAAGCATCAAGTCCTACTTATCTTGGTAACTTTCTTTGGTGAAGCCTGTTCTGCCGAACCTCTATATGTGTACTGGCAGCCAGCTTCGTTGGCAATAGGAAGCGGTTTTGGTGCGTGAAGTTGGGGTAAAAGACCCGATTTATTATGTAAGCCATGTCCTTCGGGATGCTGAAACAAGGTACCCAAACATTGAAAAGTTTGCTTTCGCTTTAATAACTGCTAGTCGAAAGCTTAGGCAATACTTCCAGGGTAGACTGGTAATTGTATACACAGATCAGCCTTTAAAGAGGATTATGGGCAAACCAGAGGTATCGGGGAGACTAGCTGCATGAACGATGGAGTTGTTCCAATTCTTTATTGAATATCATCCCTGAACCGCCATCAAAGGGCAAGCCTTGGCTGATTTTGTGGTTGAGTGTTCGTTTTCTGAAGCTGATGAAGTCGTGGTCGAGGTGAAGGATCGACAGAAGGCGATTCTTGGCCGCTTCTTGAAGGAGAGTTCATGGATGCAGTATGCAGATGGGTCTTCTACTTCGGAAGTCAGTGGAGCAGGGATTATCTTGACAAGTCCGGAGGGATTCAAGGTGCAGCAGGCCATCAGATTTTAGTTCAAAGCGACGAACAATGAAGTTTTGAGTATGAAAGCGATATTAGCCGGGTTTTACGATTAGCGAAGAGTCTTGAAGTCTGCGTAGAATAGTCATCTTGATGATTCTCAGTTAGTCGTTAAACAATTCTCTAGGGAATACGAAGCTCGAGGTCCGAGAATGATCAAGTATTTGGCAGAATTGAAGGAACGACTTCAGTATTTCCAATCCTACGAGTTTGAAATTCGAGCGTAACAACAATTCCATTCTTGATGCACTTGCGCGACTAGCCACTACTGGATGTTAATGTTTTTGAAGGATCGGTACCAAATTTTCCAACATCCTAGTGTTCATCATGAAGTGGTAATGTACATTAATGAAGAACAAGCTATTTGGTTGACTCCTACACGAATATTTGGGCGGCGGCGTCTTACCTTGGATCGGATGCTCTCCAGAAAATCAAGTACAAGAGTGCCAATTTTGTTACGATTGATGGGGATCTCTTCCGGGGCCTCAAATCTCCATTATTGAAATGTTTGACTCCATCCGAAGTTTGAATATGCTCTCCAAGAAGTGCATGAAGGCATTTGTGGCGACCATATGGTTGTGCTAAGTCATTAGCTTTATAAAGTACTTCGTCGAGGGTACTCTCGGCCCTCTTATCTTCAAGGAAGCAATGAGTCACGCGAAGAAGTCATGAGAAGTGTCGACTCAACAATCCATTCTGCATCGACCACAACGGAAGAGCTATACTCGATTTTATCTCCTATACCCTTCATTTGTCTGGGGGTTGATATCTTTGGGTCCACTCTACAAAGCAAAAGGTCGGTCGGTTTTGTTATAGTTGCCATAGACTATATGACCAAATGGGTAGAAGCAAAGCCACTTAGGTAAATAACGGAACAGGAGTGTTTGAAATTTGTGAAAGAATCAGTGGTATTCCGTTTTAGAATTCCTAAGGTGGTAGTATCGGATAATGGACGTCAGTTTGTAGGATCAAAGTTTGAAGCATTTTTGACAGAATTGGGGATCCAGCACAGAAAGACTTCAGTGGCTCATCCTCAGTCAAACGGACAGGTTGAAGTAACCAACAGAACGCTGTTGAATGGGATCAAGCGTAGGTTGGACGAAGCTAAAGGCAGATGGCCAGAAGAGCTGCTAAGTGTACTATGGGCTTATCGAACTACTCCGAGGACTACAACAGGGGATTCACCTTTCAGATTGGCCTATGGTACTGATGCCTTAGTCCCAGTTGAAATTGGATCTCCAAGTCTTCGGGTTAGTCATTTCAGAGAAATCTACAATGAAGAAGGGCTGAAGACCAATCTTGATTTGCTGGAAGAAGTCAGAGAGATAGCCTTAATCAAATTGGCAGCCTATCAGCGAAGAGTGGCTAAGCATTATAATAAGGGGGTAAAGTTTCGCAGATTTGAAGTAGGAGATTTTGTCCTCAGAGTAGTCGAAGCATCTACGCCTCAGAATCTGGGAAAGCTGATGCCAAATTGGGAAGGACCCTATGAAATCACTGAAGTTCCGAAGCCGGGGACTTATCGGTTGAATGCATTAGATGGGTCAGTAATTAAAAACACTTGGCACGCTGGCAGGCTTAGAAAGTACTTTCAGTAGATTCAATGTCAGTACATCAGAATTCTGTAAATATTTACATCATCATCAATAAAAGATCCTCTTTTGTCTCAAACAAATTTTGTCTTTGTTGCTGCTCAGTTCATTGGTGTTAGGAGGTTCGGGAGGACTTGCTGACCATTTGATGGTAGCCTCTTCGGCAGGTGGTCACTTTTGGCATTGTCAGGCCCTTCGGGGTAGGCAATTATCGCCACTATTTGGCATTGTCAGGCCCTTCGGGGTAGGCAATTGTCGTCACTTAGACCTTGTCAGGCCCTTCGTGGTAGGCAAGTGTCATCTTCAAGACGTTGTCAGGCCCTTCGTGGTAGATGATTGTCATCACTTAAACTTCGTCAGGCCCTTCGTGGTAGGCGAATGTTATCTTTTAACTTCATCAGGCCCTTCGTGGTAGATAATTGTCATCTTTTGGTTCTGTTAGGCCTTTCGGGGTAAACAAACTTTCAATGAGTCAGGTCTGTCTCACACTTCGGTAACTGAATAAGTTTCTCTTTACTTAATTACTTGAATTTTTTCTAAGTGTCGAGTTCGGAATGCCTCGTTCTTTAACCTCACTTTATCTGTTATATGACATGCTTAATTGTTAATTAACAATTTGAGTTAAATCCTTGAAGGGGTTTTTGTATATTTGTCCATATAAATTCATATTGAAGTATTGACAGGAAGTAAAAGTGCACTGAAGTCATAAGGAAGAAGATCACTTTTCATTAATACTTAATTTATTTACAAAATGGGAAAATAACAAAAATTTTTACAAGTATATTTTAAATAAAACCGAAGAGAAACAAAAGCTTTTGCTTCAGGCAGCACCCTCATCATCTGAAGAGTCGAGCAAGTATGGATCTAAGTTGGCTTTGATCAACTTCTCCTTGCCACGACTTCGGTAGAGCTCGTAGCTTTCCGTATAAATCCTCATTATTTCTCCATTAATTTCATCCGAATTCCGATACTCTTCACAGATCTCTTTGCGAAGAACATCAGTCAAAGGAGGTCCAAGGTCCCGATGAGCCTTGAGTTCTCGGATTTCTTGTTCGAGCTTCTGCCGTATATTCATCTGATGGGTTTCTTCCCGCTCCAGCTTATGGACCGTCTTGGTCAAGATCTTAGCGTTAGCCTTCAGTTCCTTGATCTTGTTCATCCTTAGTTCACTCCTCTGAACCAAGTCGACGTTCATATTAACAATTTCAGCATGCTGTGCTTTAGTCGACTTCAGTTCTTCCTTGGAGGCCTTCACATCTTCCTTGGCTTGGGCCAACTCTTTCTGAAGTCATTCATTGGTATGAAGGATGCCTTCACGTTGGGTCCTTTCCCGAGTTAAGGCAAACTTCAGGATGGAGTTCTCCTTCCTCAGCGCCTCCTCTACGGATTCAGCCTCGAGAGATCTTGGACGCAGACGCCTTTACGAATCTGACATTTGCTGTCGTGTTCATGTTATTTGATCAGTTTTCAAATATATGAGTACGAAGATAAGTATGAAAAGCAGAGGGAGGAGAGAGCCATTTACCTTCGCCAAGTAGCTCATGCCTTCGCTAAGCAAGTCCCCATTCATACTGTTCCCGAATCGGTGGTCATCGGTCTCGCGAACGAAGGCCTCGAACAGTTGAAAAGGGAAGTTGGCATTGAATCGGGGCCACATAGTTGGCGGGCCCATGGCATCCTGCTGGAATTCGGTAGTCGTGTGTCTTGGAGGAGAAGGCACAGGTTGACTGCGAACCGATGAGGGATCCGCATGTACCGCCTCTGGGGAAGGAGATCCAGCATGTATAGGCTCAGGAGTTGAAGAAGGGGCAGAGGTTGAACCTGGCTGGCTGTCCGAAGGTTATTTTCTTTTTTCGGCTTTGAACCGACCAAATTTCGAAGATCGTGTGTTTGGGTTTCGGTTGGGGGGTTAATTGTTGAAATTGGAGGGCCGCGGAGTTCTTCTTGCGGTGAGGGAATTACTTTTATCTTAATTTTTGGCACGAAGGACTTTCGCCCCGATCGTGTAGAGGTATGTCAAGTAGACTCCTCTTTATTGGGGCTGATTCAAAAGGTGTGGTGACGGGGTCGGTTGGAGGAGTTGGTTGTAGGTTTGCTTGGGAAGAACCTCCTCGTCGCTTTCGGGATCTATCTCATGAGGATAGTTTTGGCCTTTTTAGCGACTTTCTTTCTTCTTCGAGGTCGGTTTGAGGACTTCTTCAGGAATGAGAGGCTCGTCGGCTTCAGGCTCATCATTCCGAAGGGGGGTAGTTCTTTGGGTGGGGCGGAGGATCGGTTCGGAAGGCTCTTGGTGGGAAGTTCTTCACTTACCTCTGTAATCCTCCCGCCTGAAAAAATCTCCCAAATCTTTCACTTCCAGAAGTTGGTTTGATCAAAGACATTGCAAATAACCAGCATATTAAAATCCTTGCCACATAAATACCTCAAAAATTATATTGCGAGTTATCCGAGACTTACATTTGTGATCATACAACCAGTTTGTTTGGTCGTGAGGTGAAACTCCATTCTTGTGGAGGATCTTCTTGAAAAGTCTCTCATTTCCTTCACACGCTCTTGGGAATGTCACCAAGTCGTGAGAGATCCGGTCTAGGATGGTCCAATCTGGAAGGAAGAGATCTACGGTCCTGATGAAGAACCAATTCTCGTGCGACCACTTGTTGCTTTCGAAGGGTCTTTCATCGTGACCTCTTCTCGAATTTGGAGTTCTAAGCAGGAGATTGTTTACTCAAGATCTTAAACCCTCGTTCTCGGGATCTACCGTAGAAAAGGGTGAAGAAAAGGTCGACGGAGGAGTAACCCCTAGTTAAGTGGCGGGTAAGGCAATGAATGCCAAGATGTGGATGTAGGAGTTGGGCACCAAATGAGCGAAACCCACTCCTATGAACCCCAAGAGGGTAACATGAAGGCGTGAAGGGTAGACAATCCCTTCTCTAGGAAGGTAGATGGCGTGGCGACCCAAACCATCTGGTCTCTGTACATTCGCTTCTCCTAGGAAGCAGGAGCCACTTATGGCATAGTTGTCCTAATCTGTAACGAATCCGGGAGGCAAGTAATTCGATTCTGTGATTGTAGATGCAATGTTCGCGAGAAATTGTTCCCCATCCTTGAAAAAATCGGCAGGGAGATGGTGGGTTTGCACTCGAACCCTCTTGGTTAGGGTTTGAGTGGGAGGAACTTGGAGGAATCTGGCTTGGATTCACCATTGTTGAGGTCTCAAAAGCTAGAGAGAGAATTTCTGAGAAGGAGAAGAAAGCTCAAAGGTTCGAATTTCAAATTAGCAGGTAAAACCGTTAAAATTGGTAAAGTTTACCTTTTATCTTGATTTTACACGTGGAAATGCCGCAAGCCACGCATTAAATGTCAGTAATGATGAGAATTTGAATGGGACGTGTTTGGGACGACCTTTGGATATCTTATCAGATTGGGCCTAACTGTTGAGTTTCTAATTATTGGTTCATCTTGTTCAAATTCAAATCCTTTATCCGATTGGGCTTGTTGCTCTGGACATCCAGCCATCCCTCGTCCCATTTCATGCATTAAAGTGGGTATGCCTCAATTATTTCCTATTTTAGGCCTCTATTAAATTCTAATATCATGAATCGTTTATAGTTTTCCATTAAACATCCTGTTTAACAAAAAACTAGGGGGTAATGTTGGGTCATGATTTTTCTCCTATTTGGGCCGGGTAGATTGGGCTCATTTATTAATTTAATCCATTGGGCTTTTATAATTAAGCCATGGGGTTCGTTGGGCTCAGTCACTGTGTTAGCTTTATTTAATCCTATAAGACCGGGTCGGTTCGTTGGATTAACCCATTGGGTCACTTAATATCTATTACTTTGACTTGTAATGATAATGTAGCATGACAGTTGACCAAGATATCTGCTATGCATTAATGTGGATGGGATTATAGCCGGCCGGCGGTGTAAACAGTGACCAAAAGCAGTGGATAACTTCCATGCAGTCGGCAGAACCCATCAGATCAGGGGGATATGTCAGATGATATTGGGTGGCACAGTAATCCAAGCAAAGATATTATATCCTAGCGAGTAAGTCTTTAGAGGAAGGTATGTTTTTCATATATTCACATTCACACAACTGATAATAATAATAATCTCTCTCATCACACTAGATTTTATCATTCTCTTGAGTTAACCTTGTGAACAGACATACTTACTCCTACGCTTGAGCTATCCCCCGGCGGTCCGGTCGTCAAGCTTGTGGTGTTTGTCGTGTTTACTGTGCAGGATCAGGACGTCATTCGTGATTGGGACGTGGAAAAAGAACCTGGCGTTAACAATGTATTTTTCCCAAATATGTGCTCTGGACTGTTCCATTTTTGTGTAAACCATTTAATTAGGCCAAGCAAAAAAATCAATTCAACAAAGATAGAAGCTTGGAAGATTATCTTCCAAAAAAGTATCCATGCAATTTTTTCCTATAAAGATAAAAAAAAATAAATTAAAAGCAATAAAGAACAAAATATCAACTAACCATATATCTATATTAATTTACACATTATATTTAGTCGTAACAAGAGTACGATATATATTTTTGTCTCCATATATAAAAGATGGACGTACGCGGTTCAGCCTTTTAGCGTACGTCCAGAAGATGAAATTTACTAATTAATTACAAAATAAAAATTTATGTTTTGTAACTAATTTACACACTTACTTACATACTATGACTCGAAAATCTCATGGTTGAATAATAACACCTTCAATAAAGTAAAGAAAGTGATAAAGGATCAGACCAAGTCCAAACAGAATGACAAGAAATATATTCAAAAGATTATCTTGCAACTACAGAAATAGCTTTGTATTTGTGTACGTATATATATATCTACTCAATCTAGTCTTTTACTTTATCAATGTAACAATATTTTTCTCTTCATCACTTTCTTATATATTTTCTATCAAAAACTTTTGACAAGCTCCAGTTCAATAAATTAATACCCAAACAGTAGATTATAAAAATAATTAACACAAACTCACGTGACTCGTAAGCAAAATCTGAGTCATTCGGCTCAATTGGGCTGGCAACATACACCTATTTATCTCCGCTGGCGAAATTAGAATATTTTTAGAGTAGAGTCAAAATATATATGTCAATAAAAAAAATTATTTATTGATGTTTGTAGTTCTTCTTTCAAATTCATTTTGTTCAATATCATATTCCAACCCTTATCAACCTTTGAGTTGTAAGTCTAATGACTTTAAATATATATATATATATATATATATATATATATATATATATATATATATTAATTTCCTCCGAACTATGAGACTATATATTAATCAGACTTTAAAATTTTTAATCAACTGATTAGCTACTAATAAGACATTATATTGTGGTTTTGATCATCTTCCTTAAGACAACTGAGAGGAGCCACTCAAAGCAAGAAAATGAATTAAGTTATTCTCATTTATAAAAAAATTGATATCAATGTATGATTAAATCAGTAAGACAAATAGGTGTAATATTAAGTAATTAATTATCAATCTTATTTAACATTATTTTATCTTATAATAATATTATTAATTTATTATAGGTGGAATGATATGAGCAAACAAATGAATTAATATCATCTCATAACAAAGATCAAATTTAATTAATATTGGCATGCTTCATATTTTAGGGTTGGGGGATCATATAAGCTACCTGCCCCCGCCACCCCCCAAAGTTCCGCCAGTGTTTATGCCACAGGCCACCCATTCCGCCATGTCTCCAGATCATGCACTCGTGCGACTCACTCTCACATTCACAAATACGGTAAAGACAGTAGGTGTACAAACGTAATGTGTAATTTTTAACATTATTTTTATTTTTGCTATAGTTATTACTCCTTCCTTTCACTTTTAGGGATAGCAATTTAAACAGTAATCAATCTCAAATCAGTCCAATGCATCGTATTAATCGTTTTTTATTCGAATCGGTGCAGTTCCAAATTATTGAAAAACCAAAACCGTACTGCACAATTTTCATCCCTACTCAAAATTTAAAAGTAAAGATGTACTTTTGTTTCATATTTACTCTTAAAAATAATATGTTTCATATTTACTCACTTTATATATATATATATATATATATATATATATATATATATATATATATATATAGAACCGATTAGGTGAAGGTTCTTTTACTTTGTTAAAATGCAGATTTTTTTTTGCTTTTTTTTTTTAAATATGTTTTTTTTGGATACCTATACCAAAAAATGATGGTACAGTCTGCAAAGACTGTATATACTGCTTTTTGTTATAATGATCCAAATCACATCTAAAACACTGTATTATAAAAAAAATTCAGTTCTATAAAATATTAAACTTTTTTTTTAGTTATTTTAAAAAAACAAAATCAAAAAAAAAGTTCGCATTTTAACAAAATAAAGGAAATTTTCTGAAACAGGACCTAATATATATATATATATATATATATATATATATATATATATATATATAAAAAAGTGAGTCATAGCATTAAACAAAATAGTTATCAGATCAAAATTTTACGTACCGTCTAATTTTACTTATGCATGTGGATTTTGCTATTTTATTAAATGTAAAATAAAAAAACACGCGTCCAAAATTAATGTAAAACTTTTAATTTTTTTTAATACGATTACATCAAATTAATTTGATATGTCAAATCATGCATGCATCCAATAATTATCAATAATTAACCCAAAAAACATCATCAGTTTTAGCTATTGTTATAAAAATTTAGCAAAGTATAGAAATAAACTCTTATAATTGCTTCATAAATTTAGAGAGAATAAGCAAGAGAAAAGAGAGAGAAAATTCTTCAGAGAATTCTGTGCGTCTTTCATTCTGTATTTCCTTCCTTTATATAGAGAATGAAGGAGAGGAGGATGAGGAGAGAGAGTAAGAGAATGAGGAAAAAAGGAGGGAGATCACGGAGTGGGGAACAAGAAAGCAGAAAAGAGAGAAGTGGTTCCCTTATCTTGAGGGAATCATTATTATAACACTTCTCCTGATTCCCTATGATAGAAGATTATGTCTCATTAAAAATCTTGTTAAGAAAATTCAGTGAGAAAAACTTAACGAAGGGAAAAAGAGTACATATATTTTACATAAATATCTTAATTGACTGCTTCGTTAAAATCTTGTTAGGAAAAACAAATTGGGATAAAAATCGTGACTAAGGAAAAAGAGTACAGTCTTCCCCTCAAAAGGAATTCATTATTCCTTGATGAAATGTTGTCATAAGTCTTTCAGTCGACACATTCCGATCCTTTTCCGAAGTTTTGCAAACGTTGCATTTGGTAGCAATTTTGTGAATAAGTCGGCTAAATTATCACATGATCGAATTTGATGCACATCTATATCACCCTTCTTTTGTAGCTCATGTGTGAAGAAGAATTTAGGTGAAATGTGTTTTGTTCTATCTCCCTTGATGTATCCTCCTCTAAGTTGAGCAATGCATGCAGCGTTATCCTCATACAGAATTGTAGGAATGTCTTTGATTGATGGTAATCCACATGATTGTTGAATATGCTGAATAATTGATCTCAACCAAACACACTCTCTGTTTGCTTCATGTATAGCGAGTATCTCTGAGTGATTTGAAGATGTAGCTATCATGGTTTGCTTTGTGGATTTCCAGGATATAGCCGTGTCACAATATGTAAATACATAACCTGTTTGTGATCTTCCATTGTGTGGATCTGATAAATATCCTGTAAGACCCCGAATTTTATGAAATAAAAGTATTCAAAATTTCTTATAATTACTATTCAGTAAATGGTTAAATTGATAAAAGTTAAAGTTAAGGGTGATATATGAATTTTTTTTTTCAAAATATGCAGTGGTTATAAAATACTCATTTCCGTCGAGAATATTACGTTTGGTCGTGGAATATTCTTTGTCATCGGGAAATATTAAATCTGACAGTGCGGCGACATTGTGTGAGCCCCATAACGGAAAGCAATTGGATGAAGAAAAGCGACAAGTATGAGTTATTTATAAATAACAGGCGTGAGTTATTCTGAATTATCTTGTTGGAATACCCATGTGGTTAAAACACGCGAGAATACGGCGTTTTTGCACAAGAAGACACTTGCAGTATTGCACCAATTATTGATTCTTACGTGAAAGCGCACTACTCAATAATTATTACGATAATTCTTGCTCATATTTTATTTTGATTCGATAATTCTTTGCGTTGATATTTTATATTATTGTTGTTTTAATAATTGTCACTTTGCGATTATTTTCCATTATCAAATCAATAATTCATATTATTGAATAATATTATTAGATAGCATTATTGGCAATGTCTAGAAAGTTACATCTACAGGAGAGGTTTTGTCACCTAATTGCGGCCCAGAAGGAGAAATTCTTATTGAAAGCCCCCTCTTCTGAAGGCGGCTAGTTGTCATTATTGTGATTACAGTAATATAATTTGTGAATAATTAATTATTAATTTATATGATGAGAAAATATTGATTTTATGTGGATATAGATGGAGAAATTTTTTTAAAGTGACAATTGTTGAAAATCTATATTTTATCTTTTACGATAAAATAATATTTTATTATATTATTATAATATAATAATGATGATATTTTATAATGAATGTGGGATATATGAGTATATGAGGAGAAAGAGTATTTTTGTTGCATTAAATGATTAACACATGTTTTGTGTGTTTGGTGGACCTCATTTCTTGATTGAAATTTGATTATAGCACTGTAAAATCGCCTGGTTTAAGGATTTGGTCAATTTCTATTTGGAATTTGGAAAAACTTTCTTCTGCAAAGTTGTAGAGAATTGAATTTCCTATAAAAAGATGCGAGATTCGAATTTTCTGATAAAAGGGCTATTTATTATGAATTATTGAAGTTCAAGTTCAAAATAATTAATTTTGAAAGTTTTAAATATTTTAATTTACAAAACGTTTTTTATTTAGTTGAGGGGGTCACTCTTGGTGGCTGATATTTGAATCAGATATTGTGTGCGTAAGAATTTAATAATTATATATTAATATTTTATTAAATTTTTTGCTTTCTTTTTCAAGCATTTTCCTATAAATAGGGTCTTTATGTTAGAATTGAAAATCACATCGAAACTAAAGTTTTCTCTCTTTTCTCTCTCTATATTATCGAGCGTATTCTTGTGAGTATTTTGGTATTTTGAGTGTTCTTTATCTGAAGTTCCTTCAAAGACTATATCCAAAGATTCCAATGTCGGAAGACTATTTTTGCGAGTAAGGAGATTATTTTCTTCATAAATGATATTATTTCTTCAATATCATTATCTTAAAATATTGGTTTGAACTTTTTATCAAATTTGGAACTTTTCATGTCGGAGTTACTATTCATGAATTACTATTCACGAGTTCTTATTCATGGGTTCTTGTTCACGATTCTTATTCACGAGTACTATTAATGAAGTATGATGATTTTTTGTGAAATTTCTATCTTTTGGTGTCGAGTTACTATATTCACGATATCACACTATTCACGAATCGACACTATTCACGGAAAAATTAAGTTTTCTTTTCTTTGTCCAAGATTATCTCATTATAGTTCCTATCTTTGATTAGATCTATGTTTTGGTCTTCATTCTTGAATTTTACTCCACTCTGGTTATTTATGAAGTATTTTTGAACTTGGATTATTTAAAGTACGAATCCTTAATATTTGTTCTTTTGTTTCACTGGATTCGTTTTCTTTAAAATAATTTTCATCATCTTCATCCTAAATGATGATATAATCGAATATCTTCTTGACCAGAAGTGCAAAAGATGAACAGTGTTTAGATGAACATGACCCAATCGGTGAATATCTTTGGCTCAGTAGTGCAAAGATGAATATTTGATTTATGATGTATATTGATTGATGTTACAGGATAAAATATCGATGATGGACTTTTAAATTCATAGATGATAGTAGATTTCATTCTCTACTTAACTCTTCTAATGAATTATTGTTTCCGCTACAGTTGTTGATCTAAAAAATGTTGTCTATTGTATTCTATCAGATTTTTCCTTGTTGAAGACTAAGGATAATTTGTTGTACATTATCTTAGGCATAATATTCTTTCTTTGGGCTAGTTGAGCTCACCTTTTCCTTTTTGTTCCATTTTTTCTCGGAGGCGAGAATATAAAGGAACTAGTCGGGGTGTGGAGTAATGGTTCAAGATGTTATTTTAGTAGTTCTCACTATTTTGTAAAATAGTGTATCAATAATTATAATGAGGACTTATTTGAGTGTGGATATTGTCTAGATGACAATATTTGTATTTAAACTCCCAATTTTTATGTTGTATTAATAAAGTTGTAGTTGTTTCTGTACCATGTATTTGGCGACTCAGAATGGGTGATATATACCTATTTTGGGGTCGTCACATATCCTGCATCGGCATATCCAACCAATCGCGACGTTGAATTTCTTGGATAAAATAACCCAAGATCTATACTTCCACCGAGGTATCTCAAAATATGTTTGATCCCATCCCAATGTCTCTTAGTCGGAAAAAGAACCGTATCTTCTTAACAAGTTGATAAAGAAAAGTAATATCGTGTCGTGTATAGTTTCATAAGATACATAAGAGCACCTATTGCACTTAGGTATGGAACTTCCGGTCCAAGAACTTCTTCCCCACTTTCTAGAGAGGTAAAATGGATCTTTATCAACTTCTAAAGATCGAACAACCATCGGGTAGTCAAAGGATGAGCTTTATACATATGAAAATGACCGAGAATCTTTTTCAAATATGTGGATTGATGAACAAAAATTTCAGACGCTAAATGCTCCACTTGTATTCCCAAATAGAATTTTGTCTTTCCAAGATCTTTCATTTCAAATTCATCTTTTAAATAAGTAGCAGTTCTTGTGAGTTCTTCAGGAGTACCTACAAGATTCAAATCCCACATATACAGCAATAATGGAAAATCCACTTTGTGATTTCTTAATAAAAACACATGGACATACTTGATCATTTATATATCCATCTTTTATTAAATAATCACTAAGTCGATTATACCACATCTGACCGTGACTGCTTTTAACCCATACAATGAAGCGTTGTAACTTGATTGAATATATGTGGCGTGGCCTTTGTGATTGACCATTTTCAATCCTTCGAGGATTCTCATGTAAATCTCAACGTCGAGTGAGCCATATAGGTATCTTTATTACAACATCCATCGACGTGTTTCCAAACCTTCCATGGTTTGTCATACCTATCGAAAAAAAAAAGTGACTCCATCCATTCTTTGGAGAATATGTCTCCCGATAATCAATACCGTGTTTTTGAGAAAACCTCGAGCTACAAGTCGGGCTTTGTATCTCACAATTTCATTTTTCTCATTTCGCTTTCAGATGAAAATACCCATTTGTTTCCAACCGGGATTACACCCAGCGGTGCTTGGACTACTGGTCCAAATACTTCTCTTTTCAATAGAGATTGTAGCTCAGTTTGAATATCATCTTTCTATTTTGGCTAATCTTTTCTTTTCCGACATTCTTTCACGTTTTGTGGTTCAGGATCCGTGTCAAGAATCAAAGTAATATCTGATGCTATAGACAAAGCAAATATATCGTCAATCATGAAATTGCTTCGATCCTTCGATCCCATATTTTCTCATCATATACATAATTTATTGAGATCTCTTGGTGTTCATCTCTTATCCCTTCACTGAGATTTTGAACCTCTTCTGGGGCTATTTCCACTCTTGGAATATGTCTTTATTACGAGGCGGTTTTACCTCTTTTGGAGCTATTCCCACTCTTGGAATAAGTCTTTACTACTCGAGCGGGTATTCCTTCTGGGATTCCCTTATTTGCTTTTGATTTTCGTAGTATAGTGTCTTTTGCACCAACCTGTCTTCCACGCTTACGGCATGGTGTAGATTCTTCTATTACCTTATTCAATCGATTCTCTCAGAATTGATTTTTCAATTGGTATTTCTATCCTTGCTGGAGTATTCACTGCAAGTGTATGTGACTTTATCACTTTTCTAGCATCATTAAATGCATCTGGCATTTGATTTATAATATTTTGTAAATGAATAATTCTTTGAACTTCAATTTCACATTGTCTGTCATTTGAGATCAAGTGAATTTAAATCGATGCATTCCATGATATTTCGGAGGATTTTTTATTTAAAACTTTCCTCCTCTTAATTTTGGAAATACTGATTCATCAAAATGACAATCTACATAACGCAAAGAAAAAACATCTCCAGTTAAAGGTTCAAGATATCTGATAATAGAAGGAGAATCAAAACCAACATAAATACCTATTCTTCGTTGGGCTCCCATCTTATTTCTTTGTGGAGGTGCAATTGAACATATACTACACTTCCAAAACTTCGAAAGTGTGATATGTTGGGTATCCGCTCCAAGAACTAATTGTAGAGAGAAAATTTATGAAGAGCCGCTTGGTCTTACTCGAATGATGGTCATGCGCATGAAGAATTGTATGACCCCAAACCGAGGTAGGTAAGTTAGCCATTAACATTAATAGTTGTGTAATTAGTTGAAGTCTTTTATTAAAGATTCAATTTAAGCTATTTTAATAATATGAATATGAGGAACGAAATACTCAATGGAAATTCCAATAGTCATACAAAAATCATTAAAAGTCATTGATGAAAATTAGGTTCGCGTTATCAAATCGAATTGATTTGATTGGATGATCCGGAACCGAGCACAGAAACTCGATCATTTGAGCAAGAAGTTTTGAGAAGGCAAAATTTCGAGAAGAGAGAAGACAAACATGAGACCATCTAGTTGAAGCATCTATTAAAACCATGAAATATCGAAATGGGCCAGACAATGGGTGAATAGGTCCACAAATATCTCCTTGAAATCTCTCTATGAATTTTGGGGCTTCTTTATAAACTTTTACTGGTAATGGTCGAACAATTAAGTTTTCTCGAGAACACGCAGCACAAGGAAATTCACTACTAGGAAAAACCCTTTTATCTTTGAGAGGATGACCAGTAGAATTTTCAATAATACGACGCATCATAGAAGTACCTGGATGACCTAGTCTTTCATGCCAAAGCATAAGTGATTTAGGATCTATGATTTTTGGAATCATAAGAGTATGAGACTCAATTGCTCTAATTTTCATAGTATATAATCCAGAAGAAATTGAATGAAGTTTTTCTAAGATATTCTTTTTTCCAGAAATAGTAGAAGTAATGAGAAGATATTCATTATCATTCTCATTGGTTGTTTCAATGTGAAAACCATTTAGTCGAATATCTTTAAAATTAAGCAAATTTCTTCTTGATTTACTAGAACATAGAGCATTTTTGATAAAAACTTGTGTCTCATTTAGTAGCAAGAAACTAGCTTTTCCAAATCCCTTGATTAAATTTAATGTGCTAGAGATAGTTCCTACATTTCCCTTAGCTTTGATCAGTTGTGAAAAATATTTCTCACTTTTATCCAAATTATGTTGTTTCCTTTACTGACTTTTTGGGAGAGTTTAGTTTGAGGACTCCTTGAGATTAGAGGGGTAAATTCGGATGTATAGGAATTTCGGGTTTATTCTTTCTAAAGTTTGTTGTTTGTAAGGTGATTAATTTATTGTTTTCTTTTTCCAATAAGTCTAATTATATATGCCCACACTTATCAACCTAAAATCATTACATTTCATGTAATTTTGGTTCACTTTGTGGCTTTTGTGGATGCTCATATTCTATCCTGTTTACTGATTTTGTTTTCCTGTTTATCTTTTGATATGGTCTTTAGTTTTATGCACTTGCTTTGTCATCTTTATAATATGTTGCTTATTCTTGAATTTATTAGGTGTTGGTTGTGACGCCCCCAAAATAGGTATACATCACCCATTCTGAGTTGTCAATACATGGTATGTAAACAACTACAACTTTATTATTACAACAAGAAAAGCGTGAGTTTGAATACAAATATTATCTTCTGTACAATATCTATACTCAAATAAATCCTCATCACATTTATTGATATATTATTTTACAAAATTGTGAGGACTACTAAACAACTCTCTCTAGAACCTTCATTCCATACCCCACTTCAGTTACGTATATATTTTCGCCTCAGAGAAAAAATGGAACAAAAAAGGAAAAAGGTGAGCTCAACTAGCCCGAAAATAATATTATGACAAAGATAATATACAACAAATTATCATTAGTCTTCAACAGGAAAAATCTAATAGAATACAATAGACAACAAGTTTTAAATCAATATACTGCAGCTTAATAATAATTCATTAGAAAAGTTAAGTAGAGAATGCAAATTACTATCTTCCATGTATGAATTTAAAAGTTAATCGCTCATCTTTTATCCTCAGAACATCAATCAATATATATCTCGAATAAAATATTCATCTTTGCACTACGTGGCCAAAGATATTCATCGATTAGTCATGTTCATCTAAACACTGCTTCATCTTTGCACTACGGGCCAAAGATATTCATCGAAAATCATTCATCCTCGCACTACGTGCCAAAGATATTCAATAATATCATCATTTAAGACCGAGAATGATGAAAAATATTTTTAAAGAAAGCGAATCCAAAGGAAACAAAATGACAAGGATTAAGGATTAAGGATTAGTACTTTGTTTTATCCATGTCCAAAAATACCTCAAAAATAATCATAGTGGTGTAAAATTCAAGAATGATCAAAACATGGATACAATCAAAGCTAGTATCCACAATAGATATTTTAGGCGAAAAAGGAAAATTTTCATTTTTCGATGAATAATCTTAGATTCGTGAATAAGTGTCGTATCGTGGATAGTCTTGATATCGTGAATAAGTAACTCTGAACACCAAAAGTTCTAATTTTGATAAAAACTTCAGATCAATATTTCAAAGATAATGATATTGAAGAAATAATATCATTACGAAAAAAAAAAATATCCACTTACCTCGAAAGATCAAGATTTACAATTTGAAACACCCCTGATATAAAGGCTATGACTTGAACTTGCACCGTATAGCAATACTCAAAATATACTCAAAATACTCACAAGAATAATTTCGATAATATAGAGAAAACTTGATTTCAGTGTGATTTTCAATTCTAACCCAAGCACCTATTTATAGGAAAATGCTTAGAACACAAAAGCAGAAAATTTAATATAATATTAATATATAAATTAAATTTTCCTACGCCAACCTTCCAAGAACTGAATTCAGCTCATTCAACACACATGTGTAACACACCATAATGAAAAAAATGTTTTTGTTATTTAAAATATTTTAAACTTCCAAAAATTAATTATTTCAAAGCTTTGGAACTTCAATAATTCATAATAAATAGCTCTTTTGTCAGAAAAATTCGAAACTTGCGAATTTCCATAGGAAATTCCATTATCTACAACTTTGCAGAAGGAAATTTTTCCAAATTCCAAACAAAAATTGACCGAAATCCACAAACGAACGATTTTACAGGCTATAATCAAATTTCAGTCAAGAAATGGGGTCCACCGACACATAAAACATACTTTAAATATTTTTGGTAACAAAAATACTCCTCCTCCACATATACTCATATATCCCACATTCATCGTAAAAATATCATCATTATTATATTATTAAAATATAATAATAAAATGAATTATTTTATCGTAAAAAGATAAAATTTCAATTTTCAACAATTGTCACAATAAAATTTTCTCCATCTATATCCACATAAAATTAATATTTTCCTCATCATATGAATCAATAATTAATTATTCATAAATAATATTACGAGAATCACAATATTGATGACAAGCGCGGTTCTGGAAAGAGGGGCTTTCCAATAAGAATTTCTCCTTACTTGGCAGCATGATTAGGTGACCAAACCTCTCCTTGATGCGAACTTTCTAGACATTGCCAATAATGTTATCTAATAATATTATTCAGATAATATGAATTATTAGCCGATAATGAAAAATCTTGTGTAATGACAATTATTGAAACAACAACAAAATAAAATATCAACGCAAAGAATTATTAAATCAATAAAATAAAATCTTTGAGCGATTAATTCATGTAACCATTATTGAGTAGTGCCTTCTTTACGTAAGAATCAATAATTGGTGCAATACTGTCAGTGTCTTCTTGTGTTTTAACCAACGGTATTCCAACAATTATAATGATAACAACTACACGCCTGATTATTTATAAACAACTTATTCTTGTCGTTTTCTTCCTCCAATCGCTTTCAGTTATGGGGCCCCCACACATATGCTGCTTGTCCGTCGTGCGAATATTCCCGATGCATTTAATATTCCACGACCAAACAAATATTCCCCGACAATAATGAATATTTTTGCTTATTTTGAAATATTTAAATATTTTACCCATAACTATCCACATTAATCAAATCAACCCTTACTATTTCAAAATAATAAATAGAAAACTAAATTTCATTTATTAATAATTTGGGGTCTTACAACCTCCCTCCTTATGAAATTTCATTCCTCGAAATTGACGTACGTACCTGGTGTTTCGAAAAGGTGAGGATACCTTGCTTTTATTTCTGTTTCCAACTCCCAAGTCATTTCCTTTATAGCATGGTTCCTCCACAAAACTTTAGCTTGTGGTATGACCTTCGTGCGTAGGACATGCTCCTTTCTATCCAAGATCTTGACAGGTACCTCTTCGTACGTTAAGTCTTCGGCTTTCTCGTTCGGTTCTAACTCTATAACGTGGTTTGGGTCTTTCATATATTTACGAAGTACGGATATGTGAAACATATTATGAACACGAGACATACTTTCGGAGAGGTAACGCGAGTCTATAGGCTACATTTCTACTCGGTCGAGAATTTGAAATGGACCAATAAATCGTGGATTGAGCTTTCCTCTTTTTCGAATCTTGTAACTCCCTTCCATGGAGACAACTCATGATAATACATGATCCCTATACTAAATTCCACGTCCTTTCGATGAAGATCCGCATAACTCTTTTATCGATCTTGTCTTGGTTTTGTATCGTTGTCGAATCATTTGAATCTTTTCGGTGAGTCATATACGTCTTAACTCGGGTCCCAACAATGTTGCTTCATCCACCTCATCCCAACATATTGGAGAGCGACACTTTCGTCCATATAATGCTTCAAATGGAGCCACACCTATACTTGCACGATAAGCTGTTGTTGTAGGAGAATTCCACCAATGGTAAATACTTATCCCAATTACCCTTGAAGTCAGGACACAGAGTCTTAATAGATCTTCAAGAGTTTGAATAGTCCTCTCGATTGTCCGTCTGGTTTTAAGGATGGTATCTTAGGCCGAATCGAATCAGAATCCGTGCCCATAGCTTTTTGCAAGCTAACCCAAAATCTTGAAGTGAATCTTGGGTCACGATCCAAACTATGGATACTTGGCATGCCATGCAACCTCACAATCTCATTTACATATATACTAGCAAGACGTTCGAGGAATAAGTCTCCGTGTACGGCAAGAAATGAAGCAGACTTGGTTAATCTATCAACAATAACCCAAATAGCATTGATGCCTTGAGAAACCGTAGGAAGACCCATAACGAAATCCAAGGTAATGTGTTCCCACTTTCATTTCGGAATCTCAAGTGGTTGCAACGGACCCTTAGGTACTAGATGTTCTGCCTTTACACGTTGACAAGTTAAACACATCGAGATAAACTTTGCAATCTCTCTCTTCATATTGTTCCACCAAAATGTATGTCGAAGATCACAATACATTTTAGTACTTCCAGGATGGATCGCAAATGGTATATTGTGTGCCTCCATCATAATCTTGTACTTCAAATCGTGAGTCATTAGGAACACAAAGTCCTGAGTGGACTCAAGTATTCCTTCTTCATCAATTCTCGCCCTTAAATAGCACCTTCTTGTATTTTCTTCTTCATCCGCATCAGCTCTGGGTCGGTGGCTTGAGCAACCTTAACTTTTTCTATTAAAGTTGGCTCTATGCGTATACTTGACATCATCACACTCATTCTTGCATAAGATCTTCTACTCAACGCGTCAGCTACCACGTTCGCTTTTCCAGGATGGTATTGAATAGTGTGGTCGTAATCTTTCAACAACTCGAGCCAACGTCGTTGCCGCATGTTAAGTTCCTTTTGCGTGAAGAAATATTTGAGGCTTTTATGGTCTCAATATATCTCCACTTTCTCCCCATATAGATAGTGCCTCCAGTTTTTTAAATAAAACGATCATTGCTAACTCTAGATCATGAGTAGGATAATTCCTCTCATATTCTTTAAGTTGTCATGAGGCATAGGCTATGACTTTCCCACGTTGCATGAGAACACATCCTAACCCTTTGCACAAGCATCATCAGAGATAACAAATCCATCCGTACGGGATGGTATTGTTGAAACAGTCTTAAAATAAGTCTCCTCTTAAGCTCTTGAAACTCTTCTCGCATTCCTCGCTCCAAACGAATTTTGTATCCTTCGAAGTTAGGCGAGTTAATGGAGTAGCGATTCGAGAAAACCCTTCCACGAATCTCCGATAATAACCAACTAGACCCGAAAGCTACGTCTTGATCACCGCCTTCTATTGTTCCCAACTTTGTATTGCTTCAATCTTGGCCAAGTTAACGAGATACTCCATGTTTTGACACCACGTGCCCAAAGAATGCTACTTTCTCAAGCCAGAACTCGCATTTTTTTAACTTGGCATAAAGCTTATTTTCACGAAGCCTCTGGAGTACCAGCTTCAAATGGTGCTCATGATCTTCACGACTTTTGGAATATATGAGGATGTCATCAATAATGACAACAATGAACTGATCCAAATATTCCTTGAATACTCGGTTCATCATATCCATGAAAGCCGCAGGAGCATTAGTCAATTCGAAAGATATGACTAAGAATTCATAATGCCCGTACCGAGTTCTGAAAGTAGTCTTTGGAATATCCTCAGTTCTAATCTTCTGCTGATGATATCCAGAACGAAGATCGATCTTTGAAAAGAATTGTGCTCCTTGCAACTCGGTCAAACAAGTCATCAATACGAGTAGTGGATACTATTCTTGATGGTGACATGGTTCAATTCCGATAGTCAATACAAAGTTGCATACTCCCGTCTTTCTTTTTTGAATAAAACAGAGCACCCCGAGGGAGATGTACTAGATCAATGAAACCGATGTCCAACAACTCCTGTAGTTGGACCTTTAACTCCTGAAGTTCAATAGGAGCCATTTGATATGGGGTTTTAGAAATGGGCTTTGTACCAGGTTCAAGATCAATAAAGAATTCAACTTCACGTTCTGGGGGTAGACCGGGAAGTTCTTCAGGAAATATATTAGGAAAGTCAATAACAACAGGAATATTATTCAAATTTGACGTGTCTTTATTCAAGTCCATAACATGGGCTAAGAAAGTTTGACATCCATTTTTTAATAAACGAATAGCTTTATGATTAGATATGACAGTGATTGATTTTAATGGTTTAGTTGCTTGAATTCGTACAACAGGTTGGTTAGGAATATGAAAACTAACAACCTTACGAAAACAATCAATTTTGCCATGATGAGTAGTTAACCAATCAATCCCTAAAATCACATCAAAATCAAGTATCTTTAAAGAGATAAGGTCAACAGGTAAGGTGATGGTGCCAACTTGAATCAAACAAGATTTATAAACAGTGAATGTGATGAAAGTTTCTCCTAACGGAGTTTCCACAGATAGGTCAAAGTCTAATTTCTCCGAGTCAAGTTTAAACGTTGAGCACAAGCGGGAGAGATAAATGAATGGGTAAAGACCGGTATCAAGTAAGGTATAAACTTCAAGAAGAATTTATAAATAAATTACCCGTGATCACCTCGTTTGGTTCCTCGCATTTTGACCACCACAACAAACGCCTTTCAAGGCCGATTGACTTTGACTTTTACTCGAGACGATCTTTTGAGTTACTGAATCCCTCATTGAACTAGGTTTCGCTTCTCAGTACAATCTCGAGGGATATGTCCTTCCTTTCCACAATTATAGTATACCTTGAACTGTTGTGGCAATTTGGACTGATATGTCCCTCTTTTCCGCATTTATAGCATATGACCGATTAGTCTTTCTCCTCCCTTAGAACCGATTCTTCTTACAAAGACTTCATCGTCTTCACATGGTCGTTGTTAAATCTCCTCTTTTTAAAATCTCCTCCCGACTCGCTTCTTTTATTTTCATGGCCATGATTACCACCGGAGTGGTTACCATTTTTGTCCGTCTTTTTCTTTCTACTATTTGGTTATCGTTGTTTTGTTGGCTCGCTATCTCCTATGATCCTCGATTGTGGTCCCTCGGTTGACCGTGCATTCGTTATCTCGCTCTAATAATTGAGCCTGCATTTCAACATCCTGAAGAGAGAAAATTTATGAGAAATGAGATATTGTCGTATCTAGGGTTTCAAACCTCTCGAAACATCCGCGTAATACGTTCCTCATTCTCCACCAAATGAGGTCTGAAACATGGATAACTCTGCAAACTTTGCCTCGTCTCGAGACAAATCCATGTTGTTTTGTTCTAATATGATGAACTCCACTTCCTTCATATATGACGAACACTTTCGTGAAAGTATTTGTCATTAAATAGTTTCAAAGCGTCTCCCAAGACATCTTTGAAGTCTTGGTGGATGGAGTGCGCTTCACGACTCCCACCAATGATGCCTTTCGCCACGGAACATAAAGGTGGCGAATAGAACCTTTGTTCTTCCGTGAATCCCAAGACATCGAATATCTTGGTAATTTGCTTGACCCATGTTTCCGCCATGATCGGATCTGCTTTCCATTTAAATTCGGTGGTCCCAACTCTTTGAATCTAACTTGTTGTGACAACCCGTGAATTGCTATCATTTCTCTTTGTATTTTGAACACGAATCTCCTCGTCGATTTTGCATGAATCGCAAAAAGTTTCTAAACATCCCTCGTTCATCATCTCTGCTTAGTGGTGTTGTTCACGGGAGGAACATTGCCGACTGTTACGCTTTTCCTCGTTGGTGAGTCTGAGGCGTCTCCACGGTCTCATTTTCATTTATTAATATTCTCATCGACATTCTCAAATCTTGTCATAAAAACAAGGGTTAATTAAGAAATCAATATATCACATAATATCCCTATATACTAACCAAATAATAAATAAGCTTAGGTAGGACACCTTTAGCGAAGGATTTACTAGTCTCTCCCATCCTAGTTCTATTCCCGATCTCCTCCGGAGATCATATCCCCAAGCTACGATACCAACCAGTAACGCCCCAAAATAGGTATACATCATCCATTCTGAGTTGTCAATACATGATGTAAAACAACTACAACTTTATTATTACAACAAGAAAGCTGTGAGTTTGAATACAAATATTATCTTCTGTACAATATCTATACTCAAATAAATCCTCATCACATTTATTGATACATTATTTTACAAAAATGGTGAGGACTACTAAACAACTCTCTCTAGAACCTTCATTCCATACTCCAAACTCGTATTCATTATATTCTCGCCTCCTAAAGAAAAATGGAACAAAAAGGAAAAGGGTGAGCTCAACTAGCCCGGTAGAATAATATTATGACTAAGATAATATACAACAAATTATCATTAGTCTTCAACAGGAAAAAAAATCTAATAGAATACAATAGATAAACAAGTTT
This sequence comes from Panax ginseng, assembly GCA_020205605.1. Classification (NCBI taxonomy): domain Eukaryota; kingdom Viridiplantae; phylum Streptophyta; class Magnoliopsida; order Apiales; family Araliaceae; genus Panax; species Panax ginseng. The sequence continues at coordinate 5,727,112 of CM035138.1, read as the reverse complement.
TAAATCAATATACGTGAATGAATAATAATTCATTAGAAGAGTTAAGTAGAGAATGCAAACTACTATCTTCTATTTATGAATTTAAAAGTTTATCGCCTATCTTTTATTCACCGTAACATCAATCAATATATATCTGGAATCAAATATTCATCTTTGCACTACTGCCAAAGATATTCATCGATTAATCATGTTCATCTAAACACTGCTCATCTTTGCACTACGGGCCAAAGATATTCATCGAAATCATTCATCCTTGCACTCTGTGCCAAAGATATTCAATAATATCATCATTTAAGATTTGAGGATGATGAAAACTATTTTAAAAAACCAATCCAAGAAATAAAATGACAAGAATTAAGGATTAAGGATTAGTGCTTTGTTTTATCCATGTCCAAAAATACCTCAAAAATAATCATAGTGGTGTAAAATTCAAGAATGATCAAAACATGGATAAAATCAAAGCTAGTATCCACATAGATATTTTAGACGAAAAGGAAAATTTTTATTTTTCGATGAATAGTCTTAGTGATTCGTGAATAATTATGTATATCGTGGATAGTCAGACATCGTGAATAAGAACTCAGACACCAAAAGTTCCAAATTTTATAAAAACTTGGATCAATATTTCAAAGATAATGATATTGAAGAAATAATATCATTACGGGAAAAAAATATCCCTTACCTCGAAAGATCAATCTTACTAAATTTGAAACACAGGATATAGGCTATGACTTGAACTTGCACCGTATAGCAATACTCAAAATATACTCAAAATACTCACAAGAATACGCTCGATAATATAGAGAGAAAAAACTTGATTTAAAGTGTGATTTTCAATTCTAACCTAAGCACCTATTTATAGGAAAATGCTTAGAACACAAAGCGAAAAATTTAATATAATATTAATATATAAATTAAATTTTCCTACGCCAACCTTCCAAGAATCAATTCAAATCATTCAATACACACGTAACACACCATAATGAAAAAAAGCGTTTTGTTATTTAAAATATTTTAAACTTCTAAAAATTAATTATTTCGAAGCTTCGGAACTTCAATAATTCATAATAAATAGCCCTTTTGTCAGAAAAAATTTGTAGAAGGAAGTTTTTCCAAATTCCAAACAGAAATTGACCGAAATTCACAAACGGTCGATTTTACAGGCTATAATCAAATTTCAGTTAAGAAATGGGGTCCACCGACACATAAAACATGCTTTAAATATTTTTGGTAACAAAAATACTCCTCCTCCGCATATACTCATATATCCCACATTCATCGTAAAAATATCATCATTATTATATTATTAAAATATAATAATAAAATGAATTATTTTATCAAAAAAAGATAAAATTTCAATTTTCAACAATTGTCACAATAAAAATTTTCTCCATCTATATCCACATAAAATCAATATTTTCCTCATCATATGAATCAATAATTAATTATTCACAAATAATATTACGAATCATCACAATATGGACAACCGAGGGCGGTTCGGGAAAGAGGGCTTTCCAATAAGAATTTCTCCTTATTGGCCGCAATTAGGTGACCAAACCTCTCCTTAGGCGTAACTTTCTAGACATTACCAATAATGTTATCTAATAAAATTATTCAGATAATATGAATTATTGCTTCGATAATGAAAAATCTTGTGTAATGACAATTATTGAAACAACAACAATATAAAATATCAACACAAAGAATTATTAAATCAATAAAATAAAATCTTGAATAATAATTCATCAGAACCATTATTGAGTAGTGTCTTCACGTAAGAATCAATAATTTGTATGTACGACTGGTGTCTTCTTGTGTTTTAACCAATTTATTTTTAACAAGATTATTCTTGATATAAATACGTAGTTATTTTTAAACAACTTATATTTGTCGTTTTCTTCATCCAATCGCTTAGTTATAGGGCCCACATGGCATTGGTCTTGTGTTATCACGAATATTCCCACGACAAGATTTAATATTCCACGGCCAAACAAATATTCCCCGACAATAATGAATATTTTTTGCTTATTTTGAAATATTTACGTATTTTACCCATAACTATCCACATTAATCAAATCAACCCTTACTATTTCAAAATAATAAATAGAGAAAATTAAATTTTATTTATTAATAATTTGGGGTCTTACATTGGTTCAACTATTTATTAGGGAATTCATTCGTATTGAGGGGTGCTTTCCAGTTCTCCGCAACCTATAAGTCAATGAAATTTGAACTACTTCATATGATATTCACTTTGCCCATATAGTTATTTATGGTTAGCCTTGAACTCAAATGTGCGCAGTATCTAAATAATAATTATCTTACGGAGGAATTCTGCATGACTTACCAAACTTGGCAAATTCAAAACTTTTGTAAGTTCTGTATACACATGTATAATGTTCTGGAATTATTTTCTTAGCATATATTGATGGCAATAAAAAGTTGCACATACAATTGATTTTTTTAATTGCTAAAGTATCCTGTAGAGTATCAAGGTACATTCAGAAGGCGTGAATTTCAAACTTAAAATTATGCACAATTCACTTGAACTAATAATGTCATTATTTTTTATTTGGACAAAAATACCCTTAACAATTCATGTTGTGATTTTCCACCCTATTTAAATAATAAGGGTACTACTATCCAAAACAAAAAACTGTCTTTGTCCCAATATTTTTTTATAAGTGTCTTAGAATTAGTTACTCATTTTCTAATTTGCAGAAAATTGGTTTACAATTCCTTGCTCTTTTCTGTGTAAGCAAATCTGATAATGTTTCGAGAGTATGATGCCTCCACTGAATAACAATTCCTTCTTTGGCCAACTGAATACATGATTTAGTAATGTATGAACATCAGATAACATATCTTACAGAAAATCATTCAGATAACATATGAGATATATATATATATATATATATATATATATATATATATATATGTGTGTGTGTGTGTGTGTGTGTGTGTGTGTGAAAAATAAATTTGTTAAGCTTGATCATCGCAGTTAACTTAGTAAGCTTTTCTATGTTGGCTGAGCTATAATATGGTTATTATCTATTTCAACAGATGTTTAGAATTCTTATTAGATATATAACTTATGTTTTAGTTTTACTTGCACATGACTCAATCAATTTGTACATATATCCTTTTCATTACATTTTGTTATCAATTTCCAAGTAGTTGATTTAATTTGTTGATATAACGTTTCATTTCAATTTTTTGCAGTCTTAGGATGATATTGCTATTGAATGGAAACGTGTTCATTCAACAACAAGTCGAGGGTGGAGAAAAGTTAACAGGGTTATATGTATTTTATAATTCTTAAATCGTATTCAAGTAATCACGTGTCAATTGTTTCGTTCTTGCGATACTACTAACATTTAGCTTTCTCTTATAAATAACAGATTTTTATTACAAACAATATTTGTGGACGTTGCCGATGGATAGCCTTTCTTTTTAAAGGTTTATGTACCGAAGACATGGTAGAGCTTGACAGATCTACAAGGTAAATATGTTATTATATGTATTTTTAAGAACATAGTTTATTAAAAGTTATAATATTTTTTGGTAGATGATTGGAAAATAGATTGTTGTAAAATCATTTTTTTGGGTACATTTGGATGCTGTTTATTATGGTTGATCAGGCATTCAGAGCTTTGTTTGTTTATTTGACATGATTAATGCAATTTCTATAATGTCCAAGTTCACTTTTTGATAAAAGGTTTACTGCGGGTTTGTATGGAAGCGATAAATATCTTATTTTTAAATAAACTAATTTACTAACTTTGTTGTTTATGGGTTTCTTAAAGTAATTGTATCGTGTGTTTTCATTTGTTTTGTTCTTGGCTAAATTATTGAAAGTAAATCGAGCTTTGATATGTCTAAATGTCTTTATGATTTCTTCTTTTATATCTACTTGGAGTTCTTACGGGAGCATGTATTCATGCTTTGGAATTGAATTTGGAGCAGAACTTTTCTTAGTTTTGAATTCGGATTTCAATTAAGATGCGAGGGCATGGTTTTGTATCTACATTTTGTTTTCATGCTTTTGGTGGTTTGTTTTCTCATAGGGTAGGTTTAGATCTCAGCTAAATTTTCTCAATAGTGGTGGTGACATGAGACTATATTTTGCTAGGTGCTGTCAATTTAATGTTTTAAGTAAATACTGAGCATGTAGCGAATTTTTTGAGATACAAATGGGTTTACCTTATGCTAGATATTGAGAATTGCAAAGCTAAAGTAATGTTCTAACTACTGAATTTGTGTTTCTCTGTTACTTTCTGATAATTTGTTATTCTAATTTTGGGTGTATTTTCTTGGTTTCATAGTATTGTGGATTTTTTCAAAGAGATTCCTTAGTTTATAGTTGCTAAGTGGTTGCAAGTTCATGTGAATAAGTGACTCTATACATTTGGATATTTCAATTTTGTGACATAACTCCTTTTTACTTTTATTCAAGTATTTTACTACATTTACGGGGTTATATTTAGACTTATAAATTTAATTTTGCGATGGGGGAAGGGGTTAGTAAGCTAAAGAGGATCGTTTACATTCTACTTTCTGGAATCTGTTTTCATTCTACTTTTAGTTTCTCCTTTTCAATATGACACATCATATTTTTGTTTTGAACTTTCACTTTTATCTTTTAGCTTGGCTCATGTGAGTGAGTGATTCTATACATTTGGATATTTCAATTTTGTAACATGACTCCTTTTTACTTTTATTCAAGTATTTTACTACATTTATGGGGTTATATGTAGACTTATAAATTTAATTTTGCGATGGGGGAAGGGGTTAGTAAGTTAATGAGGATCGTTTACATTCTACTTTCTGGAATATGTTTTCATTCTACTTTCAGTTTCTCCTTTTCAATATGACACATCATATTTTTGTTTTGAACTTCCACTCTTATCTTTTAGCTTGGCAATGAACTGATGCTTTGTACATTTGTTTAGTTTAAGATTTTATCCGTATTTCATTTGTCGTGAGAGCTCATTATTTCTTTGCCAAGTAATGGGATTAAGTACCTTCCGTTATATGGTGATGTGTTTATATCAGTCATGTTACTTGGAATTTTGGTTGCCACAATATTTTTTGTTGGTCTCACCTATTAGTATTACATTGCTCTCACTATATCATTCCACTTTTATGCTTATTAGACTCTCTTTTTTGGTATTGCCATAATATTTTTTTGTTGGTCTCACATGTTAGTATTACTATATCTTTCCACTTTTATTCTTATTAGATAGATTTGTTATTTATCCATGTAATTGATGCAATAATTTCTTTATTTAATTCACAGCTCTTACATGGTGACATGTTCATATATGATGAATGTGATCTTCTTTGATCTTATTTAAAGCCTAGGTCTTATAAAGGCGTCTTTTTACTGAATTGATGACTTGGAGGAAGAGTTTGAGAATGATAAAGAGGAGATGTTAAATGAGGAAAATTCGAGAACCGAGAAAAGCCCGTTCTACTCCCTGGTATTTGGGGTCGATGGACTCATGTACAAAAAAGAGATAGCTTACCTTCTTGGATCTTTGGAAGAGCATGAGAATGCTAAAAAGAAGAGGAAGAAACTCTTAAAAGAGGAAGGATGCACATCTTGAGAATGTGATCATATCTCGAAAGGTGGATAAAAAGGTCGGACATTTTGGTTATAGGGTTTATTAGGTGCATTACGCTACTGATTTAGATGATAAAACCCAAGTAATCGAGGAGCAGATTTATTGCATATGTACACATTCATTAACTCTGTTTATTACCTAATATATGGTGTTTGTAATGGTATATGGCGGTGAGAAAGTTGCACAACAACGACATTGCCTTATTCATACACATCAAAGGAAGTTTTGAAGCGAGCATCCAGGATATCTATTGGTCTGAATTCAACCCTACAACTGCAATTGGAGCTCTTAATCACCCGTAAGTGTGTTCCACATTAGACTTTTGCCTCCATTTGTTATATATTCATTGTGAATGTTTTGGTTTTCATCCTCACTATGACCACGAGGATTAGTCTGATATGGTTCTGAAGCTCTTTCGACTTTGTTTGTGATTCAAACAATGGTGAAGAAATCGGTGTAATCATAAAACCAATCAAATATGAAGATGTGGATCCTCGTGGGAGAGCGGCGGAGGAGCGTAAGTGGGGTGGGAAGAAGTAGAAGAGTGGGAATAGGCGGAAAAAAAAAGAATTGGGCGAGAATGTCAAAAGATTGATACAAAGTGATAAAAGCGAATTGCATAAAAGCGAGAACAAAAGGAGTCTAAACAAAGCAATGAAAAAAGATTATTGTTTTTATCCATTTAGAATTTATATGGGTCCTGTTTTTCCTTTTAGTAAATTATGTATAATATATATATTTCCTTGGCGATTCGATGAATGCGAAGGAGAACTCTATATATATTTTTTCATTTTTGTTCTTTATCGTTATGTTCTTTTATAGGAGAATTTGTCAAATTGAGAAAAGTGTATTTGTTAATTAGGAGATAAGGTATCGAAAAAGGCTTTTTGTTAGGTTTGTTTGTTAGAAAAAGGAATCTTGAATTAGAACATGGCATTTATTTATACGATACAATTTTGTTGGGACACTGGCCAGCATTTTACCAAATCCTACAGGAACATTTCCTCTTTTTATTTATTTGTATCAAAACAACAAATGTGTTAATTAGTAGTATTTCATAGTTAATTTATAATTGTTAGTAGTAGTGGAGATGTGGAGGAGTGCTTTTAAATGTTCTTAAAGAAAATATGAAGGTCATTGGCATTGAGATTGTTTCGAATTTAATAAATGTAGTTAACTGGCCTAGGTCAATTTTATTGTTGAGTGAATGTGAATGTTGGTTTTAGTTGTTTCCTTAACAAATTCATTTTTTTTGCCAGTCTCGATTTGTAAATAATGAGCATGTAGATACTCTTTAATCATTGTAAGTCACATTTTTCATTTAGATTCATCTTTAAGTATTAAATAATTACACGAGCATTAAGTGAAATGACTAGAGGCACCAGGTTAACCCTAGTATATATATATATATATATATATATATATATATATATATATATATATACAAATTGCAAATAGATCTTCACTTCATAAAATGCGATAATCTCTTAGACAAATCATTTCAACAGAATAATAACGATGAACCGAGTCCTTGTAAAACACACGACATGATATTCCAGCGAGTAATAATACATACGAAATAATAAATAATGGAACTAGGTCATGTGAAATTATTATAAGCGAGTTATTAAAACGAGAATATTAATTGCGAATAATAAATAAAAAGGTTCCTACCAAGTCTTGTAAGATTAACAAGGATAGATGGTACCATTGTAAATATGTAATTTAATGACAATTATAAGAATAAAATTATATTATTGGTGGCACAATTAAACCCAGTAGATATAATAAATTGTAAGAATTTAATTTTACCGTCTCAGTTGGTTAGAACTTCGTGTTGATAACGTGTTATAAAACTTTAGCAAAGTATAGAAATAAACTCTTATAATTGCTGCATAAATTTAGAGAGAATAAGCAAGAGAAAAGAGAGAAAATTCTTTATAGAATTCTGTGTGTCTTTGCTTCTGTATTTCCTTCCTTTATATAGAGAATGAAGGAGAGGAGGATGAGAAGAAAGAGTAGGAGAAGGAGAGAAAAAGGAAGGAGATCACGGAATAGGGAACAAAAAAACAGAAGAGAGAGAAGTGGTTCCCTTATCTTGAGGAAATCATTATTATAACAACTATTTATATCTTGACGCAAGTAGCTTTCACAGTGTACGTACCTAAAACTTTTTTTTGGGTTTAGTATACACTTTGTAGACCATTAACTTTACTACCTGAACAAGGAGAGACATATAAAAAGAAAGTTAAAAGTAATAATATAGTGTATGTTTAATTGGATACCTTAGAAATATATATATTTTGCCTTTTTATGTTGGGAAACTTTCAAATAAACCCAGAGAAATGTTAATCCAACGATGATCAATGAAATAGTTAAGGCTATTTCGTCGTTTTTACAAGTGAAAAATTGCGTGATTTATACATTAATTTTCTAATAATTAAGGTACTGTGGATTTGCAACCAAGCTTATACATTTTTCTAGCAATTGAATGTGTATTAATCTTATCTTTGACAATAATTCCATTCGGAAGGTAGCTCGCATCCAATCTAGTTATACATTTTTTTTTAATGATTAATGAAAAATTAAGGATATGCAGTTGAGAAATATGTGACCACAACATTTGTAACAAGGGGCTGAATCAATAATAAATAATGTTGAATTATATTTTTATCTATTTACCCTCATAGATAATTAAAAATTAAATTTAATATCCATCTTTTTTTTACTATTGTAAACGAATTTTATTGTGTACAAATTATTATTATTACTACTTCCGTCTAATAATAAGTAATTTTTTAGCTTAAATCACACATACCAATACACAAGCTAAAATGGCAAAAATACTCTTAATATATTTTCTTTGAATTTGAAAAGTTAATGAGTGTCATTTAATTGTAGTGATTGCAAGATGCTATAAATATCATTGAATGCATAAGGGCATATATGAGAAAATATTGTAAAAATTGTATTGGAGTTCTAACACATCACTTATTTTGGGAAAAAATATTAAGTCTAAAAAATCACTTATTGTGGGACGAAGGTAGTATTATTTTAACAAATTAGTCAATAACCAATTTAATGAATGTTGTTGTAGTCTTTTGTTTTGGTTTTATAGATTAATAGAATATTATTGAAAAAAGTTATATCTACATAATATTGAAAATTTTACTTTCTTGACGTTTTCCCCTAATTGGATTTGTATTACTAATTAGGAAGTTCAAATGAGAGTATATATATATATATATATATATATATATATATATATATATATGTGGAGTATACTGTTCGTCTTCTCAAGTAAATTAAGATAGAGGCCCAAAAGTGATGGTTGGCCCTTGAGAACGTAAATTGAGGCATGGAATTCTGTTGATGGGATCATGTTGAAGTTGGTGAAAGATGAGAGACTTTTTCTGAATTAATGAGTACCCTTTTTTTATGTTTTTGAAACTGTAAATATACCCATCGAGGTTAAGTACATGCAAGACACTTGGCACACATGCATGCGATCGAGGGGGTGATCCTCGTGTGCTTCGTTACTCCATCATCATTATTTACTCATTATTTAATATTAAGATCTTATTTTTAAAAAAATAAAATTGAAACGTCTTAAAATCTTGCAGTCTTGTCACATGCATGTCATGTGGCTAGTTGCTTGCCTAGCTAACACAAAAGCTAATAATGTCTGGACGAACAGATTTTTGGGTATGGAACTGTCAACTGTGTGTGTTTTTTGAACAGATGAGGAGGACAAAAAACAGAGGAAATATATTGATCGATCTATTTTGGCATTTATTAAAAATTTATGGAGAAGCTCAAGGATGGATATATAGAGATGAATATTAGTAATAAAGCCAATGAGGACTGGAGACTAGACAAAAAAAAGATAAAGAAGGTGCATATATGCGGAGTTTTGAGGCCACGTTTTGTAGGAAAGAGTAAGGAAGCAGCTTCTGTCACTGCCGACACTAGTACACCAAATTTTTGTACTGCACCCAACCCAACAGCTAGCTTTGAGTATTTCACCATTACCACTCCAGTCCTCCAAATTTAAGTACGTACGTACGTACAGAACCAACCGGTGGATCCGTAAGACTTTAAAATTTCTGCAACTGGACATTCACATTTTTCTTTTTCATTGTTCATGGAAATGCAAAAAACATATATAATGCTTGGGAATTACTAATTAAGTTTCTATAAATTAAATATTCCTCTTAATTACACGACTCCAACTATATACTTACTATCCAAAAATGTCCATCAAATATTAACCTAGTAAGTAATTAAGATTGAAATATTGTATTCTCATTTAGGTCTTCTTTTATGTTTCTAACTACATGACATTATGATGATTACTTCTTAATATTATAATAATGAATAATGCATGTACTTAATTATATTGTACTTTCAAAAAAAAAAAAAGGTGTCGGGAAAAATGAAATGCTTTAATCCCATAAATTTAACCATTTATTGGTGTTGGGCCTAAAACCTTTACATTAAAAGTTCCGTCTTGTATAATTAATAGAATGTCATTCGGTTCTTGTTGATTTACTTAAAAATATTGGCCCAACTGTACTACTCATTATTTTCATTGGGCTTCATCTTAGTCCAAGTCCTCTCTGGACTAACAGGATTCTACGACAAGGCCTACAAACTTCCAAATGAAACACTTCATTCAATCGGATCAAGTGTACTATTATCATTTTTATTGAATTTGTAAAAAAAATTCATTTAAAGATGACACGTTTCAATTTATGAATAAAATAAATCATTTCTTTCCTTTCTCTATTCTATTATTTCGTCACTTCCATTTTTTTATCCAACCGTAGCATAGGTGATTATAATCAATGATCGATTACAAGTATCTTTAAAAAATAATTCTTTTGACTATATAAGAATATGTAAAGTTTAACTTGTCTAAAAGCGCAAAACAAAGTTTTCTTTATATCATTTTATCCTCAATAAAAATGTTGCATGGGAATATTTATGTAGCCACGATTACATGTTTATTGTAGTAGAATATTACTTATTCCGTTCAATTTTATTTGTCTTAATTGATTTTTTGTTGTTCATTTTATATGTTAACAATTTACGCAAGCAATACAATGGTAATAAATAATATCGAACCCACAAAGAATAAATACTAACAATTACTCTAATTATCGATTTAATCCACTTAAACAGTCATATCAGTTGATTTGTGAAATTGTTTAAAACAAAAGAAATGAAACTAAATAATCTTACAAAGATTGATCACCAAATAATTAAAATATAGAAGTACAATTTCTTCAATTATATTTTTAAAAGTAACATTTTCACATAGTTTCACTAATATGAATAGTGACTAACTAATATATATTCATGTGAGATAGATGTTAATGCGAGATTGTCATATTTTTATACTCATAAAATTATTTATTTTTAGTTATATTCGGTCAAACAAATGTGATGTTTCTCCATAAATACATTTTAAATTTAGGCCACATTTATAAACACCAAATCCTATTTTCATATCTATTAAATTATAAATAAATGATTATACATACAAGTTTAGTCGCAAATAGATAATAAATGGAGGACAAGTTGAATCCGCAAATCAGACACACCAATTTAAGAAAGCAAAAGTCAAACACGGGACCCGTACATAGTTCCAACCTTCCACCGTTCCTCGTGGCTGTCATGTCATCAAAAAAAATTAAACTAACCTACGAACTAAACAATCATGCGTAAGTTATCATTTCAATTAAAGCGGGAGCGCACGTTAGAAAGAAATCTCAAAACATTTTATGGGTGTCAATTTAGGCCAGGTATAAAAGACCGACAAAAAAGCCCACAGATTTTGTTTCAGAAAATACATTAAACCAATCACTTTACCATTCTACCCTTCGCGCACTCCTCACTACTCCCCCTCTTTCTCCCACCCATCGTCTTTCTCACAAGCACCGAGTCACTGGGAGAGAGATGGAGAACCAGGAGCAACCGACAACTTCCATGAGAAGAAGCTTGAAACGAAAGCTTGATGATGTAACCGAACAAGATATCAACGTATTTTCTCTCTCCTCTGACCAAGATCTCATTCAAAAAGTTCGTGCTCAAGTCGAAATCCTCGACTCCACTTTCTCATCGATCGAAGCAGATCGAGCTTCAGCCAAGTGCGCAATCCATATCGTCTCTGAACTCGCCAAAACAGGTAGATTAGACATTTCAATTGCTCGACTTCTTCGTTTCGGAGAAATCACTTCGCAGTTCCCGTTGTTTATTTGACATGCATGTTGAATTATTGTGTTATATTGGTGGTAGTTTTTGATTTGTTTTTCTGTGCTTTGCAGAGGAGTATGTGAACTTGATTGTTGATTCAGGTGTCGTTGCGGCTCTGGTGAGGCATCTTCAGGCGCCGCCGCCGCCGCCAAATCATGGTGGCCCGATTCCATACGAGCACGAGGTTGAGAAAGGAAGCGCTTTTACGCTTGGACTTCTCGCAATAAATGTAATTCATCATTCAGAACTGTATTTTTTGATCTTTCGCCTTTATTTTTCAAAATGCATTTGACAATTTTTGAAGTTGCTCTTGAATTGACAAGTCAGCTAGCGTAACTGAAATTTTGATTTCTAGTAATTTCTTATTTTGTTTGAAATGGTGGGATTATGTTATATGTATAAATTGAGTTATTAAATAAATAAAGAAAGAAAGTGGAGGATGGTCTATTAATTTTATGTATTTCAGTGGTCAATTAATTGATTTTGTGTACTTATCTGCAGGTAAGAGTGGCTGGTTATTGTTAAAAATATTTAATAGAATTTGTTGATTGAACTCCCTTGCAATTCTTGGAGTGTTATCTACATCCATTCCTTACTTCCAAGTACTCCGGAACAGTTATTGTATATCTTGTACCTAGTGAATCTGCCTAGTGAATCCACTTGTTTATCTGTTGGTTCCTCCAGAACCGTTAGAGCATCCTGACAACTCTTTTCATGCTTCATATTTTTATTTATATTTTTTGTCGTTTTCATGTTTAAGAAGGCAGGGGATTCAGGGGTGGAGTCTAGGTCAGGGGATTTGGGGTCAACGTGTCTTACATAGAATACGTCAGAAAACACGATAGTATGACATTTATACGAAAACTACCGGGACACATGATTTAATGATTCTCGTGGTTTTGCACAATCAGTACAAGATTTCATTTTACAGTTTACTAAATTGGGGAGATTTTGTCGTTCAACAATTTGGATCCTTGTTAGTTATCGGAATCTAGAAAGAGATGGCTTTATTAATTTATTAGTTTTTGCAATCCTTCCTCTCTTTTTTCAAAGCTTAAACTGTTGCTGCAAGATGGTGTCATTTTACGATGGTTTCACCATGGTGGACCTTCATGGGACTATAAGAAATAACACATTCTATCCTTGATCCAATTGCCTTTTTCAGGAAAGAAGTGAAATTTTTCCTCAAGCATCATTTCTTATATTCTTGAGATTCCCTACGGCAACTCAATAATTTTGTCTGATGATTTTGTCTTTTAATTATCCTTTTGAAATTTATGGAGATGATGTACGAGTATTAGTTCAGATTATAGGATTTTTCTTGCTTAATTGAACCTTAAGAACAAACAAAGTAATTCATATAATAAGTTGAGTAGAATTAGTAAAAGTAACCAGCAATGAAAGGAAAGTGTAATCAGCAGTGTTTTTTTTTCATAAAGAGTATGATGAAACAAATATGTTTGGTAGATTATTTTCTTTTTCAAGTTGTTAGGATTTTTTTTGAAGTAATTTATCCTTTATCTACTGTATAGTGAAATCTATGATAAAGTAATTTGTCTTTTGTTTCTTTTTATCTTTTCTTGATTACACTTTTATGGACATAAAATATAGTGTATGAAATAATGAAATCTAATTATTGAGGTATTGTGTTTGATATTATGTTCAATGTTCAATGGTGGATTTTCAAATCTTGGATGAATGATGATGAAAAGGAAATTAGTGATGTACCATTTAAATTATTTGATTCTACTATATTCCTAATCAGATTGAAATAATATTCTCTCTGCATATAAGTATATGCATATATTTAATGCGTCACAGCGTGGTGTGTCCAACATTTCTAAAAAATATTGTCATTGTGTATCTGAGTTGGTGCTTCCATAGGCTAGCTGCATTAAAGCTAATAATAAATTGATGAAGATGCATTACTTTGAGATGCTAAAGCCCATTGCAGCCATACCATTATTTTGGTCAAATTATACATATGTAACTCAAAAATGTTGATTGTTTTTTATTTATTTATTAATTGAAGTAGTTCTTTAATTTATATGTGGTGCCAATATTGTGTTTACATTGAATTTTGTATTTTATGATCACTTGATTATTAAACAATCTTTGCTAGTCATCTTGAAGTTTTATAGTTGTAACATTTGTTTTTATTAGGTAAGGAAAAAAGGGGTTTGAACTTTCTCTCTCTACACACACACACACACACACACACAAACGCCGACACGCGCATACTAACTAGTTGGTTGTGGCAATGTCCCTAAGCGACATAGTTTTTGCTATTTCATTGATAGTTTTGCCATCTCACCAATGACAATTTTGACATTTCAACATTTATCACTCAAAACTATGTCATTTGCGTGTTCCCACAGTCATATGTGTTTGTGTGTCTATATGTATATATGTATATATAGAGAGAGAGAGTGAGAGAGGAATGATCCATAGTCAGTTAGCCACAGTTGGCTATAGGGCGTTCTTCAACCAACCCATCTTAATTCTTACACCATTGAAGGCTATCAAACGGTGTGATTGAGGACTTCATTAAGCTGTCCGCCAAACGGTTTGGAGGAACTTGCAAACTGTTTGGCAAACATGGACAAAGACTATTTTGCCCCTTTAAATAAATAAATAAAAGTACCCCTGACACAATGTAAGATGTGGTAACCACAAAAACACTGTTTGAAACATGAATTCTAACGGATCTTGACGGATAACCCTTTATGTGTCAACTCCCTCTGTCCGCAACTTGTTTTAATGGATGGGAATAAAATCTTTAATAGATCGCGATCACCCAAACCCCCTCATTTGCTTCATACTCTCTGTAACCTTTTCTGCCAATTTCTGTTAGTTTTTGCGATTCAGCTTGGTATTCTAACATTGAATCACAAGTTTCTGTTCACCAATAATATGATGGGAATAGAGTGCGTCCTCATGTTTTCTTTGCCATAAAAGTACAGATTCCTAATTTCATATAATTTCCCAATCAAACATAATATACTTTAAATAATCAAAGTCATGTGAATAAAAGGCATCAAATAATACTAATAAGAAATACAACAGCCAAGTTTTTAGACAAATCGAACTGTGTGAAAAACTCGTGAATTGAACGAATTCTAAGATAAATGTGAAACTAATCAAATCATGAAACTAATCAAATCAATAGCAGAAAGAAAATTTGAGGAGATGAAGAAATAGTGTGTTAAAGACATGAATTAAGACCTTGGGATCTTCATCAATGGCGGAGATGAGATCCGAAAGGAAAGCGAACAATTTGTGAGCTGTGGATGCAAAAATGCCCTCCCTTTGTCAAATAGTTTGGCAAACAGCAGGGTAGTATTTTTTTTCTTTTACAAAAAAAAGGAATAATAACATTTGTCCGCGAAACTGTTTGCACTGCCTTCCAAATTGTTTGGTGGACAGTTTAATGAAACCATTCCATATAGCCTTCAACGGTGTAAGATGGATTGGTTGGGAAATACCCCATAGCCTACTGTAACTATTGATCATTCATTATATGTGTGTGTGTGTGTTTGTTTGGATTGACTTCAGCTGGACGGTAACTTATAACTTCCAAAAATAACCTGTTATAAAATACAAACCTGCTGCATGCATTCTTTGAATTTATGTATTTATATTATATTTTATAAATCTTTAATTAAGTATATGTTCTAAAATATGGTATCTTCTTGTGCTAAATTTCAACAATTAGACTGTGCTTAGATTTTGGCGTCTGGGCTTGAGTGCATGGATTCGCCCTCTTTGGTTTGCTATTTAACAATCGCTCTTGTTGTCTCAATTGAAGGTCTTTTCAGACTTCCTCTTATCTTCTTAGCACCTTCAATTGGCTTAAAGCTTAAATTTACTTTCCTGTAAAATCCAAATATGCTGGTTCATTCATTACTTTTATTGCTTTTCCTGATTTTTGGTAAGCATAGCGGCTTAATCATTTGATTAACTTTTGTTGCATGAGGTCTGTACTCTCTTTTTTATTTTTATAAGTGAGGTTGTGGTAATTATATTTTTGATGAGTTGTGGCCTAGTTAACACTTACTTTTTAGGTATTTTGTTACTTAACATGAACTTTGGCTGGCACCTTTATTGTTTGACAGCCGGAACATCAACAACTCATTGTTGATGCTGGAGCTCTTCCCCATCTTGTAAATCTGCTAAAGAGGCACAAGGGTGGTGAAAACTCTCGAGCAATCAATGGTGTTGCAAGGAGAGCAGCCGATGCAATAACCAATCTTGCTCATGAAAGTAGCAGCATTAAAAACCGTGTCAGGTTTGTTTGTTTCTCTGTTCTAGAGCAGTCCTTACTATGATATAGTATAGGTTTTCATGCCTTGGAGTTACAGCTCAGAGTATCATATTGTCCTTATGACCAAGTGTATAATCAGGGCCCAAGGTGGTATCCCTCCCCTTGTTGAATTGCTTGAGTCTGCTGATGCAAAGGTGCAGAGAGCAGCTGCAGGGTCCCTACGAACCCTTGCATTCAAAAATGATGAAAATAAGAATCAGGTTGATGGATAACTTTCTCAGTGAAACATTTTTCAGGATCCACTTTCAGTTACCAATTTTAAGATAGTGGATGATTTGATTCATATATTTTCCAGATAGTGGCAAGCAATGCTCTGCCTACCCTTGTTTTGATGCTTCGATCTGAGGATGTTACCATACATTATGAAGCGGTTTGGTTCCCATCTCAGTTTTCTGTTACTGAATGTTGTACTTAACATATTTTAATATCTATAAATCTTAGCTTCACTTTGTCTGAAACTTACATTGACATCCAGTTGGTTTTGCCAGGTTGGTGTAATTGGGAATTTGGTGCACTCGTCCCCAAACATTAAGAAAGAAGTTCTGCAGGCTGGAGCTTTGCAGCCTGTTATACGATTACTTCGGTACAATTAATTTCAGTCTCTTGTTAGCACTTTTACTCAATTTATGATTCCATTATTTTTGGGTTTGCTTCAAATTGCTGGAGTATGTTTATTGTTGCGCCCTTTAAATGTGGAGCTGTCTGGAAGTGAAACCAGAATTGGAGTAGGGATTCAATTTATTCAGGCGACACGCCTCTTTTCAATCTACTCACATGTGATATGCAGTTACGTAGCTAGAGCTGAATAGACGATGGGTGTAAGAGGTGTCAGTATGTTGATGGCCTATCAATACATCCCCACATTCTCGTTATTATTTCCTCAACTATAGAAAGGTTCACTTTGTAATAGTTGTTAGATATGGGAAAAATTCTTATTACAGACAGACTTAATTAGGTGAGATATTGCAGATTTTAACCCAGCTATGGAATTTTTCATACCCAAGTTAGAAATAAATGTTTAGAATCTTTAGATATATAACAAAATTCGTAAGAATAGGAAATAAGAATGTTCTCAGCATGAAGATTGTAACTTCGAGTGGAAGTCGTTGAATCCTGTGGACAGTTGTATACATGTCTTGCATGAAGCAAGCCTATACCAGTTAGTTTTGGGGAAGGGAAAAACCCATGCCATTCTGCTATCAAGTTTTTCATGAAGTAATCCTTGATATCCATTTTTCTATGGTTATTAAGTCATGGGTTTGTGTTTATAAAATAGCTCAATCTGAAAGTATAGATTTGCGATTCTCACATTTTCAATACCATGCTCTGACTATACCCTGACAAAAATAATTGTGCCATTGACTTGCTCCCTTCCTCCCTTTCCCTTCCTCCGATATTTGTTGATCATATCAGTTTTGTGACTGTGTTTACAGTTCCTGCTGTTCAGAGAGTCAAAGAGAAGCTGCCTTGCTACTTGGGCAATTTGCTGCCACTGATACAGACTGCAAGGTGGATTGAGATCATCTTTCACATTTAACCAAATTATTTTAATTAGTAGCAAAGTAAAAAAATTGTAGCCTCTGTTTGTCCAATTTATGCTGTTTGTTCTTTTGTAATTGTGATTCTCCATTTTTGTTTTGTCTATTCCTTCTTTAGTTTTATCTTTGTCCTACAAATTGAAGAAAATGTTGGTGTAGGTGCACATTGTTCAAAGAGGTGCTGTCGGCCCATTAATTGAGATGCTTCAGTCCTCAGATGCTCAACTAATGGAAATGTCAGCTTTTGCACTAGGGAGATTGGCACAAGTAATTATTCATTTGTTTTCTTGTGCTCTTGTTCATATGTATCTTGTTTGGTGAACAAAACTTTAGCCCTTCTTTGCTGTCCATAATAACATATTTTCTTCTATAATGATCGGGCCTTCTTGCTGCCTCATTTCTTTCAAAATAGCTTAGAGCTATGCAAATGACTTGACTTGTGTGCTAAGGTTTGAGCATTTCTTCATAAACCACCACCCTGTAAACTGTAGTTACTCAGTTGTATACTGTGTTAATATGGTGAATGGATCATGATGGAAAAGTGTTGTTTTCATCTTTCCATTATGTAATATGTGTCTTACATCTGCTTCCTTTAGTATTAGGTGGCTACGTAATGTAAGCCCTGGTCGTTTCTTCTACACTAGATATCTTAGGAACTTGTAGAAGTGCAAATTTGATCTGTGTGAACCATGTTTGTATGAATGAATTGAGTTACCAGAATACTTGCTTCTCAATGGAGATATTTCGTCTAAAAGCCGAGTCTGGCGCACTTGATAATTCTTATTTCCTTATTAGTGACAATGACAGGGTTTTTCCGAAACATATGTGTGTGTATGTATATATATATATATATATATGTGTGTGTGTGTGTGTGTGTGTGTATTAATTATTAGAAATTGATATTTGCACAAGGTAAATTGATATTTCCGCTAGGCGTCACATAAATAGTGAATGAGACATTCATGTGATTGAGATCTTGTGGAAATATCAGTTTTTCCTTGTGGAAATAACATTTTCCTAATTAAGATGCTTTTTTCGGGGTTGATGAATAAATCTCATCTTTAGGATACGCACAACCAAGCTGGTATTGCCCATTGCGGTGGCATAGTGCCATTGCTAAACCTCCTTGATTCGGAAAATGGATCTCTGCAACATAATGCTGCATTCGCTCTTTATGGGCTTGCAGATAATGAGGTAATGGTAAACATGCTGGATGATTTGTAGTATTTCACTTCAATTTCAGTTTAATTTGGTGCTCTGTACCTTATAACTTATTGTAAGCTTCATTATAGGATAATGTTGCTGACCTTATCGGGGTTGGAGGTGTTCAGAAACTTCAGGACGGAGAATTCCTTGTCCAAGTATTTTTATCTTACACTTTCGATTTTTCAGTTTAAATAAATTCCAGTTCATCAATTATTTCTTTGCCCCTAATATGTAAAATTAAAATTTTACCTGCAGCCAACAAGGGATTGTGTAGCCAAGACACTGAAAAGATTGGAGGAGAAGATCAACGGGAGAGTGAGTTTGCTTTATCATTATCATCTTCCTCTTTTCTGCTACTTCTCTTCCACCAATAAATGTTGATATTTATTATTCCCTTTTTAGTCCTCACATGTACCCCCTTAACATGAAAGAACTATACGTATCTTGAGAGTTTCCTAGGAATGCTAAATAAGCAACTTTCTTGGCAGAATTGCAATGATATAATGATTAAGCTGTCTTTTGAGTTTTTAAGGTAACCAAGATCTTTAATGGATTATTTTTAAAGCTCAAATCACACCATACTATGTCTTTTTCTTTTGAAAATGTAGAGTTGTCAACATAGATGAAGTAATGAATTAGGTGAATAGTTCATTTACTGGTTATTTGTTAACCCACCAAAATATTATAAATAAAATTAAAAGATAAGAACTTGTGTTTGATTGCTATGCATTACCATATACTCCATCCGCCACCAAAACCTATATTAAGTAAATTTTTACACAAATTAAGAAATTTTAAGTAGAGGAAGGAGTATAAAATTAGTTAAAAATTTACCTATAGTGTAACCCATGCAAGTAAACTAATGATTCTTTCTTTTCTTAAACTAGTGGCCCCGCTTAAGTGCACTTTTGAGACTAGTATTTGGTATAACACTTTGCATTTGACTTGTGTACTTAAAACTTAAAAGACATCTAGTGGACAATTTTTTTTTTTTTGGTACTGAAGACATATTTTGGGGGATGAAGGTGTGTGTGTGTGTGTGTGTGTATATATATATAGTGCCTACAGGATACAACATTGTAGAGAATGAAGAACTTTGAATAAACTATCACGTGAGAAATCATTGGTATATTTGTCTAACGAATGTAGGTTTTATACATATTTCAAACTCAAGGTTGAATACTATATCGACAAGGATAAGTTTCTAAAAGAATAACATTGGAAATGCATGAGGAGAAAAGTTTCCGATAAATTTTGTTATAAACTGTCGAGCCCCAACTTGGTTCCTGACTTGAGATTAAGATAGAAATAGAAACAGGAAGATAGAATAGAGAGAAAACATAGAAATTAGGGAGGAAGAAGGAGAAGAACTGAGTGTTTTAATTTACACTGAAACACTGAGTTCGTGAGAGAGGAAGAGAGAAATAGATATAAAAGAAGGAGAAGCAGCTGAGAGCTTCATTCCTTACTTCATTTTACAACTCATATATTCAATACTTGGGGAATACTATTCCCTTTACACATTTATAGCTAACAAATGATGGGGAAAAAAACCCTACTAACCTACACCATTCTTTTATCCATCACTCACATGCTGACAAACTATCCATGTGCTTATATGTGCACCAATATATACTAATTCTAGAATATACTACTACTTTAGTTATGCCCAGTTTTACCCTTTCCTGACATTCCCTTCCCCTTAAAAGATTTCATGTCTTCTGAAAGAGTTCTTGGCTAGTTCCCTCTTCAAACTTCATTGATAGACTGTCTGTGTTATCTTTTCCCCTTTTGTAAGTGATGTAGTCATATCCCAAGAGCTTGTTCATCCACCTTTTTTGTAGGCAAGTTACCACCTTTTGTTATAAAAAATATTTCAGGGAAAGGTGGTCTTTCTAATAATGAACTATTTCTGTCCCAAATAGGAAGACATCTTTTGATAGCTTCAGCCACAATTATGGGGACGGGTTTTGGGACAACGGATTAATATTACACAGACAATTCTTACACAAAACTCAATCAATTCTAATTATTCAATGTCTCAAAATAATGAAGTACATCACTATTTATAGTACTCCTAGACAATTTTTCTAGCCTAAATTGGACTCTAATAAGATAACTACAAATTAAAGAGACTAATTAAAATACAACTTCTAATTCATGGGCTTCTAAAGCCTTTTATATTGTTTTAATCAACTTTCATGGACTCGTCTTGCATCACACAACCATTAGTTCTTTCTCATAGGTTGAGTAGGACTGAGCTTTAAGTCCCAAAGCTTTGCTAAAATAGGTCAGGGACCTTCCTTCTTGCATGAGAATGGCTCCAAACCCTGTTCTAAAAGCATCAGTTTCTATTTGAAAAACCTTGTTAAAATTTGGTAGAGCGAGGACCAGCTGTTGTGAGAGCCTTCTTTAGAGATGTGAAGGCTTGTTGGGTTTCTTGATTCCACCCAATTTTCCTTTTTGAAGTAGAGTGGTGAGAGGTTTGGCTATGGCTCCATTTAGTACCCAGTTAGTCCAAGGAAACCTCTGAACTGTTTGACAGTTTTTGGAGTAGGCCAGTCCGACACATCTTGTTCTTTAGAGGAATCCACTGCCACTCCTGAGCTTGATATGACATGCCCTAAATACTCAATTTGGGACTGTGCAAAAGCACATTTACTTGGTTTTGCATAGAGCTGATTTTCCCTCATAGTCTGCAACACTTCTCTCGAGTGTTTACAATGCTGCTTTAAGTCTTTAGAGTATACTAGGATGTCATAAAGAAGACTAACATATGTTCTCTGAGGAGGGACTGAAATCCCAAGTTCATCAGATTCTGGAAGGTAGCTGGGGCATTGGTTAGATCAAAGGGCATAACAGTGAACTCAAACAAGCCTCCTAAAGGATGTTTTCTCAATGTCTTCTTCCCTCATTCTCAACCCTCATGTTTAACTTGGTGAAGAACTTGGCCCCTTGTAGTTCATCTAGCAATTCATCAATGAGAGGGATAAGGTATGTATTCTTGATAGTAAGAGAGTTGAGGTACCTGTAGTCCACACAGAATCTCCAACTCCCATCTTTCTTTTTGGCTAGTAGTATTGGGGAAGCATAGGGCTCTGACTAGGCCTTATTATCCCAGATTGCAGTATCTCAGTTACCAGTCTTTCTATTTCATTTTTCTGGTCATATGAACACTTGTATGGTCTGATGGAAAATGGAGAGGAGTTTGTTTTTAGTGTTATGCCATGATCTAGGGTTCTTTTTGGTGGCATGTCTTTTGGTTCTTGAAAAACATCAGCAAAACTTTCAAGGAGAGTTTGTATTTCTGGGTAGGTGTTAGTACTTTAGGAACAACATTTGGGGCTAGTTGTTTGGGATATATCTGGTGAAGTAATATTTGGGGTGAGTGTACCACAATAAGAAACCCATTTTTCCGGTCATTGATGTCCTCAATTATTCCTTCTAGAGTAATCATCTTTAGTTCCCTCATTCTCACTTGATGATACCCAACCCTCATGTTTAACTTGGTGAAGAACTTGGCCCCTTGTAGTTCATCTAGCAATTCATCAATGAGAGGGATAAGGTATGTATTCTTGATAGTAAGAGAGTTGAGGTACCTGTAGTCCACACAGAATCTCCAACTCCCATCTTTCTTTTTGGTTAGTAGCATTGGGGAAGCATAAGGGCTCTGACTAGGCCTTATTATCCCAGATTGCAGTATCTCAGTTACCAGTCTTTCTATTTCATTTTTCTGGTCATATGAACACTTGTATGGTCTGATGGAATATGGAGAGGAGTTTGTTTTTAGTGTTATGCCATGATCTAGGGTTCTTTTTGGTGGCATGTCTTTTGGTTCTTGAAAAACATCAGCAAAACTTTCGAGAGTTTGTATTTCTTGGTAGGTGTTAGTACTTAAGGAACAACATTTGGGGCTAGTTGTTTGGGATATATCTGGTGAAGAGGTAATATTTGGGAGTGAGTGTACCACAATAAGAAACCCATTTTTCCGGTCATTGATGTGCTCAATTATTCCTTCTAGAGTAATCATCTTTAGTTCTGGCAATGAGCTTGCACCATTTCCCCTCCATAGTTAAACTGCATGGTTAAGTTTTCATAATCAAATGTAGTTGGTCCTAGTTGCTTCAGCTATTGTACTCCAAGAACCATATCACATCCTCCCAAAGGCGGAATCCTCACTCCATCTTTGAAGAAAACCCCTCCCATTTTCCATTTAAACTCTATTCACTGTTGGCTACTTCTGACTAGTTGGCTCCCATCTGCTACAGAGACTAACATGGGTTGAGTAGGATCCAGAGCACACTTGAGTTTTTCTGTTGTTTTAAGGTTTGTGAGTACACCCCCCATCGATAAGTATGGAAATGGGCCTTTTCCCTATATACACAGTCATCTTCATGGTTTGTGGATTGGACTGTCCTTCAAGGGCATTGAGAGATGCTTATAAGTTTTCCTCAGTTAGTGAATCTTCTAGATTGCTGTTCTTGGGCTCTTCATCATATTGTGGAGGCCCAAAGTAATCTTAACACTCTTGAGTTTCTTCACAAGTAATCATTTAATTCCGGGGAGCTTCACATTGATGTCCCATGGTGTACTTTTCATCACAGTCTTCCTCTCATCTCTTTGGGCTGCAGTGATGGGTCTAGGTTTATTGAACTCTTTTCTGGGATAAGTGAGTAGTGGTGTTTTGGTTGCAGGTGGTGCATGGAGGTCTTTTGTAGTGCTGGACATAGTGTTTGTGTTAGGAGTTTGGGCTTTAGGATAGCCGTGGGTCAAGCAACTTCAACTTCACCATTTTCTTAGTTTCTTCCTTAAGTCCACCAATGAAATTCCCCACAAAGAACTCATCAATCAGGTGAGGTAACTTCTCCAGCCTCTCAAACTCATTATAATAGGCATTTACTGTACTTGTTTTAACAATTTGAATTGCTCATATGTTTTCCACTGTAGCCTCAGTTAAATCACTTGCAAACTCCCTCCATGTAAGCCCATCCTTATGATTGACATAGGACTTGTTCCAGTACTTTGGAGAACCATGGAGGTGCATTCCAGCTATGGTAATCCTCCTCTGGGATCCTATAGATGCTAAAGTACTCTTCACAGTCTTGAATCTAACTCTTTGCATCATCACCCTCAGTAAATGAAGGAAACACCAATTTAAGATGCTCAAGTTCTCTCCCCTCTTCACCATCCTCAACATTTTGGTTCCTTCTCCTCCATTGAACATCATCTTTTTCAACATCATCTTTTTCATGTCTCCTTCCTCTTTCTTGCCCAGCATGTATAGGGTCTCTAAAGAAACCCTTATCTTTGCCTTATATGAATAGGTCTCTTGCCCCTTTCCTTGTTATTAAATGGATTCTCAAACCCTTCTTCATTATCTGAGCCTCTTTGCTTCAACAACTCATTCATATGACCAATGAAGCAGTCCATCTTTTCATCAATGAGTTGCAACTTCTCAATAGTGTACTCCCTGTAGCTTAGAAAATCCTGATGCAATATTTGTGATGGTCCAGCCATGTCCACAGAGAATAGGAATGAAATGAATCACATAATTCTGAGTTTGCAAACTAATCCCAAGCAGTAGCAACACTGCTTGAGTAAGAGTAAGTGAGCTTTAGTGGTTGTTTAGTCAGAAATGGACTTCCTCAGTGAAACAAGCCGAGTATCTGAGACTTTTAAATTTAACTAGCTGAAGCGTAGTTGAATTTTAAAGAGTAAAGCACCAAAGGATCAAAACTAATATCATCACTAGTTACCAGAGAAGTAACAAGTTCTAATACCAGAAAATAGCATAAATTGTTTAGTTTTTGGAATTTTAAAGCAACTAGAAATTTAGAATGATGTTTTTGGTTTTTTGAATGGTTAGACTAATGCTAGATATGCTAAACAAGTTAATTTGAATTAGTAAACACAAACAAAACTGATCAAATAACATTAATTTCTAGAATCTAGAATTTTTTTGCGGACAAAGTTGAAATGCTAATTTGTAGTTTGAAACATGTTTAGGTGTTGTTGTTTATGGAAAATATACTATGGGCTATGTATATTAAAAGAGATTAATACCTGAAACAAGTTATTAATCACTTAATTTTACTGAGTTGGAGGTTCGGCAAAAAAACATAGCCTCCAAAGTTGCCATTTCTGCTTCTTTGTGGCTGTGATCTGTTGTTGTTGTTGAAATGTCTGGGCTGGTTTTGGGTTGTGTTTGAAGAGTAGAAGAGAGCGGAAGAGATAGGTTTTAGTTTGGGTTTGTAGTAGAGAAGAATTTAGAACTTGAAGATAGAGAAGAACAGAGGATTTAGAGGAGGAAGATGATGAGTTTGGATAGAACTTGTGCTTTGATACCAATTTGTTAAGCCCCAACTTGGTTCCTGACTTGAGATTAAGATAGAAATAGAAACAAGAAGATATAATAGAGAGAAAACAGAGAAATTAGGGAGGAAGAAGGAGAACTCAGTGTAAAAACACTGAAATCGTGAGAGGAAGAGAGAAATAGATAGAAAAGAGGGAGAAGCAGGTGAGAGCTTCATTCCTTACTTCATTTCACAACTCATATATGCAATACGTGGGGAATACTCTTCCCTTTACACATTTATAGCTAACAAATGCTGAAAAAAAATAAACCCTATTAACCTACGGCCATTCTTTTATCCATCACTCACATGCTAACAAACTACCCATGTGCTTATATGTGCACCAAAATATACTAATTCTAGAATATACTACTATTTTAGTTATGCCCAATTTTACCCTTTCCTGACATAACGGTAGAGTTCATGCATCTTATAATATGAAAGTTCTAGTTACAGAAGGACGATAGATATGGTGATATCAGTGTGCGCTCATTAAAGTTTGAGCTAAAAATGTCACCTTTATCTTGTGGATTAATGGATATAAATTTCCATATTAGAAATTTGTATCTACAAAAAAAAAGGACATTTGAGTTTGAAAACAAGAGAATGAAGGTTATTATTATTTCCGAATGTGAAGCCGACACAGGAATTACTTAACTCATTAAATTTCCAATCCTGTCAATAATTGTTGTCACCAATTAATCTATTTCTTCAATATTTTTGTTGTCAGGTATTGAGCCACTTGTTGTACTTGATGCGGGTTGCTGAGAAATCTATTCAAAGACAAGTTGCCCTGGCTCTTGCTCATCTTTGTTCGCCTGAGGATCAAAAATCAATTTTTGTTGATGGCAACGGTAATTTCCTTGCACCATCTTTGATCTTAGCATCATATTTCATGTTTGGGATTACCACTGTCACTTGCTACATGAGGTTCAGACATATTACCGTCTCTCTGCTCCATTTACATTGTTCGTGTTGCAGGACTAGATTTACTTTTGGAGCTTCTAGAACTACCAAATGTGAAGCACCAACGAGTCGCATCAGTGGCTTTGTTCAAGTTGGCTGACAAAACCCGCTCATTTTATCCGATTGATACAGTTCCTCCTCTCCCCGTGTCTCAGGTCTGTCCAGAGTTGTTTTATGGTTGAATTATGTGATGGACATCCAACTGTTTCTTCTAAAAGTATTGCTCAAGTATTTATTGCTCTTCTTGTCTACTTTTTCCAGCATCAATTTACAAGTTACTGCTTAAATAGTGGTTTCAGTTACACGATAGGTTTATGCTACTCTAACCTAATTCTTTGTTTAGTTTGGGATTCGTACATTAATGTCTTAGATAGTACACTTGTGTTCCTCCCATAATCTTGTGGACTACTGACTACGTCATGATTATAAAGCTCCATGTTCCATAATGGTTGTGTTGAAAGCATTGATCACCGATTTGATAGTGTTTAATACCACACAATTGGTGCAGGTTTACTTGGGTGAGAAGTTTGTAAACAATCCTACACTCTCAGATGTTACCTTCTTAATTGAAGGTAACAAATTTCTCGTGCCTGAATTATTTGTACACATAAGTTGCCGCCAGTCTTTGTGCTGAGTTTTATTGCTTATTGTTCTTGTGTTTCACTGTCAGGTCAACGGTTCTACGCTCACAGGATTTGTCTGCTTGCTTCTTCTGATGCATTTCGCGCAATGTTTGATGGTGGTTACAGGGTATTATTTTTTTTGTTTTACACTCCGTCTGATTTTATCAGATGGGGAATGCATCTCTGCCTTGAATTTATGTTTCATATCTATTTATTAAATAAATATAATTTTTTGTTTCATATCTATTAATTTTCTTACCACTGAAACACACATTACAAAGGTATAATGTGGAAAAGGTGGGTGTTGTGATTAGAATACGAATGATGAGATATCTACACTTTCTTGAAATCTTAATAAGTTAATATTGTCTAACTAATCTTTACATGTGCTACGTTTGCAATTGTTTTCCCAAACTAGTTCTTCTAAAAATGACTAGATACATTAGTTCTTATGAATATTCTTTTCTGTTTATTTTGATGAATACCTTTCAGGAAAAGGATGCAACGGACATAGAGATTCCAAATGTTAAGTGGGATGTGTTTGAGTTGATGATGAGGTGCAGTTCTTTTTGAAACACCCCCCCCCCCCCCCTCCTCTCTCCTCTATCGTTTGAAAGGAAAAGAAGAAATTGGGACTTGTCTAGTGCTGATAACTATACTTTCATCTGTCTACACTTACAGATACATATACACAGGATCAGTCTATGTAGATTTGAATGTTGCACAGGATCTTCTAAGAGCTTCTGATCAGTATCTTTTGGATGGGCTTAAGCATATGTGCGAGTGTGCTCTTGCACGGGTGAGTTAGGAAGTTACTTTGATATACTCTTATGTGCATTAATGTTGATTTGTTGATTTCTTATCTTTTTCTCTTAAGAGTACGTCGGTGGAAAATGTCACTATCATGTATGAGTTATCAGAGCACTTCAATGCAATTGGATTAAGGAATGCATGCTTTCTTTTTATACTGGAGAAGTTTGACAAATTGATTGCTTTCCCATGGTATGTTACCTTCTCTTTGGTTGCTCCCTCCGTCTTTCTTTACTCGAATCATAATAAAAATGGTTGACAGCTGAACAGAAAGACAGAAATGTTGCAACTAATTGTACTTCTGTTGGTTCCTTATGAAAACATGTTATTTCAAATTAAGTTATCATTTATAAGCTAGGTTTCATATTCTGAATACTCATTGAGCATAATGTTACGCTATGTTTGAGCTGTATGCTGGCTTTCCTGATTATACACAATTTCTTGATTGGCCCGATTTACATTTCCATATCACAGGTTGTCGTAATGTTATATTGAAATTTGGATGTTTTGTTGCATTTTATTGTTTGAAGGGTTAGAATAGGAAACTAGGTGGAAAGTGGTAAAACAAATTGCTGGTCTTCATTAGCTAACAGCTTAGATGGTTGGAAAGGATCAGGGTTAACACTGGTTTGTTAGTTTAAGAAAAGCTAGAAAAGAAAGGAAAACGGATGATTTTAAAAGCTTGCCTTCCAAATAGCATATTTATGAGTTTTATTGAAGGAGAAAAAGTGATGGAAAACGGTGGAAAGTAACCCCAACTTTCAGCCAAAACTTTCCGCCCCAAAAGGGGGAGATTTAGGTGGAAAGCAATCTTGCCTCATTAGAAAAAAAGATCTTTATCCCTGTTCTACCCTTGAAATAGCACATTAAATTCTCAGTTCCAACCTTCTACTTTCTCTCCTTAACTCACCAGCACAAGGAAAGAAAGTTACTATCACTCCCCTCGATTTCTCATGATGATTTTAACTCTCTTCTTTTAGCCAAACTCATAAACATAGTGCAAGTCCTGGTAGGAACAACGGTTTTGGGTAAGGGGCCAAGCTAGCATATGTTTCCTGCTTGGTAAAGAAGATAGGGACGGCAAACAAGAAAACAACTAAAAGAAACTTATGTTTGGAGCACAGATTGATTTTACTAAACGTTATTGTTATTTAATATATTTATATTCTTTTTTGAATACTTGCATTAAAACTGAATGTAGATATCTTTTAGAAGAGATCCTTGATAATTTCATCAACTGTTTGAACATGTGGGGAACATGAAACCCTTTGTAGACCCTGTCCAAAATAATCCTTATGGTGGCTTTCGATTAAAAAATAACCATTATGTAACATTGGCCCCAGATTTTGACATTGTGAAGGCCCTTGTCTTATCAAGTTCCATGGATGTCATTATTTGTAGGTCCACTGATTGAGTAGATTCCACTGATATTTGGGTGTAGTTGATGCTTGTTACTCTACATCTACTGATGATTTGTTGGATGTGTTATAATAACAGGTACTCTGTCCTGATACGCGGTATTTTACCAGAGATGCGCAATTACTTTCTAGGGGTACTTACTAGGCCTGTCTAAGCTTAATTACCGGGTAAAACTGGTTCGTGCTTCAGTTTTGATGGGCTGATTAGAAACTAACCAAAGAAGAGGAAGAATGTATAGAAACTAGTAGCAGACTTGTTTACATCTAGGTCTGGAAGCACATTTGTAATATATCTTTAGTGCGAAGTCCAGATTCTGGTGGCAGTTATAATGAACTACAGGAAAGATGTTATCTTGGTCCGCAATGTTGAATGAACTACAGGAAAATTGTTAATTTTACTTGTGTAGACTTGGAAAGAAATAGAAGCTGTAAATTTGCTTAGCCATACTTTCTGAGTCTGGTCTCTTCGTTTATGTTATATTTTAATTACCTTTCACATATTCATTTTCACATAGAAAGTGGTGCTCTTATTACACAGATGGAGTAATAGCAAACGCATGTATTTTTTTTTAATTTTTTTTTTCTATGTTAATAATATTTCCTAGTAGGTAACTAACTAGAAACACACAAGGACTATGAAAGAGATGCAGAGTTTGCATCCCTAGTTTTGTAATACCCTGTTTGGAATTTTGGAATAATAAGGCCTTTTCACTTTTTTAATGCATATTATCGAAATCAAATTTTGAACTAATGACGTTATTAATATATAAAAATATATATTATTAATAAATAATAAATTTTAAAAAAAATTATTTTTTATAAATTAAAATATAATAAAATTGAGTTATGATATTATTAAAAGTAGTTAATTTTAATATTAAAAAAATTATACACAAAAAATGAAAAATCGGGTCATGGTTTAATAACGACTTGTAGACAGTGTTAGAATTATGTTTTTACCGAGTCTTAGTTATAGACTTATAGGTAAATCTTAAATGATTAAAATTTACCATGCCAAAAGAATTATTATATATCTCTCATACTAAAGTCATCTCCGGGAAAAGGGCTCATGTTCTCCGAGAATGATCATCTCAAAGTTGAGGGATACACATACTCAGATTGGGCAGGAAACATATCAGACAGAAAATCCACCTCGGGTACTTCATGTTTGTTGGAGGAAACCTGGTTACGTGGAGAAGCAAGAATCACGTGTTGACTTTGTCAAGTGCTGAAGGTGAATTCAGAGGGATGACTAAGGGTCTTTGTGAGCTTCTCTGACTTGAAAGACTATTAACATAAATTGGCTTTGTCCAAAACAGTGAGATGGACGAGGGGGAGTGTTGGCATCCGTAGTTTGTTATTGGAAGAAAGATCCATGATTGTCAATCAGTACGAATCCGAATTATTGATTGTTAACCTGCCATATAAGGATGAAATCCTTTTTTCTAGCCTTAAAATTAGCTTAGCCAAGAATAGGTTCATTTGTAATACTATTTATACATGTTCAAAGATTTGTAAAGTAGTGAGAAATAAATATGCAGTAGTTTTCCTCTGTTTTTATCACTTCTTAACTATCTTCCTTTCTAGGAAACAAAGTAGTTTGCAAACTCAATAAAATTTGACTCGGATTCTCACTGCTAAAATTTACGTTCTACTTTCGATAGTAGTTCAGATCCCATTCATTTTATTATATAGGGATAGCTGCTATGCAACAAGGATTACTCATCTGGAGAAATATTTTAGAACAGGAACAAATTTTGCTACTTGCGAGAGCCTTGTGTAGGTACAGCCTAATAACACTGTTCTCTCGACCTTCAGTACTACCTACCTACCTACCTACCTGCCTACCTATTGCAACAATGTCAGGCGCTAAAAGTTGAATTGTAGAAAGTTCCATCCTTACAAAATCAATGGCTGTCAAAAACTGAACGCACACTCAAACACCAACATTTCTAAGCATACATGTAAATCTTTTTTATATACAACAAACTTTGGAGAACCACCAAATGAAACAGCGCAAAACTAACTTGGGGGATGGAATCACTTGGGAAAGAGCCAAAGAGGAAAAGTTGATATCAAAAGAACCTAGAAATCCCTTGCCAACCCATGCACTGCCATTACCTGTGGCTCTAACATACAAATTTACTCATCTTTTGCAAACTTTATGGCAGGTGACAAATTGTGAATTTATGGATTCTCTATGATCTACTCAAATCTTCAACGACCAATTGTCTGAGCACAAGCTGAATCTTCACTGTTTGACCAGCAGTCTTTAATACCGCATGCCCGTATTGGGCGCTCCACCGGAAGACCTGCAGAAACTTCCTTTTCCAACTGTGAACAGTATGTCCCGAATGTTTGAAGACTAACACTAAGCCGGAAATCCAGGCCAAACAGGAATTTCATCTCCAATTTGTTCATCTCCGCAGTGCTTACCCCTCCCACTTTGGCAAAGTATGCATTATTAAAGAATCTGCAAAAATATGTATATTATATGTCCAAAAGTTTTTGTTGAGAGAAACAATCAAAAATGTTTAGGAGTATAAATCATGCATGATGAAACAGCTCTACTTCTTCTTTTCCAAATGAATCAATTCATTTTTTTCTACTCCCATGTCAGAATTATATGCTCACAGATGCTCCTTATGGCAAGACACGGTGCAAATAACATGTCCATATAGAATATCTGGATTTGTTGTTGGTACTTACGCATCATCAATAAACTTTGCTGCCACCATTACACTAGTGATTAGAAGCCTGTGGACACTAAGGGAAGTTAAATGAACATTGGTGCGTTGAATGAATCTATCTACATAAATCTGTGCAACAACAAAACAAGACGGGCTGCAGCATGAATACTTGAATATGCGATCAATATATTGTTGAATGCCCAAAGAAGGCACTCTTGAACCATGAAATATTGTGAGAACCTCTTCAACCTGTGTTGTTTCCATTAACATTTCATTTTTCTGAATGCACCTCTCAAGAAGTGAAGAAAGAAGTGCTAGAACTCGGGGATTTCTAGGACTACGTTTGCCTAAATCTTGAAGCCCCAAACCAAAGCAAATATCTGAGGCCAATGTCTCAACTTCAAGTGCCAAAGTTCCCATATCCAAGCAAAGCTGCAACAGAGAAATATCAATAACCAATTTGTTCTTCACATACAACACACCATCCCAAGAAGGTAATAAGAATGTACAAATCTAAAGTAATTGCAGACGTCCCAGGAAAAGGTAAGAGAACTCACATGTAGGTGACTCTAATAAATAAATTTCTATCTTTGTTATATTTAAAAAGTAGAGCTAGATAACTATCTACTATTTTATGTATAGACTTGTTGACTCACAACTGGCAATCAATCTGGCAAGAGAAAGAGTTGTTTTCATTTTCAGTTGTCTGATCTAAACCGAATTGGTCATATTAAAATGGAAGTTAAGTTTAAGTGGCTGATGAAATTTTCATAGTGTAACAGCGAAGGCATCTGTGACCGCATTGCTAATATGGTAATTCATAAGGCTAGCACCGTAATTAACGGCAACTTTTTTAATAGTTAATATAAGCAAATAGCGAAATCCAAGAAAAAGGGCGTGCGGGTACGACAATCTTGCGTAGCGTACACTCTAAGAAATCTTTAGTCTAACTACTTGGCGCCAAATAACAGTCCTTTTAACAACTAAGTGACTAAATCTATCTTACACAATTTCATCTGTAGAATCAGACGCCACCAAGTCCTTTTTGACTTCTCAATTTGGCATTTCCCGACTCATTATTACTGGTGCATTCATTTTTCATTCCATAAGTTAGCTAGCTTCCAACCAAGGCTACCGTAATTTAGTGATAACAGACTTTCCCACCAACATATACCAATAGGAACAGAACAGGAAAAAAAATCCACTTAGTAACATTTGACAGTAAAAAATCAAAATTATAGAACCTCCTCCTTTACTTGGTAAAACTAAATTACTAAACTAGAATAAAATTCAACAAGTTTCCCTGCTACTTGTGTGAGGGGTTTCTGAGAATACGAAATTCCTTTCTCCCATTGTCTCATCTGTTGACAATAATCCATGTAACTAAATATAGAAAAAGTTGTGAAGATATTACCATCACTCTAACTGTAGGCATTCCATTGATCTTTAGCCCTTTACGCAGTAAAGAATTCCAAATAACAAGTTAGATCTACCTTCTATTTAAGGCACTTTATTACCAAAGGGGGAGAAATTGACATGGCAGATGTTAAATAAGAGTATAACTGGGTGAGGGGAACTTTTTTTTTACCTATCCATTTCTTTGACATTACCCATAATCATCAATTAATTACAATTTAACACCTCATTGTACTTAAAACTTTTTTTGGTATTTGTAGCAAATCACTTCTTCTTTAACTTGGCAAAATTTTCTTTTGACTAGTTAAACTAAGAACTATAAAAAACATAAAAGACCAGCTATATCTGGAAATCAAGAACGCGTTTAATATATGGGTAAACGAATAGATCCAATAGATACATTACATTAAAGAAAACCTAATAATAAGTGAACTAATTGTATGCAGAACATTACAATCTAGTCTAGATAAAAATCCAAAGCAAAGAGAAAACCCAATAAAGAATGCAAGTGAGCAGCATTAAAAAAAAGAAAATCCAAGAAAGTAAAAACTTACAGAGGAAGAAAGTTGAAACAGATCTATAAATCCCCCAGTGAGTCCGTTCTTGAATTATCTACATATAAGACCTGAGAGCCAGCAATGAAAATGATACTGTGGGTGTGCTATGGAGAGAGAAAAGATAGCAGCTTATTTGAGGAAACCATTAGTATTATTATTATCATTATTTACCATTCCCCCTCTTCTTTATTGATCCCACAAGCAACTATAATCTCCTTGCTCTTTCTCGCTGTTCCTCCTTTTTCTTTTCAACAAGTCTTGGCGAACAGGTCCAATGTACCGGAATATTGGACCGGTTAATTTTTTTTTGTGTTTCTTATTACTTCTAAAAAATATATACGGGTAGTATTTATTTTAATTAAAATTTTTATAAAATACAATAATTTTAAGTTTAATTTAAATATATATACAAAATAATATTATACAGTTTGGACAACACTATTTTGCATATCTATCTATCTATCTAATAAAATACAAATGATTTTAAATTTTCTGCTCACTTAATAAATTATTTTAACCGTTTAAAATTTAAGATAAATCTCACCGTCCATACACTATGGGAGGCACGGAACCCAGCTAATGTATTCAAATTATATCCGAAAGATACACTTTCTCTATCTGAGTTTTTCTCTCCCTAAATCGAGCCGCTGTCGGTGGGCCGTGTGAAGTGTTGGGATACAGCTTTTGTGTACGCAGTAGCTGGACCTACTTCCACCTATTCTATTCTCCCTCCATGGATCTCTGTCTTAAATAATACAAAATTATGTTAATTTTAAAATTAAAAATATTTTAATTTGATTTTTGAAAAATAATAATAAATTTATATTTTGAGACGAATTGAGTATATAGAATTAAATAACACTTATTTTGAAGAGGAAAAAATTTAAAATATTTTGGTATGATTTTTCTAAGTATAGTAGATTATGAACCAAAAGAATTCAATCAAAACTTTATATAGAATAATTTAGGGACAAAAATAATCTTTTAAAGAAGAATATATATAGTCAGGAATGGATTACATATTATAGTACATTTATAAAAGTAATTACAAAAATCATACAGGTTATAAAATAATTATCAAAAATATGACAATTTACCATATATATTTACAATACTAATTATATTAGGAGTCCTTAATTTAAGGAGTTAATATTATTTGGTGACATGGCAAAAGTTTTTTTTTAAAAGAATTATAAAATAATACAATTTATCATTTATCTAGGACTCTTGATTTACAAACCAATTACGCATCTTAATTTAACCATTGTTTCTCTCTCTTTTTTTTTGAATTATGTTGTTTGATTACCAAACTTTCTTCATCTCTGTCGATTGTTTACGGTGATTTAATCATTATTAGTTCTTCATCTCATTTGTTAGTTTCGTGATCTAGATTATATCGTCTTAGTTAGTTATTACGCCATATTTTGTTAGTTGTTAAATCATTATCGTTGTTACTTTCATTTGTTGCGATCTGGTTCGATTAGTGATTTAACCCTTGTTCTTTGTTGCGATTATGGTTTTCTTCTCCATTGATTGGTGGTGTTTATTATTGCTTCAGTGAGTATTTTCTTAATAGTTTAATGTATTATATATTAAAGTAGTTTACTAACGAATGGAGTATTCATTGTTTTGGTTTGTGTTGTTTTTATGTTTTTGTATAGAATGGTTGATCTGAGGAATGATCTGAGGAAGAAGGATGGAAAGAGGAAAAGGATCGTGGAGGTGATTACATTAAGAACTTGAAGAAGTTTGTTGTGGAGAGCAAGGGGGAAGGGAAGGGGAAGGATGTAGGTAATAAATCGAGTAAGAATGAGAAGCGGTTTGGTGATACGTAGTGATATCAAACATTAGAAGTCTGCAATTAGATTACGATTTTGATGTCCTGTCGAGAGAATGAAGCTCAAGTCTTATCCGAAGATAATTCCAACTCAGCGAATTTTAAAGGTGTGTTAATTTAAATATTGTTATTGTTTCTTTATATAATGCTTAATTGGTTCTTGTATAATGATTAATTGGTTCTTTGCGTAATATTAATGATTAATGCTTGGTAACCACATGATTGGTAACAATGCATTGAACAATAACCACCATGTTGCGTGAAGGTAACCAAAAGCCCGACTTGGAGTCTTTGTCTTATGAGTGTCTTGATTCTTTGTCTAATGATGTCTTGATTCTTTGTTTTATGATGTTTTTAGTTCTTGTCTTATGATGTCTTGGTTCTTTGTCTAATGATGTGTTGGTTCTTGTCTTATGATGTCTTGTTTCTTTGTCTTATGATATTTTGGTTCTTTGTCTAATGATGTCTTGGTTCTTTTGTTATGTGTGTCTTGGTTCTTGTCTCTGATGATGTCTTGAGTTCTTGTGTGATTACATTGGTTACCTTCTTTTTGACATGTTGTTTTTCTTGTATAATGTTGTCTTGATTCTTGTCTAATGATTTATTGGTTCTTTGTCTAACTATTATATTGTGTAATCTTTGTCTTGATTCTTTGTATTATGTGTGTCTTGATTCTGGTCTAATGATGCCTTGATTCTTGTCTAACTAATATATTGTCTAAAGCTATATTGGTTCTTGTCTGACATTGTATTAGTTCTTGTATAATCTTTGAATGGATTCTTGACTAATCTTTGTTTTAGTTCTTTGCATAATATTTACGACTAATGATTGGTAAGCACATGGTTGGTAACCAATGTATTAAACGATAACCGCACGTATTGCATGAAAACAACCAAGACGGACGTTAATCGATAACCCATTCACATTGGTTACCTTCTTGCAACATGTTGTTTCTTGTATAATCTTGTCTTGATTCTTGTCTAATGATTTATTAGTTCTTGTCTAACTATTATATTGTGTAATCTTGTCTTGGTTCTTTGTCTAATCTTTGGATTGGTTATTGATTAACGATGTTTTGTTTAATGACTAAAAGCTATATTGGTTCTTTATCTATTTTGTTTTGGTTCTTATCGTATGATTGGTTGGTTAACTTTGTAAATCGATTTTGTTTACTTGCGGTTATGGGATCTTTATTACGAGGAATGGAGCGAAAAAATTCAATAGGAAAAGTGATATATTGATGCGACATGGAAGTCCCAGTATCATTGCAAAAAAATTGAATAATAGTCAATTTGGATAAATTTAAAATGACATGTTTTGGGAATTTTCTTGAGTTTGGTGAGCACCAAATGTATTCCCAGTTATTCACCACGCTTTCTTGTGAGGAGGTTCACGAGAGGATAGCGGTGAAATGTGGTTTTTGTTCCGGAGAGAAAGGGTCGGAGTTTGGTTTGCACGAGTTTTGTATGATATCTGGGTTGAGATGGAAAGGTGAGGATGATATAACTCCATATAAAGGTATGGAGAATATGCTTTATTAGTAAGTTTTTTTTGTGGCGAAGTTGTGACACGTAGTAGTATAGGTAGGATATATAGGAAGGCGGTTTTTGATGATGATGGCGAAATTTATTAAGATGTACATGATATTTTGGTCTTTAATTTCATTATGTGCACATTTTACGAAAATTACGTTGATGGGGCGATGGTTAATTTTTTGTGTTCTGGCGATGTTAGTAGTTTTCCTTGGGGAAAGTTGCTTTTGAGATGACAAAGTACTCTTTGTCTAATGCTTTGAAGAGGCGTTATAGGAAAGGAAAGAATGGTGTTTCAACATACAATTTTTACATGGATCATTACACCAAAGCTATCTGAGTTGAATGGGCTTAGTATGTATTCAAGTTTTATGTTTGAAACTATTCCAGACATTCAAAAGTCGGGGTATATCTGATAGCGAGCATCAAATCGGATGTCCGGTTATTCGAGATGGAAGGAGTTAATGAAGCCATTTCTAATGACAAGTTGAATGAATTAGTTTTTTGTTAGAGACGGTATGTTGTTTTACCTTTAGTTATATACTTGATAAATGAAAATATTATGTGAAGTTTACTATCAACAAAGTAGTTAGTTACCTTTATATACGTTTGATTCTTGATTATTTTATATGCATGTTAATAATAACAATGTTTTTGGTTACTTGAATATTCAAATCTGATTCTTGATTAGATTACATTCAGTTCTTAATGACATTGTTGTTGGTTACCAATCATATACACATTTGGTTACATTTATACATTTAGTTGATTCTTACTTATTATACATTTGGTTACTGTATATATGTATTTGATTCTTGATTATGTTTTATGATTCCTTATTTTACATTTATTTCAATGTAATTGTACATTGTTTGTTAGATGATATACTAAAGTATACTTATTATTTTTTTAAATTTGAGGATAAGCAGGTTTGATTCCACGGTAGGGAGAAGGATCGGCTTGATTTGGGCGGTTTTCACTTTTTAATGGGAAGGATGGTGACAAGAAAGTAGACAAAAAAAAGAAGGCGGAAACAACATTGGTGTTGATGTATCTGTTGTGAAAGAGGCAATTGATGTCTGATTCTGGCCGTTGGAGAAAAAGTGTGAATTGAAGAAAGAAGTTTGAATTGAAGAAAGAATTTGGAAAGTTCTTGACGATATTAAAGATGAAATCTGACTTTTACATGTCCGATTATCTGAGGGGACCTTAGGTCCATTATTAGAGATGAGTTACGTCTTTATCAAAGGCGTGGGGACAAAAAGCTTGATGGTGATTACGATGATGGCGATTACAATGATGATCTTGGTGATGATGATGATGATGATGATGATGATGATGAAGGTGATGGTGATGAAGGCGATGAAGGTGGTGAAGGTGGTGAAGGTGGTGAAGGTGATGAAGGTGATGGTGATCTTTCTTTGATGGCGTTCTTGATGAGAATCTTGATGTCATGGTGGAGGAGGTCCATGTTGATGAGGATGTTGATCATGGTTCAAAAGTGAATAAGAATAATGATGGTGATGATGTGTTGGATGAAGTTGAGAAGAAGGGTGGGAATGAAATTGAATTGGTTAATGAAGTTGGTGATGATGTGTCGATATTAATGGAAAGAATGATGTGAATGTAATTGAGATTGCTAATGAAGTTGAGCGTCTTTGTTATGGTTGAAGAACTTGGATGAAAAAAAAATAATGATGATGAAAGAAGATGTCGAGGTTAGACATATTTGTTTGTTTTGTTATGTGATATATGTCTTTTGTTTTAATTATTAAATGGTTCTTTATTTTGTGTAGATTGACAATAATAATGACATCTTAGTCTTTTGACATATTAAGTCGATGTCTTTGGGAAAGAGATTGTTGTGTATGATCTTTGATAAGGTTAGTGTTATAATTATGGGCCATCATTTATTTAAATGTTATTTATGTTTTGGTTACCATTATATAGTGAATTGGTTCTTATGATATTGTGTTTTGGTTACCATAATATTGTGTTTTAGCTCTTTATTATATTATGATTTGGTTCTTAGTTTATGTTATTGATTCTTAATATAACATGTTCATTTTAGTTTGTTGGGTACATTTATGCGATCGGTTGGTTATTAGTTTATTTTATTGAGATTCTTAATCGTATATATTACCTTTTTATGTCAAGCGAAAAAAGGGAAAGAAAGGTGAGGCGACAAGCGTATATCTCTTGATTTTATGGTTCTCACCACACGGGGACATAGCTAAGTGTGATGATTTGGAGAAGAGTGTCCTGGCCGGTTGGTAGACACATGCGTGAACACTGCGAAAAGTGCCATTTCTGATCTCCATATCTGGCTGACTTTTCGGATCGGTTTGGTTCATCATCTCTTGTAGTGGGTCTTCTTTAGTCGAACAACTTGCGTTTAAGTCATTCCCCAAATCATGCATGGAGATGCCTCAAATTTTGAAGAGGCATTGTTTGAAGAATGGTTCAAAATTGGAATAAACAACGAGAAAAAGGTTTGTTTTTGTTTGTTAACAATCTTATAGTTTTTATGAAACAAATAAGTTTGTATTATTGTAGTAACATATGGTTAATATTAAATAAATGTTATGGTTCTTATTATTTTATATTACAGTTTACTTATTAGATCATGTTTTTTGGTTACCTAGTAGTTATGTTTGATTCTTATGTGATTATGGTTTGGTTACAGTTAATGTTTAAAATTAAGTTGTTGATTAGTTCTTGATTTTTTTTATCTTTTTTTTTTATTCTTTGTCTAATGATGTATTGATTCTTGTCGAATGTTGTATTGGTTAATGTGTAACATTACATTGAGTTCTTGTATAATACTTAATTAATTCTTGACTAATCTTTTGTTTTTTATTTCTTGCGTAATATTAAATATTTAATAAATGTTAATATTAAATAAATGGTGTGAGTTCTTATTAAATAAATGTTATGGTTCTTATTACTTTATATTACGGTTAATATTAGTTTATGTTTTGGTTACCTATTAGTTATGTATTAATTCTTATTTGATTATGGTTATGATTTTAATATTTGTTGGTTAGCGGTCTTTATTTAAAATTAAGTTGGTTGATTAGTATGTTAATTATAGAACGTGCAAGTTTGATTTGTAGTAGTGTGTATATTAATCTGGTAATTGTTAATGTTAGTGTGTATCTAATATTATGTTTTTATATTGAAGAATGGACAAATTTTCTGGAAAAAAACGATATTATCATACCTTTTTTTGTATTTGGATCCATTGCATATATCATCGAAGATGTGGTTACATAAATTAAAAGGCGCTTTGAAGGCGTTGGTTGAGAGCGACGATGTGAGTATTTGTTTAAAAATTATGTTTTTGTAGTTATGTTTACATTATTTAGTTACATTAATCACATACTTGCATTTTCCAACAAGCTTTTAATATCCTATTAATTTTTTTTTGGCTCGGCACATCAATATTGCTTGTATTATTTAGTAAATTGGCAAGACATTAGAAAGTGTTCTATAAGGGTAACGACCACGGATTGTTGGTTTCACAAACAAGATCACCGCTCTTTTTTCGAGGTATACAAAAAAAAATTGTGACAAAATTGTTACATGCAGGGGAGGGTGATGTTCTTGAATACATATATAAATTTGTTTATGGATGTCGACACACCGTGGAGGAGCGTTGACTATGTGTTGTTCCCAATTCATATGTCATCACTTAGGACCATTGGTTGTTGTTGTCTTTTGATGTGCATCGTGGGTGTCTAGCTTTTTACAATTCTCTACAACCAAAAAGAAATCCATGCAAACTAAAATATCGATGTTTGTGGTAGTACATCTTCATTCTTCCCATCTTCTTTATTGAAGTCTGGTTTTTGGAAGGATAGATCGACATTGACTTGACGATGACCGTGTCATAACAAGGGACGAAGGCGATATAATTGAGTTGGAATTTCTTTGAGGCGGTTCTGAACAAGTAGAGGGTAAGGGTTAAATTGTGTACATTTTTTAATTATTACATATAGGTTGATTTTATTTTTGATTTTTGTTATATGTTGTTTGTTATTCTGATGATTGTGGGATGTTCACAATTTGTTTTCTTTGAGCATGTCATTCATCGAAGTTTGATCGATTCTATTCCTTTCCCCATTCTGAAGTATCGAAAAAAGTATGCACTGAACCTATTTATGCATCTTTAGGAACAAGCGATTGGAGGCTATAATCTTGATAGAAATTTCGGGAAGATTTGTTCGAGTTTTGATTAGTTCGGATTTTGTTGTTTTGTCTTTATTAATTTTGTTGTGTATTTTTTTTAAGTTTTGGTGTTATACACAACATTTGTATATAGTTTATGATTTTTGATGTTCATTGGATCTTATGTAGATGGGATTACATATTTGATTATATTAGCATTAATGAAAGAGATATTGTTTGTTGGTTGGTATTTTGTTTCTTTTTAAGTTGTGTTTGTTGAATTTTTTTGAAATATCTGATTTGGTAACCAATCATGTATAAAAGGGTAATCGGATAATGATTTGATAGTAACGAGAAGTTACAAGATTATATCGGGACATATATCATATATTAAGTGTACATGTGTTATGTATACATGGGTTTCATAAACTTGATACCCTTTTAATTACAGTTTCTTTGAATATCTGAGTTGTTTATGTTGTGGTTACCATTATAAAGCTGGTTTGATTCTTTTATTATGAAATTAGGTGGTTATTGTGATGGTTCTTGTTATGTAATTATTTGGGTACCATTAAACATTATTATAGTTTCTTTGTTATGTAATTATTTGGTTTACATTAAAAGCGGCATAATTCTTTATTATAGTTCTTGTCATGTATAAAATGGTAACCAATTATAATTTTATAATATCTGATTGGTAACCAATCATGTATAAATAGGTAACGGATAATGATTTGATAGTAACGAGAGATTACAATATTATATCGGGACATATATCGTATATTAAGTGGACATGTGTGAGTATACATGGGTTTCATAAACTTGATACCCTTTTAATTATATGTTCTTTGGATATCTGAGTTGTTTATGTTGTGGTTACCATTATAAAATGGTATTATTCTTTATTATGAAATTAGGTGGTTCTTGTGATGATTCTTGTTATGTAATTATTTGGAAATCATTAAACATTGTTATAGTTCTTTGTTATGTAATTATTTTGTTAAAAAGCTGGTATAGTTCTTTATTATGTTATTAATTTAGTAGCTGTTATAGTTCTTTATTATGTAAATATGTTGTTACCATTAAAAGCTATTATAGTTCTTTATTATGTATTTATTTGATTCTTTATTATTGTCGATGTTTCATTGAAATCAAAAATCAATATATAAATGAATAACAATTTTGTTTCTTATACACGATCAAAATTTTACAAACCCGATCGTTTAATGGTTACTCAAAGTAAACAATAATACATTCATGTATCTACGGCTCTCTTAATTTAAGCGCACTATATATCGGACCCTTTTTAGTGGTCTTAAAATCGGGGATTCTTGCATGTTTTTTGTTGTGTCCTTTTTCTTGCTTTTCTTTGCATTTGTTTTGAATTTTGATTTGAGATCCGTGTTTGTACCTCTCTTTTTTTTGGTCTTCTGCTTTGGCCTTCTTGTGTTGGGTGGTTTTATACATATGTTTTTACTTCTTGATACATCCAGTTTTTTTTGTCATCTAATGGCATGATGGAAGCTGAATATGTCTTGACCAAAGTTGCTTTAGTGTAATTTCTTGAGCAAAAATCATAACATGACTCAAATTTCTCTTCTTTCATGCTTGATTGACGACGTCTTGAAGCGAGGCATCTCGTAATCTTGAAATTTATGGCATGTGCATGTCTT
Organism: Panax ginseng; assembly: GCA_020205605.1. NCBI lineage: Eukaryota > Viridiplantae > Streptophyta > Magnoliopsida > Apiales > Araliaceae > Panax > Panax ginseng. Next base: position 5,684,114 of record CM035138.1, on the reverse strand, counting down.
TTGTTCGATGTCCACAATATCTTTGTTTAGAGACATAAATAAGCGGTGAAAATCACTAAGTTTGATGTCTCGACCTCTGACACCCAATGTATACTGATCAGTTAACGATTGCATCCCAAATATCGATAACCAATTAACTAGTACACAATATTAGTCGATAAGTAACCACCAATATAAAAGAAACAATTATAAATCTCGGTAACATTATAATGTTATATAGTAACTAAGTCGATATTGATCGATAACCAATATAATGTTACGATAACGAAATAAGCATTATATAGTAACGGTATATAAGTACCACGATAAACAATTCAGTAGTAGTCGATAACCAATATAATGTTGCACATTAAGTAAGTTAGCATTACTCTTGTAACCAATAAAGATTATAATTTTATCCGATAACCAAATTCTTTGTTAGTCGATATAATGTTACACGATAACTTGACTCGTGATAACCAACAACCATTATATGGTTACGATAACTTGACTTCGGCAATAATCGATAACCAATTTAATGTTGCCACGATAACTAAATTAGCATTAGTAAGTAACCAAGTCGGTAATAGTCGATGAGATTGCAAATGCAAATTAGGATGCAATAATTTAAATCGAGTATTAATTACCTTAAGTATCTTTGATTTAAAGATATTAGATTGCAACTTTCTCTCATTTGTTGTGGAAAGTGTTGTGAATGTTGATATGGTACAACTTGTTTGTTTGTGAAATACCATCTTTGAACCCGAACAACGTAGGCATTCAATCATTATATGCATATTGGAAGATCCTGATAAACTTGATTGCATTGTTAATAGATTGGCGGTGTTTGAAGTCATTGTTGAGTACTAACTTACGGTCCATGGAGCTGGTGCACTATCCACTTGACCTCTTCCTCGGATATGTCCTTATTAGAGGATCAATGGCATCAAGTTCGACCATGTGTGTTTGTTGAATTGTTCAACGATGTAAGCTCTACTGAAACCCGTTGTAAGCTGTTTAACTTCTTCTCCTTTCTTTTTGAATCTGTTTTTATATTTTTTCGATTATATGATATGTATGCGAGAACCATACATGATATCAGGAAACACACAATTCGATCCTTGTATAATGGCTTCATATGCATGCGAAACAATACATTGACCTTCCCTAACTCCACAAGCATTTCTCAAATTCTGAAAAACCATTTCCAAGACAATTCATTTTATTTGTCGACAAGCTGAAAAAGCAATCGGAATAATGTTTGGTTTGCATCTTGTGTCTTCTTTATCGATAATGTCCCCGTAAGTTGATTGTATGAATGTGCCATCGATTACAATGATTGGAAAACAATGGTGCCATGCTTGAATGGATGCTCGATGGCAAAGAATAGATACTTGAAACGACCATTTGTTTCCAACTCGAAATTTGTGTGGAACACGATATAAAACATCAACCTTATCATTAGAATTACAAGTAGTATCTTATCCAAATCACTAGTAATCGATAACAGTTCATGTGGTTAATGGTATACAAATTGTATATTACATTTAGTAACTAAACATGCGTATTAAGGTAACCAAATATATAATAACCGCCGCATCTGAATGGTTAATACTAATAATAACTAAACATGCATCTTTATACAAAAGGTGTATTGGTTCTTTGTGTAATAGTTTATTGTTTCTTGTATAATGCTTAATTGATTCTTGTTAATGATATTTTAGTTCTTGAATAATATTCTTGACTAATGCTTGGTAACCACATGTTTGGTAACCAATGCATTATCTGATAACCAAGACATGTTACATGAAGGTAACAATCTGATATTAATCGATAAACAATTTACATTGGTAAACAATCTATCGTGTAATCATATCTTGAATTCTTGTGGAACATCATATTAGTTCTTTGCGTAATGATATAAAAGCAATAAATGTTTTTAAGGTGTTACTTGGATTTGTTTTCTTGACATATGTAACCATGATGGGATGAGTGAGTAGTCGTGTGGATTTCCTCTCACCTTTTCCAACGCTTTCTCCTTGATCTCCATGCTTTTTGGTAAGAGATAGACACATTATATTACGACATCATGTCTTCCACAATATCGGTTGGTGTGTATATTTTCTTCAAATTTGTTATTTTTTGCATTATGCATTCAGCGACCAACTCACTATTTGCACATGTCATGTGGTCTCCCGACAATACATTCACCGAAACAAGTGTGGATATCATTGAATTCTCTAACCTTGAACATCTTTGGTTTTACGAAACTTGATGCTCTCATCTTCCATTTGCAATCTTCATCGCCATACATACACACAATAGCACAAAGTCTCTATAACTTGTTAGTTGGACTTTGTGTTTATCTGCTTTTTTACGATTGAATCTGACCTCATAGCTTGTGAGAGGATTTTTTTTATGCATGTAGGTTTGATGTAATTTTACTTCCGCGTTCATTCGGATCCGATATTACATCATCATATCGTTCTTCTGCGTATGATTTGTCATGTTTATGCATCTCGTTGTTGTTCAATAATTTCCATTGCAAAGGTGATCGGCATATTGCGTTCCAAATTGGCATGATTGGCTTCTTAGTGGAACTAGTCTTTGAATTCCCTTGTGTTGATCGATTGGCATTACATCGTGAATTGTAGATTCTTCTACATTTGTCGAGTTATCTGCAAGATCGTTGTCGTCCCGATACGTGTTCAATATCCACAATCGGTGGGAATTTACCTTGTTCATCGATTTTCTACTCATTTCGAGAAAAGAATTGTAAGGTTGCTTCATCGATATCTTGATCGGTGGAATGTCGTTTAAATCTGAAATTTGATTGACAATGTTGTTGCGTTTGTGTCTAATCGTAATGCCTTTGCATATTTTGGTTAGCATTTCTTTGAGCGAAATTGTTGATGGAACTAATATGCGATAACTTCAAATTTGGTGTCTTGATTCTTATCGATTATGTCTTGAATTGAAATAAAATACAAGCTTGGAATCATCTCCATTTATGCATCAATGAATAAGTAATGGTAAGTAACAAAATCAATGTTATCCATTAACCAATATAATGTTAAGCGATAACCAAGTCATCATTAGTCGATAACCAAGTCTTCATCGATAAACATTATAATGTTACCACGATAACAAAGTCATTATTAGTCGATAAACAATGCGGTGGTACACGATAACCAAATCGATATTAATCGATAACATAGGCGTAGTCAGGACATTAAGCAATGTAATGTTAAGCGACTAATTAAATCGACATTAATCGGTAACCAAGTCTTCATTAGTAACCATTATAATGTTACACATTAACAAAGTCATTATTAATCGATAACCAAATCATTATTAGTCGATAATCAATGTAATGGTACCACGATAACCAAATCATTATTAGTCGATAACCAATCTGACATTAGTTAGTACCATTATGCATTAACGATCCGGCGTTAAGCGATAACATAGACATAGTCGAGACGGTAACCAATGTAATGTTAAGCGAATAACCAATGTAATGTTAAGTAATAACCAAGTCGACATTAATCGATAATCAAGTAATAATCGGTAACCATTATAATGTTACACGATAACAAAGTCATTATTAATCGATAACCAAAGCAATGGTACACATATCGATTCATTATTAGTCGGGAATCAATGTAATGGACATATAACCAAATCATTATTAATAAACAACCCGATGCAACATTAGTTAGTACCATTATGCATTAACCAATCCGACGTTAAGCAACAACATAGACATAGTTAAAAGATAACGATGTAATGTTAGCGATAACCAGTGCATTTTTACATACAATTGCAATCAAAACATTCATATTGCAATCAAAACATTCATTATTCTTCTTCTAGTGTGACCATTTTAAGTGCAAAAAAACTTAAGAAAGGTAACGATATAGTAATTAAGTAATAACAATAGGTAACTATATGATTATAAATTTTAAACTCACATACCTCGGTATTTTTTGATCGAAATTGATGTTGATTTGTATTCAACAATCATTGCGATGTTGGTTTTTGATCTTGAAGGCGTTGATTTTGTATCTTATTTTCGATCTTAGAGATGCGTCGCGACAATAAACCGTCTTATCAAATCGTTGATCTGCGATATTTGGCCGTCTTCTCCGTCGTTGATCTTAGAGATGCGTCGTTGATCTTAGAGATTATGAGTTTAGTCGCAACGGGGAGGCTTCGGTTTACGGTTTTGTCTTCTTTTGTCTTCTCTAGATCGTTGATCTGTTGAAATTGGATAACCCGACGATTTGAAGTTTTTAGCGTGATTTTTATTTTTTGGGATGGTTAATTTCAAATATGAAATTGGATAAAGCCCTTTATTTTAAGATAATGACAATGGCGTGATTTTAGGACTAGGCGTTATATTGCTTATGTTTATTTTTATTAGTAATTATTCTGTGTATGTTTTATTTTTATGTAATTACTTTGTAAATGTTGTATATTAGTGTAAAACCTATTATAAAAGAATAAACGCTATAATTTTATTATAATTTGAATTTTGAATCTTCTTAATAAACTACTCCATATAAGATCACTAGTTGGATCCCGTGCCTCCGGCACTGTATGGACAGTAAGATTTATCTCAAATTTTTAACGGTTTAAATAATTTATTGAGTGAACGAGAAATTCAAAATTATTTATATTTTATTAGATAGATTGATAGATTACTTTAAAAAAAATATTCATTTGTTTAAAAATTGGCAGTATTTTTTATTTAAACAACTTGTGAAATCGAGGAAAAACTCCGAGAGAAAAACGTGAGTCTCATTTCCCTCCAAACACTTTTCCCAAAATACATTTCAATTTTCCGAAAGTTTTCTTTCCCATGCACCGGGGGAAAAAAAGAGAGCTGAAACCCCCAAGTATTTAGAAAAAGCGCTCAACAAAAAGGGCACTTTCTGTACACTCCACTTGCCTAGGGTTTACAGTTTCTCTCATCGTTCGCGAAATCTAGGGTTTGGACTCCCTCTGATTGTAAGTAACTAACCATTCTCAATACCCGTCAAATTAAAATTTTAACTTTATTGGTCGTTTGATTTATACTGTGTATATGTGGCTCATTTCGATATTTTCATCAATTTTTAACGGATCTGTTAATTCTTGTTTTGCTTGCTATTCAAAATTGCATTGTGACACCTGTACGCTGCACCGACTCTGAATTAAACTTGTGTATTTGTGTTGATGCACATTTTATTTTTGATTATCATTGATATCAGTCTGAATTGGTACTTATTTTTGTATATTAGAACCTTTGTTCCTAGACAAATAATAGTATTGATTTGTGTAGGTCTAAGAGGAATATCAATATAATTTATTTAGTATTTACTTCATCTACACAGGTTTATCTATAATTGTTGAGCATATTAGCTGCATTTTAAGGCAATTTCTGATTGCCATGACTTGTGGTGATAATTTGAGGGTACATTTCTCATATTTACTGTTGCTTTGGAATGTTTGGGTTGTTTGGAGGATACTGGAAGTATGCTTTTTAACTGGGGTTCACAAGTTTTTTCTAGGACTGAAATGTGTAGTAAAGGATTCTTAAAACTAACCTAGATGGATGCCATAGGAAAAAACATGCTTTCACGACATTGTTTATCAAGGGATTATATAAATTGATTGGGAACGTTAGGTGTTGTTTGTATTATATGAACTTTTACATTATGTTGTTTTTGCCATGGGTCAAAGACCATTAGTAACAAGACAGTGCCATCATTTAGGAGATTGCAATATAGAGGATTGACCCATTCAAACTCTATGGGCACAGCTTCATTACACAGCTAAAACCCTAATTTGGGATTACCCTACTGAAGATTCCTCGTCTAATTTGGACTCCAACTAATCATAGAGCTATTAATATAAGCTACCAGACAAGAGGTAAGGATTTTGTACTCATTATTATGTTTAGCCTCCTTGCTGTCAAGTTCTCTCCTCTATCCTCCTTTATTGCCTTCTAACTTAAGCATCGAAGAGTACCGTTGGAGTAAACTCTAGAAAACTTTTGTAGCATATTTCATCCTTTCAGGTTTTTGAAGTGTCCAATCTACCCACCAGGATACATTAGGCAGATTTACTTTAACAGGTTTTTGTTTTTGGAAGTCAATTTTAGCCGTACTGTTAGGCTTTGTTTGGAACTCGAAAAGTGCGAGGGAGAAGAGCAGGAAATCAAAATGAAGTGTAAAGTAAATATGTCAGCTTTGTCAACCATTACTTACACTTGTGCTATTGATATACTTGATTAGAGCTATGTTTATTGAGTGAAATTGTGGATTTTTTTCTTTCAAAAAAAACTATATACCTTTTCACTTATTTTAAGAGCGATGATTATGAAAAGTTAATTAATATATTTTATCTTAAAAACTGGTCAATTTGCATAGGTTTAGAAACTCAGTTTTAGGATGTGTAATAACTAATAAGTTGAAAATCTATAGGATTTGGGCTATGAAAATGGTTAGAATTGGCTTTTTATATGACAAGTTGCAAGATTTTATTAACAATGAATTCTGAGAGTTGTAACTTATATTACAAGTTGCAAAATGGTTATAAGAATATTTAAACAGTTCTACTGAGCTGGATTTTTCCCCCTGGGATGACTTGAGAGGTTATTCAGTGAATCGATTCCAACTGAAGGTATTATTAATTTTATCATTTGATATTTCACATTTTGAACTTTTTGAAGAACATATTAGCTTTTGTAGGCAACAGTCTGAGGAGTTGAATCAAAAACCTCTTTATTAGTTGTTTAAAATTTACAATTTGGCATAAAAGTTCTCCTTTATTCTGTAAATTACATGTTGCACCATTTATTGTTTTTATTCAAGGTTCACAAGTTTGGCTATTCTATCATTCCATACTGTTGAAACCCTTTTGGGTGATTTCTACTGAAATTATTATCTGGGAAGGGTGACATGTCCATTCATATTATCTCTATACTGCATTAGTGAACTTTTGTTATTTGGGGGAGAAGAACCTCTGGATACTTGTGACTGTATTTTGCTGTGCATACTGCATAATTTTGTATCTGAAAATAGAGAAACTCATGACCGGAAAATCTGAAAAAGCTACTGTAATTTCTGATTTCAGCGGTTGCTGGCTTCTAATTTTTTGTTGATTTTGTGTTTATTTTAAGCTCTTAATATGGTTGTGATACATTGTTTTAGGTTACTTTGAGATGGATACTGCAGCTCTAAACCGCTCAATTTCAATCAAACTGTGGCCCCCGAGCCAAAGTTCGAGGTTAATGCTTGTGGAGCGAATGACCAAGAATCTTGCCACTCCTATTTTATCCAGGAAGTATGGTCTTCTCAGTAAAGAAGAGGCTGAGAAAGATGCCACGAAAATAGAAGCACTGGCTTATGCTTCTGCAAGCCAACACTTTGAGAAGGAGCCAGATGGTGATGGAAGTTCGGCAGTGCAACTTTATGCTAAAGAATCCAGTAAGCTTATGCTGGAAGTTGTCAAAAGAGGCCCTAAAGCAAAGGAGGATGGAGAAGTAATTATAGCTGAGAAAGTTACAGCATCTCATGAAACTGTATTTGATATATCTGGAGGTCGTCGAGCCTTTATTGATGCAGATGAGGTTGAAGAGCTGTTGAAACCACTGAGGGAGCTGGGAAGTAAATATACAAAGATATGTTTCAGCAATAGAAGTTTTGGCTTAGACGCAGCCCGCATTGCTGAAGCCTTTTTGTCATCTCTCAAGGATCGGTTGACAGAAGTGGACCTATCAGATTTTATTGCAGGTAGGCCGGAAACAGAAGCTCTCGAAGTCATGAAAATATTTTCATCTGTCCTGGAAGGTTGTGAACTGAGGTATTTGAATCTTTCTAATAATGCCTTGGGGGAAAAGGGTGTAAGAGCATTTGGGAGCCTCTTAAAGTCACAGCGTAATTTGGAGGAGCTTCATCTGATGAATGATGGTATCTCAGAGGAAGCTGCTCGAGCAGTGTGTGAATTAATTCCTTCAACTGAGAAACTGAGGGTCCTTCAGTTTCATAATAACATGACTGGTGACGAAGGGGCAATTGCTATTTCAGAACTTGTGAAACATTCTCCTTTGCTGGAGGATTTCCGGTGTTCTTCCACAAGGTGGACTCTGAAGGGGGAGTTGCTTTAGCTGAAGCCCTTGGGACATGTTCCCATCTGAAGAAGCTTGATTTGCGTGACAATATGTTTGGCATTGAAGCTGGAATTGCTTTAAGTAAGGCACTACTTGGATTTGCCAATCTCATTGAAGTCTACCTGAGTTACTTGAATCTAGAGGATGAGGGGTCTATCGCTCTTGTTAATACTCTGAAGGAGTCTGATCCTTCACTCGAAGTTCTGGAGATGGCTGGAAATGATATTACTGCCGAAGCTGCTCCTGCTTTGGTGGGCTTAATAGCTGCAGGACATTCACTAACTAAATTAAACTTGTCCGAGAATGAATTGAAGGACGAGGGTGCTATTTTAATCGCAAAGGCTCTGGAACAGGGGCATGGCCAGTTAAACGAAGTCGATTTGAGCACAAACTTGATCAGAAGGGCCGGTGCTAGGGTCTTGGCCCAAGCTGTCATAACCAAACCTGGGTTTAAGTTGCTGAATATCAATGGAAATTTTATTTCTGATGAAGGTGTTGATGAGGTCAAGGATGTATTTAAAAGTTTCCCTGATATGCTGGGTCCTTTGGACGAAAACGATCCCGAAGGAGAAGACTATGATGAGGATGCTGAGGAAGAGGGTGATGAAGATGAACTGGAATCCAAATTCAAGGACCTTGAATTCAAGCATGAGGAATAGCCGAGTAGTTGCAATATGTCAGCCATCTCGGCATCATTAGCCTTGCTATTTTGTTGTCATAACTCATAGGGATATGGATCAACAAATTTGTGTGTAAGCTAGTACAGCTTATGCAACAATTGTTATAACACTCATTTATGAATAGGTTGAGACCATAAATCTTTGTTTATGTACTTCCTCAATTGCCTTGCTGCATACATTGGTGCAGCTGCTGGATTGGATTTAGTTTTAATACATTAAATTGTTCTCTCATTACCAGCTTAAAATAAATTCATAATCCCTTTGTCACATGTTAAATATATTAATTTGACTTATGTGATCAAATTAATCATTTTCAATATTATTAATTAAACAATGTAAAAAGGATTTAAAGTGCATTTAACTCCAAATAAAAATACATGTTACATTTCATCTGTAAATTACTACTACTATAAAGCTCTCGAACATTCCAGAACCATAAATTCAGGGTCGTATAGATTTTTTTAAATTAAATAGTAGTAACATTTATTTTGTTACAAGGATTTGTTCATTTACATGTAGTAACGTTTTGCAAACACATCTGAATGCGCGTTTAAAAAGATAGAATCTTTTTTGGTTACTATCAACTTATACAATTAAATATAAAATTTTTGTTCACCTATAATTACAACGTCTGCAGTTAAAATGTTGCTAAATGACTAAAAAAGACAAATACTTGTCGTTATTAAAAATATATATATATATATATATATATATATATATATATATATATAGTTAGATTTTAAATGCGGGTAGTGCATGCGACTACCTATAAGCACTTGATTCGATCTGTTATTATAGAGCGATAAAAGCTGTATATATACGTTCAATCAATTGCTATAAGTGACCCATATCTGATATAACAAACTCTCCGTGTGTGTGTGTGTGTATATATATATATATATATATATATATATATATATATATATATATATATATATATATATATATATATGGAGAAGGCTAAAAGCAGGCATAAAAAGCGAACAAAAGGCAGATAAATAATCGTCTTTTGGTATCTATGACGACAGTTCGGCCCGTGCCGCCAAAAGACTACATGGCTATGGCGACGGATCGAACTGTCGCCATAGCCATATATAAAACGACAGTTAAATCTTTGATTATTCTTTAAGATTGACTTTTTAGAGGCGAGATATATATATATATATATATATATATATATATATATATATATATAAAAGGTGTATAACTTTTAGATATTTTTTTTTCAATCACAAGATAATTATTGATTTTTAAAAATTAATTTTTAACTTTTTTAAATTCAAAATTGATAAGATTTTTTAAAATTATGAAATAATAAATATTATATGAGTATTATACAACGCAGCTATTCCGCGTTTGGTTTGCCGAACGTACGAGTATTACTCTTGTTGGTTGAAAGTTGATAGTAGTAGTAATGCTGCCTCCGTCCCATAATATATGATTGGTTAGATAATTTATTTTCTAAAATTATTCTTAGAGAATTAATCATAATTAATTTTTTTCATCTCATAATATATGATGTTTTATAATTGTGCATAAGAATTATACTACGTTGAATCGAAGGAATAAAATAAAGAGTAAAATGATTAATTTCATTCTAGTTCGAATGAGTTATTTCATGCTCTCCCTAACTAAGGAACAAAACAAATTTTTTTTCATTCAAATCGTAGTCAAATACAATTTTTTTCATTACTATGAAATGAGTCATTCCATTCTTATCTTCATTACTTCAATCCAAACATAGCATAAAGAAATAATTGTATAACATTAAATATAGTATTAATTGTCTATAATATCATTTATTATATAATTATGGCAAGTAATTTTTAAAATATTATGATTAATTCTCCTAAATTATATAAAACGTCAAATAATTTGATAAAAATAAAATTATTTAAAATTTGTAGAGAGAGGTAATAATACTACAAAATATCAAAATTTAAATAAAAAAATACAAGAAAACAAAAAAAATAAAAACAAATGATCTGCTCTCGTAATACTACAACTTTGATACTCGAAATTCAAAGTTTTACTCCTAGCCCCTAGGCAACAGTCTACGGTAAATGTGTATATATCAAGTTAACCGCCAACGGAAGGAAAAAAATTCAACAAGTGGGTCCTGCCCCTTATTGACAAAACAAAAAGGATTTACTCACCGCTCCCATAATTTCAAAATAATAATACTCATTTATCATTATGAACATGAATTTGATAACTAATATTATAAGTGGGAAAATTTCTTTAGAAATGAAAGAATTTATGCATAATGCTCTTTTGTTTTAAAATTAAATATATAACTTAATTTTGAAATTCAAATAACGACGTATTAAATTTTAAAATTAATATGTATAATTTATAAAAATTTAAAATAAAATAAAATCTGTAATTAATAATTTTTTGTTGTATACTATATAATTATAATAATTGTATCAACTAAAATTAAATAAATTTATATTAATTTAAAGTTTAATATAATGTCGTTTGATCTGAAAAGTCAAATTATATCTATAATTTTGGAATAGATAGAGTATAAATAAACAATTTTTTTGTTATATACAATACATAAATTAATTTTTTTTTTAAATAATTAATTTTGATTTTTATTATGGAATCCACGAAGTATTAAAATAAACATTACTCGCTCAAAAATATCCATGTTGAGAGAGCGTCGTTTGGGTCACCATCTACTCCTTTTTAAATTAAATTAAATTCAACTACCTCAACTCACAAGTGGTTCCCCTGAAACTAGCCGTTATACCCCTTCTTAAGTCTCTCTCTCTAATATTTTTTTTCACTTTCTCTCTCTTAAAATCCTCAAAGCTTTAATGGCAGCAGTTTCAGTGGAATCATCATCTCCACATACCCTAACCAAGGTCTGATTTTCTCCCTCTTTATTTAACGAACCCAATAAATAGATTCAGTTCAAAATCGCTTTTTATTAATTTTTCTATAAGTAGTATGGCTTCTTCATTTCACAATCTAATTACAGGAATCAGCAAGATTAACGGATTCATCTCCAATGCTCAGCCCATCCTCGGATAAGCGCTTCTGGAGCGCTCTGCGTAATCGTGTTGAGACGCTTCTCGAGAATCAGAAACCTATTGATCAAGCTCTGCCCATACAATCGGTAAAAATCTCTTCTTTAGTAATAATTTGAATTTTATTTTATTTATTTTTTTTAAAAATTTTTGATTTTAACTCGAATCTTTTGCCTGTGATAAGAATGAACTAATGGGTAATATGTAAAATTGACATTGTTTGCAGAATGATGGAGGAATGGACCTGGGGAAGCGATTGAAAGAGGACTCGATGCTTCTGCTTAGAGGGTTTGACTCTGTTTCTAATTCTCTGTCTCAGCTGTCTAGCAACCTCGAATCTGCCCTTCAGGTTATTAATCTTATTTATATTATCTTGAGTTCTAAAACTTAAATTGGGACTAAAATTATCGTATTATTATTGCATAAAAATGAAACATTCAAAACAGGAAAAAGAAATGGAAAATTAAGGATGATGGATTTGAAATTAAGTTTCTAATCATGAATTTTCTTTCTATTAGTCTGAAAAATACTATAACCAATACTCTAAAAGTGAAAATTATTATATGCTTACACTTTTATATTATTTTCAGGGAGCAAGAGATCTTGCTAGGCCACCCACATTGTCTGAAATAGTTCATAGCACTGTGGAGAACGCGAAAAGTAAGAAACAACAATCAAAAGGAGGAGGAAAGGAAGAGGCTGAAGAAGGTAATAGAGGATTGAAAAGGAAGATAGATTCTCAAGAATCTCCTGAGGATACAGGGAAAGAGAATGGGGAAAGTCCAAAAGAATTGGGGAAGCTCAAGAAAGCTAAAAATGTAAGCTTCATCTGCTCTGCTGTTATATCCCATATTTGATGAGTTCAGACAATAGATGTATTATGTTAATTACTCATTGCTTGTGTATCTTCTGAAGATTGCAATTTCCATGGCGAAAAAAGCAGCTTCACTTGCAAGAGAACTGAAATCAATGAAATCAGATTTATGTTTTATGCAAGAGAGATGCACTTTTCTTGAGGAGGAAAACAGGAGGTTCAGGGATGGATTTGCCAAAGGAATTCGACCCGAGGAAGATGATCTGGTAATCTGTTCCACTCCAATTTTTCTGTTTAATAAATTTATAAGCACTTCCTATGAACATTCTGTGATTCCTATGGAATTTATTTGGGCAGATGAGGCTACAAATGGAGGCACTTCTTGCTGAAAAGTTCAGATTGGCAAATGAGAATGCTAACTTAACTAGAGAAAACAAATGCCTTAACCAGCTTGTGGAGTACCACCAGCTCACCTCCCAGGATCTCTCAGAAGCCTACGAGCATGAAATAAGAGGTATGTGCTTGGATTTTTCATCTCCCCCGCCAACCATACCAGAAGAGAACAGTGAGGATTATTAGATGGAGATGGCAATGAAGTTCCCAGTACGCCACGTACAGTTATATATGGATTGTCAGCTTCTCCGGATGATGATGAAGAACAGTAAATGGAAGATTATTGAAATGTAATCATATTTTGCAGTTTTGTTTGTGTTTTCCTGTTCATCTCATCTGATTTGTATTGATAAATTTTGAGTAGGAAGAATATTTTAATGTCATTGTTTGTAGTAATGCTAAGCTGTTATATATAACTCATAAAAATGGCTGAATGAATTTTGCAACACTCCTTTTAAAAAATCTTCAAGTATGATCTCTACAATAATACACTAGATAGCACCTTGCAGAAATTATCTTGAAGCGCAAACATGTACTCCCTCCGCCTCACAAGAATGAACAAAAGTACAATTTTCAAACAAATTAAGAAAAGTAAAAGTAGAGAAAAGAGTAAAAAAAATTCAAATTTATCATTAGTGACAAGATTATATAAATTGATCAATACTTTTACTTTTTTATACTAATGAACCCCCACTAAATCGACATACTTTTGCTCGTCTTTTTTAGAACAAAAAAATTCGTACATCCAGACTCTGGATTATGATTTTAGCAAGAATTTAACATACAACACCACTCAAACATTAGGATACTAATATATTTTAATGACGTATATGTTGACTTTTAATTACGAGTTACATAAATGATTATAATTAATAATATTTTAACGACATATCTGATATAGTGAGTCAATTTTATAATCCTAGGGCAATAAACTCTAGCAATACATAGTATCATTAGTATGACTCCAAACATCAACATAGAGATGCAAAAGTTTCAACTACTTTAACAACCATCAAGTACGAGGATCATATTGTTTCCACCACCAGTAAAACAGCAGATCTTAGAATACATTGATTAGAATTAGTAACAACCAAGAGGATCATAGTTCGCATAACTACTAAACAACTGAACTCCAAATACTTACTGACCAAACAATTCTAAGAGCCCTCCTGAAAGTTCAACCACAGCACATAGTTTTCTCTTTGAAGTTCGAACCCTATTTATTTCCTTTGTTACCCCTCTTTTTCTTAGCTGGAGATTCTGGTACATCCGTGGGGTCTGGCTCAACGGAAGCACTAGGAATAGAAGCTCCAGTAAACATAGCTTTAGATGATAGGTTCGCCATTGCTTCAGTTGCTTTTGTCAAATTTGATGCCATAATGACATCCCTCAATTTGTCCATGACGTCCTTCACGTTCTCATACTACAAGGAAGAATAAGAAATTTAGAACTCTAATAAAATGTTGATTCGGAATTAAACAAACTGTTTATATCAACTGATAACTATAAACAGTGAGCCATCGACCAGTTGATTGCTTAACCAACCAAATTGAGTAAAACAACCAAGATAATTTAATCTTTAGCTTCTACCTTTTAAGGTAAAATTCTTATACTAGCCCATAAAACATTGATTATTAAACTATAAAACCACCATTCTAGTGCGGTTCAGTCAACAAAAACGGTGAAGACATTGTGCACATTATGTCTAAAATAATGTACCGCTGAAATAATGATCACATACTATGCAGTTAATTAAGAAACAGAGAAATTTAATTTAATTTTTGTTATACCAGAGAAGAGTAATCAGAGGTATTTCAAACTAGTCCATGTTCCCAACTAATCCAAACAACAATTGATGGTCTTAATCTATTCCATTATGAACAAGGAGCTATAAGTCCGATCAATATGAAAATGTGGGAATACATTCAGGCAGATGTTGATTTGCACTCATTTGAAAGAATAACCATAAAAGCAATAATTCAAGCTATGATTGAATGGCCACTTTGGACATACAAATTAAATTGAACAAGTTTCAGGAGTGACTATATTCATAAATGCCCATTCCAGCCTTCTTAACTCACAACTGGTAAATTATTTGTTTATTAGTCATTTGTAAGATATTACGTATATGTCAAAATAAATTAGACGTGCATGTAAAGCCGTGTGCATAGCAAAGACGTTCTCTTGAACATTAAATGAAAACATAAGTGCATTACTGTGTGACAAGTGAAACTATACCGCTTCAATTTTTGCTTGAGCAATTTGCAATTGATTATTGAGCTGACCATTTTCATTTGTCAAGGCTTCAATCTGAAATTCGTAAACTATTGAAATTAGATAGAAACATTAATAAGAATAAAACAGAAGATGCTAATGGCAAGAGAAGCATAACCTTCTTTTGAGAATGTATGTAAAGGCTTTTGTACTTACGGTCCGAAGATGGACCTGCATCTGAGAAGTTCCTCTTGCTCTCCTACTCAGTAATTTCTTCATTAGAATGAGTTTCATAACCATAATTGTGCAAGCACAAGAAAATAATTAATGGAGTATATCAAATACCTTAGATTTTAGTTCTTCGACATCTTCAACAAGCTGGTCAACTTTTTCTTCCAAGCTTTTTCCAACCATGATTGGCTCAGTGGTAGTTCCTTCCACCAAAGGCTCATCTTCTCTCTCACTTTCATCAAGATATGTCTCATCTTCCCTATCACTTTCTACAAGATTTATCTGCTCAATGACGGTTCCTATCTCTTGGCCTCGAGCAGGCGGAACTGAATTCTGACGACGCCCTGATCGCCTAAGGATCATGGTTTTGACCTTTGAAGCTTTCTTTCTCATTGATAAGCTGGAAGAGCTTTTCTGCATTTCAGGCTCAGATCTCTTCAACTTTGAAGGCACACTTGAGATTTTGGGCTGCCAGTATAATGACATCATTAGCAAACTGATAATGTGAAAGACCAAAAGCTACTTCATTTCAAAGTATACATCAAAGACAAGAACATGATAAAAATGAAAAGGATAATTGAGCACATGCAACTATTATGCTTCTCCATTCATTAAATGTTCCAATTCCAAATAACAACAAATTCTTATTACGTGAAAGATCTTTGAATCATAAAATAACTCCCACACTAAAATACATTCCATACAAACTGAGCTATCCGAATAAATCTACATTCTACCCTACGGCCCTATAGTACTCTATACCAACAGAAAGTGATATGTTTTGTTCCCATTTTAGTTTCGTGAAACGTATCGAATCACAATCTAGATAAAGTTGTTGTTTCCCCTAGTATAACACACAATAATTAAGAAATAATCCCCTCCCTTTCTCAAACTCTCTCTAATAACAATTCCTACAAAATAGTAAGGAGTGAAATTTAACTCTCAGAAGCACAATAAGAAAATCACAACTCTATCTCCGGAAACATGACAAAAACAAATAGACAACAACGAAATAAAGATTTACCTTTTTGATCGAATGCTTCCTGCCTTTGTTTGTACAAACCCTAAACCCCTTTTCAGTCTCTAGTTCAACTCCAACCCACACCCACGTGCATCTATTCCTATATATACAAACCCTTATATATCCTTTTTCCACATGAAATAAATAAGAGAGAAAGATATGCAAGGTTATACACAGAGCAAGCATTCAGGTTTAGTCCATCTTCAGTTACATGGGGAAAACCCAACAAAAAATACCAAACAATTATATATGTTGTATATATATGTATAGAGATCACACTTGAAAAACCCACATTGAAAACGATGATCAAATACTACTAACAGGGGAGTAATCAATACAAAGAAATCAGCTTTTCTTTTTTCTTTTTAAGGTAAGGGGTATATAAAGGGGCGAGTGTAGAAATTACCATGTCAGACGACATAGCCTCAAGCTTTGCTTCTTTTGGTTTCCTCCCCATTCTTCTCTCTCTGTCTCTCCCCTTTTTCTTCTCACACGTCGTTTGCGAGTTTCAAATTTCTGGCCGAGGAAGGAAAACAAGTGAGCGTAGAAAACGACGGCCCCTATTTTAAAACTTTTTTTAAGGATAAAAATAAAATCATGTAATTTTATAAATAGTGGAAATTAATTACATTAATAATGTAAAAAGGTTTAATAAATGAGTGTTTAGACTTTTTATTTAAAATAAACATGTCAAGATACATGTTTCCAAGGTAATTTTATTCATCTCAATATCCAATTAAATGGATAAAATCTATATAATAAAACAGAACTTTCATTTTGAATCTTTTATTTGACAAAGAATAAGGACGGTTCAGATTCATTCTAACTTAATTCTTCAAACTTAATCTAAAGGCTCATATTTTTTTCCGCCGAAATCAAATTCACTCATACACCTTACTCTCTCTCATGTTCACACACAAAATCATTGTATCTCATCTCTTCTTCACACACACACACACACAAACAAATAATAATAGTACTAAAAATAAATATTATAATAATAATAATAATAATAATAATAATAGTACTAATAATAATAATTATTATAATAATAATAATAATAATAATAGTAATAGTAATAGTAATAGTAATCTATATAATAAAGATTCAGATTCATTCTAATTGATTTGAGCGGGAAAGCACAAGTTCTAATTTTAATTCAAAATAATTATTATTATAATATAATAATTAGTATAATAATAATAATATTATAATAGTAATAATAATTATAATAAAATTAATATTAATATTAATATTAATTATAATAATAATAATAGTAATAATAATAATAACAATAATAATAATAATAATAATAACAACAACAATAATAATAATAATAATAATAATAATAATAATAATAATAATAATAATAATAATAATAATAATAATTATTGTGGTGGTGTGGTGAATTATGATAATTGTTATTGATAATTATAAGTTTGTGAGACAAGTTTAAATTTTTACGGATATCTATTTTTAAAGAAAAATTAATTATTGTGGTAGTGTAGTAAATTATGATAATTATTATGTCTGATTGTAAAATTCAAATTCAAATATCTTGGATCTAACAACAAATTCAAATTCAAATTTAAAAATAATAATTAAAATTCAAATATTCAAAGTTTGGCAACGTCATCTTTCTCCCCCCATTCGCCGACGCCGATCTCCTCATCCATTACGACCACAGCTCCTATTATGACGAAGGTTGATTTAGTCCATAAATTAAAAGGAGAAAAAGATAAATTTTATTGCAGTTGGTATCCAAATATTTATACAAAGGTAACCATTTTAGTTTTTGTAGGTAACCAAGAAAATTTCAGTGCAGTTGGTAACAAAACTTTCAAAGGTAACAATTTTAGTTTTTGTTGGTTACATTTGTATTAAGGTTTGGCTACCAACTGCACTATGAAAAAAAAAATTAGAATATATTTTTTATAATTAATTGGTAACCCAATAAAACTGAATTGGTTACCTTTGTATTAAGGTTTGATTACCAAGTACATTATAAAAAAATCTACAATAGATTTTTTTTAATTATTTGGTAACTCAATAAAACTGAATTGGTTACATTTGTATAAAGTGTTAGCTACCAACTGCACTATTAAATAAAAAAAATCTATAATAGATTTTTTAAAAATAAATTAAAAACTTAACAACCTTTGAATTGGTTACCTTGGTATGAATGTTTGCTACCAACTATCTTATAAAAAATCGCACAATCGTGACACCTCCAAAATAGGTATACATCACCCATTCAGAGTGGTCATACGATGCGAAAACAAATACAACTTTATTATTACAACGATAAAGCTGTGAGTTTAAATCTGAGATATTACCATCTAAACAATATCCACATACAAATAAATCCTCATCATAATTATTGATACATTATTTTACAAAAATGGTGAGGACTACTAAACAACTCTCTAAAACCATCATTCCATTTTCCCAGAGCTACGTCTTCGCTTACATTCTGCGCGCTCCCCGAGAAGAAAAAAATGGAACAAAAAGGAAAAGGGTGAAATTCATTAGCTTCGATAAAAGAATATTATGACTAAGATAATATACAACAAATTATCGTTAGTCTTCAACGAGGAAAAAATTTAATAGAATCTGATAGACAACAAGTTTTAAATCAATACTGCATGATGAAAAATATTAATTCATAGAAGAGTTACGTAGAAGATGAAATCTACTAATATCTATGAATTTAACGATCCATCATCGATATTTTTATCCTGTAACATCAATTAATATATATCTGGAATCATATATTCATCATTTACTACTGAGCCGAGGACATTCACCATTTAGTTATGTTCATTTAAAACACTTTTCATCTTTTTTCTACTGCCAAAGATATTCATCGAAAATCATTCATCTTTTACTCTACTGGGCCAAAGATATTCATCGAAATCAATAATCTTTGTACTACTGGCCAAAGATATTCAATAATATCATCATTTAAGGTAGGGATGATGAAAAATATTTTTTTTAAAAGCGAATCCGGTGAAACAAAATGACAAGGATTAAGGATTAAGTACTTTGTTTTATCCACGTCCAAAAATACCTCAAAAACAATCGTAGTGGTGTAAAATTCAAGAATGATCAAAACATGGATCTGATCAAAACTAGTATCCTGATAGATATTTTGAACGAAAAGGAAAATTTTTATTTTTCGATGAATAGTCTTTATGATTAAATGAATAATCAAGTATCGTGAATAGTGCCTTATCGTAAATAAGAACTCTCAGACACCAAAAGTTCCAAATTTGATAAAAACTTGGATCAATATTTGACAGATAATGATATTGAAGAAATAATATCATTCTGAAAAGAAAAAAATATCCACTTACCTCGGAAAACAATACTTAAGCTAGAATCTTGGATATAAATTTATAACTTGAACTTTCAATTGTATATAGCAATACTCAAAGTATACTCAAAATACTCACAAGAATAAACTCGATAATATAGAGAGAAAACTTGGGATTTAAATTGTGATTTTAAATTCTAACCTAAGCACCCTATTTATAGAAATTCTTTAGAACACCAAAAGCGAGAAAATTTAATATAATAATATTATTTATACAAATATTATATGCATCATTTGAAATCTGAATTTCAGCTCTCAACACATTTATATCACATGTTAATGATGTCCCCAAACATTCCAAAAAACGTTTTTGTTATTTAAATCATTTTAAACTTCCAAAATCAATTATTTGAACTTGAACTTGAATAATTCATAATAAATAGTCCTTTTATCGGAAAATTAGAATCTCTTGAGTTTTTATAGAAAATTCAATTCTCTACTTTACTTCGAAGAAAGTTTTTCCAAATTCAAGCGAAATTGGTAGAAAATCCATAAGCAGACGATTTTACAATTTATAATCAAATTTGATCGATAAATAGGGTCCATCGACATGTTTAACATGTTTTAAACATTTATTGCAACAAAATACTCTTCCTCCTCATTATACTCATATATCCCACATTCGTTGTAAAAAAATATCACCATTATTATATTATTAAAATATAATATATATATATATATATTTTAAATGAATTATTTTATCGAGAAAAAGATAAAATTTTAATTTTCAACAATTGTCACGTTAAAAATTTTATCCATATATATCCATATAAAATCAATATTTTCCTCATCATATGAATCAATAATTAATTATTCATAAATAATATTACGAAATCACAATATTGTGAACCGTGGCGGTTCGAGGAAGAGGGGCTTTCGATAAGAATTTCTCTCTTCTTCTTGGCCAATTGATTAGGTGACCAAACCTCTCTTTAGACGAACTTTCTAGACATTGCCAATAATGTTATCTAATAATATTATTGAGATAATATGAATTATTTCTTCGATAATGAAAAATCTTTGTAAATGACAATTATTGAAACAACATCAATATAAAATATCAACGCAACAATCATTGAACGATAAAATCTTTGAGCAGTAATTCTTCAGTAACCATTATTGAGTAGTGTCTTCTTACGTAGAGTCAATAATTGGTGCAATACCGTAATATCTTCTTGTCTGACAACGCAGTATTCTGTGTTTTAACCACGGGTATTTCAACGATTATAAGTAACAACTTCTGGCGCCGCTTATTTTTAAACAACTTATATTTGTCGTTTTCTTCCTCCAATCGCTTTCCGTTATGGGGCCCACATACGTTTGCTGTAGCGTCAAATTTAATATTCCTCGACGATCTGAATATTCCACGACCAAACGAATATTCCTGGACAATGATGAATATTTTATAACCACTTTACTTATTTTGAAATATTTGCGTATTTTACCCATAACTATCCACATTAATCACATCAACCCTTACTATTTCAAAATAATAATTAGAGAAAATTAAATTTCATTTATTAATTATTTGGGGTTTACAGCAACTGTACTATGAAAAAATTACAGTGGAGGATGGCGTTAATGGTGGAGGAGAAGGACGTTAATGGTGGAGGAGGGCGGAGAATGAGGACTGTCTAGCTAGGTTAATGATGGAGGATGGCGTTAATGGTGGAGGAGGGCGGAAGAAAAGGACGGAAGAGAAGGGAGTTAATGATGGAGGAGGACGGAGGATGACGTTAACAAGTTGGGACTGTTAATGGTGGAGGAAGAGAAGATTAACAAAGGCGAAGGAAGCTTGATTTTTATTAAGGAAAGAGATGGTGTGCTATATAATTTACTTATTAATTACTTAATTTAATAAGTAAATCAATATTAATCCCCTAAATTAAGGAATCCTAATTGCATACTAATTCCCTAAATTGAGGAATTCTAATTGCACTAATATTATAAATAAATATAAAAGTGAATTAATTGTGTAAATATTTTATGAGTGAACTATTGTTGTAATTATTTTTAAAAACGTAATAAAATATGTAATTGTTCCTAAAAATTATTTTGAAAAAAATATGAGTAGAATCTGAGTAAAGTTATATTTAACTCATTTAAGATTCAAACTTTCGAATTCTCGACTGTGATTCGATATATACTCGATTGATATAGATTCAATTAGATATTCGATCCATATTCTTATAACATATACAAATTAAATCAAATTAGGATAAATAATTATTATTATTTTATTTTGATTTTAATTTTTAGTGTGATTTAATATTTGTAAAGTATAATAGTAAATATATTTTCTTATTTCTAAGTAAAATAACAAATTCAGTTTATAATTATATTTGGCAAAACTAATGATTTGGCCACCGAAGTTGACACGTTTTATTGAATACCCGATTTAACTTTTAATTTTTCAAATTAACTCACTAAACTAATTTTTATTTTTAAATTGGATCATTCCGTTAAAAAAAGTTGATAAACGTTAAAATATTGCTTATGCGGCACTGGCGTGACAAAAAAAATAAAAAATATTGTTTATGTGGCAAAAAAAATCAAAAACAGATTTTAAAAATAAAAAAATTAACATTTTAAAGTTTTAAAAATAACAAAAACATAATAAAATAAAAAATAAAAAAATCAAAATATCTTTTCTTCTTCAACTAAAAAGATTTAACCATCTTGATTATTTGGCAAAAAACATAATTTTTTAAAAAATATATTTTTTTAAAAACAGAATTTGTTAAAAAATATAATTTTTTTAAAAACTAACTTTTTTTAAAAAATAGATTTTTTTTAAAAACAGCCTTTTTAAAAAAAAACAGACTTTTTTATTTTATTTTTTTTAAAAAACAGATTTTTTTTAAAAAGCAGAATTTTTTAAAACAGATTTTTTTTAAAAGCAGCTTTTTTAAAAAACAGAATTCTATAATTTTTTTTTTTTTAAAAACAGATTTTTTTTAAAAAAATAGAATTTTTAAAAAAACGGAACTTTTTTAGAAAACCTAATTTTTTTTAAAAACAGATTTTTTATAAAAAAATCCGTTTTTAAATAAGCTGTTTTTTTAAACAAAATATATTTTTAAAAATTTTGTTTTAAAAAAGCTTTTATTTTAAAAAAAATGTTTTTAAAAGATTCTTTTTAAAAAAAAATCTGTATTTTAAAAAAAATTTGGTTTTTAAAATATCTGTTTTAAAAAAAATCTATTTTTAACAAATTCTATTTTTCAAAAATTATGTTTTTAAAAAAATTATGTTTTTTTCCAAATAATCAAGATGGTTAAATCTTTTTAGTTGAAGAAGAAAAGATATTTTGATTTTGTTTTTGTTTTATTTTATTATGTTTTTGTTATTTTTAAAACTTTAAAATGTTAAATTTTTTTTAAATCTGTTTTTGATTTTTTTTGCCACATAAGTATTATTTTTTATTTTTTTGCCACATCAGCGCCACATAAACAATATTTTAACGTCTGTCAAATTTTTTTAACGGAATGACCCAATTTGAAAATAAAAATTAGTTCAGTGAGTTAATTTAAAAAATTAAAATTTCAATCGGGTATTCAATAAAACTTGCCAACTTCGATGGCCAAATAATTAGTTTTGCCAATTATATTTATTATAAAACTAGTTATTATGTGGAGACTTGAATTTGAAGTTCGCGAGTATGAATATAATTTGATTCGAATCGGACCGAATTTGAGTAATAAATATTCAAATTGATTCGAATCTGAGTAAAAATTTTCAAATATAATTTAAATTTTATTTAAATTAAAATATAAATTTAACGTTTCGAGTGGAACTCAAACAACTATTTATCCACTTCGATTAGATTCCTTTATGTTAATTCTTAGGTGCTGTGGCATTTTGGTGCTTCTATGTGATATCGTTATTATAATTGAGTTTTTATTAATAAATAATTTAAAAAGATATCTCAGCGATGGATTGTTACTAGTGCTCACCACACTAGCCAATAATTTAGACATATTAGTAAGTTTATATAATTTTAAAATAAAATATATAATCATAAAATAAAACAAATGTATCTTTAATTTTAAAACAGAAAAAAATAGAAAAGTTAATGAGAAAATCAATCCAAACGCAGCGTTATATGTATTCCAACAGATAAGAAATGAGAAGATATCACGATTCACAGCCATAAACCCAGCACACCTCCCAATTACGCTCCTACAGAGATAAGCCTCTCTTTTACAATTATTCTTCTTCTTCTTCCTCCTCCTCATCGTCTCCATTTGTTATTCCCAATGGTATCACTAGTTTCTCATTCAACCTCCATAAACATACAATACTCACTCTTCTTCAACCGCCCAAACCACCAACGACCGCCACCCCAATTCAAATTCCGCCATCGCAGAACCACCAGTCTTTCCATTAACTCCTCGGCTATAAACAACAACCCTTTTTCTTCCAACATTCAAAGCCAACCCCAGCCAAGAACTCTCTTTCCCGGCGGTTACAAGCGGCCGGAAATTAAAGTACCAAATCTCGTGCTTCAGTTAAGACCCGAGGAGGTATTGGCAGATAATAAAGCCGCATTGGATTCAATTGACGCGGCGGTGTCGAAGAATTTCGTCGGGATTGTGGTGCTCAGTGGCGGGGAAGGAAGTGGCGGGAAATTGTATGAAGCCGCCTGTTCGTTGAAGTCGGTTATTAGGGACAGAGCTTACTTGTTACTTGCCGAGCGTGTTGATATTGCCGCAGCTGTTAATGCTAGTGGCGTTGTTCTCTCAGATCAAGGTTTAAACTTTAGCTAATTCATGCTTTTTTACGAAGTATATTTTCACTCATTATCCTTTTACTTTATTCGCCATTTTACTAAATATTGGCTATGAAAGAAAAATAATTATTTTTATAAGTGAAAATAGAAAAATCATTTGTGATAAGAAAGTGTCGAAGTGCACTTAAACAATGCAACTAATTGTACATTGATGCGTGAAGGGTATCGGTGAAGTTAATTAAATATTGAAGTCTCATTATTTGTTAGATTAAAGAAGAATCGAAGGAGTCAGGGATTAGGTTAGGTGTTTGCAGCGGTGCTCTTTAGATAATTATAAGTTCTATAAATGGGAATGTTATGCAAGAGCAGCTTATATTACTGCTGAAGCAAAGTAGAAATCTTGACAGCATGTAACAGTATATTGATCTAGTAATAATAATGATTGATTTGGCTTTAATGTTCAGTGGATACAATGTGCATAAGTTTGTTTTATCCGGGAGAAGCTAGGAAGGTAGGGCTACCAATTTTAAATTATTGGCACATCTATATTTTTGGACTTGTTGTACAGATGTAGTTTAGTACAGCTTCTCTTTACTAGTTTATCATCCGCCACTAGTTTTATGATGATTTTTTGGTTGATATTGATAGTGACCACTGAATAAGAAACTCTCGGGGCCTTAAAAGAATTAACTTTTTGTGAAATTGCAGTTTGGATTGCTCTAGTGCTAGGAAATCTAGTAGCATCTCACGTCTACATTTAAAGAGCATGAAGATAGAATTTTTTAAATATGAACTCTAGGTCAATGTGAAGTTTTCAACTGTTATACTATGTTAAGCTGTTAGAGAGATTACCCAACAATGGATACCATGCTTTAACACTCACTTGCAACCTCCACTTGCATGCGGGCAGACAAAACAAAATGAATTATATTGCACATACCAAACACTGCAATTCTAACAATACAAGGGGAAACAATTATAGCACTTGTCCCTAAAATGCATGCCCAAAGCTTTGATGTTTCAACTGCTCTAAAAGCTTTAGCTGTTAGAGAGAATACCCAATAATGTATATCACGCTTTAACACTCATGAATGCACTGTACTGCATGGGAGGCCCAAGTTTCTCATATATTAGTGCAACATGTGTTTCAGTGAAAATCCAACTCAAAAGCTCCGAAAATTTAGATTCTGTATCAAGGAATGATTTCTATTATATTAAACTATATGGCACTTAGGTGTTTTTGGAACTGTTAGCATGAATTATTTCATCCATAAATAACAAGCTTCTCCCCACAGGTCTTCCTGCTATTGTTGCGAGAAATACAATGATAGATACCAGATTTGAATCAGTTGTTCTTCCATTGGTTGGAAGAATTGTGCAAACTCCAACTGCTGCTGTAAATGCTTCTAGTTCTGAAGGTGCTGATTTTCTTATATATAATATTGATGGAGTAAGGAATCTCGATGAGCTGGTGAGTTCTGTTTTCAGTCATGTGAAAACTCCAACTTTTCTCATGACTGATTCGCTCAAGGATGAAAAACTATTTCCTGAAGCATCAAAATTACTGAAATCAGGTGCTAGTGGATTAGTCATTTCACTGGATGAATTGAAGTTGTTGGGTGATGACGTCTTCAACAAAATGTTTAACAGTGTAAATGCATCAAATGAGAGACCACAGGAAAAAATGCAGAACTCGGATAAGCTCAGAACAGTGGATGCAAGTAATGGTTCTCTTGGGAAAGAGGGAGTAGCTGGGTTTGTTAAACTGGAGGATAGAGAACAACAATTCATTGAAATGGAGAGATCCGTACTGATTGAAGCTATAGATGTTATCCAGAGAGCTGCACCACTGGTGATCTTTTAATGTTAACATTTGGTAGCTAAAGTTGTTCTTTTGATTGCACCAAATTATTCTACTTTATTTCAGTGGTTTCTAGCTTACACTAATTTGGGGAAATATTTTTTCGAATGGCAGATGGATGAAGTCTCACTTCTTGTTGATGCTGTTTCACAACTAAATGAGCCATTTTTACTGGTTATAGTGGTAATTGTGTGCTGAACTTCAACAAATTCTGGTTGCACGGATATACATGGGTATTAGCTCTATATTTCAAATAATTTCTCTAGACTTTATTTGATCCTATCTAAAACATAACTTCTAAAATCCCCCACACATCTTGTTCATTTTACTGTAACAATTTTTTTATTGGGCTTTTAATAGTTTTACTTGAACGTTTTGTTGTCCTTGAACTTTAACAATGGAATGGGATGGACATATCACTAGTACCTTCTTCACTTACTCAAATCTCATGGTAATAGAAGTCCCTTAAGGGACATCTGATAAAAAAGAATATAGAGAAAATTGGCATGGCCCTTACACAATGATGACAAACACATATAGAAAAATCTTAGGGAAAGATAACAAAGGTATATCTTAATAATCTTCAATGAGTTATGCTGGTTTGGCCAAAAAAATGATTGGCCATGTAACGTTGTGTAAATTACTTCATTGACAACTGTGCAATTGTACTCGTAGTAAGTTTAAATTCTAGTTCAAGTGCTATAATTATTTTGTCTGATCTGTCTGATGTGGTGTATATTGTATTATATCCTTGGGATTCATCTTCCAAAAAGATAGCCATTTTGTCACTTCATATTTTCACGAGTGTCTTCTTGAAAAGCAATTATATGAGGCTTATGGAATAATTTACTTTCATAAGAAAATGAGTGCTTGAATTATGCAGCAATTACAAGGACTAGTGGAGCAGTCCTTTGGTTGCAACACTTTTTGATTATAAATAAAATTAAATCCTAGAAGAATTAGTGAACAATTGGTTTATCTTGCAGAGAGAGATGAAGCTGCTTGATTTTCATTTATGTGGTTCTTGCTTGTTATTTGGGATCCTGTTATACTCAAATCTGCTGTTAATACTATTTCCTTTCTGCTTTGGAAAAACTTTTATTTTTCTTTTGGGAACATTGATTGTAATGCTGAAATCATTTTGTTTTCTATTGTTTGCTCTTGAAAAAGTTTCTCCTTCTACGTATGAAGAAGAGAAAAAAAAAGAGAAATTTCTCCTTTAGGTGTTTCATCAGTTATTTTTATTTCTTCCATGAGTTTTACCTTTGCTTGATTTTAACAGGGTGAATTCAACTCTGGCAAGTCTACTTTCATCAATGCTCTTCTTGGGGAAAAATACCTAAAAGATGGGGTTGTTCCTACAACAAATGAGATTACATTTTTACGCTATTCTGAACTGAATTCCAATGAGCAACAACGTTGTGAAAGACATCCAGATGGTCATCTTATATGCTACCTTCCTGCTCCCATACTTAGAGAGGTGAGTTGCTTCAAGACTTTCACCTTCTAGTTGTTTAAGTCAATTTCGAAAAATAATTCTCCTCTGCAACATGCACCTGTACAGATTCGTCATGTGGTTTTGTTTGTTTTAAATTAACACTCTGTTAAAGTGATTTCACTTCTGAGTTACTCTTGTTTATTCTATTGTGCTCTACTGCTACTATTTACTACATACTACAGTTATTCAGTTAGTCTGTATGTTTTTTTTTGGTTTAGAAAAATATACATATTGCATTGTTGGACTCTTCAAATTCTTTTTATCAGATTGCATGATGCCCTGCTAATACTTCGAGAAAGTACCAAATTTGTTACTTAAACTCTTTATCATCATTGTCCTCATCTTCATCATTTACTCTGTACTTTTTTGATTAGCAATAAAGGATATATCGATAAAAGTCGTCTAAAAGGGGTCACCCATGTATGCATGGCATATGAGAAAAGGCATAAGAGTACAAAAACACCCAATCCCACCACCAAAAACGAAACAACAAAATTGGGTATATTTCCTCTGAAGTGGGTAGACTTAACCTGATGTGTGGTAACATGTAAACCCCAAAAGCTGTTCCTGTTCTCGTCAGGGGTGATGAAAACCATCTCTCCTTTCTATGAACACTCGTCACACCATTTCCTATGAACACTTGTCATCACCATTTATTAGTACTGCCACTGTTATTTCTAAAAGAATTGTGCCGATATGTCAATAGATTAGTTTATGGTAGGATCTGGTTATCTACAAGGGTTGTAAAGATACATAGGGTAATTTTTGTAGAGCGCTGATAATTGTTTGTCTTCTGAAAATGATCTTAATGCTAGATGCGCCAGAAAGAGAGCGTTACTGACTATAAGTTAAGGAATATGATAAAGAAGTTATTATCTTGGTGGAGCTTGATTAAAAAAATTTAGAATTGGGGAAAATTGAAAAGAAGTTTACAAAGAGTGTTTTTATGGATACTTTTAGAAATTCTACTGTGCAAGTATATCCACTCTGAATCTGATACATTTGCATGTCTATCTTAAGTATTAGCTTCTCTAAAATTTCTCTACTTGTTTCCTTATCATATGGATGTAATTTCTTACTCGAAAAGATTAATCATTTTCAATGTTTTGCAGATGATAATCGTGGACACGCCTGGAACTAATGTGATTCTTCAAAGGCAACAACGTCTTACTGAGGAATTTTTACCCCGTGCAGATTTGCTTCTCTTTGTTATATCAGCTGATCGCCCATTGACTGAAAGCGAGGTATGAGTGTTGAGCACTGGTAATTGATGTGAAATACCATTCTCTCTTTCTTTTGTTAGAA
This sequence comes from Panax ginseng, assembly GCA_020205605.1. NCBI lineage: Eukaryota > Viridiplantae > Streptophyta > Magnoliopsida > Apiales > Araliaceae > Panax > Panax ginseng. The sequence continues at coordinate 5,654,814 of CM035138.1, read as the reverse complement.
GCAATAAAGTTGATCACTAATTTTCCATTTATTTAAGAATTGATCATTTAATTATAGAATAATATAATCATTGAGTTGTTATTAAAAGAAATCAAATTCTATCAAATACCAGGTAGACCTGCCAGCTTTAGAGTTGTAACTAAAAGGATGATATTGCAAAAATAAATATATTTTCACATATTTATCTGTTTATTTGAAGCGAAGTTGGTTGAAGAATTCAGTTGACCTTAATGTTCTTTGCTTTTTCCCAAGTTATTTTCGAAACACCTTTCTTTCTCAAGATACTATTCATTTTGAATGATTATGCATCAAAGAGTTCAGCTTCAAGGATCCATCCTTGTTGGAAGTTAAGATGATGAATCATCAATACATGTATTTCAGTTTTTCTGTGATTTCATCTTCTTAACATTAACATAAGTTGTAGAATTAAGGATGTTCCACCATAGTGCTACTAGCGCAGGACATTATTACGTATTATCCTGTTTGATTTTTATATAAACATAGGGTTTATAGTTTCGAAGTTGATTTTGGTTCCACTTCTGATGCATTTCAGGTTACTTTTCTTCGTTACACTCAGCAGTGGAAGAAAAAGGTTGTGTTTGTGCTGAATAAATCTGACATTTATCAGAATGTCACAGAGGTATGATCATGTCAGTTTAATTAATTATATTGAGGGAGTGAGGGACCATTGAGCTTCCCAAGTTTTACTTTTGACACTATTGATGCAGCTTGAAGAAGCTATAGCATTTATTAAGGAAAATATCAAGAGGTTGCTCAACACTGAACATGTGACATTATATCCTGTATCTGCTCGTTCTGCTCTTGAAGCAAAACTTTTGGCTTCCTCCAATGTTCATGAAAGGAATGAAGAAGTCTCCATGAATCATTCTCATTGGAGAACCAATAGCTTCTTTGATCTTGAAAAGTTCTTGTATAGCTTCTTAGATGGGTCAACAAGTACAGGAATTGAAAGAATGAAGCTCAAGCTTGAAACACCAGTTGGGATTGCAGAGCAAATACTCTCAGCTTGTCAGAAGCTTGTGAGGCAAGATTGCCAGCAAGCCAACAAGGACTTGATGTCTGTCAATGAACTAGTTGGCAGTGTAAAAGAGTATGCACTGAAGATGGAAAGTGAGAGCATTTCTTGGAAGAGGCAAACTTTAACTCTGGTATATTATTATAATTAGTTTTGTGAATTTGGTGCAATTGTTGGTTCCTAATTTATTTTTTTAACCAATGATCAACTTTTGTAATATTGTTCTCTGCAATTTGCAACTGTTTCCCAGATTGATACTACACAAAAACGTGCTGTGAAGCTTACAGAATCAACTCTACAGATATCAAATCTTGATCTTGTCACTTCTTATGTTTTCAAAGGAAATAAAGCTGCTCAGAGGCCTGCAGGCTCAGTTATTCAAAATGACATCATAGGTCCTGCACTCTCCGAAGCACTAGTAAGTGGCCAACATTCACTTGTGTGTCCTATGGCTGGCACTTTACTAATACTCAGTTCAGAGGTTTCACCCACGTCTATTTTTCTGTACCATTCTTCTGTGAAGCTGCACGTCTGATCTTTGGTTTTCTTTTCTTTTGTTTGTTTGACATGTAGAAACTCCTGGATGAATATGTTACATGGCTCCAGTCAAATAATGCTCGTGAAGGAAGATTGTATCTGGAGTCTTTTAAGAAAAGATGGCCTTCCTTTGTCAATCCTCGGATCCATGTTGAGTTTGAGACCGATAAGTTGTTGGGTAGAAAATATGAACTGAGCACAAAAGCAATAGAAAACTTTAATGCTGCAGCTGCTTCCAAACTGTTTGAGCAAGAAATCCGTGAAGTGGTGAGCTTTAATATCTTTAGGATAATAACCTAATTATTTAGTCGTGTTAGGGGTCCCAATTGGGATCCTAAATGGACGTGTCATTATTATAATGGTTTTTCAATAATTTACATGTATTACACGTGGGTCCATTATGATGTTGTTAGCCAGTGTAATAGTAACACATCAATTTGGGACCCTTAACAGTAATAAATCATTATAATGGATTCCACATAAGTTGTGCACCTACATGTATATAATGCACCTACACATATATAATGCATCCATTCCCCTCCGCTATTAAAGATTTATTTTTCAGCACACTGGGTTGAGCCATGTGATTACTATGCAATATAATTAATTCGCATTGGTGCTTTATTATTTTTTAATTTGTGAGTTTCACTAATCTGATGTTAGTCTCTGGAGCCATGTAGAACTTCTGTTATGAAATAATGGTTTTGATAAAAGCTGCAATAATTTCCAGAGTGTTTTTAAAGTGCTGTATTAATTTTGTGCAGTGTTAAAACCTTTTGGAATTTAGCTGCATTAAACTAATTTTTAGATCATGCAGCGAGTGCTTCTTTGAAGAATTACCTCAGTGGTGAAAATTTTCGTATTATTCTTGATACTGAAATAAAATCTAACTGTGAAATTATGTTGCTTTAAGACAAACAAATTGGAGAAGGGAATTACAATGTGAGCATGGACATAACTCATGTCCTCGCCTTTAATATTTCATATGATAACTGACTGATGGTAATGGATTCTGTTTCTTTTAAATTTCAGTTCCTGGGAAGTTTTGGAGGACTAGGAGCAGCTGGTTTATCGGCATCACTTCTGACATCTGTTCTACCTACCACATTAGAAGATCTTCTCGCTCTTGGCCTATGTTCGGCTGGCGGGTATTGTAACTTTTCCTTACTGTATTATTTACGATTTCATCTAAGAGTTTCTTTTTAATTTTCTTGTTGTTGCATATGCCACCACTCTACTCATTACCAATCAAAGTCCGAGTTAGTCGAGGCTAATTACCACTTTCTTATGTATATATTAGTCTTTAGCTAATCATCCCAGTGAAGTTTCAGTGAGCACGTGAGTAGCAGAGTTTAACAATATGGTGTACATCTAGAAGTTGTAGATATACAAATTATTGCCGATATTTAACGTTTCTAATGTTGCTTAGCTTTTTCCTTGTAAATAATGATTGTAGTTTACATAACTTGATAACTATTCAGTCTGATACTACCTATTTATAATCTGTGATAGTTTATTAGCGATTTCAAATTTCCCAACCCGGAGGCAACAAGTGGTAGATAAAGTCAAAAGGAGTGCTGATGCCTTGGCGCGTGAAGTTGAAGAAGAAATGCAGAAGGATCTCCTGGAAACAACCGAGAGCCTGGAAAACTTTGTAAAACTCATTGGCAAGCCGTATCAAGATTTAGCACAACAAAGGCTAGAAAATCTTTTGGCGACGCAAGATAGATTAACTAGTGTTGAGAACAAACTTAAAACATTACAGATTGAAATCCAAAATCTCCATAATATTATTATTATAGATGGATTCTGAGTGTGTGCGGAGCTGCTGTTTTAAAACTTGTATAAAACATACTCTATCTTACTATCATTAATGCAAATATAATTGTCTTTTGGTGGGTCTTATTATCTTAATACCATTGCATCTAATTCTTATTAATGATGCTAGTTTGTCTTTTGCATTGTTTAGTTTAACAGTTAAATCGATATTAATGGCTCTCCTTTCTGTGCCGAAACATCTACTAAAATGGAGTATAGTTTTAGTATAGAAATATAGATGATGGAAGTTGAGATTGGATTGAAATGTTTGGTTTATTGGGTATAAAGTTAGCTTAAACATTTGTTTATGGAACATACATAAAGTTTTGTCGTAGGAATGATGCGTCAAGTTTTATGTCCTTCATGTTTAATTAATTTTAGATTCGTGCTAAAGACAACCGGTGATGCCTCGACACGTTAGATTGCACGGCCATTTAATATAGTAGTTGTTTCCCATGTGAAACAAGCACGATCCTTGGAACAAAAACAAAAGGTGACACTTCCAACCAGAGTCAAAAAGGTTGTAGAGTACAAGCTATGAGCACAAACATATATATATATGTGTGTGTTTATTTTGTAAGTTGTATTTACACAATTATATGATGTTTTTTTTGCATGCTATACAAATTGTACATGTACAGGATACGACATTAACGATTAATAATATTTTAGTATTACTCAACATTATGTCGGTAGTAATTTGTGCCATTCTGGTATTACTAGTAGTTGTTTTTCGTTATTTTTTGGACTCTAGTATTACTTTTGTTTGGGTCAAAAATTTACAACTCAGAATGTAAGGATGATATGTTTGCAAAAATAAAATAAAATAATTTATATGGATATACATGTAGAAATATGTCAAAAGAGAGGTTTGGGGAAAAGAGGAGATGGCATAATTAAACAGTACCATTTGTTTAATTTTATTTAATGTCACATCATGAAACTCTGGAACACACATACATACATATATACGAGAGAGAGGGGGAGAGAGAGATTGTTATTTGTGGTTATAAATTGGCTTAGCCAAAAACAGAATGCTTAGTGGAAATATCAGTGGCTTGTGTGTCAAGACTAAAGAAAGAAAGTGAATATTTTTGGAGGGAACAAAAATAGTAGAGCCAAAAACAAACCTATACTTTTACAACTCTCGCCTACTATGTCTCTAAAATCTAGTAACTTCTATTGGCTACCTAAGCTAGAGCCTAAAACCAAAGGGATGCCGGTTCCTCTTTTGCTAAAACTTGATTCTGGAATTCATTAAGGAGCATAATAAAGTTAATATACTACTACTACTTATACCCTATCATCATCATTAGTTTAGAGTTTAGACAAAAAATAGGACATACCCCTCTTGCTTTTCAAAGGGAGTTGAATATGTATTATGTACACTCGTATTATAAGGTTTGCACAATATACATTCAACACTAATTTTTTAGATTACAAACTAAAATTCAATACCAATAGTTATAACAGTAAGACTGGGCGAAATAGTACAACACTCATAAACCAAAAGAATATGTACAAGTAGAATTAGTTGGCGAGGGATATAAATATGTAATTGGAATTTCTTTTAGAAATTGAGGGAAACTATTTGGGGGCAAGAATTTCTTTGCCTGTACTCATGTCGAGAGTTTGTGCAATAAAAGATGTGCTCGGTTGGGACGGGCTAAAAGTAAGTTGTTTAAAGTAACCAAAAGTTAAAACTTTTCAAACTAGCCAATCAAATCCTTTACTTTCAAACACACAACCAATGAAGACTTTGAAATAAATAAATAAATAAATAATTGATGCAGCTTTCTTATTGAATACTTGCTTTTTTCTCATAGAATTTATAATTGTGCGGCCTAGTTAAAGCTGTATAATTTTAGTGGGCATAAAAAGTTCCCTTTTCAACTCTCTGCATCAACCTTTTGTCCAACTATAAATTCACCCTCACCCATTTCACTTTTCTTTCATCTTCTCTCCTTTCATTCCCTACCTCCTCATATATTTTCTTCTCTCTCTTTCTCTTCAACTTACCATTATATTTCTCAAAAACCAAAACTTGGGTTTTGCTTAGTACCCAATCTCCATTTCTCACTCAAATATATCCAATCCCCAAAAATTCCTCTGTTTTCCCCTGTTTCCAATACATTGTATTCAACTATAACAAACTATGTCGTCGTCACTTGTGTGTCAAGAATTGCAATCATGTCTTGAGCCGCAGCCGCGTGTTTTAAGGCACAAATTGTCTCTACCACCCAAATCAAAGATTTGCCCTCAAAACCCAAACTTGTCCCAACAACATCAACTTGAAAAGAATTCTCACAACGAAAATGAAGGCAATGGTTGCGATGACAGTAACCTCAAAAGTAGCAAAAATGGTGGCTGGAATTTTATTCAAGCGCTAACCAACTCATCATCTAACAATACCAAACAAGTGACTGACCAAACTGAAAAGGTATATATCCATCCTCTTGTGAAGCGCTCTGCTTCGGCATTAAGCTCAAAAAGCTTGGATATGTGTACCGAGAGTTTGGGTAGCGAAACGGGTAGTGACATTAGGGGCAATGATGAATTCTCTTTGCTTTCGTGGGAGAGGGAGAAATTGCAGCTACCAATTGAGGAATTTAGTTCAATTTCTTGGGAGAAAAGGAGCATAAATCGATCAGATTATCGTGAAATATTCACTAAGAAACTAAATCCTAGCCGTAGTTTCCCTCCTCCCCTGACTTCATTTAGTGGGTTGGACGGTGGTGTTCAAGTAAGGCCTCATCGCGAAGGCGGTCGGCTAGTTATAAAAGCTGTGGCAGTTTCTCCTTGTCACACTCATTTTCAAGCTGACCGTACAAATGGCAGACTTAGGCTTTCTTTAATAAAGGAATGTTCAGTTAATTCTGACACTGCTGACATAAATAAGCAGCAAAAAGAAGAAATAACATACAATGAGCAGGAAGAAGGTGATGAAGAAGTTATTGACCATGGAAATTCTAATGATTTAACTGAAGAACAAGAGGAGGTTGATGAAGATGAAGGTTATTGGGGGGAGGAGGAAATGGAAGGAAATGGAGGGAAAACAGGGAGTGAAATTGGGATTGGAGAGTTGGCTAGGCCAAGCAGGTGCAAGGAAAGTGGGAGTGGGAGTGGGAGCGGGAGTTGGGGCCCATTTTGGGTTGCCATTTCTTAAAAGTGCAAAAAACTTTTTTCTTTCTATTCTAATTGGAAGTTTGAAGTTTTAGCAGTTGAGGATTTTTGCCTATTCTTAATATTATGTTTTTCATTTTGTTGTACTCCACTCTTTATGGTTTCTTTTGAGGAATGTTAGTACAGTTATTATGGTTATCGGACATTATTCACTCTTCTATCTCTAACCGGTTACGGAAAGCTAAAGTGATTTAAGGAATAAAAGTTTGACCTTTTAGAGGACTCACATAACTCATATATTAATTAATACTAGCATAAGTCATCATTAAAATTCATATATTAATCTTTTAGCTTTAACACCTTTTTTTAATTTGGGAAATACTTAATTATTATTGTTTTTTTTACATTCAATCAAGAATTTACGCTATATCTAGTTCTTTACGAGAAATATACAATAATTAGAAAATAATTACACAATTAATGTATCAACAAAATAATTATAAAAAAAGTATAATTAGAATCCATATTATAAAAATAGTACAATTCACATTAATAAGGAAACCTAAAATCAAGGAGAAATAACTGTTATAATTAATAATTCAAATTCAAATATTTGAGATCTAACAACAAAAACAAATTCAAATTCTGATTCAGGAACATCAGGAACTTTATAACTCTCTGGCGTTATCTCCGTCAACCATAATCCAGGAACAAGTGTCAATAACTAATCAAATATACAACTATATTAAGTACAACTATATATAGCAAGATATCAATGTATATACATATACAGACATTAAAATATCTATACATGTAAATTGGGCTCTATTTCAGTTTTTATTTTTTTAGTTCTCTTCTTCCGTGAAACTTCTTCTTCCATTACTCAAAATCATGAATCTCCGTTGTCCAAAACGACAAGAAAAAGAAGAAAAAGATTCGCCCTACAAAAAGTTTAAAAATAGATAGATGTAATATTTACTGTTCTGAAAATTTATTTATGACTATTTTGTTACTCATAAATACTAAAATGTTTACCTTTGTATGAATGGTTGGCTACCAACTGCATCACATTCAAACGAAATTGGTAACTTAATAAAACTGAATTGGTTACCTTGGTCTAAAGATTTGGCTACCAATTGTAATATGAAAAAACTGCAGGTGTGTATATGTGAATTGGTTACCTTGGTATCAAGATTTTGTTACCTTGGTATGAAGGTTTGGTTACCAACTGCACTAAGAAAAAATTAAAAGTATGGAGGTTGATTGGTTATTTTGATATGACAGTTTGGTTACCTTAGTATAAAGGTTTGGTTACCAACATTCAGTATTTGAAGGAACGCGTTGAATAAATGTACTACTACTCTGGTAGAAATGTAAGTGGGCTTTATTTGATGCGAGAGAAATTCATGATTAAATATGATTTTCCTAATAAAAACCTCTTGGCCTCAAAATGGCAGTTGAACTAAACTCTCAACTCAAAGAAATGTAAGTTTATTGAATGAGAGAAAGAGAGAAATAAAGAAGTGCTCATCATCAATAGTATCATCTTCGTCATCAACAAGTAGGATAAATAATAATAACATGAAGACGACATTTATGTTGCAGCGAACGAAAGGGGATGAAGAGAGATCAGTAGGCGGCGGAGAGAGGACAAGTTGTTGTCCACTTACATCGAAGAGAGAGAAGGAATGATTGGCGGACCTGACATCGTCAAGCGGTGGGCCTCCACCGCTGCGGGAAGAGCTGCCGTGTAAGACTCCAAATTTTGTGAATAAAGATTAATTTTCTCAAAATTTTTTTTAAGTATTATGGTGTGGATTTGATATAATGTTATAGTTGTGGGTAATATTTATAAATTTTGCAAAGTATGCAAGTTGTTATATATCATTCGATTGGTCAGAGAATATTCGTACAACGACGCAATCATTGGTGGACCCCACAGCGGAATTATTGTCGGAATGAGAAAACGACATAAATATCTTTTTATGAAAATAACGGCGGAAGTTTTACCGTTAAACTGTTGAAATACCCGGTGTTAAAAGTACAGTAATACGCGTGGTTGCATAGTAGCACACGATTTTGATTATTGATGCTAACGTGAGAAGTCACTCAAACTCAATTATTGCTACAGTAATTGATGCATTACTTCTCACGTTATTTGATTCAATTATTGTCAATATTTTATATATTATTAAATCAATAATTGAGATGACAAATATTCTAATTATTTTATGCATAATTAAAATTATCTAGAAAGTTCTGTCGAGGAAAGGGGTTTGGTCACCTAATTGCGCGCCAATAGGGAGAAATCCTTATTGAAAAGCCCCCTCTTTCCTGGGAACAATCTGGTTGTTAATATTGCGAGTTATAATAATATGAATAAATGTTGTTAAAAATATTGAAGGGATTTTTATAAAGTATTTGATGTAAATATTGTTTATTTTATGGACCCCTATTTACCCGTTTTTTAAAATAATTGGTAGAGTATATATATATATATATATAAAATGTGTGTGATAAGGATGTGTGTGATAAAGATGTGTGTGAAAGTGACGTGTGGGGTAGGGGGATGAAAAATGAAAGTGGGGGTGGGGGGGGGGGGAGAAAATGGACGAGAGGAAATGTATATATTATATATATATATAAACATGTGGTGTATATATATGTATATGTTATATGCCATGCCGTATAAGGCATGGTAGATATATATATATATATATATATATATATTATATTTAAAGTTTTCGTTTTATTAGAATATTTTATTGCATAGTTCTGTATAGTAAATCAAAATTTTCAAACTTTTCAACCGAACGAATTCGCCCATGAATTTGTTCTGTACGTCCGTGATTAAATTTTCAAATAGTATCCTTTTCACTCTCCTATAAATAGGATGCTTATTTAGAATTAAAAATCACACCAGAATCATAGAATTATTCTTCTATAACATTGAGCGTATTTCTTTCGAGTTTTAGAAAGTTTTGAGTTTAGAAAATAATGAAAGTTTTCTTCAAGAATATTCTCGCTCTATCAGTTTGAATACTCTTCTTTTCAAGGTAAGGGGTATTATTTCTTTCGTATTCATGAAGAGAGTTATTTTCTTTCAATACTCATAAGGGGTATTATTTATTTTATATTCACTTACGATATTATGTTCGTATTCGTAAGAAATTTTATTTCATTTAATATTCATATTGTTTTCATTTAATATTCGTAAGGAATATTATATTCGTTCAATATTCGAAAGGAATATTATTTTCGTTTAGTATTCATAAGGGATATTTTCCGTTGCTTGGATACTTGATTCAAGAGCAACGAATCATATGACTTTTGATGCAAATGATTTTTCTCAACACTCCTGTGACGCCCCCAAAATTAGGTATACATCACCCATCTTGGGTCGCCAGATATGTGACGCCCCCAAATCCAGGTTCTCTAACCTCAGATTCAGTGCTCACGATCCTATCATCATCATAAGCATTACATAACTATTTCAAATAATAAACATACATTGTTCATTATACAAAAGTCTCAAAACATGGTCCCAAGGTCTCTAACCTTAACTTTAAATACACCATTTATAATACAAATAGTTTACTCAAGAAATTCCATTAGATAATAACTAATTTAACATTCATTCTAAAATTACTCCCGGATCTTGCCGCACCCCTTGTCCTTCGCATTAGATCCTTGAACTTAATCGAAAATAGAGGTCATGATATAGCAAGAGTAGAAGAAACTAATTTGCTTCACAAGTTTATAAAGACAAAGGAGATATATCATGACGTAGAAAGAAATATTGCCTTCAATGTTCAACAATAATATAAGATTGTGAAGGAACATGAATTAATAATCAACAATTGAATATTCGATAATTGAATAACATGAATCGAGTGGTTTTGAATAACCATGAACATTTGCCAAGTCTGCTCGATGATTTAAATCGGACCTTTTAATAAGTTTTGGTATTCAAGGGATCACCTTTCATACCCCCGTGATTTATGCGTAAACACTTAATAATCCGAACATTGATATCATGCCTTAATCAAATTTGTCCATTTCTCCGACCAAGAGTTCTTACCATATCAATTAATAAAATGCGGTTATTTAAAATCCATTTGATTTAACAAATTTAGACATCTTGATCTAGTTGATACAATTAGCATAGATCTATCATAAAACAGTTCATAAATGAAGAACTTTAATTTAATTCACGGTTTCAATAACAGTGAAACAGAATTCAATTACGCATGAAGTCGCAATTTCAATAATCAATAAAGACGTGAATAATCATCAATAATTATTCACTAATATGCTTTTGAAAATAATAACTCAAGTTGAGTTAGGAAACTTGCCTCGATCGTGAGTTACACATTCTGAAATAAATTTCTATCCACTATGTAGTTAAATTATCTTCCTTTTGAGAGACTATAATTAGTCTTTCAATTAGTCATTGCATAACATCGATTATGTAATCACATAGATATCATACATTACAATAAGTTCTTATAAACATTATCATATACAGATAGTGTTATTAACATTACCTTTAATTCACATAATATTATTAACTTAGATAATATTAATTAACCTTCTAGTATTATTGGTTCACTAATAATACTTTAAATCATTACCAACATTTTATTCACTTACTAATATTATTAATCATTTAATAATATTTTATCCCTTTACTAATATTATTAATCATTTAATAATATTTTATTCAACTTACTAATATTATTAATCATTTAATAATATTTTATTTAATCTCGAATATTATTATTTAATAATAATACTCTAATCTAATATTTTATTTATATAACAACATCATATTATAATATTATTAGTATTATAATAATATTCCAATGATTTATTAAATTAATAAACAATTTATTCTAATTGTTCATCCTTTAATAACCTCTTATTTAATATCCATAAAAGGTCATAAGTAATATTTATTATTATAAATTACCAAAATGCCCTAAGATAGTCATGATATAATATATTATGAGCATTCAAGCATAAAAATCATATTTTTCTCATTAAAGACATCATTTAACTATTTATTTCCTTTTATTTATAACCTAATCATTTTTAGGAAAAATAGCAAACTGATTCCAAAAATTCTCAGCTTCTGGATTTTAACAGAATATGAACCAACAATGATCCTCAAATTTTTCTAGAATTTTAGAAAATGATTTACTATTTTTAAAGTGCTCAAAATACTCAGATCTTGCTCTATTTTTAAAAAATTGAGTTTTGCTCAGAAAAATCTGAAATTTTCAGGGTATGCTCTCTTAACGTATATGAAGCTACTGTACAAATTTTGGAATTTTCCAGTGTATACACAGTGAGATATTCGTAGGATAATATTTATGGAGTCCTTTACTACGGAAATAGTCATTACGCACAATATATAACTTTCGACGCGTATCCGTTTTTTTTCCTACGCGTAGATAACTTCATAAGGTACCTCTGTAATATTTTTCCAGATTTTTACAAGACAAATAACTAGCCGAAACAGCCTCATGAAAAACAAGTCAGTATCTGATTTTGGATTTCAAGGCTTTAGCATATAAAGTGGACTGTTTTGGGAAAAATAATCTTAAAGGTTCCAAAACATGCTAGATTTGTGATCTACCACTTGGGTTTACTAGATAACTCATGTATCTAGCACCCCCCTTCGACGGATCATAATTTCAAGTTGTAGAACTTGAGTTACACAAGATTTAGTGGAAGAAAAACAAGAGTTTTCACCCTTGGAGAACATATGCTCATTTTCTTCCTCTAAGCCTTAGATCCAACACTCAAGATACTTAGTTCCATGCATGATGGTATGTATAACTAGTGTATCTTGAGTAGTTGTACATAACCCCATCAAAACTCAAGCTATCAAAACAAGGTAAGAGAAAAGATGAAGGTACATTATACCTTGACTTAGTGGCTACCTTCCTTGATTTTCCAAAGTAACTAATAAACTTAGGGGGCATAAACCACTAGAACTCCTATAATTCTTCTTCCTATGGCTGAAATTCTCTCTTTCTTTTCTCTCTTTGAAGTTGGCTAGCTTGGGAGCAAGAGGTAGAAGAAGAAGATGAAGAAGATGGAGAGAAATGAGATGTTGAAAGAATGAGATGTGAATTCAAAATGTAATGGGCAATTCATTATTAATTCTCCCACAATCATTTTGTTGCCCATTAGGTAAAACACTTTGTTTATTACTTACCTTAGGTTAAACATGATTAAATGTGCATAATGGAGTGGCAACCAATGGGAGCCTTACAACATTGTCCTTATGTTTATTCATGTCTACTAATGGACAAGCTAGATTAATTATTCCACTTAGGATCCTCATAATATCCACCATTTAGCTTTTTATTTTAAATGCCCAATTTTGATTAATCAAATGTCTAGAATACCCCCAATCAAGTGGGCTAAGTATTGGATTACAATTTATTTTCCTTGGGCTTCTTTTTAATTGATTTGGGCTAGATAAAAACATAGTCCAACAATTTTAATAATGTTACCCAATTTGATAATTTAGGGCTTTCATCTCCAATCATATGAAGTTTAATTACTTATACATATGATTTTATCTCATAACCTAATTAGATTTACAAGAATTAGGTTTAAAATTATTAGTCACTTGAAATACTAAGTTTACCCACTTAAGTTAGTATAATGTATAAAATACTAACTTTTTCGTGTTACCATAACCCTTAGGTTATCTAATATCCTTACCTAATGTATAATTAGGTCACAAGGCTTTCATTTTAATGAAATCCATAAATGTATGTATCCATATATAATACAAAGTTTAAAAAAAGTACATACATACATGGTGACTTAAGATTCACTTGCTATTACAAGATCGTAGTACGTAATTCAAATACAACTTACTTAATACAATTGTGGGTACAATAATACGACAAAACATAAACCGTGAGTTTGAATACAAATATTATTTACTAGAGATTATACAAACTCAAAAAGAGTCCTCATTACAATTATTATCACACTATTTCACGAATAGTGAGGACTACTAATGCTATCCTCTCTGGACCATCACTCCGCTCCCCACTCTCGTCCCAAATATATTCTCATTTCAAGAGAACAATGAAAAGAAGGGTGAGCTCAACTAGCCCGAGAAGAAATATTATGACTAAGATAATGCGAGAATAAATTATCATTAGTCTCCAACAATGTTAAACCGATAAAATATAATGAACATCAAGTTTAATGCGGTGAAACAAGCAATCCATTAAAAGAGTCAAGTAGAAAATAAAATCTACTATCTTTTATGATTAAAAAGGTTTTTCATCATCATCAAGTATCATTTGAGACTCAACAATAAATATTTCACATCATCGAATCACCCTCGCACTACTTTCTGACCAAGGATATTCTTTAGTATCAATGACCACAATTATCCATGACCTTTCACGGGCAAGAATATTTGTGTATTCATTAATGGTCATGATCGTACCAACAACTCATCCATCAATGCACTACGGACCAATGAGAACTTTTACCACATCATTTGTAACATTACGGTCATGATTACAATCAATAATCCTCAGTCATAATCATACCAAGTCCATCTATGCACTTCTGAGGACACGGATGACTTTCAACAAAATATAAACATGAGGATGATGACAATGATATAAGAATTCAATAAAACAAGTTCAAGAATTATTTGATCCAGAATTATTAACATCCAAATTGTCAACATGATCTTCAAGCTTTGTAGAGTAAAATTCAAGAATGATCGGAAGAATATTTCCATGAAAAAGATCTTTGGATGAAGCGCAAACATCAAGGATATTCTACTAATTTCATGGAGTATAGAAGTCAAAACTTTAACCAACCGAGTATAAAAAGAATGGAATAACAAAAGAAATCACCATGCATGCGGTGCTTGTGCATGATGCGAGTTATTCCAATAGAATAATAATAACGGAACCGAATTCGGACAAAATTTGCAACCGGCAGGATGTTCCAATGAATAATAAAGATTTTAACCAGTCCTGTAAAAAACACGTATGCAGGATGTTCCAACGGAATAATAATAAAGATGAATCAGGTCCCATAGAAACACACAGCATGTGATATTCCAACATAATAATAATAAAGATGTAATAATAGAAGATCTGTCACCAAGTATAGGGTAATTCACATTATATCTTTGGTTATTCCAAAGAATAATAAATAATGGAATAATGTAAGTTCTCTTCATGAATACAAAAGAAATAACACTCCTTACGAGTACAACAAATAATATTCCCTACCTTAAGAAG